>CM044002.1:69206492-69836492 GCA_024085815.1 Flaveria linearis | reverse complement strand
CATAATTTTTACAACATCAAATTACCAACAGATTATTTTATATAAATCCCATAATATTCCCAAAATTCCTTAAAATACCTACTGCTATTCCATAAATTATTAAAAATTCATAGAAGTTTGTACAAAAGGTCAGTAACATCTCTTAATTTTTATAGCATCCAAATCTTAGCAGATTATTTTTTGTGAATTTTATAATATTCCCGTAAATAGTTACAAATAGCTTCTGTTCACGAAAAATTACCAAAATTTTGCAGAAGACTTCCCATACAAAACTAAGCATCATATAATTATCTCATAGACCAAATCATAACATACCAGTTTCTGTAATTTTTACAATAATTTCTAATTTTTGAAAAAATGATTATACTATACCATAAATCATGAAAATTATATATTCTGTATTATATGATTTAATATTGCATCTGTGATTTTATCAGAATTTATAAATTACTTTAAGTATTTATTATGATTTATTTACTGCAGAACATATAAAAATTCATATCATAATTATAACAAGGAATAAAATTCTGAAATAATTTCAGAGGTTTTTATACCTTAAAAGAATCATTCTGTAAATTTATCAGAATTTTTCCGAATTTATTTCTATTTTTGATATTTCTTCTATTTTTCATTTGTAAAATAATTTATATAAATTATTTATTTATCAAAATTTGTCATAGTTTCCAGAATAGAGATTATTCCAGATTCTTGAAGATTGGTTTTTTGTATGTATATATATATATATATATAAATATATATGTGTGTGTGTGTGTGTACCAAAACAATTATATGTGTTTATAACACATATACATATTCTTGACATTTTAATACTTTTAGAAATTGATTATAACCTTGTAATGAGAAAGGATGGAGCTGGTGAACATCTTGGGTTCTTGACTTGAAGTAACTCAAAGTGTTTGTCACTTTTGCTTATAGGAGCCGAGAGGTAGAGAGACTAACATGGTGTGGGTCATGTTTTATCCGAGAGAAAGAGGGTCGGTGGTCATGATTGTTAGAGGTTGTTGGAGGGGGCCGAGAGGTGGGGAGCTGTGGTGATTGCAGCTTGTATGTGTATCACAAGTGATGGTGGTGTGTGGTTGTGTTTGTTTGTTGTTTGTTGTTGTGGTTGTCGGTTGTTGTTTTTGTTGTTTGTTGATAGTAACCGAGAGATAGAGAGGCTGTGGGCTAGAGTGATGGTGATAAGGTGTGTAACCGAGGAAGAGTGGGGGACAACAGGAGGTATTCGATGGTGGTGCTGGAGCTTGTGGTCGGGTGATGGTTGTGGTTTGTGTTAGAAGGTGGTGCTTCAAGAAATCCCGAGAGATATAAAACAAATGAGTTTTTGGTTTGTTGTTTGCGAATGGAAGAGGTTAAATGCAACTGAAATCGAGGGACACCTATGGGTGTCATCATATCTTCTAGTGCTAAGTCATATGAGTAAGTGGCTAGGTGTCAAATGGAGGTGGTTTTGGTGTCAAGGTGGCCACGGTTTGATAGTGTGAATGCATGAAAACCGAGAGCTCTTGGGATTGCCATTTTTCTTTTGAATTGATGATACTTGGAGCCTAAGTTTAAGCTTGAAAGGTGGCGGTTTTTGGGGAGGAAGCAAATGGGGTAAGATAGCTTAGTTATTAGGTGAGTTTAGGTGACATGAGAAGAGAATTGATGGTGCATGCATGTTGACCGTGAGTTTTCAAGAGTGTTGCCGCCTTTATTCTGTAATGATTATGTATAGCTAGGTGTCATGTAATGGAGGTTTAAGAGTCACCATGTTTATCATTGTAATTCTTATCTTAATCGGGTGTTACATGATCCAATGAACCGAGAGTTTAAGGTGTGGTTGTGGTGGTTTTGGTGCTTTTGGGTTTAATGTTAATCTTAGTGTTTTTAAAGGTTTTGATTTGGTTGAGTTTGTTTTGGTATCAAAATGTATTGTTTGGTTGGGTTATTATGTTGTTGTGATACCTAACTTATACATATTGCTCGTACCTATATATATAGAGATAATCATAAGTTTAAAGCATGAGTAAATATATGTATATAAACATGTACTCATAAATTTTACATATATATGCATACATGGACACGTAAAATTTTGTATATATATACATGTATGTGTGAATTTCGGGTGTATAAACATACATGCATACGTAAATTATTAATATATAGGCACGCATGTAACATGCATACGTATATTCATAATATATATACCAAATATAAATCATGGTTGTATTTCTTGACATAGTATATATAATAATAAATATTTTTAGGGTCGTCACATTCTCCCCCCGTTAAAAAAATTTCGTCCCGAAATTCCTTTAGAAAGTTAAATAAGCATTACCTCCAAATAGGTGGGGGTACTTGTTCTTGATTTCATCTTCCCTTTCCCAGGTGTATCCTGGTCCTCTTTTTGCATTCCACTTAATTTTTACTATGGGAATTTGACTTCTTCTTAATTTCTTTATCTCCTTTCCCACGATGGCTATTGGTTCTTCCACAAAATGTAATTTCTTATCTACCTTGATTTCTTAAATTGGTACTTCTAGGGTTTCGTTGGTTAGACGTTTCTTAAGGTTTGTCACATGAAAAGTGGTATGCACTTTACTTAATTCCTGGGGTAATTTCAACGTATATACTACAGGACCAATTATATTGATAATCTTAAATGGTCAATGTGTCTAGGGTTTAACTTATTAGATTTGCTTTAACAGATCTGAATGTAGTTCCATTTTCATTGCTTGTACCCGTAAAGGTTTTGTCCTTTCTTTTCTACTTAAAGCATCAGCTACTACATTTGCCTTACCTGGGTGATACTTAATTTCACAGTCATAATCGATTAGTAATTCTACCATATTCTTTATCTCATGTTTAACATCTTCTGATCAAAGATGTGTTGCAAACTTTTGTGGTCCGTATATACTATTCACTTGGTTCCATATAAGTAATGCCTCCAAATTTTCAGTGCAAATATTACAGCTCCTAATTCTAGATCATGGGTGGTGTAATTCTTTTCACTACCTCTAAGTTGTCTAGATGCATATGCAATCACTTTATCCTTCTGCATTAAAATACATCCAAAGCCTTGACGAGAGGCATCACAATAGACTATGAAGTTATCAGTTCCTTCGGGTAGAGCTAACATAGGTGCACTACATAATTCAGTCTTAAGAAGTTCAAAAGCTTCATTTTGCTTTTCTCCCCACACATACTTTTTATCTTTTTGAGTCAATTCTGTCAACGGTTGAGCTATTCTTGAGAAGTTTTCTATAAATCTTCTATAGTATCCTGCTAAACCTAAGAATTGTCGTATTTCTGTCGGAGTTTTTGGAATTTCCCATTTCTTTACTGCTTCTATTTTTCTGGACCAACCTGAATTCCATTTTGGTTGACTATATGTCCAAGGAATTGTACTTCTCTTTTCCAAAATTCACATTTGGAAATTTTGCATATAACTTTTCTTTTCATAACGGTTTCAAGGTTAACCTGAGGTGTGTTTCGTGGTCTTCCTCACTCTTAGAATAAACTAGAATGTCATCAATGAAGACTAAAACAAAGTTATCTAGGTAAGGTTTACACATTCTATTCATTAGATCCATAAATACTGCTGGAGCATTGGTTAACCCAAATGGCATTACAAGAAATTTATAATGGCCATATCTAGTTCTAAATGCAGTCTTAGAAGTGTCATCTTCCTGTACCCTTAATTGATGATATCCAGATCTTAAGTCTATTTTTGAAAAATAACTAGATCCCTGCAGTTGGTCAGACAGATCATCAATTCTAGGGAGTGGATACCTATTCTTTATGGTAACCTTATTAAGTTCCCTATAATCAATACACATTCTAAAGGTTCCATCCTTCTTTTTAACAAATAAGACTGGTGCTCCCCAAGGGGATTCACTAGGATGTATGAATCCTTTATCTAACAATTCCTATAACTGAGTCATGAGTTCTTTTATCTCAGTTGGTGATAAACGATAAGGTGCTTTGGTAATAGGGGCTGTTCCTGGTATCAATTCTATTTTAAATTCTACCTGACGATTGGGTGGTAATTCAGGTAGTTCACCAGGAAACACATCAGCATATTCATTTACAACAGGAACACTTTCCAAATTTTCCTTATCAAGTTTTGTATCAACAATATGGGCCAAGAATGCTAAACAATTCTGGTTGAGGTATTTTCGTGCTTTTTCACAAGTAATCAGTTTCACACTATTGTTTGGCTTATCACCATAAATGCAGAGAATTTTGTTTTCCTTAGCCAAAGGAACCTTAATCATTTTCTTATCACAAATGATTTCAATATGATTTGTACTCAACCAATCCATTCCTACTACGATATCAAATCCTCCTAACTTAATAGGTATCAGATTTATATCAAAACAATATCCATCTGAATTCAAGATGCAATTAGGAATGATTTCAGCAGCTTCAATTATCTTACCATCAGCTAATTCTATCACATATGTGTCACGTAATTTCTCAGATGTTAGACTAAGTAGTGGTCTAAAAGTATGTGAAACAAAACTGCGAGTTGCTCCTGTATCAAATAATACTTTAGCGTACTGGTTATTGATAAGGAACGTACCCGTAACTACTTCTGGTTCATGACGAGCTTCATCAACTTGTATCACAAAAGCTCTTCCACGAGGGTTGTTTTGGTTAGTCGGGGTTTTAACCTTTCGTTGTGGACATTCGTTCCGGAAATGATTTTTACTTCCACACTGAAAACAGACGGTTTTAGGGTTAGTAGGGTTTTTGTAGTCTCTAGAAATGTGTCCCTTCCTTTTGCAGTTATAACAAACCACTGTCATACAATTTCCTGTATGATATCTTTGACAAATGTTACACTGTGGTGGTTTTTCTACTTTCTTCCCTTGAGTTGTTCCCAAAAAGGTCCTTGCTGGAGGTCGGGCTACTCTTTTCTGGGAACTTTCTCCAAATCTTTTTCCAGGATGATTTTCAGTCCATTTTCTTTTCTCTCCTACCTGTTGATGACCTAATGATCCATTCCTGATCATTTCATCTGTCAGACTTCCTGACAAGATTACTGCTTCCTGGAAGGTTTTGGTTCTAGCAGATTTCACTAGTCCTCTTATTTGTGGCACTAATCCCCAAATATACCTTCCTGTTCTTTTTGATTCCGGGGTTATTAGATGGGGTACTAATCTGGATAGTTCATTATACCTATCAGTATATTCCCGGTGTGCAGACCCTTTCATCTCTAGTGCTAAGAATTCAGCTTCTAGTTTTTCTATCTCATTATAAGGACAATATTTTTTCTATCACTAGATTTCTAAATTCTTACCAACTCAGCTTATTCATAATGTTTCTACCCCTAGTGTGTACCTCCATTTTCCACTAGGATTGTGCTTCTCTTTTAAGGGAATGGGAAGCAAACAGTGTCTTGAAGTTTTCAGCACAGTTGCTGATTTTCAGGACTCCTTCCATGTCATCTAGCCATCTCAAAGCTTGTACTGCTCCACCTTTTCCATCAAATTCCCGAGGTCTACAGGACATAAAGTTTTTGTAGGAGCACCCCTTTGAAATTCCATTTAGAATCTCTTCTTCCTGTCTTTCTTCTATATTCATGTTTTCAGGCCCTGCTAGTGGGTTTGAGGTAGTTCCAATATTCAGATTTTGTTAGAGTTGGGTAATTAGGGTAGGTAGGGTAGCTTTCAGTTGTTGGGCTACTATCTGAGATATCCTATCATTCTCAGTTGTATCAGGGTTCACGGGTGTTTCTTCCCCAAGTCTGGTCCTGGGTCGTCCCACTCGAGCTGTTCTCCTGACAGGCTGAGTGTTTCTTTTTGGCGACATGATTCACTATAGTGAATTTCAATGTTAGTATTGCAAATAAATATCTTAACACAAAAATTATTTAACACAAATCAAATAAACATGTTGTCACAAAAGTACATATAACAATTAAGCTCTTATTTCTCTTATTCTAAAGAGTTTAAACTATAAACTTTCAGTTTCTGCTAAGCCATTTCCAGATCCTGGTGAAGATACTTTTCTTGGGTGTTTTGAGCTTTTTGATGTCCTTCTAAATTTTCCAGATTCCCAACTGTATTTTCTTAAGTTTCTTTAGAGTCTGTCGGGCTGTCTTCACCTGATCCAACTTTGGCTTAATAATTCTATCTGCATCTTTGGGATAATCAAGAAGCTGTCTTTCTAGATCCTCAGTGTTGGTACACATGTCCCCAGTTCTAGTCTAGTGAGCTCAAATGTAATAGACTTCTATCTTGTAACGCATATGTAATGTTCAATCAATCGAATGAGAATCTCTTCTTTATATGGTTGTTGATTATATAATGTTATATCTAATTATATTATTAGTTGTTACACGCATAATATGACTATGTTATATAGGTTTACAGTTGTGAGACACAGTTCTGAATCGTTAAAGGTTCAAGAATGTGTTTGACTAAGAATCTTTTTCAGTCGCACGACTGAACCATGCGAATGGTTCAATCGCACGGTTGAACTAGGAGATTGAGTCAATCGCCCGTTTGAGTCATGAGACTGACTCAAGCGTTCGAATGAATCAATCGTATTACTCAATCGCACGACTGAGCCAGTCACAAGGCTCAGTCGCACGAATGAGATCTGTAACCTATAAATACCACTTAATTCGTGGAAAAACGTAACACTTCGAATTCTCATAACCCTAGTCGACCCAGAGCACCCTGTTCGTTCATTCCAACTTCACAAAACGTTCCTGGTCATTGCTAATCAATTCTTAACGTTTTCTAATCGTTAGTATTGATCCGGATTACGTTTTCACTGATTGGATCGCCAATCAAATAGGATTCCGCACTATTTGATCTGGTTTAACTTAGAATCAGTTAGTACTCCGTACGTACACGGTCCTAACAAGTGGTATCAGAGCTTTGGCTCTTGATTCTTCGTTGATTCAATCGTTTTTGTGAAAAAGTCTACGTTTTTACGCAAAAGGATCCATTCTTTTGGCTAAAAAATTGAGTCTTTACGTGTGCATGTTCTGAAAATTCAGTGTTTTTCGAGTTTCAGCCGTCTAGGGTGCAAATATTTGCGTTCTAGGTCAAAAGTGTTCAAAATCGCGTTTACAGCCGACCCAGTCGCACGATTATCTCAATCGTACGACTGAACTCTTTCGCCCAGGTCTTTCGCACGTTTGAGTCGGTCGCCACTCCATTCGCCCGGTTGAGTCAGTCGCTGTGTCAATCGCCCGATTGAGTCAATCGCCCACTCCAGTTGCACGTCTGAGTCGTTCGGTCTGTTCAGTCGTCTAAGTCTCTCAGTCGGCCAATTCTACCGTACGTTTGAGTCCAATCCGATACAGCCCAATCGCATTAGCAGTTTAATTCTCAAGTTAAATTAATTCAAGGATGGACTCAGAAAATTATGCCATATCAGCTGGAAAGGATTCGAGAATTCAGAACTTGTTGTTACTGGAGAATGAGATAGGGAACCATAACAAGCCACCTAAACTATTGACAATAGAGGATTTTCCACAATGGAGACAACGTTTTGAGATCTATCTTAATGGCGTAGATACTAACTTATGGAACTCTATTGAGGTTGGCTATAAAATACCCGTGGGGGCTGATGGTGTTCCTTTGACTTTGAGTGGACTCACCGATGCACAGAAGGTTGCTTACAATGCAGAGAAGAAGGCCTATGCTATTTTGACTCAGTCCATTCCCAAGCCTATTTTTCATCAATACTCAGAACACAAACAAAGTAAAAAACTGATGGAAGTTCTTGAAAAGAGGTATGATGGAAATTCAAACTTAAAGGCACTGAAAGGTAAAGCGTTGAAGAAGGAGTTTGATAACTTCTCAGCAATTGGGAATGAAAGCTTGGATGAAATCATCGATCGTTTCTACCACCTGATGAGTGAACTTCACACTCATGGTGTTAAGACGTCAATGGAAGACAAAGTTTTAAGCTTGGCAGATGGTCTACCTGCAAAGTGGGATTCATTCATTTCTACTCTGCGATACAACTCAGTTTTAGAAACCCTGGATATCAATGATTTTATTCTAAAATGAGAGAAGAGGAAGTGCGACAAAAATACAAGGCAAAGAAGGGTTCCTATGCTCAAGACCCCTCACTCTACAATGTCCCTTCTATTTCCACCCCTGCTGCAAAGTCTTCTGGTGCACCTCTGCAGACAGCCTTCATGTCCAATGCATCTCCAACTGCTGAACAAGGCTCATCATCTGCAAATGAGTCTCTTGGGGCATCTGGAGTGAGTCAAAGTCCCATTGTTACTCAGTCTGCAAAGTTGACAACAGAAAATCTGGGAAAGGTAACAGTGGAGGTTGCTAAAAAGCACATGGATCTACTGGCTGCTGTTATGCATTCTTATGATGGTTTGGTGGCGGGCAAGATTGGTAATTGCCACCTTGCTTATGAAGATTATGAGCAAGTAGATGAGAATGAGTTGGAAAGAATGGACATCATGTGGGCTCTTGCAAGCGCTGTCCGAAGAGCCAAGAAATTTGTGAAGAAAACAGGGCAGAATCTCGTGGCTACTAAAGATACAACCTTTGGTTTTGACAAGTCTAAAGTCACGTGCTTCAATTGTGGAGAAAAGGGCCACTTTAAAAGGGAGTGTTCAAAGCCTAAGAAGACTGGGAACGGGAATCCATTTTCCTCGTTCAACAGGCAAGATAGAGACAAGAAACCAGCGTCCACGGGAAGTGATTCTAAAGCTATGGTAGCACAAGGAGATGGAGGACAAGATTGGTCTTTTTAATTCATGTCTGATGAAGCTAACATAGCATCCGTGGAAGACTTGAACGAAGACTCTGCAAGTGAAGCAGAAAGCTCGGCTGAAGTTGATACTGCTGATTTGGAAGAGACGTTTGATGCTGTTGATGAAATTGTCCAGAATGAGTTGAATTCAGAATCTGAAGCTCAATCTACGTCTCAGAATGCTTTCACGGCTGGCACGTCGACATCTACACAGGTAAAATCTAAAGATGAATTATTTGATGAACATGTTTGTGTCGAATGTGATAAATTTAGAGAAAGCATTGATCTAAAATTTGCTAGGTTGTTAGAACACAATGATAACTTAGTAAATGACTTAAAACTGTGCTTAGAAGCTAATCGTGTCTTAAAACAAAATGAAAGCAGTTATAAAGAGAAGTTAGATGCGTTGCAGAAGCAACTAAAGGAAACTGAAGTTGTTGTCTTTAACCAAGAAAATGACATTAAATACTACTTAAAGACCATTGAAGAGACTAAAAAGGACAAAGCGGTCTTACAGGTAGAAAATGAGTCATTGCAACAAAAACTACATAGTCTAGCGAGTTCTTCGCACATTTTGAAAAACTTGGTTAAAGAACGCAACAATGGGGAGGGATTGGGTTACAAGGTAGTTCCACCACCACATGAAATCCTTTTGAACACAAAACAACGTCCAATTAATAACAATCAAATTAAGGATCATGTGGTGACAACTCCTTTGGTTAGTGATCCGGACACAGCAGTTAAGTCTGCTTCTCCGGATGATGATCAGAAAACTTCAACATCAAGCAAGGTCAATGTTGAGAAACGGGTGGAAACAAATGTCCAAACAACTCTTGGTTCGGAATCAAAGTCAAATATTACACAAACCAAGATATCTAAATCCACTCAAGTTAAACCAGTTAAAAGGGATAATAGTCAACCTCAAAGACAAATTAATCCAAATATTAAACAAGTTAAATTTGTTAAAGAGGGTAAATATTCAAAGACTGAGACCAAAAGACCCATTCCTGAGTTTTACTCACCGCCCCACAAGTGATCTCCTAGTCCTGATGAATGGAGATCCTGCTATACTTGTGGTCAGCGAGGTCATATTTCAACTAATTGTCCACGCTATCAGACACCAAGAATTAAAGTTGAGCTAAACGACAAAGTCAAAGTAGATTCAAAACAGCGTTCTAAGACCCCGGTTAGATCGAAAACACCCATTAGGCATAAAACACCTTCTAAGTCGTTCTCGTCCCCACCACGTCAAAGGCAAAACAGACAAGTCCCCGACAGGTCTGTGACACCAGCGAAAAAATCTGTTTCTGAATCTAAACTATATGCTCAAACTGTTAATCAGTCTAAAGTTTATCATAAACAATCCTTTCATAGGGATGGTTTATGGAAAGCCAAGACATCTGGTGAGTCTGAAAGCCAGGACAATCTGAAAGTTGAGATTCCACCCACTGATAAAGGACAGTGGGTCGAATTCATGATGGTTGATTCCTCTGGGAAACCCAAGCCAGTCAAGGCTTGGGTCCCCCTCCTTAACTGATTGTTTTCAATTGTGTGTAGGTTGTCCGCTACAGTGCTTCAACAAATACATGGATTGTGGATAGCGGAGCTTCCAGGCACATGACAGGAAACAAGTCTCTTCTTTTTAATGTCAAACAAATTAAAGGGGGACATGTTTCCTTTGCTGGGAACAAAGGAGGATACATTACTGCTCAAGGCGAAGTAGGTAATGAGAAGGTAAGGTTTGATAAAGTAAATTTTGTTCAACAACTAGAAAACAATTTACTTTCAGTGTCTCAGATATGTGACAAGGGCTTCAAAGTTATGTTTGACAACCGAAAATGTTACATACTGAAAAAGGAGATGGAAATTCCAGAGAAGCAGGTTTTGATGTCTGCATCCAGGTACAATGATCTATATGTCTTGGATATGTCTAATGCTTCTACCTCTGAATCTACAGCTCAATGTTTCCTCTCAAAAGCGACAGAGAAGGACTCCATCTCATGGCATAGAAGGATGGGACACATAAATCAAAGGAAGATGAATCATCTGATTCACAATAACCTTGTTGAGGGAGTTACAGTCAAGAACTTCCAACTTCCTGATTTTTGCGTCTCTTGCAAGAAGGGAAAGCAGACCAGGAAATCTCACAAGACCAAGCACGTCAACACAATTGAGATGCCTTTGGAGTTGCTACACATGGATCTCTTTGGTCCAGTCAACACAAAGAGTATAGCAGGAGACTGGTACTGCTTTGTAGTCACTGATGACTATTCAAGATTCACCTGGGTGATGTTTCTGAAAGCTAAATCAGAAACGTTTGAATCATTCAAGGTGCTCGTCATGACTTTGGAGTCACTCTATAACCTGAAGGTGAGAAGAATACGTTCTGACAATGGCACAGAGTTCAAAAATCAGTGGATGGATGCTTTCTGCAAGGAAAAGGGAATTGTTCATCAGTTCACTTCCGCATACACAACACAGATGAATGGAGTTGCAGAACGAAAGAATCGGAGCTTAATTGAGACTGCGCGAACCATGTTAGCTGATTCAAAGCTCCCAGTTCAGTTCTGGAATGAGGCGGTTGCAAATGCCTGCTACACACTTAATCGTGTGTTAGTAGTCAAAAGGCATGGCAAGACTTGTTACGAGCTACTTCAGAAGAGAAAGCCAAATTTGAGTATCTGGAACCATTTGGAGCTCCATGTACATTGCTGAAGAAGACTCAGGATGGCAAGTTCAGCGAGAAAGCTGATCAAGGAATATTCTTAGGATACAGCATCCCAGACAAGCGAGTTTACAATAACTCGACGAGTCAGGTAGAGGTGTGGTGCAACGTGGATGTTCAGAGATACAACACACCTCCTGCTGGAAAAGGTCCATCATCATTCTTCGATTATGATGGCTTTTTCAAATCCTTTAATCTTCCACAGTTTGATTCAGAGGATGACGTTGCTACCCAGATGATGTATGACGTTCTTATCTCACCGAATCTGGATTCAAGCAACATCACACCTACTGATGGTGCCTCAAGCTCTTTGACTCCTGCTCATGATGAGAGTGATGATTCATCAGGTGATGAAGAAGCACCTGCTTCTAACCCTGAGCATACAGCTAATCAACACAGTGAGTCATCAGCTGCTGAACCAGCTGCAGGAAATCCGGATACTGAACCAGTAGTCACCAATCTGGATTCTGAGGTTGTGGTTCCTACCACACCAGTGACTAGGATCAGTGTGAATCATCCCCCCTCGTCTATCATTGGGGACATTCAATCCGGTGTGCAAACACGAAATCAGCTGTACTCTGCTGATTATGCGGCAGTCATGGAAAAGGGTTATGTCAATGACGGGGCTTTCTCATGTTTTGTTTCACAAATCAAGCCTAAATATGTCTGTGACGCCCTGAAAGATGAGGCCTGGGTCAATGCTATGCAAGAAGAGCTACTCCAGTTCAAGAAACTTGGAGTCTGGACACTAGTTGACAGACCGAAAGGAGTTAAGGTGATTGGTACCAAATGGGTACTAAAGTGCAAGAAGGACGACCAAGGTGTTGTTATCAGAAACAAGGCACGCTTGGTTGTTCAAGGCTTCAGACAAGTCGAAGGCATCGACTACAATGAAGTTTTTGCTCCCGTAGCTAGAATGGAAGCTATTCGTTACGCCTCTTACATGAAGATCAAAGTTTATCAACTGGATGTTAAGAGTGCATTCTTGCATGGGGAAATCCGGGAAGAAGTATATGTCAGTCAACCCGAAGGATTCGAAGATCCTTATCATCGGGACAGAGTCTACAAGTTAGATAAGGCTCTGTATGGGCTCCATCAGGCTCCTCGAGCTTGGTATGAAAAGCTCTCCACCCATCTGCTGAAGCATGGTTTTCGCAGGGGTGTGATTGACTGTACATTATTCATCAAAGAAAAGGATGGTGACTTGCTTATGGTGCAGATCTATGTGGATGACATCATCTTTGGATCTAGAAATGAAGCCTTGTGCAAAGAGTTCGAATCTGTGATGAAGGCAGAGTTTGAAATGAGTGCAATGGGAGAAATGAAGTTCTTCCTAGGATTACAGGTGGATCAAACACCAACCGGCATTTTCTTACATCAGTCCAAGTATGTCGGCGATATTCTAAATCGCTTGGACATGGAAAATGCATCTGCTGCCGGTACCCCTCTTGCCACAAATCATGATGTGGCCCCTGATGAGAATGGGGATTTGGTGGATGCCACTATGTATCGTGGGATGATCGGATCTCTCATGTATCTTACTGCCTCGCGTCCAGATATCATGTATGCCACATGTTTATGTTCTAGATATCAAGCGAAACCAAAAGTGAATCACTTGATTGGGGTGAAAAGGATTTTTCGTTATCTGAAGGGTACTCCAACACTGGGATTGTGGTATCCTCATGATGATGACTTCGAGCTTACTGCGTACAGCGATTCAGATTATGGTGGCTGCAAGATGAATTTCAAGTCTACATCTGCAGGGTGTCAGTTCTTTGGAAGATGGTTAGTCACGTGGCAATGCAAAAAGCAGACCTCTGTTGCTTTATCAACCTGTGAAGCTGAATATGTTGCTGCTGCGAGTTGCTGCTCTCAGATCATCTGGATTCAACAGCAAATGCGTGACTACGGTTTGAAATTTTCTAACACTCCTATTTATGTTGATAATTCTGCTGCCATAGCCGTCACTAAAAATCTTGTTCAACACTCAAAAACAAAACACATCGGGATTAAATATCATTTCATACGCGATTGCTATGAAAAACAATTAATTGATGTGATTAAAATTAACACGGATTTTCAGCGCGCTGACCTTTACACCAAACCGTTTGATAAACCAAGATTTTTATATCTGCTAGAGGTCAACGGCGTTAAAAAGAAAAGTGATGTGATTGCTGAAGAAGCAGATACATAGTCCAACCCGTGTCTATTCGTTTATTTTCTTTTTCCTTCATTTTTTTATTTTATTTTTTAATTCCCTTGTCGTATAAAATCCAAAAACACAAAAAGATTTTTTGTTTTAGAATTTTAGGGGGAGATTTATTTCAGTATGCATTTACTTAAAAAAAAAAGGGGAAGGTGAGTAAAGCTGAAAAGGCAAAGACAACAAAAAAAAAGGAAATGGAAATGTGACTCGACATTTTGGAAAATGATAGTACACAGGCTTCGAGTTATTTGGAACAACAAAATGAGTTTGAGTTCAAAAATGTTAATTAGTTTACTGAAAATGTAAAACATCAGAGAAGTCTAAGTCTAACCAAATGGGAAAATGATAGTACGTTTGATTGTTACTGTAATTACATGGAGAAAGTTGATCTAGGGAGGTGCTAGTTCATTATATGATGTGTCAGTAGATTCAACATATTAGACAAGTAGACTTCATTGGTAAACCTAATCTAAACTAAAAGGTTCAATCAACTGTGGGTTCCCATCTTATCACTGGTTAACACAATCAGTTCTCCCGATAAGGGATAACGAGCAAATAAATGCCACCAAAGGTGTGCAAATGACCACAAAAAGAGCAAAAGCACGAGAAAAAAAAATGAATACTAGCGTAATCAAGCTGATAACTTATGTTGTTGGTGCGCTATATGCAAAAGAAAATATGAAATGCTCTAACAAGGAGATAGGTTGTGTGCCTCTCTGCTGTGCGATGGCACTGACCTGAGGATAAGCATAACCTATATATTCTAGACTTTATTGTTGTTTGCCGCCTCTCTGCTGTGCGATGGTACTGACCTGAGGATTGGCTTCTCTTTGAAAGATCTAAGAATAGTCTCTTCTTGCAAAAATACCTAAAGACCGCTCGAAAGTTCTTTAAGGAATGCTGATTACCATATAGGTGCGGGACACGCAAATGTTGTTTGAAATAACATAACATAATTCATTACCAATGTATGTCAAAAGTCCGTGCTTGAATTTAAGTGGACAAGTATACTGACAATCGTCTTGAAAGCACCGACTAAAGTTGACGATCAAAGTGTGTTACGTTTCATATCAAACATGATTCCCAGTTAGTACTTGGAAGTCTTAGATCAGAACAAACTGTGATATGTAATCATGAAAAATGAAATCAACTCAAAATGTTCCAAGTAATGGTGTATATGCTTGTCTGATTCCAAATGAGTCTGTTCCTGATTTAATGTCAATGCTGATAGGCTACACAAACCTGCCCTATCAAAATCACAAAAAGATGTTCATTTTTCATTCGTAGTTTAAATTTTATTTATTTCTTAGTATAATGAGTCATGTCGGACTGTGTACACTGTTATCTGCTAAATGTCACTGAATGAGCTTAATGTTTAACTAAACAGATTGTTTCTGAAAGGATAAAAGGATCACGTCTGAGGTGATCGGGTGGATAAATGGATCACGTCTGAGGTGATCGGGTGGTTAAATGGATCATGTCTGAGATGATCAATTGCACATAATGTTTTATCAATTGGTAAATAAACTAAGTGTTGGTTCATATCTTGACAAAAATGGCACAAGTATAGCCCAATCGCTCGACTGAATCTGAGATGACCCAGTCGTACGAATGGGGTATACGATTGAATACAATCGTAAGATTGGACCATGCGAATAAACCCAATCGGCCGATTGAATGTGCCCGACTGGGTTAAACGTGCGAATGAGGTGTGCGAATGAATCACATCGAACGATTGGAGGTGACCGACTGTAATTGTCGTTTGGATGAACTTCAATCACCCGATTGGAGATGAACGATTGGGTAGATTGCACGACTGAGACTCAGTCGGCCGACTAACCAAGGCGACTAGACTCAGTCGGCCGACTAATCAAGGCGACTAGACTCAGTCGCCCGACTGAAATTTACCCTAGTATAAAAACAGACCAAATCAGGATCAGTCGTTCACTCTCCCAAATCGCCCCCTCTATTCGCCTGACCTAAGGAACCTCTGTCCAAATTTCATTTGATCCATATTTGCCTTTGTTTTGCGTGTTCTAACATTCATTGGTGATTATACAGGTACTACTCGAGGTGTTTCATAGATAAAACAGATAAATGATGTCCAAAACCTCTCGAATTCGGACCAAACAGTAACCGAAAACTTGATGAACAAATAGGCTGTCCAATATAAACTAAACGTTCAAACAAAAGTTAAAACATGCTTAATCGGTAGTTTCCGAGTGTAATGAGCCTAATTTCGACGTTTAACTTCAAGTATAGCTCAAAACACGAATTTGAATGGACCAACTGTCGAGTAGGCGACTGGACACGCTGATGAACTACAATCGCCCGACTGAGAAGACGATTAGTCTCAGTCGCCCGACTGAGATGGACGAATGAATCAAACGCACGACTATGCTCATTCGCTTGACTTAGTCGCCCGTATGAATAAATTCACCTTTAAAACTCATTCGTTCCACTCAGTCGCACGGTTATGTTCATTCGGCTGCTCAGTCGCCCGACTAACCAAAGTGGGAAATTCCTTGATTTGAATAAGCTATCTTCTACATGTGCTGATGTTTACTTATATTGTAGCTAGGAGATTGAGTCAATCGCCCGTTTGAGTCATGAGACTGACTCAAGCGTTCGAATGAATCAATCGTATTACTCAATCGCACGACTGAGCCAGTCACAAGGCTCAGTCGCACGAATGAGATCTGTAACCTATAAGTACCACTTAATTCGTGGAAAAACGTAACACTTCGAATTCTCATAACCCTAGTCGACCCAGAGCACCCTGTTCGTTCATTCCAACTTCACAAAACGTTCCTGGTCATTGCTAATCAATTCTTAACGTTTTCTAATCGTTAGTATTGATCCGGATTACGTTTTCACTGATTGGATCGCCAATCAAATAGGATTCCGCACTATTTGATCTGGTTTAACTTAGAATCAGTTAGTACTCCGTACGTACACGGTCCTAACACTCAGATTGCTTAGCTTTAAATTTATATCCATGTAGTATCTTTTTCTTAGGAGTCTTAATTGTATATCCTCCCACGTGTCTTGGTGCGCGTCTAACATAAAATTTTGTCTTATTCTCCATTTCTGTTGGGGTTACATCCATAGCCTGTTGGGGTTCCGGTTCAGGTGTTATTTCTTTAGGACTGCTATGGTATGGATCTTCTGAAGGATTGGTTTTATAGCGATAACTATCTGAATTCATACTAAAAAATTCCTTAACAATATTTCACAGAAAGAGTTAGTCAAATAGCCATTATAATTTTTGTTAGAATCTTAACCATAAAATCATGAAATTTCACATAGTTCACATATATTCACATAAATCATAAAGTATATTTTGAGCTTATGGTTATAGTCTAGTTATTTACTTAAAATAACTAATTCCCTATAACCAATGGCTCTGATACCAACCTGTCACGTCCCGGCGGAAGCGTGAACGATACGGGTGGAATGTGACTAGCTTTTATCAGAGTGCAATTGTTTATAGTGAATAAACACTGATATAATAGAAACATAACATAGACATGCTGTTATTACTATTTGAGGAATTACATCTTTTTACATAATATACCAAAATTAGATGTAATTAGTTACAACTAGATTACAGCATGTTTAAAATCTATGAAAATACGCGTCCACGTACACACTTCCGTCAACGATGTTGACGATCAGTGTTACACAGACCCGTCCTACGACTTCGCCCCAACCATCATGAACCTCAAAGCTGAAATCAAAGGTGTTACTCATTTCCTGAAAAAGTACACTTAAACTAGTCAACAAAAATGTTGGTGAGAACATAGGTTTAATCCAGACAAAATATTTTGTTGATGTATCAATTACAACCAAACCTGCTCACAACATAATCATACTGTGACGAAATAATCATAAAATCAAATAATATTACATCCTAACCCCATTCGGTTAGATGCAAGAAATAGCAGTAACCCTCATCCGGTTAGTGCAAATATTCTCTTAAGTAGCGCTACCAATATTATTGACCGGTTCCTCATTCGATCTAATGGTTGTGTCGCAAATGACAGTAAGCACACAAAAATATTTTTAAAATAAAACATCAACCCAAACAGTATACTTTTTCCCCCAAAACTTTACTAAATACCATACGGTTGAAAATGGGGCTATGAACTCACCGTGTATTCTCACTTGAACCTAACAAGATAGTTCACAGTGTCAGACAATACTTCAAATATTTTTCTGGTTTTCATTGACTGTAAAAGTTTAATAGAAACACCTTTGGGTTTCTGAAAATTCTCAATCTTTTTAACTACACATAATAGTTGTAGTTATTTCAAAATTTCTCAAAATTCATAGAAATTAGCTATTGATTTCCAAAAATCACCAAAATTTTATAATTTGGACAGTTTGTAGCTTCCCATAATTTTTACAACATCAAATTACCAACAGAGTATTTTATATAAATCCCATAATATTCCAAAATTTCTCAAAATACCTACTGCTATTCCATAAATTATCACAAATTCATAGAAGTTTATTCATAAATTCAGTAACATCTCCTAATTTTTATAGCATCCAAATCATAGCAGATTATTTTTTGTGAATTTTATAATATTCCCATAAATATTTAAAAATAGCTTCTGTTCACCAAAAATTCCTAAAATTTTACAGAATACTTCTTATACCAATCCAAGTATCATATAATTATCTCAAAGTCCAAATCCTAACATACCAGTTTCTGTAACTTTTAAAATAATTTCTAATTTTTGTAAAAATACTTATACTGCTCCATAAATCATGAAAATTATATATTCGGTATTATATGATATAATATTGCATCTGTGATTTTATCAGAATTTATAATTTATTTAAATATTTATTATGATTTATTTACTGCAAAACATATAAAAATTCATATCATAATTATAACAAGGAATAAAATTCTGAAATAATTCCAGAGGTTTTTATACCTTAAAAGAATCATTCTGTAAATTTATCAGAATTTTCCCGAATTTATTTCTATTTTTGATATTTCTTCTATTTTTCATTTGTAAAATAATTCATATAAATTATTTATTTATCAAAATTTGTCATAGTTTCCAGAATAGAGATTATTCCAGATTCTTGAAGATTGGTTTTTTGTATATATATATATATATATATATATATATATATATATGTACCAAAACAATTATATGTGTTTATAACACATATACATATTCTTGACATTTTAATACTTTTAGAAATTGATTATAACCTTGTAAAGAGAAAGGATGGAGCTGGTGAAAATCTTGGGTTCTTGACTTGAAGTAACCCGAAGTGTTTGTCACTTATGCTTATAGGAGCCGAGGGGTAGAGAGACTAAGATGGTGTGGGTCATGTTTTATCCGAGAGAAAGAGGGTCGGTGGTCGTGATTGTTAGAGGTTTTTGGAGGGGGCAGAGAGGTGGGGAGCTATGGTGATTGCAGCTTGTTTGTGTATCACAAGTGATGGTGGTGTGTGGTTGTGTTTGTTTCTTGTTTGTTGTTGTGGTTGTCGGTTGTTGTTTTTATTGTTTGTTGATAGTAACCGAGACATAGAGAGGCTGTGGGCTAGAGTGATGGTGATAAGGTGTGTAACCGAGGAAGAGTGGGGGACAGCAGGAGGTATTCGATGGTGGTGCTGGAGCTTGTGGTCGGGTGATGGTTGTGGTTTGTGTTAGAAGGTGGTGCTTCAAGAAATCCCGAGAGATATGAAACAAAGGAGTTTTTGGTTTGTTGTTTGCGAATGGAAGAGGTTAAATGCATCTGAAATCGAGGGACACCAATGGGTGTCATCATATCTTCTAGTGCTAAATCATATGAGTAAGTGGCTAGGTGTCAAATGGAGGTGGTTTTGGTGTCAAGGTGGCCACGGTTTGATAGTGTGAATGCATGAAAACCGAGAGCTCTTGGGATTGTCATTTTTCTTTTGAATTGATGATACTTGGAGCCTAAGTTTAAGCTTGAAAGGTGGCGGTTTTTGGGGAGGAAGCAAAGTGGGGTAAGATAGCTTAGTTATTAGGTGAGTTTAGGTGGCATGAGAAGAGAATTGATGGTGCATGCATGTTGACCGTGAGTTTTCAAGAGTGTTGCCACCTTTATTTTGTAATGATTATGTATAGCTAGGTGTCATGTAATGGAGGTTTAAGAGTCACCATGTTTATCATTGTATTTATTATCTTAATCGGGTGTTACATGATCCAATGAACCGAGAGTTTAAGCTGTGGTTGTGGTGGTTTTGGTGCTTTTGGGTTTAATGTTAATCTTAGTGTTTTTGAAGGTTTTGATTTGGTTGAGTTTGTTTTGGAATCAAAATGTATTGTTTGGTTGGGTTATTATGTTGTTGTGATACCTAACTTATACATATTGCTCGTACCTATATATATATATACAGATAATCATAAGTTTAAAGCATGAGTAAATATATGTATATAAACATCATGTACTCATAAATTTTACATATATATGCATACATGCACACGTAAAATTTTGTGTATATATACACGTATGTGTGAATTTCGGGTGTATAAACATACATGCATACGTAAATTATTAATATATAGGCACGCATGTAACATGCATACGTATATTCATAATATATATACCAAATATAAATCATGGTTGTAACTTAATAAAATTTCTTGACGTAGTATATATAATAATAAAATATTTTTAGGGTCGTCACATATGGTGGTGTTTGAAGTACTTTTCTCGCAGTAGAAGCAATTATGATATCCGGGTGTAATCATCGAGTAACTCAATATTCAATTTTAGTTAAGCAAATGTAATGTGACTATCCTCAACAATGGAACAAACATGTTTAGCAAGCAAAGAAATGAAAGAACAAAAAGAAATATCATCGTCACCTCAAGAAATTTTATTTGTTAGCATATTTCAAGTATCCTGATGATATCCCCACCTGATAGTACATATGCAAATACACAAAAGACTAAAGTGAAGATCAAATCGATTTGAACCTGAAAATGAAGATGATTGATAGTAACCCAAGCCAAAGTATAAATTCCCAGCTTCTATGGCCATATAAAATGCAAACAATAAGCTTTCATGATCGTTTTTTTCTGGCAAACACATAAGGACTCGAGGAAACAAAAGCACACGCCCATATTCAATTAGGCTACCCATTAAATTGTAATAAAAAATGGAATTAACAAAGGGTTGGTGTTTAACTAATCCTGTTGTAAAGATGCTAGTTTCTAATAAAACTAATATACTCATAATTATAAAACAATTTAATCAAATAAAATAGCAAATGTTTTTTGTAACCAAGACAAAAACCTATTACGCATTCTATCTTTGTTGGCAAATAGAAACATGGTCGATGTGAATCTAAACAAATTTCACAAAAAAGATCCAGAATATAAAACAAACCATAAATCAAACTGAAGATACTAAAACCATGATGTTCGTTATCATTATTTGTTGTAGATACTGCAGGAAGTATGGACTGGGAATTAGAACAAATCTAAAACAAATATATAAGAAATTGATTCATAAAATAAAATTAAATCGATTCATACCTAAGAAGCTGTAGATTATTAAGAGTTAAAGAACAAGCTCTTTAAAAAAAGTTAAATCGATTTGTACCTAACTGTAACACCGAATGTCAACCAAATCAATGACATCAGAGGACAGTGGAAGTGGGATTGAAGGCAAAGGCGGGTAATAATGATGATGCCATTTGGTGTGGTGCAATTGAGGGTGAGTTATCTTTGATATTGACAGTTGGATGTTACGTGTCATTGAGTCAAAGGGTCTTTGTGGCGGTAGAAGTTGAGAGGAAGATGATGATGATAACGGGGTTTTACCGTCAGGCGTGTGACATAACCAGGATCTCAGATAAGCATCAGTTACACCAAATGACTCGACAATTACAAAACATATAGATTGCATCATAATAATGAAACAATCCAATTATATTTAAGTATTGCGGAAGCGAAAACAAGATCACATTTAACAATAGTTTTGGATCACGTAAACATGTGTCCAATCTAACTTATGTAATGTAAATGATATTAAATCTTGAAAACAGTTCAGGGTGAATGCGGAATGACATGTAGTAGATGCTTTGCTCCTAAACTTGCCACATCAATGTCCTGAGAGAAAACATGTCAAATCTCAGTACAAACTGGTGAGTTCACAGGTTTATCATAAAACAGTAAGTATCAGTAATGAAATTCCCGGATTTTGTAATCAAAGCATACAATGGGTAGCTAATCCATAATGATCCCTATGTGTATGAAGTCGCGACCGAGCTGACATGTAATCAATAATAAAGCAGGCCCGGCTATGGATCACACACCACAACACTTGTAATTAGGCTAACCGTTCACCCGTTTGACGAACGTTGTGCTAGCGCGACTAGCCCGGGTGGGGTATGTCAATCCCAGTAGTACTACTAACAATCACCTCGCTATTAACCATATTAACGGTCCGAAGGGCAAAGTATAACACCATAGTATCAAGTATATGCAGTATTACAGAAATCCAAATGTAATGTAACGTTTATGAAAACGGCATTTTTCTCTCCCCCAAAAGAGTATATAAGTAAAAGTGGGGCTGTAAACTCACCTTGAATTGATGTAATGAAAGCAACAAGAGCTTCATAGAATAAGGCAATGCACGATCAAACACGATCAATACCTATTATTGATTGTAATTAAGCCTTTAAAATATACTCAACGCGAATAGATATATTTGGTCGGATTCAAGTCGGTTCGGTTTGACTCGTACACGATTAGATATATGTATTCAAGTTTGATTATAAACTTAGTGGTACTAAGATTTAAGTTGGATTGTGGGGTTTTTGACAAGTAATGATATTTACTTGTATTTTGATTTATTCGAAAGAAACATATCATTTAAATAGATTATGTATGTATTCTTTGTAATCATTTAATCAAATGATAATTTATTAGTTGAAGTATAAAATATAACCTATAATTATATTTGTAAATATTTTATGAAATTATATGATGTGTAATTTCTATAATTTTGAGCTTATTCCATAATTAAACACGGTTTGGAATCTATTTTTAAAATGATTATTTGTAATATTTACAAATATTATTTTATCAAGATTTTTAAGGTTTTTAAACAAAATAAATTTACAGAAAATCATTTTTGTAATACGTAAAATAAGGACAGTTTATAAAAATTATTTTTATAATTTTTAAGAATTTTTATATATTTTTCAGAAGCTTAAAAAACCTAAAAAAATAGTTGTAGGTAGCCGGGTTCGAACCCGGGACCTCCAACTCACAAACACACCCGCGCACCAGTGAACCAAACGCCTCAGCCGTGGTGGTATTTGGTTCCAACAGCTTTTAAACCTTGTTCCCCTATTTCCCCCAATTCCCCTTAGAACCCTAATTCGATCTGGGTTAAATTGAAGATCGAATCGATGTTCATCTCCAAATTAATGTTGGGGCTTTTAATGCCCATACAAAAACTAGTGTGTAGGTATGAGTAATTACTTGTTTCGATTTGATTTGGTGATAGACGCAGTTAAGAACAAACCACGACAGGGGATAAATCGGTTCGTGTTGATTTTGTTGATGATGATCAAATTAATTGCACAAGAAGCTTCTAAGGATGCTTATGATCGAAAGCCCTTTGTAAATTTTAGTGTATATGGGTCGGGGTTTGGGTTTTCATTAAGTTGCAGGTTCGATGAACGAGGAACTCGAATTCGGTGTGCGTGTGTGTTTCAGATGATGTTACAAGTTGTATTCGATTTATAATCTGATAAAGTTCGATCTTATTGAGTTAATTTGACTGTAATATCGTTTTAGTGGATTAACTAGCCGTTTGAAACGGTCGGGAAATAAAGTGAAATTTTATAGCCGTTGATTGACCGTTTCAACGTGTTTTCTTGTTGCATTGGGTTCGAATCTTGCCCACGAAACGGTTCGTTGTATTTTGAGCTATAAAAATCGAGTTTTTAAACGGTTTTGGGGTTCGCCGGCGTGTTGCCGGAATTTGGCCGGTCCGGTGGTCGGAAAAACGGGATTGGGCGGGGGTTGGGTTTGAAAATTTGGAAATTACAGTTTTGGTCCCTGTGGTTTTTAAGATTATTATTTCTTGTATAAAGTTTCCTTTTAAAGTTTCTAAAATGACAAAATGCTCCCTTGACTTATTATTATTATTATTATTATTATTATTATTATTACTATTATTATTATTATTGTTATTATTATTATTATTATTATTATTATTATTTTTAAATAATAGCGAAATGGATTGATTTGCGATTAACGGATAAAATTAGTTTAAATCGTATTAATCGAAAAACTCGGGTTGTCACATTATCCCCTTGTTGAAGGAATTTTCGTCCCGAAAATTAGAGCACCAGGGTTAACAAACGAGTATACGAAAAGTTTGATTAAGACGACGAAATAGACTATGGAAAATAATAAGTACGTGAGGATAGTTAATACACACGGAGAGTTGACGAGCTTAAAGTTAATTGATGGACTTGTTAGTGACAGATGTCACACACCATCACATTCACTACATGATCTTCAACAAGAAGAATTCTTAGGTTTCCTTTCTGATTTGGGAATATCTTGAATGTTTCTAGAACTTTGTTCATCAGAAGGTGACCATGAAACCATAGGTAAATCATAGTGATTCTCCTTTTCTTTCTTGATGCAGTTTGTGTTTTCATTTTCTGAGGTACACTTTGAAGAACTTTTCGGGTTCTGATGAGATATCAAAAGAAGAAAATTCATCATCTGATTATTCGTTGTCAGTCATATCATCAAATCCATCTGTATCATCTGAGCTGTCACACAAATGTGAAAGTAGACCACAATGTTCTTTGCTTGATATTGTGAGATGTCACAGTATCCCCCAGTTGAGAGAATTTCGTCCTGAAATTCAGTTGGAGTTAGGTCCTGAAGTTGTATCCACGAATAAGTGTGGATATTTAGACTTCATTTGATCCTCCCGTTCCCACGTGAACTCTGGTCCCCGTTTGGAGTTCCATCTTATGCGCCCAATGGGAATTTTGCTACGCTTTAGTGTCTTGACTTCTCGATCCATGATCTCCACTGGTTCTTTGATGAAATGTAGTTGATCATCTATCTTTAGTTCCTCTAAAGGCACGATCAATGATTCATCAGATAGACATTTCCTCAGATTGGATACGTGAAACACATCATGTATCCTCCTGAGTTCTTCAGGTAAATACAACTGATAGGCTACCGGGCCAATCCGTTTGACAATCTCAAATGGCCCCACGTATCTTGGGCTTAACTTCCCATGCTTTCCAAAGCGTATTACACCCTTCCAGGGTGAGACTTTCAGCAGTATTTTATCACCAACCTGAAACTCCAATGGCTTACGACTCTTATCGGCGTAGCTCTTTTGTCGATCACGTGCTACTGCCATGCGGTTTTGAATTTGCATGATCTTCTCAGTCGTTTCATGCACGAGTTCAGGTCCTGTAAGTTGGCTTTCTCCTACTTTTGCCCAACAGATAGGTGATCGGCACTTACGTCCATACAATACCTCAAATAGAGCTGCCTTGATCGAGGTGTGATAACTGTTATTATAGGAGAACTCAACCAATGGTAGATGAGTTTCCCAACTGCTTCCAAAATCGATCACACAGGCACGCAACATGTCTTCCAGTGTCTGGATTGTACGCTCACTTTGACCATCGGTCTACGGGTGATATGCAGTACTCATATCCAGTCGCGTTCCTAATGACCGTTGTAATGATTGCCAGAAGTGAGAAGTGAACCGAGCATCACGGTCAGAAATGATAGATATCGGTATGCCATGCCGAGAGACTATTTCCCTTAAATAGATACGGGTAAGCTTCTCCATTCGATCAGTCTCTCGGATTTCCAGAAAGTGTGCGGATTTCGTTAAGCGATCTACTATAACCCAAATGGTATCGCATCCGCTGGGAGTCCTAGGTAACTTCGTGATGAAGTCCATGAAGATCTGCTCCCATTTCCACACTGGAATTTCCGGTTGTTGGAGTAATCCAGATGGTCTCTGGTATTCTACCTTAACCTTGGAACAAGTTAGGCATTTGCTTACGTATGTGGCTATCTCCGCTTTTATTCTCGGCCACCAGTAAAATTCTTTCAGGTCCTGATACATCTTGTCTGAACCTGGATGGATTGAGTAACGTGACTTATGAGCTTCATCCATTATCAGCTCTCGCAAATTCCCGTACTGGGGTACCTAGATCCGTTTCATAAATAACGGATTCCATCAGCTTTAATCTCCAACTGTTCCTCCATGCTCGCATGGATTCTGCTTTCAGGTTCTCCTTCTTCAAGGCCTCAGATTGAGCAGCTTTGATTTGCACTGGCAGGTCAGAGTGGATTGTCATTTGCAATGCGCGCACCCGACAAGGCTTTAGAGTTTCCTTATGACTCAGGGCATCGGCTACTACATTAGCCTTACCCGAATGGTACTTGATCGCACAGTCATAATCATTGAGTGACTCTAACCATCATCGTTGCTGCATATTCAATTCCTTCTGGTCAAATATGTGCTGGAGGCTCTTATGATCTGTATAGATCGTGCACCTGGTTCCATATAGGTAGTGCCTCCAGATCTTCAAGGCAAAAACTACAGCTCCTAGTTCCAGATCATGCGTGGTGTAGTTCTTCTCATGCACCTTAAGTTGTCTAGATGCATAAGCTATGACTTTATCGCGTCGCATCAGTACACATCCCAAACCTTGGATGGATGCATCACAGTAGACAACAATGTCATCAGTTCCTTCTGGTAAGGCTAGGATTGGTGCGCTGCAGAGTTTGTCTTTAAGTGCCTGAAATGCTGTTTCCTCTTTGCTGCCCCACTTGTAAATTACTCTCTTACGAGTTAGGGCAGTCAAAGGTTGCGCCAACTTCAAAAATCCTTCGATGAATCTCCGGTAATAGGCTGCCAACCCAAGGAATTATCGTTCCTCAGTAGGATTCTTTGGTGCCGGCCAATTCTTGATTGCTTCAATCTTTGAGGGATCAACATGGATACCCTTTTCGTTTACCACATGCCCAAGGAATTGCACTTCACGCATCCAGAAGTCGTATTTTGAGAACTTTGCATAAAGTTGTTCGTTCCTCAGCAATTCCAGCATGGTTCTCAAATGTTCCTCATGATCTTCCTTATTACGGGAGTAGATCAGTATGTCATCCATGAATACAATGACAAACTTATCCAAATAAGGCTTGCAGACGCGATTCATGAGGTCCATGAAAACTGCTAGGGCATTGGTCAGTCTGAACGGCATTACAGCAAACTCATAGTGTCCATAGCGAGTCCGGAATGCCGTCTTCAGAATATCCTTTTCTCGAACCCTTAGCTGATGATAACCGGATCTCAAGTCGATCTTGGAATAGTAGCTAGATCCTTGCAATTGATCGAACAAGTCGTCAATGCGTGGAAGTGGATACCTATTCTTGATCGTCACCTTGTTCAGTTTGCGGTAGTCAATGCATATCCTGAAGGTTCCATCTTTCTTCTTCACGAAAAGCACTGGAGCTCCCCAGGGTGAAGAGCTGGGACGTATGAATCCCTTGTCTAACAATTCTTGCAATTGTTTAGACAGCTCTTGTAGTTCATTCGGTGCCAGACGGTACGGCGCCCGAGCGATCGGAGTCGCTCCAGGTGCTAATTCAATCTGGAATTCCACCTGCCTGTGTGGAGGAAGGCCAGGTAGTTCTTCGGGAAATACTTTAGGAAAGTCCCTTACGACTGGAATGTCTTCGACACGCTTTTCATCTGTCTTCATTTAGTAACGAGTGCCAACAAAGCAAGGTGTCCTTTCCTAAGACATTTCTGAGCCTTCAGATATGATATGATGCCGACCACCGCACCCTCCTTATCACCTTCCACCGTAAGAATTTCATCGTCCGAAATGGGTAACTTGACCTGCTTTTCCTTGCAAATGATCTTAGCACGGTTCATTGATAGCCAATCCATTCCGACTACTACGTCAAAGCTACCGAGTGTGACTGGAATAAGGTCTATGTGGAAAGTGTGCCCCGAAAAACCTAGTTTACAATTCCTATATACTCGAGTTGCCGTTATTGTCCTACCATCAGCTATTTCTATGGCATACCTAGAACTCAAGTCAGTAGGCACCATTCCTAGTGTTTTACTAAACTTGATGGACATATAACTCTTATCAGCACCAAAGTCAAATAGAATAGAGGCATAACATCCATTAATAGTGAATCTTCCAGACACTACAGTAGGGTCATTTCGAGCCTCACCTGAACCCATGATGAAGGCTCTTCCTCTGCCACCACCACCTCCATTGTTGTTGTCTTTGGGCTTATCAGCAGCACCATTGTCACCATTCTTTTTCCGTCTCAAGCAATCCCTTTAAAAGTGCCCGGGTTGACCATATTCAAAATACACAGTCTGATTGTGGTTCTGCTGCTATTGAGGTGCCTTTCCCGAGAGGTTCACCCTGCAATACTTGGCAACATGACCAAACTTCCCGCACCTCTCACAAGTGTTCTTTGTGCACTGCCCAGTATGATGGAGCTGACATTTGTTGCACTTTGGAAGGTTTCCATGATAGCCGCCCGAATGAGAAGATTAGGACGGATGGAACTTCTTGTGTTGTTGTTGCTGATGAGTGGATGATGAAGGTTGCTTCTCACTGGTGGAAGGTTCCCATTTCCTCTTGTTTTCCTTGGAACCCGATGCAGCACCTCGCGGTGGCAGCTTGCCCTGCGTGACGGCCTGATCTGTCAGCTTGTACGCCAGTCGGATAGCTGGTCTTGCAGTGGTGACCATGGTCTGTATTTCTGGAGCCAGCCCATCTATGTACCTTTCAACCCGTTTGTATGCGGGGTTAATCATAGTAGGGCACAGAGTAGCCAACTCGTGAGAACGAGTTGTGTAGGCTTCGATTTCAGAACCTACCATCTTTAGGTTCCAAAATTCGGTTTCCAGTTTTTTTACTTCATCTCTTGAACAGTACTGCTCTTCCAGCAAATTTTTGAAGTCTTCCCAAGTCGTGGCGTTTCCAGCTTCAACACCCAACATCTGAACTTGTGTGTTCCACCAGCTCAGAGCAGCACCATCCATTGTGCCGGCAACATATTTCACCCTATTCTTAGCAGGGCAGTTGCAAATTTCGAACACCGACTCCAGCTTTCGAACCAACGGAGCAGTCCCACCGCTCCCTCAGTTCCATTCAACGGGTTAGGCTTGCAGTCCATAAAGGACTTGTAGGTGCAAGTCGGTTGTCCAATAGGGTTCTGCTGTGGAGGGTGTTGGTTTGCCAACGCTGCGGTAATACTATGATTGATTATCGCTGCCAATTCTGCAGGCATCATTGAGATGTTACCTCTCCCGCGCCCACGTCCTCTTCCAGACATTCTTTAAATTACCAAATATCAAAAGCTATCAGTCGTATGAAAATAGACCTTTTGTCTTGGGATGAAAAGGAAGAGAAATTCAAGGATTTAAATAAATAGACAAGCTAGAGAATCAGTCCGAATCCGAGGGATTAACACAAATGTCATGGTTTGAATTTCGTCCAAATTCAAGGTAAGGGTGAGCATTCCTACAAGTAGAACTGATAGATAGTTTCCACATCAGTGGCTATGTTCTATGAAGACCGAGACTTTCTTGCTCAAGGTGTAGGAATGATGACTTATACTGACTACAACATTACCACCCGACCAAATTCACCGGACTTAGCATGCACGACAAATTATAATTACGTGTGCACCCGTAATGGTAATTTGCTTTGCATGATCACCCCTGGTTCCTCCTATCAGGTTAACATATCTTGTCAAGTACAGTGGTCATCAACGATAGAAGTACCAAATAGGTAAGTATTATATCGGGGTCGATCAATCAAAGTATACGAAAAGATCAGTAAGGTTCAAGAATCGTTGACACGTCAAGGTAATTTGACCCTTTTGCCTTAGAGACTTGTGTCTTGACCATAGTTTATCACTCATCCCAGAAATCCCCAGGTAGCGTAACTGGTCTCATAATGAGATTTATACGAATACGCTTGCCTTAGCCCGAAGGCCTTTTTGCCAGGAAATCCAGAATACAGGTGTCTATGTGTCATACAAATCATGAAGAGCATTTAGGTGATATCAAATGCATACAAAATTTCCCGTGACTCACAGCAATTCGGAGCCACCATCCCGGTAGTCATATGCTCACAGGGATATGTTAAGGCAAAAGTTTTCAGGCAACCAATTTAAGTAAGCATAGCTTAGTAATCTATGTGTGTGTAACTAATGCAAATCTAGCTATAGTCTAAAATGCAATGCAAATGAGATGCAAGGTTCATTTTAGTTCGCTATAACTAATGCTCTGATACCAATCTGTCACACCCTCAAAATCCACTAACGGGGTTTTACCGTCAGGCGTGTGACATAACCAGGATCTCAGATAAGCATCAGTTACACCAAAAGACTCAACAATTACAAAACATATAGATTACTTAATAATAATAAAACAATCCAATTATATTTAAGTATTGCGGAAGCGAAAACAAGATCATATTTAACAATAGTTTTGGATCACGTAAACATGTGTCCAATCTAACTTATGTAAAGTAAATGATATTAAATCTTGAACAAAGTTCAGGGTGAATGCGGAATGACATGTAGTAGATGCTGTGCTCCTAAACGTGCCACATCAATGTCCTGAGAGAAAACATGCAAAATCTCAGTACAAGACTGGTGAGTTCACAGGTTTATCATAAAACAGTAAGTATCAGTAATGAAATTTCCGGATTTTGTAATCAAAGCATACAATGGGTAGCTAATCCATAATGATCCCTATGTGTATGAAGTCGCGACCGAGCTGACATGTAGTCAATAATAAAGCAGGCCCGGCTATGGATCACACACCACAACACTTGTAATTAGGCTAACCGTTCACCCGTTTGACGAACGTTGTGCTAGCGCGACTAGCCCGGGTGGGGTATGTCAATCCCAGTAGTACTACTAACAATCACCTTGCTATTAACCATATTAACGGTCCGAAGGGCAAAGTATAACACCATAGTATCAAGTATATGCAGTATTACAGAAATCCAAATGTAATGTAACGTTTATGAAAACGGCATTTTTCTCTCCCCCGGAAGAGTATATAAGTAAAAGTGGGGCTGTAAACTCACCTTCAATTGATGTAATGAAAGCAACAAGAGCTTCAAAGAATAAGGCAATGCACGATCAAACACGATCAATACCTATTATTGATTGTAATTAAGCCTTTAAAATATACTCAACGCGAATAGATATATTTGGTCGGATTCGAGTCGGTTCGGTTTGACTCGTACACGATTAGATATATGTATTCAAGTTTGATTATAAACTTAGTGGTACTAAGATTTAAGTTGGATTGTGGGGTTTTTGACAAGTAATGATATTTACTTGTATTTTGATTTATACGAAAGAAACATATCATTTAAATAGATTATGTATTTATTCTTTGTAAACGTTTAATCAAATGATAATTTATTAGTTAAAGTATAAAATATAACCTACAATTATATTTGTAAATATTTTATGAAATTAAATGATGTGTAATTTCTATAATTTTCGAGCTTATTTCATAATTAAACACGGTTTGGAATCTATTTTTAAAATGATTATTTGTAATATTTACAAATATTATTTTATCAAGATTTTTAAGGTTTTAAACAAAATAAATTTACAGAAAATCATTTTTGTAATACGTAAAATAAGGACAGTTTATAAAAATTATTTTTATAATTTTAAAGAATTTTTATATATTTTTTAGAAGCTTAAAAAGCCTAAAAAAATAGTTGTAGGTAGCCGGGTTCGAACCCGGGACCTCCAACTCACAAACACACCCGCGCACCAGTGAACCAAAGGCCTCAGCCGCGGTGGTATTTGGTTCCAAATGCTTTTAAACCGTGTTTCACTATTTCCCCCAATTCCCCTTAGAAACCTAATTCGATCTGGGTTAAATTGAAGATCGAATCGATGTTCATCTCCAAATTAATGTTGGGGCTTTTAATGCCCATGCAAAAACTAGTGTGTAGGTATGATTAATTACCTGTTTCGATTTGATTTGGTGATAGACGCAGTTAAGAACATACCACGACAGGGGATAAATAGGTTCGTGTTGATTTTGTTGATGATGATCAAATTAATTGCACAGGAAGCTTCTAAGGATGCTTATGATCGAAAGCCCTTTGTAAATTTTAGTGTATATGGGTCGGGGTTTGGGTTTTGATTAAGTTGCAGGTTCGATGAACGAGGAACTCGAATTCGGTGTACGTGTGTGTTTCAGATGATGTTACAAGTTGTATTCGATTTATAATCTGATAAAGTTCGATCTTATTGAGTTAATTTGACTGTAATATCATTTTAGTGGATTAACTAGCCGTTTGAAACGGTCGGGAAATAAAGTGAAATTTTATAGCCGTTGATTGACCGTTTCAACGTGTTTTCTTGTTGCATCGGGTTCGAATCTTGCCTACGAAACGGTTCGTTGTATTTTGAGCTATAAAAATCGAGTTTTTAAACGGTTTTGGGGTTCGCCGGCGTGTTGCCGGAATTTGGCCGGTCCGGTGGTCAGAAAAACGGGATTGGGCGGGGGTTGGGTTTGAAAATTTGGAAATTACAGTTTTGGTCCCTGTGGTTTTTAAGATTATTATTTCTTGTATAAAGTTTCCTTTTAAAGTTTCTAAAATGACAAAATACTCCCTGGACTTATTATTATTATTATTATTATTATTATTATTATTATTATTATTATTATTATTATTGTTATTATTATTATTATTATTATTATTCTTAAATAATAGCGAAATGGATTGATTTGCGATTAACGGATAAAATTAGTTTAAATCGTATTAACCGAAAAACACGGGTTGTCACAGTTCATTCATGTATCCATCCCTTCATGAAGAACACAGATATTAAGAGATGGTTTTGCATTTGAATTTTGAATTCAAATTTTAGATCTAGTTTAGGAAAGATCTTAAAGTTTACTTTGGGAAAGCAACTGATTCATCTAGGAAGAATGGGAAGGAGACTGTGGTTTAGAATTATATGGTTGTACATAATGAATTAAAAGTAGGATCTCTTATTTTTTTAGCAAATTACTATTGTACCCCTCCAATCTCCCTTTATGGTTGTACATAAATACATCAAGCGTGGAGTATGCTTTATGTATCGTACACTATGCTTTAAAGGTTGTACATCTCTTAATTTTAAGCGTTTCGAGTGAAAAGACTTTGTTTCCCTCCCCACATACATATTAATATAGTATAGATTCACACACACACACACACATATATATATATACATATATATATATACATATACATATATATACATATACATACACACACACACACACATATATATACATATATATATATATTAGTTTCCAAAGTTACTTATTCAAGAATTTGATATCACTAAAATTCATATTATTAGGCTTAGTTCCAAATTATTAACTTATTTTAGATGTTTAAATGATTAACCCTCAAATATATATATATATATACATACATATATATATATATGTATATCTATACTATATTAATATACATATAGGGAGGGTAGAATGGTCATTTGACCAAAAACTCTTAAATTAAGAGTTTTACAACTCTTATAGCTCTTGGTACAACTCTTAAGGCTTTGAATACCCTTAAGGCATTCAAACCCTCATCCCTTTTCAAAATTCAAACTCTGTCGTTCTTTCTCTGGCTCCCCAAAATCAACCCGCCTGATTCACATACCTCTCATCATCATTCTGTACCACCATTGCCATGCCGCTCTAGGTGCTTATGGTGGTTGGATCGGTTGCTGCTGCGGCTCATGGGACGGCGCTTGTGGTATATATATGTGTGTGAAATTGATGCATTTGTTCGTTGATGTAACATCTATGGAAGTTGTTTCTCGGTGCAGATTTGAGATTAATGGCGAAGGATCCGAAGGTTAAATCTGACAGGTAATGCAGTTTGTTGATGCGAAATTGAAGTTCTAGGGTTCGTGTTATGGTAACGTGAGTTTGATTTGACGATTTATATGTGTTTGATGTTGGATTATTGGATTTGGATTCCGATTTATATGTTTAACTGATGTAAATTTTTATACTGATCGTTTCTCTGATGTAATTTAGTGTTAGTTAACTTCTCGGACATTCGGGCCCGTTTGCGTTCAACTTTTCCCCGTGCACCTACGCTACCATCGCGTCGCCACCGCGTCACCGAAGAACCACCATGGCGGCACTAATCCGCAGAGCTCCTTCGATTCTCCGATCAAAGGTTAATAATCGTTACTTCTTTTCACTTGCGGTGCATCGCATGGAGGAGACCGGTCTATACGGATGCCATCATCTGAAAACCCCTAAGGGATTTCAGCGTATTGTTGATGACGCCATTGAAAGGTAAAAGTGTAGTGAAATCAGTGTATTTTTGTACCTTTGCATATCGTTAACAAAACGAATTAAACATAGTTACGTAAGGTAAACTGAATTACTCTTTGACTCTTTGTAATTGTGTAGTTGTGTAATTATGTATTGCTTTTGTTCTTCTTCACAGGTCGAATGAACTTGTTGGCTACATTTCTCTAATGCCGTCTGCGTCTGAAATTATCAACGCAATAGATGAAATATCGAACACTGTATGGAATTTGGGGCCTTGTGTGGCATTTTTATACCTTGGATATCAAATTGGTTTATATAACACTTAGTACTTAAATTTTCAACATTATCAATATTAAATTTGCTTTTGTAAAGGACTATTGATCTGTTGATTTGATTATTATGGAGTGGTGTGTTTGTGGCAAATTTGGTTGATGCATGTAGTGTTTGAATGTTTCAGGTATGTCAAGTTGTGGACTCCGCAGAACTGTGTAGAAATACACATCCAGACAGGTTTTTTTTCTTTCCATTAATGTGAATACATGTTATTGGCATCATTTTCTTATGTTCTTAATAGTAATTAGCTTAGAATACAGGGAGTTTGTTGATGAGGCGTCGAAGGCTTCAATGAGGATTAATGAATATCTACATGTGGGGTGACAAGTTACATAATTGGTTTTGATACAACAGTCTGGTTATTGGACCATTTTAGCTATAACTACTTTGAATTTCTGATGTGAGAATTAGATGTTATAAATGAATGAGAAATTTGTAGTTTTGATTTAGAAACATTTCAAGATTGGTCAATGCAATTTCTTGATTTCATTGGCCACTTGAAATGATTATTATGGTGTTAATTATCTGAATACAAATCTTACTCTATATGATACGGTGCTGAAAGCTGAAAAAGATCAAACTTTGACAAGTGAAGAAGCTAAAAGAGTTGCTCGTGATCTCTGCGTTGATTTTAAGAAGGGTGGAATCCATTTATGTGCAGGTTTTTTGGTTCACTCTATTGTATAAGACATAAGTAATGTGTTTAGTAAGTATATTTAACTAAATTTATGTATGACTTAACAGAAAAGAAAGAACGAGTGAGTCAGCTAAATGTTGAAATTGCTAAATGTTGTGCACAATAAGTAATTGTAGTCTTTATCACTTCATATTTTGGGACTATTTTGATTATCCTTTTTTATCAGGTACAATGAAAACATAGCCAAGGAGCCAGGTCATGTGGATGTATATCCAACATCACTTATTCCAAAGAACTTGCATAATCTTGTAAAGCCTGTTAATCGGTCAACTTCACGGGGTTCAAGAGTCAACATCAGAGAAAAAGGCTTCAGAATAATAACAGAACCAAGCACTGTGTCTGCTGTTTTGCAATGGACATCTGATAATGAGGTTCAATACGAGTACTTTAAATAGAAATGTTCTCACATTGTTGATTTTGGCACTGAGCAGGCTTTGCATTACATGAACTGTGAAATTTACACGAGGACAAATTTGAGACAAGTAGAATGAACCACAAAAGTTAATTACTTTGGGATATAGGCACTGTTTAGCTGAATACATTTTTCTTGAAAAACTAGTTATTGATATAAATAAGAGAACTAAAGCTGAATTCCACATCTTTGGCTTGTTTGCTTCATAATGTGTCATCTTAGCTTCAATAATTGAGATTATATTTAGATAAACAAATTTTATACATTGATTTAATTTTTAAAGTAATCAAGTTTAGCTTATTGCTGGAAACAACTATTTTTCATACAAAAATGCAAAGATAACACTATGCCTTACGTGAATGAGTGATTTTGAGCAAAAAGCTCCAAGCTTTTGATGACAGGTGCGGAAAAGATGTCAAAGCGAGATTTATACCTTAGTTACATATTGACGCCTCCGCCGCCGCCGCATCGCGCGGGTCCTGACTAGTATATATATATATAATTTGAGGGTTAATCATTTAAACATCTAAAATAAGTTAATAATTTGGAACTAAGCCTAATAATATGAATTTTAGTGATATCAAATTCTTGAATAAGTAACTTTGGAAACTAAATATAAATATAACAAAAAATTCTACATGATAACAATGATTTTAGTGTTATTTGACACAAGTTCGGATGCTAACCAACAATACTTAACATCTTAGTTATCTAAGTAGCATGTCTTGTTGTGAGGGTATTAACAACTTGAATTACCAAAGGAAGATAGCTAGTTTTGAATAAATAGCAATCTTCGTACGTATGATTGTTTGTAGCTTGCTAAGTTGTGGTTAAAGCACAATCTTCCGCATACTTATCAAGGTAAGTTTCACAACCTCTTTTTTTACAAACATTTTGTAAAGATCAAGGGGGAAACGTATGCTCAATATTTTCTTGCTGTGACATTAATTATTCATTTGGAATTATGTGTTACTATTTTCAAGTTTATACTTGCTAAATGCATGGGTTTTCTATGTGGTTCTTTATTCACAACTATTTAACTCCGGCGTCGGAGCTGACAGACAGGTATTGATAGTACTATTGGGTTGACACCACACCCTTGTTTGTTGGCATACTAGTCAGGACTGACGGTGGTCACGGACGGACCGTTGGGTGAATACGATCCTAGAAAATTTGTGTGTACATCGTAGGTTTAGTTGTGAGGCTCATGATTACATGTGATATTACTTGCTCATGACTGTATGCACTTACATCCTACAAACTTTTACACAACATCAATTTGTATTCATTATTTACACCTGCGAACTCACCAACCATGTGTTGACCTTTTGGGCATATCTTTTCCGGTTACAATTATCGAGGATAGCTATAGTCGATGCCTTAGATATGACCTTAAGGAATGCATTTAGGCTTGCTCAAGCATTTCAAATAAATTTTTTTTACTTTAAGTTATCATTGTTGGACATGTTTACCTTTACTTGTTCCTGGGTAATGGGATTCAAAATTATTATACTTGTTGGCTATGTTTGTCATGGAATTGACTAACTGCGACACAAGTCTCCATTTGTATCGGGTGATGTCATGGCATGTTGGTTTTCATCATTTAATGCATCTCTATTAACTATGAGTGTGTTATGACGATCCGTCCTTACATCCTCGTGTTTCCGTTATAAGCGAGGGTGTGACAGCAGTCGACTATGATTGATGCTTATGTTCCTAATTGAAGTTATGCTTGCTAGTATTTATGATATATTACTTGTGTGGGGCACTGTTCAACTATCACTAGGTTGTGGTTTGTGGACTCAATGTAAATACACATCAACTAAACTTTTGTAATGCATATGCATGATTATAGCAATGATTCACTAAATTATTCAACTAATGCAATTGAACAATTTATCATGACTTGAGGACCTACGAGCTCACCAAGTTTATGTTGACCCATTTTCAAACATGATTTTCAGGCAACCAGACATGTAAGAAAACCCTACTCTTGGATGGAATGTCTATTGCACATTGGAAGATTACACAACATATTGAACGATTTGATATAATCTTTCAAAATATGCACCATAATATAATTTGTTCCTAATAAACATTATGAACCACTTACTTTAACTATTAGTGTTCGCTTTCAACCATGTGTTAATGATATTCCACCCGTTCCCCCTTCTCATGCTCTTGCCATTGGCGGGAGGCGATGTGACAAATTAGTATCAAAGCCGTGGTTATGGTGAACTAGGATGCCTTAGATAGACACCCTAGACTATAACTAGTAACTTATACATACTTAGAACACTAACAGATTTATCTATGTTTATACGCACACTTATTATTACTATCGTACCATCATGACTTTCGATGGATAGATCTCCGAGGATGAAACTAACCAATTTGATACGTTATGATACATCACTAATATCAAGAAAGGATTAGAGGTCATTGGTTAGCTTAGATCCTACTCAGCCTCACTAACAAGAAATTAAAATTCAAGAGTCTAGTAATCCTACCCAACAACCTACACTCCTTATTGTGGTCCCTAGCGAACATAAGACTAGAGTCACTACTAGGAAGAGTATGGCCTTCCTCTAAAGGTTACTCTACATGCTCCTACACCCAGTGTCGACCAAACCCCTCTCACATACTATGCGGCGTCCTTCAATTGAAAGTGTCTGAGAATCGAATAGGTATATGATTAGATGTACTACTACAACTATTAAACCAATGATACCTTGGATTAGACCGAAGAAAGACTAGAAGAGATCAAAAAGATGAAGGAAGATTATGAAACCCCAACGAGGTGGTAGGTGCTCTAAAGGAATATCTACTTGACTGAGCTTAGGGTAAGATTAGTGAAATCGAATAGGTATATGAAACCTTCTGTCTAGCCCAAGCAACACAGAACACACAGGTACCACCGGTAAGATTAGTGTATTCTCTTTGTTTCTAGCCTTAGCCGTACTTGTGGCAACCCTATTGAAGGAGTTCTAACACTTTGGTTCTAAGTTATTTTGTGTTAGTTTTTAGTTTTGAATTTTATGTATCCAAAGCTTTTAATGAAATGAAAAATTTTATTTCGGTACATACAAAGTATTTATAATACAGTTACGTATTCTTCTTCTTCATCATCTATTGGTTCCAACCAAAACTAAGTTACTGGAAGTAGAGGAAACTCTTATGAACCTATTTCACCATTACGATTACTAGATGTCCCCATTCCACCTCCAAGATTACCGATTGGATGTAACCTAGGTATGGATCGATGCAGAGCTTTATAGGACCATGTTAATGACATAGAACTATCAAACAGTGTCCAAGGAACCTACATTCACTACCATACCTCCTTACTAAGAGATATACAATGAAAGATAAAGTACATTCAAGATATGTACTGAGAGAAGACTTTGGAGCTACACTGTACCAAATTAGAGTTATGTGCAAGATTGTTACTTTCACTGCTTTGATCATCCTTGGTTTTGCTATCTATTACTATTAGGCTTGATTGACATGCGTTCACCCTGCTCTATCTATCCATCTAGTATATATGTACTAGGGACCAACTGTATCACTCATGCCTACTAGAATGTTATCCCATCCCTAAAACCCCTATCTTGTAATCATTTGAATTTTCAAAGTATTAATGAAATGATTTTATCTACTTTGACATTACTTATTACAAAACCTATATTTTTGTTTAATAGCATGACTACTTCATTACCATCCAAAATCCGATGTCTGTGATCACGATGAAGACCTTAGCTATTTTAGCATTTAGTCGGGATACCTAGCTGTAAGGAATACACTTAGAGGTTGATGCAACCGAACAACAACTAGAGCTCTCAGCATGCACATTTGAAGTACAAGAAAGTTACTTCAGAAGATTTGATACAACTCAGTGAATTATGCTAAGTATCAAACCTTCCAAAGCCAAAAGACCAAATATTCCAAAGCCAAAAGATGAAGTCTTCTGAAGCTTCAAAGACAAAGTCTTCCGAAGCCAAATACAGATTTCTTTTGAAGGTAGAGAATACATGTTTTTTATGAATCACCTTTTGACCAAATCTGAACAACTTTCCCCTGCCACCTCTAATGACTCACTATCTTATATGAGTTGGTGAAAAGTCCATACTTTTGTTAAATAGTAGATTAAGGTCTTTTGTCTATAACTTTCTACTTTTATACTTTTATCCTGTTTATAATAGATAAGGATGTGAGCTATTTCATGTTATATTCACATGTCAAAAGGCAATCTGCATTTTGACTCTACATTAATCTTGTTGTGTAGATTAGTGTTTCCAGCTAGCCTTCAAAGTATGACCAGCTGTAGGATGTAGTATAAAGTATCTCAAGTAGTTGTATCTTTAGATAAGCTTTGTAACACTTGTAAGAACTTGAGAGCAATATACATCATTCTTGAAAACCATATTTAAGTGTTCTAAGTCTCTCCTTGTTGTGAAACTGTTGCATTGACCCCTGTTCAACGGTCCTACAATTGGTATCAGAGCACTCTAGGCTCTTGATTGTAAGAGCTCATCATCTTATATCCTTTCAGTTTGACAAAATACTTAACAACTCAAATGGTAGCTCTCACCAAGGCTGATATGGAAACTGATACATTGACAAAATCTTACCGATCAATCCTGATGACTCTAATACTTTGTGCCAAAGAATGGAAGGCTTCATCAAGTCTCAAGATAGCAGGATATGGGGATTTGTTGTCTCAAGACCTCATGTTGTAAGCACCACTTCAGCTGTTGCTGCTGGTGGTATGATTCTAAAGGAAGTGACTAACTACTCAGAGAAAGATTGGAAAAAGATTGATGTAGATCAGAAGGTTATGACCGCTCTCCAAACTACTTTCCTAACTCTATATACAGAGGCTTCAAGAAGTGCAAAGCTACAAAGCAGCTCTGGGATGCACTTAAGCATATGTATGAGGGGTCTGAGGAAGCCAAGGAAAACAAGAAAGACCTCATAAAGCAATGGTTTAAGAACTTCACCTACAAGACAGATGAAACCATAACTCAATAATACTTTAGGTATGTTGAGATTGTGGATACCCTAATGGTTGTTTTAGTAAAACTTGAGAATGGGGACATTGTGAAGAAGTTTATGTTCTCTCTTCCCAGACAATGAAGTCACCACTGTGTGGCCATTAACATAACTGAAAACCTCTCAACCCTTACCCTCATAGAGTTGTATGGTATCCTTAGTGGATACCAGATGAAGATGAACATGCAAAATTGTTAGGACCGTGTACGGATGGAGTACTAACTGATTCTACGTGAAACCGAATCAAATAGCATGGAATTCTATTTGATTGGTGATCTAATCAGGGAGAACGTTAACCGGATCAAACCTAATGATTAGAATACGTTAAGAATGAAGTAGGAATGATCTGAAACATTCTATGAACTTGGAAGGGACGCTCTGTGCGAACTGGGATGGCTAGGGTTGTGAATTATCGAAGTGTCCTGTTTTTCCACAAATTAAGTGGTATTTATAGGTTATAGCTTTCATTCGTAAAGCGATTGCCTCAGTCGTGCGACTGAGTCATACGATTGATTCATTCGTACGACTTAGTCAGTCTTATGACTCAATCGTGCGATTGACTCAATCACCTGGTTCAGTCGTACGATTGGCCCATTCGCATGGTCCAGTCGTGCGACTGAATCAGATGACTTTGTTAAACACATTCTTGAACCTTTAATGATTCAGAACTATGTCTAACAACTATAAACCTATATAACATGTTCATATATGCATGTAACAATAAATAATATTAATAGATATAACATTAAAGAACCAATAAACATTCACAAAAGAGTTTTTCATTTCATTGATAAAACATTACATATGTGTTACAAGATGAAAGTCTATTACATTGAGGCTCACTAGACTAGAACTAGGGACATGTGTACCAACAAACTCCCCCTTGGACCTAGTTCTATCTAAACTTTGACTTCCTTCTTGAACTCTTCAAATCTCTTAACTTGTTCTTCTTTCAAACCCCGACATGGATATTGAGTGCAAAGCATAGACGTATGATATGCTGAAACTGTAGTGCTTGCACTATATCCTCCGTGTCAAAAATTAATGGCCACTTGTATAGCGTATAAACATCTGACGCTGAGAAGTTGATCAGCCACATCGGGTCGAACACCCTTATTGTGTCCACAGTGCCTTCCCTATCCAAAACAATGACTGCCTCTCCAGAGCACCAGTCATAGTACCACCACTTAAAATATGGAGTAAAGTCCTGTGGCATCTCCCTCAATGGAATTCTGGACATCGTACGCCGAGGGCGCCAGTTCAGGACTATCTTTGGTAGACCAGTGATGGGACTCACTTCAGACCTAGAGATGTACCTCGTAGCCTGCTGTGGTCTAAAGTTTACCCATCTCGTCCGGTATTCCCTTTTCAGGGCAGCCTCAAACCAGCCTGACATTTTCTTCGTATCAGCATATAGTAACTTTAGGCGTGCCAGCTGGTTGAGCTCAAACCCGGGGAGAGTCTTCAGATCATGAGGGAATCTGAAGTACTCGATTCCCCTCTCCCTTTTCACTACATAAACTCTAAGGTCATCAAAATGAGCCCAAGCAATTATCTTCCCTGACACCTTCATGTTTTTCTTGACTTTGTATAGCTTGGTGTAGGTACTCTGAGTTGATGTAGCGCGTTGGGCTCGGATCTCAGCGACACAAGCCGTCCATTCAGCCTTTCGGGTATCTACATTAGCGTCTAAGGCTTGGGCTTGGCTAGTTGATGCTTCAGCTCCCCTTTCCTTCTCACTGAGTTTCTCTAGAATATCACTGCCGAGGGTGTTAACCAAATCTGGAAACACATTGCCCTCTCGGTTAGCGTATTTCGGATAATGCTAATCAGTGATGTCTTCTATCTTTATTTCTTCAACATCGTTGAGCTCGTCATCATCAGCATCATCAAAAGCTGGAGCATCTTTTACAATCTCGTCAGGATTTAGGCGAAATATCTCAGCTAGTTGCTCGTCAGTTAGGTCATGAATTACTTCTCCTTCTTCAGGAGTATAACTCACAGACCTTCTGACGATCCCCTGCAAATCAAGAATCATTGTCAGTTGAGACTTGATCTGTTGGAGGGGAGCAACATCGTGCTCATCTTGCTGAAATCCCGGATCTGCTTGATTTAGACATATAGAATAACAATCATTAGTTAGTAATCAAGATAATCAAACATTAATCATTAAACATTTACATAAGTTACATAAACATTAAAAGATGATTCAAGAACAAAAGTTGAATAATAAAACATCTAATCTGTACTTTTGCCCTGAATCATAGTCGGATCTTTAGCAGATGGGGAGGTAGGCGGGGCAGACGATGATGTTCCCTGGTCTTGTTTCCTCTTGGTTCTTTGCTCTTGACCAGGAGCAGAGGCAGATGCAGCCACATCCCCTTCATCATCATCATCATCCTTGCCTCGAGCCTCGCCTTCACCCTCCTCATCATCATCCTCACTTTCATCTTCTTCATCATCATCCTCATCATCATGACCATCGTCATCATCCTTTCCTTCCCCTATCTTCAGTGGCTCAGCTTGCGACCCCTTCAGCTTTAGCAAAATCTTCTTATTAGCTGACTCCAACTCCTCAATCTTCTGAGTAGACAGGACGTTTTGCTCCTGGAGTTAGGAGATCTACTCAGCCTGCTGAGCAATATGCTGAGCTTGAGAAGCATTTTGCTCCTCAAGCTGACGAAGCCTAGCTGCCTTCTCCTCGTCTGCAACTAACAGCTTCAGCACCATTCTGTTAAGTGCTACAAGCTGTTCCTCCACTCCAATAGGAGGGAGGGATGATCCTATGGGAAAGAGGATGGGCCGGCTTGGTGGCTCGTGGTGGTGGTAAAGATTAGGGTTGATTTAGAGGTGGTTGGTGGTGTAGTGGTGGTAGTGAAGATTAGGGGTGGTATAGAGGTGGTTGGTGGTGTAATAGTAGTGGGTGGAGGAGTGGTAGTGGGTGGTGGAGTGGTAGTAGAGGTGGTTGAGGTATTGGTGGTGGCTGTGGAGGTAGTGAGTAGTGTAAACCTCCTTCGCTTGGGCTTCAGCCCATGTGGCTGAGCCATCCGTTTCCTCCAAGTCCCCCTAGACCCGGAGGCTCGCCTACGGCTACTGGGAGAGTCTGGAATGTAAGATGGGTCAGTAACAATCTCCCCAGACCCTCTAGGACGTCCGCCAGCCATCCTATACCCCTCTCCGTGGCTACGACACGGCTTCCTACCGTTCCTACCAGGGGCTCATCATCCGACTCTTCTTCCACATCAGGCTAAAATCCCTGATGGAAACCAGCACTCACTGCTCCTCCTTGGGTGGATGATGGAGATGTCACATCGGTAGTAGTCGCCCAAGATTATGTGGGGCCAGTATCTCCACCATCACTGTCATCATCCTCTGAATCATCACCCGTAACTGCTATGGGCTCCGAGTCCGAATCACTATCATCGTGACGCCACATTTTCCTAGCTGGCACCACGTAATCCTCACAGGCCAAATGCCCAAACAATCTCCTCACCAGGGGCTTCACCTGCTTCCCCCTGTATACCTTCATTCTCCCCAGCGTCGTATCGTCCATAATCTCCAATACGACTGCATCATCTTTCTCCTTATGCAGCTGGGGGAGTTTCTGATTGATAATCATCTGAATGAACCTCGGGTACATGCAGAAACTCTCCTTCCCTTTGGCCTCGATGTTGTCTAACAAGTAGGTGAAGATCATCCTGGAGAAGCTGAAAGGATGGTTCAGCACCAGTGCAGCGTATGCATTCTGCATCTGGTCTGACAACTCATCAAAGCCACCATTCCTTAATGCGATGCATATCAGAAGTACATGTGCCAAGTATTTGAACTGGGGCACAAGTTGCCCTTGTTGAGCATACTTGTGTTGATGTCCCCAGAATACTTGACTCTCATGAAGCAGCCACGGACGGTAAGGGGATGTAGTCTAGTGGGGCAATCTACATCATCCCCAAATTCAAGAACCGCCCGTATATCCTCTTCAGTGATCTGGATGGCCTCACCAAAAATTGAACTCCTGATAGTGTGGGGATCGGTAGACCGGTCTACAGCAGCGTTTTCCCAAAACGCCTGCTGTATCGATCGGTGAGGAGTGCAAGGCGCTGAGATCGCACGAAAGATCCTCGAGCGTCGTAAAAACGAGATGATCCCAGCAAACTCCGCAGAGTTAAGGGAAGTCAGGTCTAGATAAGCACAAATGTTATGCTTAGAGCTCATAGTCCATTTGCTCACCATCTGTGACACAAAGTAATTAAATGTTAGTACGTGTCAAAGTATTCCAGACTTGTTTCATGTAATTGAACATTTTGTTCAGTTGTGCGACTGAACTGAGCGATTGAATTTAGTCGTGCGACTGAGCTGGACGACTGAGATCTAGTCATGCGATTGAGCTCATACGTGCGACTGAGTGAAGCGATTGGACTTAGTTGTACGATTGCTCATGCACTAGACTCAGTCGTGCGATTGAGCTTAGACGCATGGTTCAGTTGTGTGATTGAACCATTCGTCTATCTCAGTCGTGCGAATGAGTCTAGTCGTCCTGGTCAGTCGTGCGATTGGAGTTCATCAGTGTGTCCAGTCGCATGACTGACGGCTTGTCCATTCAAATTTGATTTTTGAGCTATTCTTGTTAGTAGACATTGAGGAATGACTAATTAGGTTTGCATATGACCGACTAAGCTTCTAACAACTTTTATATGTTCAAAACGCTTAGTTTTATTGGTTTATTTTTCAGATTTGGTTCGGTTTTAACTTAGGTCACTGTCCGATCCTTTTCTACGTTGTAGTAACCGATTTATCAGCCAACCAAAGTCGCGTAGTACCTATGGAACAAATACAGATGGTCAGAAGATGTCAAGACGAGTCTACGAAGATCAAACGGAATTTTGGCAGAGTAAGGGTGGGTCGTACGAATGGAGAGCGATTTGAGAGAATGGGGAGAATGAGACCGACTCACCCTCAATTTATACTAGGGCAGCCTTCAGTCGTGCGACTGAACCTAGTCGTACGATTGAGTCGTGCGACTGAGCTTCAGTTGTACGATTCGCCCATTCGGTCATCGCCAGTCGTACGATTGAGGTTCATTCGTGCAACTGTCACAGTCTGTTACCTCCAATCATGTGATTGGGCACATTCGTATGGTCCATTCATACGACTGGTCCATTCTCATGGTCCAGTAGTGCGAATGGGTTCATTCGCATGGTCCATTCGTACGACTGGTCCATACTCATGGTCCAGTCGTGCGAATGGGTTATACTTGTTAAGTTTTTCCTTTTTGACCCATGAACACTTATACCCTTATTTCAATAGATAAAACTTTTTGATCAATTTGATGATCTCAGGCATGACCATTTTAAGATTAAAACAACATTTGATCACCTCAGATGTGATCTATTTATCCACCTGATCATCTTAGACATGATCCATTTATCCACCTTTTTATCTCAGACATGATCCATTTATCCACCTGATCATCTCAGCCATGATCCATTTATCCACCTGATCATCTCAGACATGATCCTTTTACTTTTTCAGAAACAATTGATTTTAGATTAACGTTAAATTCATATTTGTTACATTTTCTGCAATGAGTAGCATAGCACAGTCCGACGCTGACACACTTTACAAATAAATTAAAAGACTAAACTAAGTAACAAAATGAACATGTTTTTGTGATTTTCTTAGGGTTGGTAGACACGCCTATTAGCATTAACATCATTTCCAAGACAGATTCTTATGGAATCAAACAGGAATAAACTCAATTACTTGGAACTTTTATATATTTACTGAAATAGAAACTAGCATATTTACATGTCACAGTTTCTCATTCATCTGAGATTTCTAAGTTCTAACTGGGAATTATGCTTGATCTGATACGTAACACACGTTGATTATCAACATCAGGCGGTGCATCCATGACGATTGTCAGTATACTTGTCCACTTAAATCCATACATAGACTTTTGACACATATTGGTGATGTATTAGATTATATTATTTCAACCAACATTTGTTGATCCCACGCTTATATGGTAATCAACATTCCCCAGGAGACTTTTGAGCGGTCTACAGGTATTTTGACAAAAGAGACTATTCTTAGAATTTTCAAAGAGAAGCCAAGCCTCAGGTCAGTGCCACCGCACAGCGTAGAGGCGGCAAACAACAGTGAATTCTAGAATATCTTAGTTATGCTTATCCTCAGGTCAGTGCCATCGCACAGCAGAGAGGCACACAACCTATCTCCTTGTTAGAGCATTTCTTATTTTCTTTTGCACATAATGCACCAACAACATATGTTGTCAGCTTGATTGCGCTTAATTTCAATTTTTTTCATGCTTTGCTCTTTTTATGGTCATCCGCACACTTTTAGTTGCGTTAATTTGCTCATCATCCCTTATTGGAAATAACTGATTGTGTTAACCAGTGATAAGATGGGAACCCACAGTCAGTTGAACAGATTAGTTTAAATTGTGTTCACCAATGGTGTCTACTGGTCTATCGTGTTGAATCTACCGACACATCGTATAGTGAACTAGCACCTCTCTAGATCAACTTTCTCCGTATAATTACAGTAACACTCAAGCGTACTATCATTTTCCCATTTGTTAGACTTAGAATTCTCTGACTAACGATTTTCTGTGATTTAACTAAACTAAAATTGCAAAAATTTTAAAATCTTTATAAGATAAGGAAATTAAAAAAAATAAAATAAAATAAAAAAACTGAACTAGTGTCGAACTATGCTTCTGTGTCTTCAGAGATAATGTCACTTTTCTTTTCCATGCCGTTGACCTCTAACAGATAGAAAACTCTGGGTTTATCAAATGGTTTTGTGTAGAGGTCAACGCGTTGAAAATCCGTGTTTATCTTAACCACATCAATTAATTGTTTTTCATAGCAGTCGCGTATGAAGTGATACTTTATGCCGATGTGTTTTGTTTTAGGGTGTTGAACCAGATTTTTAGTTACAACTATGGCAGCAGAGTTATCAACATATATAGGGGTGTTAGAGAATTGCAAACCGTAGTCCTGCATTCGCTGTTGGATCCAGATAATCTGAGAATAGCAGCTTGCAGCAACAACGTATTCAGCTTCACAAGTTGATAAGGCAACCGAGGTCTGCTTCTTGCATTGCCACGGGACTAAAAGCCTTCCAAAAAACTGACACCCTGCTGATGTAGACTTGAAGTTCATCTTGCAGCCGCCATAGTCTGAATCACTATACGCTGTTAGCTCGAAGTCATCGTCATGAGGATACCACAACCCCAGTGTTGGAATACCCTACAGATAACTAAAGATCCGTTTCACCCCGATCAGATGATTTACTTTGGTTTTGCTTGATATCTGGAGCATAGACATGTGGCATACATGATATCTGGACACGAGGGAGTAAGATACATGAGAGATCCGATCATCCCTCGATACATAATGGCATCCACCAGATCCCCATTCTCATCAGGAGCCACATCATGATTTGTGGCGAGTCGGGTACCGGCAGCAGTGACATTTTCCATATCAAATCGACTAAGAATGTCTCTGACATACTTAGTCTGATGCAGAAAAATACCGGTAGGTGTCTGATCCACCTGTAATCCCAGGAAGAACTTCATTTCTCCCATGGCGCTCATTTCAAGTTCTGCCTTCATCACAGATTCGAATTCTTTACACAGATCTTCGTTTCGCGAACCGAAGATAATGTTATCCACATAAATTTGCACCATCAATAAATCTCCGTCTCTTTCCTTGATAAACAGCGTGCACTCAATCACACCCTTGCGAAACCCGTGTTTCAGCAAGTGGGTGGAGAGCTTTCATACCAAGCTCGAGGAGCCTGATGTAGCCCATACAGAGCGTTGTCCAACTTGTAGACTCTATCCCGATGGTAAGGATCTTCGAATCCCTCGGGTTGACTGACGTAGATCTCTTCAAGGATTTCCTCGTGAAGGAACGCACTCTTTACATCTAGTTGATAGACTTTGATCTTCATGTAAGATGCGCAGGCACTGGTGCAATGACTTCATTATAGTCGACTCCTTCGACTTGTCTGAAGCCTTAAACAACCAACCGTGCCTTGTTTCTGATAACGACACCTTGGTCATCCTTCTTGCAGTGTAGCACCCATTTGGTGCCTATCACTTTCACTCCTCTTGGTCAGTCAACAAGTGTCCACACTCCAAGCTTCTTGAACTGTAGCAGCTCCTCTTGCATAGCATTGACCCAGGCCTCATCCTTCAGGGTATCGCTTACGTGTTTGGGTTCGACTTGAGATACAAAGCATTTGAATGCTCCATCATTCACGTAGCCCTTTTCTATAATTACAGCGTAATCAGTAGAGTACAACTGATTTCTCGTCTGCACGCCGGAGTGTAAATCTCCAATGATAGCCTCCTACGGATGATTCGTACTGATCCTAGTCACAGGCGTCGTAAGGACGACAACTTTAGTATCCAGATTTGTGACAGGAGGTTCAGTATCCGTATTTCCTAATGCATATTCAGCAGCTGATGAGCTTTCCTGTTGATAAACATTATGCTCAATGCCTGTCTCAACTACTTCTTCATCATCTGATGAGTCATCACTCTCATCCTGATCAGCTGGTGAAGATCCCAATGAACCACTCGCAGGAGTTATATTGCTAGTATCCAGATTCGGTGTGTTTAGAACATCGTGCATCATCTGAGATGCAATTTCTTTATCTGAATCTATCTGAGGAAGATTGAATGATTTGAAAAACCCATTGTAGTCGAAGAACGACGATGGACCTTTTCCAGCAGGGGGGATGGTGAATCGTTGTACGTCGACATTGCACCATACTTCGACCTGACCTGTTGAGTTGTTGCCAACTCGTTTGTCTGGTATGTTCTATCCTAGAAAGATCCCCTGATCTGCCTTTTCACTGAACTTGCCCTCCGGAGTTTTCTTCAGTTACGTACACGGAGCTTTGAATGGTTCCAGATACTCCAGGTTAGGTTTACGTTTCTGAAGCAACTCATAGTAAGTCTTCCCATGCTTCTTGACAACTGACACACGATTAAGTGTGTAGCGTGCATTGGCAACAGCTTCATTCCAGAACCGCACTGGCAGCTTTGAATCTGCCAACATAGTCCTGGCAGTCTCGATCAAGCTCCTGTTCTTTCGCTCAGCAACTCCATTCATCTGTGGTGTGTATGCAGAGGTGAACTGGTGAACAATTCCCTTTTCTTGCAGAAAGCATCCATCCACTGATTCTTGAACTCTGTTCCATTGTCTGAATGAATCTTCCTAACCTTCAGCTTGTAGAGACTCCAGTGTAGTAACGAACACCTTGAATGACTCAAAGGTTTCTGACTTTTCTTTAGAAACATCACCCAGGAGAACCGTGAGTAGTCATCGTGAGTAGTCGATCTACTCTTCGTGCTGACAGGACCGATACTCTTCGTGCTGACAGGACCGAATAGATCCATATGCAATAGCTCCAGGGGAATCTCGATAGAATTGACATGCTTGGTCTTGTGAGATTTCCTGGGCTGCTTTCCCTTCTTGCATAAGACACAAAAATCAGGAAGTTTGAAGTTTTTAATAGGAACTCCATCAACTAAGTTGTTATGAATCAGATGATTCATCTTCCTGTGATTAATGTGTCCTATTCTCCTGTGCCATGAGATGGAATCCTTCTCTGTAGCTTTAGACAAAAAGCATTGAACAGTAGACACACTAGTAGAAGCATTAGACATATCTAGAACATACAGGTCATTATACCTAGATGCTGACATTAATACCTACTCCTCTGGAATCTGCATTTCTTTCTTCAGAATGTAACACTTCCGATTGTCAAACATAACTTTGAAGCCCTTGTCACATATCTGAGACACTAAAAGCAGATTGTTTTCCAATTGTTGAATGAAATTAACTTTATCAAACCTTACCTTTGCATTATCTACTTCTCCTTGTCCTGTAATGTATCCTCCTTATTTTCCAGCAAAAGAAACGTGTCCCCCTTTAATTTGTTTGACATTGTAAAGGAGAGACTGATTTCCTGTCATGTGCCTGGATTCTCCGCTATCAACTATCCATGTGTTGGTAGAAGCACTATAGCGGACAACCTGCACATAATAGAAAATAATTAGTTAAGGAGGGCGACCCAAGCCTTGACTGGTTTGGGTTTCCCAGAGGCATCACACATCACGAACTCAACCCACTGTCCTTTATCAGTAGGTGAGACCTCAACATTGAACTGATCAATGCTTTCAGACACTTCAGATGTTTTGGCTTTCCACAAACCATCCTTGTGAAAGGATTGTTTGTGGTAAACCGATGATTGATTTACAGTTTGAACCTTAGGTTTAGTTTCAAAAAAGGTTTCACCTCAGGCATCACAAACTTGCCAGTGACTTGTCTGTTTTGTCTGTGGCGTTGAGCAGAGGTAAAAGACCTAGAAGGTGTTTTAGACCTAACAGGTGTTTTAGATCTAACGGGAGTCTTAGATCTCTGTTTTGAAAACTGTTTAACTTCATTTTCTAGTTCAGTTTAAATTTTGGGTGTCTGATAGCGTGGACAGTTTGAAGAGATGTGACCGCGTTGTCCACAAGTATAGCATGATCTCCTTTTCAACAGGACTAGGAGATCTCTTGTGGGGCGGTGAGTAAACTTTAGGTACTGACTTTTTGGTCTCACTCCTTTGATTTTTACCTTCCTTGACAAATTTTACTTGTTTAACGTTATGAGGGTTTTGTCTTTGAAGATGATTGTTATCTTGCTTAACCGGTTTAGTTTGAGTGGTTTTGGAAATCTTAGGTTGTGTGGTAGTAGATTTTGAACCCAACCCAAGAGATGCTTGAACATTCTCTTCCACCCGGTTTTCAGTGATGGTTTTACCAGTTGTGCCTGATGTTGATGTTGTCTGATCAGTAGCCGGAGGAGCAGGTTTAACCGCTGTGTCCGGATCGCTGACCAGAGGAATAGTCACCACATGGTCCTTTATTGGATTATTATTAATAGGACGTTGTTTGGTGTTCAAAAGGATCTCATATGGCGGAGGCACAAACTTATAACCTAACCCTTCCCCGTTGTTGCGTTCCTTAACCAAGTTTTTCAAAATAGGAGAAGAACTAGCTAGACTGTGGAGTTTTTGCTTTAAAGACTCATTTTCAACTTGCAAAATAGCTCTGTCCTTTTTAGTTTCCTCAATTGTCTTTAAATAAAACTTTATATCGTTTTCTTGGTTAAACGCCACAACCTCAGTTTCTTTTAGTTGTTTCTTTAACGCTTCAATTTTCTCCTTATAGCTGCTCTTGTTTTGTTTTAACACTCTATTTGCCTCAGTGCACAATTTTAAGTCATTTACTAAGTTATCATTATGATCTAATAACCTAGCAAATTTCAGATCAATGCTTTCCCTAAATTTATCACATTCAACACAAGCATGTTTAATAAACAGATCATCCTTTGATTCTACTGTGTAGATGTAGACTTTCCAGCCATGAAAGCATTTTGAGATTCCGGTTGTGCTTCAGATTCTGCATTCAGTTCACTTTCAACGAGTTGATTAACAGCAACTAAGGTCTCGTCCACATCAGCAGTGTCAAGCTCAACTGAGTTCTCCCCCTCACTCGCTGAGTCTTCATTCAGATCTTCAACAGATGTAATATTGGCTTCACCATCGGTTAAGAATCGGAAGGACCAGTCCTGTCCTTCATCACCTTGAGCAACCATTGCCTTCGAATCACTGCTTGTTGAAGCTGTTTTTCTCTTTATCCTGTTTGTTGAAGGACGAGAATGGGTTCCCATTGCCAGTCTTCTTTGGTTTGACACATTCCGCTTAAAGTGGCCTTTTTCACCACAGTTGAAACAGGTGACTTTGGACTTGTCGAATCCAAAAGTAGTATCTTTGGTAGCCACCAGATTCTGTCCCGTCTTCTTCACAAACTTCTTTGCTCGTCACACAGCACTTGCGAGAGCCAACATTATTTCCATTCTTTCTAGTTCATTTTCATCCACCTGCTCATAGTCTTCATCAGCCAAGTGGCAGTTCCCAATCTTCCCTGTGACTAAACCATCATAAGAATGAACCACAACAGCAAGTAGGTCCATGTGCTCCTTAGCCACTTCCATATTTACTTTGCCAGATTTTTGTCACTAACTTCGTCGATTCAGCAACTGTAGGACTTTGTTGAACCCCTGATGAAACATGTGACTCACCACCAGACGATGAGCTTTGACCAGTTGCAGATGATGCATTAGACACAAAGGTAGTCTGCAGAGGGGCACTGGAGGATTTAGCAGTAGGAGTTGAGTAACGTTGTAGAGAGATGGATCCTGAGTGTATGCTCCTTTCTTTGTGTTGTACTTGTGTCTCACCTCTTCTTCTCTCAGTTTCAGGATGAAATCATTGATATCCAAAGTCTCCAGCACTGAGTTATATCTTAGAGTGGAAATGAATGAATCCCACTTCTCTGGTAGCCCATCAGCTAAGCTTGCCACTTTTTCTTCTTTAGACGTTGTAACACCATGAGTGTGAAGTTCATTCATCAAATGGTAGAAGCGATCTATGATATCATCCAAGCTTTCATTCCCAATAGAAGAGAAATTATCAAATTCTTTCTTCAACGCTTTAGCCTTCAGTGACTTTAGTGTTGAATTACCTTCATATCTATTCTCAAGAGCCTCCCATAACTTTTTGCTCTACTTATGTTCTGAATATTGATGAAAGATGTCTTTGGGAATTGACTGGGTCAACATAGCATAGGCTTTCTTCTCTGCATTGTAAGCAACCTTTTGTGCATCACTTAGTCCACTCAAAGTAAGGGGTATACCATCAGCACCAACTTGCATAATGTAGCCAGTTTCAATAGTATTCCAGAGATTTGTATCCACTCCATTAAGATGAATCTCAAACCTTTGTTTCCATTGAGGAAATTCATCAAGAGACAATAGCTTAGGTGGTTTATTATGGTTCCTGATCTCATTTTCCAACAGCAAAAGGTTCTGGATCCTGGAGTCCTTCCCTGCTGAGACTGCAAAGTTCTCTGAGTCCATAATGAAGTAGTCCATAATGAATCCACTTCTCTGGGCAGGCGATTAGGACAGTTGTGCGAATAAGCAGAACGACCGGGACAATCGTGCGATTGAACGAGTGATTGGTCCAATCGTGCGATTGAACTGGGCGATTGGAGTTCATGTAGGATTCTATATGCCCAAGACACGTAGAATATTGATGGGGTTAGTACGTTATGATCCAAGTCGGGTTATACCCAATAACAAGCTTAGCAAACACCAATTAATATTTAATTGATGATATGATCATGCAATTAAATATATACACCAATTTAGAAAATGGGTTTTCTAAATAAGTTGCATATGAGAGGGACAACTTATTAGAATATTTTGTTCAATAATATTATTGAAGTGTTATTTAAATAAGTTAGATAAGACCAAATAATAATGAGAACTTATAACTTATAAGTTAAATGGTTAATTGTATAACTTATATAACTTATACATACAATTAAATGTTAATTGTATAACTAGTTACTACAAGACTAGTTTAATTGATGTGTGTTTTGGTTTAAAGGGGGAAACCTCTTTTAATTTGAATTTTGGCCGCCCCCCCTTTGTTTTAATTGGGTCTTTTACCTTGTAAACTACACACATCAATTAAATGGTTTTGGAGACCTCATTCTCATCCAATCTCAACACATGCAATAGACCAAAAAACTCCTCTCTTGTAACGCCCGGAGATTTCGATTTGGAGTGTCATGCGACCGGAGCGTCCAATCGCATGGATGACATGCGATTGAAGCTCAACCGCACGACTGGAACTCAATCATACGATTGAAGTGTTCAGTCGCATGGAGCTTGGATGACTGAAGGTCCAATCGCATGGAGAACTCGGGCGACTGGACAGTAGTATTTAAGGGAGAGGGCAGCCCTAACTCTTTCCCAGACTCGCCAACATCAGAGAGAAGAAGGAGATAGTTCGGTCCAAGAGGGTTCGTGAGCCAAAATCCACGTATAGCGGGTCAAATCGAAGCTCTAAACGAGGAGGCTACTAAGGTGAGTTCTAGGACCCCTATTTTACACGTTTTTGAATGATTTTAGGGCTGGAACACATCTGAAAACTATTTTTGAGTTTTGGGTGTTTAACCCGTGTATGTATGAATGTGTATATGTATAGTGTGTTTAGAGCGCGATTTTGGACGTGTATGTGCTTGAATGTTGTCATAGTATGATTCCCTAAGGTTTAGGAGGGTTAATTTGGGCTTAAAACGAGTTTGGAAGGATTTGGAGGTCGTGAGTCGCGACTGCAGCTCGGGATGAACTGCAATCGCTGCCCAGTTAGGGCTAGACGACTGGAGGGCTAACCGTACGACTGAGGGACGACTGAGGTTCAACCGCACGACTGAGGCTCAGTCGCACGACTGGGGACTTACTCGCACGACAGGTCATGCGACTGGGAGTTCAGTCGCATAGGTTCATTCGCATAGCTGTTCAGTCACACGACTGAGGGTTCAGTCGCATAGAAGCCCATTCATTTAGTGTTTAGTCGCATGCAGGCCAGGTAACTGAAGGGTGCCCAGTCGCCCAAATAGGGCTGTTGTGTACGAGAAGAGACGTAGTTCAATTACTGGCCTTCGAGAGAAGAGCATGGGTAGGAAATGACGTGATAGCTCCCGTAGGTACATGGGTGGTAACTATTGAGGCTTAGAAGTTAAGTGGACACGATGACGATAGAACTGCATGCGTACGCAGGATGCATGTATGATAAGTATGATATAGCCCTATATGATGGTAATGACTGATGATTCGTAAATATCGATGTTCCTTGCTTCGATGTATGTTTGTCTTTCCGTATTATCGCGTGTATTGTTTATGAATGAATGAAAAAGTATTATGTAACGTAAAGTGAAAGATAATAAAAGAGGAACGTAATGAACGAACGCATGTATTCAGGAATGAATGAATGAACGAACACATGAAAAATGAACGGATGAAAGGCTTGCAAGCAAGTGTATGAGGTGAGCGACTCAGTGTCGTAACAGACTTGAATGTGGTCCTTGTCGCGTACCCAGGTATTGCAGGAGATAGGATCCAGATGAATGAGAGTAAGATTAGCTTGCAAGCAGAAGGAAAGGAGGTTCACGACTTATTGAGAGTGGTTAGCTCAACTGTGGGTGTGTAATAGCGTGCGATCTTGGCTAACTCATAAGGGGACATAGACATAGTGGGAGTTCAGCTTTGGTAGCTGCTCCGATACGTGCGATGTGGTATTTACTATGTGCTATGTAGCATGCGATTTTGGCCTAACTCATGTGGATTAAGTAGCGTGCGATTTTGGCTAACCCATGAGATGGCGTGCGATTTTGGCTAAACCTCAAGAGTACACACACACAGGGAGAGTTGATCTTAGTGACAACTCAGTTGGTACGATTTGTATGAGACAAATAATAAAAAGTAATGAGCGAAGAAGCGAATGAATGAAAGAACGATGATGAAGATAATAATAATTATTATTTGTATGTATGTATGATGTATGCTCACGAACGAAATGTTGTAATAAAGAACGAAACGGGATCCTTGTCATTCGACCACCATAATCGTGGCTGTGTGCCATGAAGTGGGTAAAGCCTGACGGGATCTAGATAAGAACTGAATGATAATGATGTACAACGAATGAATGAAAATTAATGAACGTAAAGAAAGAAGTAAAAGACAAGGAATGTATGAAAGTTAAAGGTAGATAATGAGTGAATGACAGACGGAGAACGAACGAGAGTAAAGTTAAAGTAATGAATGAGAGCACAAAAAGATAATAATGAAATTATCTATGTGTACGTATGATGTGTGCTTGCATGTATGTAACGAACAGTTTTAACGAAAGAAAAGTATGTTTATTTATAAAACTAGAACTCACTCAGCAACGCTGACTTTGATGTGTTTCCAGTTGGCAGGTATGTTGCTGAGGATGGCACGGGGCGACTACTCAGTTATTGAGGCTGGCATCCATATTTTGACATGTCATTGTATTTTGAGAAGAAAAAGAATGTTGTAAAGTTATGAAATGACATGTTTTAGTTATTAATGAAAGTTTTAAATTCCGCTGCAAAGTAAATATACGTTTGAAATGTTTTTATGTGCGATGAATGACCAACCGTAAGGTGCCCGGGAACGGGGCCTTACAAGTTGGTATCAGAGCCAAAGTTTAAGTGAAATGGGTAAATTTTCATAATACACCTAATCTTAAACTGAGAATGGGACAGAAAGGGAAGGGATGCCAGACTGAGTAGCTGCGTGCCATCAGGTATTTTCTTAAAGTTAACCGGTATTGTATGCGCATGTTATGTGTTTATGTGCTACTGTTAGACTTAGATGCTAATATAGTCAGGACAGGTAATGCTCGGGGTATGAAAAGTAAGGTAAGTGGCTAATCACAACTGATCACTGTAATTAGGGACTTACTATACTTGACATGAACTGAGCTATTCCCTTGAATGACCATGTTGGTGTTTGAATCTTTCAGTATATTATAGAGGATGGACGGTGGTAGATCTTCTAAGGCTTCACGTAGTGGAGGTGGTGGCGGACGTGGCGCTGAACCACGGGTCACCAGAGGAAGACCTAGAGTGGAACAGGTGGTTCATGAAGAACACGAGACTCCTCATCAGGAGGGAGCAGACGAAAGCGCCAATTTGAGAGCCTCGATGAGAGAGGCGGTTGTGGAAGAAGTACACCAGTCATGCAGATGATCTTACCGTCTGTAGTGACTGAAGTGATAAAGGCTATTAGGGATGAGGAGAGACAGAAAAGGGGTAGACCTTCGGGCGGAAGGAGACGGACGGAACTGAAGCTGTTTTCTCCGATGAGGAGGAAGAGGAGGAGGAGCCTATGCAGGAGGCGGCACGTGGCTGTAACTACGGGGCATTTCAACGATGCAAGCCCCCAACCTTTGACGGTAACGGCAATGCTACTGCCGCTCATCGTTGGGTCAGAGAGATGGAAGCGGTACTGGAAATTAGTGAGTGCGGGGAAGATCAGAAAGTTAAGTTTGCCACTTATTCTTTCGTGGACTCAGCTTTGTGCTGGTGGGACAATATAGTCCAAGCTGAGGGTAGTCGGGCTATCGGAAGGATGAGATGGTCAGAGTTGAAAAGGTTGGTGATTGAGGAGTTCTGTCCCCACCGTGAAATGGATAACGTTGAAAGGGAGTTCCTGCAGTTGGAAGCGGGGACGATGATGCACCAGCAGTACACCACCAAATTCAATGAGATGGCACGACTGGTGCCGGATCAGGTGACACCTCTTTCGCGGAAAATCAAAAGGTATATCCAAGGCTTGCCGACGGAAATCCATAGGCACCTGATCGCTGCTCGACCAAGTACGTTTAGGTCGGCAGTTGATTTGGCGGGAAGGTTGTATGATGAAAGAACGGTGGTGGTGGCGGCTGAAGATGGCGAGAAAGAGGATGGAGATCGGAATTGGAAGGGGAAGAGAACTGGACGGGGTGGTGCCCCGACGAATCAAAAGCACGCACGGGGGGATGATCGTCGTGTGGTTGCACCTGGTGCGGGGTCGGATAGGTGTGTAGATTGTGGGATGGAGCATTCGGGAGGTTCCAAAAGAGGACCAAATACTTGCTGCAAGTGTGGGAAGCGTGGTCATGTGGCTAGAGAATGTGGAACCGTGAGATGCTATAATTGTGGAGGAATGGGCCATATGAGTAAAAACTGTGAGAAGCCAAGGGCGGAAGGTTCGGGAGTAAGGAAGGCTGGAGGAAGGAGAACAGAGGGTGAAGCCTAGAACGGACTTTGACTTGACGACAGGTACGTTTCTGGTAATTTAAGTTTGTGCCCCTACGCCTTGAATGCGGTGCTAGTAGTAGATCGTTCCTAGTGCCTTCTTTTATGAGTTGCATGGCAGGAGAAGAAATCTCTAGGAGCCCTTCGATGTAGAGATTACTATTAGTAGATTCACTAGGTCACTTGGTGCCCTAGAGGATTGCGCGAGGCAATCGAGAAGGTTGTACCACCCGTTGTGGAGGAACAGTTTCGGCCTATGATTGGTTCATCGAACGGCAACGTACGCCTAGTTTTGACGTCGTAGCAAACAGGTAGAATGGTGGATCGGAAGAAAAAGGAAAAGATAGATTTGGTTTGGCTACCAAAGAAGCCGATTTGCCTTTTCTATCACAGTACCTGCAAGAAACCTGAGAGAAACCGATTTCGGTGCAATTATATTTGGAACAACACCTAGTACGATTAATGAACGCCTTTCTTGCCAGCTGTCTAGTTTGCCAGAGGGTCATTATTCAACTTAAAGAACATCAAACAATGGTCTAGGCTAAGCAGCAACTTTACACAAGTTGAAGGCCTTGTTCTTCACACACTTAGGCTGAAGGTTCCCAGTGATGCTCTGAAGCTCAATGATTATGACGCCGAGCCTTTGCTCGAGTATTGTGATGTAGTAACTGTATTCTACACGGCATGTTTGGAGTCGCAAATGCTGGTCAAATGAACATTGATCAGTATGCATGGGTTACCGATGGCGATAGTCCAAGATAGACCAGAAGTCGAATGTTGATAAACGATGTGGAGCGATAGGATTCCAAGTGATAGACTGGAAAATAGATGGGATAGTATTGCCCGCGAAGGTTTAAGGAACAACAGGTTTCGAGGACGAAACCCGTTTAAGGGGGTGGACTTGTAACGCCCGGAGATTTCGATTTGGAGTGTCATGCGACCGGAGCGTCCAATCGCATGGAAGACATGCAATTGAAGCTCAACCGCACGACTGGAACTCAATCGTACGATTGAAGTGTTCAGTCGCATGGAGCTTGGACGACTGAAGGTCCAATCGCATAGAGAACTCGGGTGACTGGACAGTAGTATTTAAGGGAAAGGGCAGCCCGAACTCTTTCCCAGACTCGCCAACATCAGAGAGAAGAAGGAGATAGTTCGGTCCAAGCGGGTTAGTGAGCCAAAATCGACGTATAGAGGGTCAAATCGAAGCTCTAACCGAGGAGGCTACTAAGGTGAGTTCTAGGACCCCTCTTTTACACATTTTTGAATGATTTTGGGGCTGGAACACATCTGAAAACTATATTTTTGAGTTTTGGGTGTTTAACCCGTGTATGTATGAATGTGTATGTGTATAGTGTGTTTAGAGTGCGATTTTGGACGTGTATGTGCTTGAATGTTGTCATAGTATGATTCCCTAAGGTTTAGGAGGGTTAATTTGGGCTTAAAACGAGTTTGGAAGGATTTGGAGGTCGTGAGTCGCGACTGCAGCTCGGGATGAACTGCAATCGCTGCCCAGTTAGGGCTAGACGACTGGAGGGCTAACCGTACGACTGAGGGACGACTGAGGTTCAACCGCACGACTGAGGCTCAGTCGCACGACTGGGGACTTAGTCGCACGACAGGTCATGCGACTGGGAGTTCAGTCGCATAGGTTCATTCGCATAGCTGTTCAGTCGCACGACTGAGGGTTCAGTCGCATAGAAGCCCATTCGTTTAGTGTTTAGTCGCATGCAGGCCACGTGACTGAAGGGTGCCCAGTCGCCCAAATAGGGCTGTTGTGTACGAGAAGAGACGTAGTTCAATTACTGGCCTTCGAGAGAAGAGCATGGGTAGGAAATGACGTGATAGCTCCCGTAGGTACATGGGTGGTACTATTGAGGCTTAGAAGTTAAGTGGACACGATGACGATAGAACTGCATGCGTACGCAGGATGCATGTATGATAAGTATGATATTGCCCTATATGATGGTAATGACTGATGATTCGTAAATATCGATGTTCCTTGCTTCGATGTATGTTTGTCTTTCCGTATTATCGTGTGTATTGTTTATGAATGAATGAAAAGTATTATGTAACGTAAAGTGAAAGATAATAAAAGAGGAACGTAATGAACGAACGCATGTATTCAGGAATGAATGAATGAACGAACACATGAAATAATGAACGGATGAAAGGCTTGCAAGCAAGTGTATGAGGTGAGCGACTCAGTGTCGTAACAGACTTGAATGTGGTCCTTGTCGCGTACCCAGGTATTGCAGGAGATAGGATCCAGATGAATGAGAGTAAGATTAGCTTGCAAGCAGAAGGAAAGGAGGTTCACGACTTATTGAGAGTGGTTAGCTCAACTGTGGGTGTGTAATAGCGTGCGATCTTGGCTAACTCATAAGGGGACATAGACATAGTGGGAGTTCAGCTTTGGTAGCTGCTCCGATACGTGCGATGTGGTATTTACTGTGTGCTATGTAGCATGCGATTTTGGCCTACCTCATGTGGATTAAGTAGCGTGCGATTTTGGCTAACCCATGAGATGGCGTGCGATTTTGGCTAAACCCCAAGAGTACACACACACACAGGGAGAGTTGATCTTAGTGACAACTTAGTTGGTACGATTTGCATGAGACAAATAATAAAAGTAATGAGCGAAGAAGTGAATGAATGAACGAACGATGATGAAGATAATAATAATTATTATTTGTATGTATGTATGATGTATGCTCACGAACGAAATGTCGTAATAAAGAACGAAACGGGATCCTTGTCATTCGACCACCGTAATCGTGGCTGTGTGCCATAAAGTGGGTAAAGCCTGATGGGATCTAGATAAGAACTGAATGATAATGATGTACAACGAATGAATGAAAATTAATGAACGTAAAGAAAGAAGTAAAAGACAAGGAATGTATGAAAGTTAATGGTAGATAATGAGTGAATGACAGACGGAGAACGAACGAGAGTAAAGTTAAAGTAATGAATGAGAGCACAAAAAGATAATAATGAAATTATCTATGTATACGTATGATGTGTGCTTGCATGTATGTAACGAACAGTTTTAACAAAAGAAAAGTATGTTTATTTATAAAACTAGAACTCACTCAGCAACGCTGACTTTGATGTGTTTCCAGTTGGCAGGTATGTTGCTGAGGATGGCACGGGGCGACTACTCAGTTGTTGAGGCTGGCATCCATATTTTGACATGTCATTGTATTTTGAGAAGAAAACGAATGTTGTAAAGTTATGAAATGACATGTTTTAGTTATTAATGAAAGTTTTAAATTCCGCTGAAAAGTAAATATACGTTTGAAATGTTTTTATGTGCGATGAATGACCAACCGTAAGGTGCCCGGGAACGGGGCCTTACATCTCTCTCTCTCAAAGCATACGAAACATAGCAGCAGTTTGGAAGGGGTTTTGAGTCATTTGGTGTATAATCTCCCAAGCAAGAAGAGGTGTTTGCAAGTTAGCTTGGGGTATACAAGCTTGAGGGATCCTTCTCTTGGAGCCTTGGCCGAAATTTTGAGCATTCATCCTCTCTTTTCATTCGATTTTGAGGCTGCTGGAAGGTAGTTTGGCAGCCCTTTGTGGCTGTCATATTATGTCATTTTTATGCATACATAGCATGCTTATTCACATAAAATGATCCTTTAATATATGGGTTTGTTTCATACATATATTGTCACCTAAAGAACCTGTTTTTTCAGCTTTATAATCATGTTTCAAAATAGATATCCGCTGCGTTTTTCAGAAAGTTTAAATGGTTAAACTTTGATTTTATGTTCTAACAAACCCATCAATGGCATCTAGAGCGGTTATGTGGATAGCATGCTTGTTAGTATCCTTTAAAAATTTGTTTTATGGGATGTTATAACCCTTTTAAGGGCTGAAATGTTCATGTATGTTGAATCCCCAAACTTTCAAGGTTATATCACACATGCTTGTGATTAAACCTTGAAAGATATGTATGATGATATATATATTGTTTGGACAATGTTTAAAACCCGAATTTTCAGTTTATGTTGGCTGAAAATCATGGGTTTTGGTGGGGATTCTTTGTTATATTTGGATGATATGATGAATGTTAACATTGGTGCATAACCTAGCTTGGACCTTGTGTTGTTTTGGTTTGGATTGAATGTATTTATTTGATTATATTCATTCAATTGGGTCGTAAAGTTTGTGCTTGTATTTTATCTATTTATTCATTGGGATGTAATAATAGATTAGGAGTATTTTTCTTTTACTAGAAAATATGTATTAGGATAGATATTTTGTAAAAGAAGATGCTCGGGAAGGAAGCACAAAAGGAAGACACAAAGTGGACTTGAAGCATACGGATGCGCAATCAAGTGGGAGATTGATTGTAATCTCAATTTTGTCTATTTTGGTAACCGCTAGGAAAGACCAAATGGCCACACTTGTGATGGCAAACAAGTGTGGTCACAATAGTATCTATGGTTATGCACATGTGGTTGTTTATATTATGCTTGTTTGATTGTGATTTTATGAATGATTGTGTGATATTTGGATATGATAAACAATCTTAATAAAAATGATCTTAACAAGCTAATATAAAAATGGTTCTTAATCATTAAGTGTTAATAAATGGTTATTAAAAGGATTAATGATTTCATAATAAAATGGGTTTTATTAAAAGGACCATAGGGTATCTTGTATTTGAAAGCATGCAAATACAAGTACATAGAGTTTTCTATACTAGAATTATGAAATCTCTAAACATTTGACAAACAAGTTTAACACCGTCCTTTTGCACAACACTTGAGTCATTTGGAAACTCTTAATGGGATAAAGGTCACCTAACCATTTAGAGGGAACTTGTGACTTAAGGTGGGGATACCACATTGGTGGGATAAAGGTCACCTAACCACTTATGTTGGTAAACTCACATGCGTGTGCAAGTAGGGTAACTTGATTTGCAAACCATGTTAAATGGATCCCCTACAATATGGTTTCCAAATGGTGTTGATGGGATTAACATGCCGACTTTACATATCATGTTTAAAGTCGATCCTATACCTCTAGAAGTTGCAAATGGTTGCAACCGTCAATCGTTGACCACCTTATTAATTTAAATCGTGGGATAAAGGTCACCTAACCACAATTTAAATGTAATTTTGGGTTCTAGATTTTAATATGCAAATGACCTCAAAAGGTATTAATTATTAAAAAAATAGCAATATCGAAAATACTAAAATAGATCTTTGTTAAATTTTGTAGATGGCCACCAATAATGATAATCATGATAATTCATCCGCGTACACCCAATCATTACGAGCGATCCTCCAAAAAGAACGTCTAAATCATAACAATTTCATTGATTAGTATCGAAACTTGAGAATCGTTCTTAAGCAAGAGAGAAGATCATATGTTTTAGACGACCCTATCCCCGATCAACCTACTAAGGATGATGAGGAGGCCTACAACGATTGGTTGAAGTACACTAAGGACTCTGTCTAGGTGTCTTGTCTCATGCTAGCGAGCATGACTCCGGATCTCCAAAAGGAGTATGAACATCATGGAGCTTATGACATGATAACCCAGCTGAAGGAAACGTTCCAACAGCAAGCAAGGGTTGAGCGCTTCGAAACGGTTCGAGCACTCCATGCATGTCGTATGGACGACAACCAATCTCTTTCATCTTATGTACTTAAGATGAAAATTCATATTGACCGCCTTGAGAGGCTTAATTGTCCCGTCTCGAAGGAATTGGCCACAGATTTGATCCTTAATGGCCTTACCAAGAATTTCGAGACATTCGTGTTGAACTACAACATGAATGCTTGGAACAAAAGCATTGGTGAGCTTCACTCAATGCTTAAAATGGCCGAGACGGCCATGGGTAAAAGGGTTTTACCCTTTCTCACCATCAATGAAGGTGGGAACAAGAAAAGGCCTTATCCCGCACCCAAGGCAAAGGTTGCCAAGGGTAAGGGACCCGTTTGGGGAAAGGGGAAAGGGGTGGCAAGGGTGTCACCCAAACCACAAGAGAAGAAGCAAAAGGTTGCTACTAATGACCCATGCTTCAAGTGTGGCGAGATTGGACATTGGGCAAGAAATTGTCCTGTCCATCTCCAAGAGTTGAAAGCAAAGAGGGATGCCGGGCAGACCTCAGGTACAATATACATGATCCATATTATCTTAATGTCACATCTTCTAACACATGGGTATTGGATCCGGATGTGGAACTCATATTTGCAATTTGTTGCAAGGGTTCAAAAGAAGTAGGGACTTCAATCAAGGGGATGTTAGTCTCTTCATGGGCAATGGAACCAAAGTGAAAGTTGAAGCTCGTGGGGACTACATCCTAAAACTTCCAAGTGGCTTGGATGTTATTTTGAAGAATGTTTTGTATGCTCCTAGTTTGAGTAGGAACATTATTTCTGTATCCCAATTAAGACATTATGATTATGTATTATCTTTTGTTGAAAATGATATTCATGTTTCTTTAAATGATATGTTCTATTTTAAAGCTATTCCTGTTAATGGTATTTATGAATTAGTTCATGAAAATGCTTTAAATAGTTCGTTGTACCAAACTAACACCAAGAAACTCAAGTTGGATTTAAGTGATACCTATCTTTGGTATTGTCGTCTTGGTCATATAAACAAGAAACGTATACAAACACTTCAAAAGAATGGTCTATTAAAAACAAATGAATGTGATTCATTTGATGTATGTGAATCTTGTTTACAAGGAAAAATGACTAAGGCACCCTTTAGTGGAACTAACGAAAGGGTAAAAGATTATTAGGAATCATACATTCGGATGTATGTGGTCCTTTTAAGCCAATGACCAGGAATGGTGAAAGATACTTCATTACCTTTACCGATGATTATAGTCGCTATGGGTATGTGTACTTATTAAGGCACAAAGATGAAGCTTTTGAAACGTTCAAAATCTTCTAGAATGAAGTATAAAATCAACTCAACAAGTCGATTAAAGTTCTCCGCACCGATAGAGGAGGTGAATACCTAAATGATGCTTTTCAAGATCATCTTAGAAGTTGTGGGATTGTCTCACAACTCACTCCACCTGGAACAACACAACATAATGGTGTATCTGAGAGGAGGAATCGAACCTTATTGGATATGGTTCGATCTATGATGGCTAGAAGCACATTGCCTCTATCATTTTGGGGTTTTGCTTTGCTTTCTGCGGCCCGTGTTCTAAATATGGCCCCAACCAAAAAGGTGGAAAGGACACCTTTTGAGATATGGCATGGAAGAGTTCCATCCCTATCATACTTAAGGGTCTGGGGTTGTGAGGCTTATGTTAAGACTCCCACCCCAAACAAATTGGAAGAACGATCCACCAAGTGTATCTTTGTTGGATATCCTAGAGATTCTATGGGATATTATTTCTATGATCCACTGGAACAAAAGGTATTTGTTGCCAGAAAGGGTGAGTTCTTAGAAGCAAAGTTCCTTATAGGAGAAACTAGCAATAGAATAGTGGATCTTGATGAGGATCAAGAACCACAACCCGATGCACGTTTGGTTGAAACTAGCACTCAACATGAGGATGTTGAAGATGATCAAGCGTTTGATCAATACACACAAAACGTTCGCAGAAGTGGTAGAACTAGTAATCACCTGAAAGATACGAATTTTTCATGGATGGATGCTATGTGGTAGATTCAGATGAACCAACCACATACCATAATGCAGTGTCCAATTCGGATTGTGACAAATGGCTTGAAGCCATGAACGTTGAGATGCAATCCATGTATGACAATCAAGTTTGGGAACTTGTTGTACCACCTCTTAATTCCAAGGTAGTTGGAAGTAAGTGGGTTTTCAAGAAGAAAACAGACATGCATGGAAACTTGGATACTTATAAGGCTAGACTTGTAGCAAAGGGTTTCACTTAAACTTAAGGGGTTGATTATGATGAAACCTTCTCACCTGTTGCGATGCTAAAGTCTATAAGGATATTGTTTGCCATAGCTGCTCATTATGATTATGAGATTTGGCAAATGGATGTCAAAACCGCTTTCCTAAATGGATATCTTGAGGAAGATGTCTATAAGGTTCAGCCTGAAGGTTTTGTCGATCCCAAACATTCTAATAAAGTATGCAAGTTAAAGAAATCAATCTATGGATTGAAACAAGCATCAAGAAGCTGGAATCACCGTTTTGATGAGGAGGTAAAGAAATTTGGCTTCATCAAAAACGCTGATGAGGCTTGTGTGTATAAGAAGGCTAGTGGGAGCACAATAACTTTCCTAGTATTGTATGTTGATGACATACTACTATTTGGAAATGACATTCCAACCTTGGAAGGTGTAAAAACCTGGCTTGGAAGTTGTTTTTCCATCAAGGATCTTGGTGAAGCCGTCTATATTCTGGGATTAAAGATCTATAGGGATAGATCAAGGCGGTTGATTGGTTTGAATCAAAGTGTATACATTGATAAGATCTTGAAAAGGTTCAAGATGGAGAACTATAAGAAAGGTACCATGCCTATTCAAAGAAGAACGATATTGAGTACGACTCAATGTTCCAGCTCAAAGGATGAGCAAAATAACATGAAGGCAATCCCATACGCATCTGCTATTGGATCCATCATGTATGCAATGATATGCACTCGACCGGATGTTTCATGCGCATTAAACATGACAAGCCGATATCAGCAAAATCCTGGAAACAGTCATTGGATGGCAGTTAAGAACATACTTAAGTACCTAAGGAGGACAAGAAATATGTTCCTAATCTATGGATCTGGTGATGAGGAACTCGTTGTAAAAGGTTACACGGATGCGAGTTTCCAAACCAATCTTGATGATTCACGGTCACAATCGGGATATATTTTCATTCTGAATGGGGGAGCGGTCTCTTGAAAGAGCTCCAAACAGGATGTGGTGGCTCTATTAACTACAGAATCAGAATACGTCACCGCCTCATTAGCAGCTCAAGAAGCTGCATGGTTGAAGAAATTCATTGCCGATCTAGGGGTTGTCCCTTCCATTCAGGACCCCCTAGAGATCTTTTGTGATAACGAGGGTTCGATTGCTTAAATCAAGGAACCTCGTGCTCATCAAAAGACTAGGCACATTAAGCGGAGATTCAACTACATACGAGATGAAGTTGAAAAGGGAAAGATATGTATTGCAAAGTTCACACGGATCAAAACATTGCGGATCCTCTCACGAAGCTCCTTGAAAAGGCAAAGCATGAAGGTCATACTTGTGCCATGGGACTTCGATATTCTAGAGATTGGATTTGATCTGTAAATTTTGTATTTGGATATGTGGAACTCTTCATTATTTGAATAAAATTATTTGGTTGTAATGTTTTCAATTAATGTTCCAATTTAGCATGTTTAATCCATGGGTAAATTGTTTACTCTAAATGTCTGTAGTCGTTCATACTTGTGGGAACAAGTGTGAGGGTAAGATTATTATGAACTTGGATTGGTTGATATTCATAAGGATGAATATAGAGCAATTGGTTGCTACCAAGGTTCATAGATATTTGTGGGATACAAATATTGGACTAACCCGCATCTCAAATTTTACTACATGGAATCTTATTGATTGATCATAAGTAAATTTGAGTAAAGGCGAATATCATTTGGTATCCCCGACCTGAGATACATATTGGGTTTTGATATTCACCAAGTATTATACCTTGAGCTAATTCTTCACTGTCCTGAAATAGTGGACAATACATAAGGGTATGTTCAGGTATGACACGAGGTGTTTGTGAGAAACGTATGTAGTCAAGATGGAATTTGTTCCTCTTATTCGTTGAGAATTAGATTTCTAAGGCCTGATAAGTTAAATCAACAAGGAATGATCATTCCATGTTCTTGGATTTAACATGAATTCTGTAACAAAAGGATAAATGATTGATTCACCTAAATCATTTCAAGTAGGATATACTTGAATGGGATGATGTTATTGAATGGCTATAAGTCATGCGTATTAAGGGTAGTAAACCGTTGTTAGGCGGTATTTACGGCTTGCATCAATCTTCTATGAATCTTGGGCAAGTGGGAGATTGTAGGATTCTATATGCCCAAGACACGTAGAATATTGATGCGGTTAGTACGTTATAATCCAAGTCGGGTTATGCCCAATAACAAGCTTAGCAAACACTAATTAATATTTAATTGATGATATGATCATGCAATTAAATATGTATACCAATTTAGAAAATGGGTTTTCTAAATAAGTTACATATGAGAGGGAACAACTTATTAGAATATTTTGTTCAATAATATTATTTGAAGTGTTATTTAAATAAGTTAGATAACACCAAATAATAATGAGAACTTATAACTTATAAGTTAAATGGTTAATTGTATAACTTATATAACTTATACATACAATTAAATGTTAATTGTATAACTAGTTACTACAAGACTAGTTTAATTGATGTGTGTTTTGGTTTAAAGGGGGAAACCTCTTTTAATTTGAATTTTGGCCGCCCCCCCCTTGTTTTAATTGGGTCTTTTACCTTGTAAACTACACACATCAATTAAATGGTCTTGGAGACCTCATTCTCATCCAATCTCAACACATGCAATAGACCAAAAAAACTCCTCTCTCTCTCTCAAAGCTTACGGAACACAGCAGCATTTTGGAAGGGGTTTTGAGTCATTTGGTGTATCATCTCTCTAGCAAGAAGATGTGTTTGCAAGTTATATTAGGTTATACAAGCTTGAGGGATCCTTCTCTTGGAGCCTTGGCCGAAATTTTGAGCATTCATCCTCTCTTTTCATTCGATTTTGAGGCTGCTGGAAGGTAGTTTGGCAGCCCTTTGTGGCTGTCATATTATGTCGTTTTTATGCATACATAGCATGCTTATTCACATAAAATGATCCTTTGATATATGGGTTTGTTTCATACATATATTGTTACCTAAAGAACATGTTTTTTTCAGCTTTATAATCATGTTTCAAAATAGATATCCGCTGCATTTTTCAGAAAGTTTAAATGGTTAAACTTTGATTTTATGTTCTAACAAACCCATCAGTTCAGTCGTGCGATTGAGTCAATCATGCGAATGAGACTGCTGACTTCGAAATTTTTCAACTTTTTTCACACAATTCGACCTAAAACACAATTTGAATACCCTAGATGGCTGCAACTCGAAAAAGACTCAATTTTCAAAGCATGCACACGTAAAAACTTGATTTTGAGCAGAAAGAACGGATCTTTTCGCTTAAAAATGTTGACTTTTTCAAAAACAAGATTGAATCCACGAATAATCAAGAGCCAAAGCTCTGATACCACTTGTTAGGACCGTGTACGGATGGAGTACTAACTGATTCTACGTGAAACCGAATCAAATAGCGCGGAATTCTATTTGATTGGCGATCCAATCAGGGAGAACGTTAACCGGATCAAACCTAACGTTTAGAATACGTTAAGAATGAAGTAGGAATGATCTGAAACGTTTTATGAACTTGGAAGGGACGCTCTGTGCGAACTGGGATGGCTAGGGTTGTGAATTATCGAAGTGTCCCGTTTTTCCACGAATTAAGTGGTATTTATAGGTTACAGCTTTCATTCGTACGACTGAGCCAAGCGACTGGCTCAGTTGTGCGACTGAGTCATACGATTCATTCATTCATACGACTGAGTCAGTCTTATGACTCAATCGTGCGATTGACTCAATCACCTAGTTCAGTCATGCAATTGGCCCATTCGTATGGTCTAGTGGTGCGACTAAATCAGAATACTTAGTTAAACACATTCTTGAACCTTTAATGATTCAGAACTATGTCTAACAACTGTAAACCTATATAACATGTTCATATATGCATGTAACAATAAATAATATTAATAGATATAACATTAAACAACCAATAAACATTCACAGAAGAGTTTTTCATTTCATTGATAAAACATTACATATGTGTTACAAGATGAAAGTCTATTACATTGAAGCTCACTAGACTAGAACTAGGGACATGTGTACCAACAAAAATCCATCATGCAACTCTTCCAAAAATCAATAGAGTTCAACCATTCATATGGTTGAAAGGACTACAGAGAACCATAACATCATCTTATCTGCTACCCTAACAACTCATAAAAGGGTTTTTTCATCACCTTTCTAGAGACAACAAAGGTGAGCTACATCCAAGGAAGCTCATTCCAAGAGACAAGCTCTGCTCAATCTTTTGTGTTTGCTGATAAAAGTTGTAGGAACTTTCTCTTCACTCTTTAAGACTTGGATTTTATCCATCCAAATGATTTGGAGTACATGGAGATAGTCCAGGAAATGATTCTTCTCACTCATAAGGCCAAGAAGTTCTATAATAGGACATGTAGAAAGTTTCCTAGCGATGCTTCCAATGAAAAGTTTGGATTGGATACAAGCAAGGTGAAGTGTTACACCTATAACCAAATGGGTCACTTTCCTAGAGAGTGTTAGGCACCAAGGAAAAATAGTGTGCAAGCATAAACCAGACAAAAGTACATTAAGGGTGCTCCCAGACCTGAGAAGCCTAGCCAACCAAAACAACATGTTGTTGTTGCTGTTGAAGAGGGAGGCTTTGACTGGAGCTTCCAGGTAGAATATGTTTCTCCCAACCAAGCAATGATGGGTGACCATGTAGAAGCTAAGGTATTAGAATATTTTTTACCCCTGGATGCATTGCTAAAGTAAATAGGTACAGGTCGTACAACTTAGAAATGAGATTTGATATTGAGTCCTTAAAATGTTAAAAGCTTATTTCAAAAGAGCTGACAATGATTATAAACTTAAAATAGAATATTTAAAGAAAACAATTTCAACTCTTAAGCATGAGCACATAAATTATCAAACTCAAATTAAGGATCTCATTACCAAGTTAACTGCATGCCAGGATGATCTTGTCATCCTCAAAACCAGGCAGAAAAATGTATTCTTAAAGAAGAGACCTTCAAGAACATTACACACTTGTCCATGCACGCAAAGATTTGTTATCAGAATAAGAAGGGACTTGGATCTAGTGAGATAGCTCCTCCACACACACTACTATCTGTAACATCTCTAAGGTGTGAAACTTGTCAAGATAAGCTACCTATCATAGACCTTATTCAAGAAAGAGATGAGGATGAAGAGGAGATATTGAAGGATGGATCTGAGGTGAGTGAAGAGGATCATTGAAGGACCATTTAAAGGGGTCAATACAATAGTTTCAAAATGAGGAGAGACTTAGAACACTAAACAGATCAAATAAAGAACCAGGTTTTTAATTGATGATACTATGAACACAAGTAAATATAAGACAGAACAAAGAACAAGAACAAGATAATATTTGGTTTTCAAAATTGTTGTATATTGCTCTCAAGTTCTATTACAAGTGTTACAAAGTATAAAAATAAATACAAGTACTTGAGACACTTTATACTACATCCTACAACTAGCTATACTTCAAAAGCCAGCTGGAAACATTAAACTAGACAACAAAATCACTGTATAGTCAAAAGGCAGATTGCCTTTGACTTGTGACTATGATATGCCATAGCTCATATCCTAATATGTTAAAAAAGGATAAAGGTACAAAAGTAGAAAGTTACAGACCAATGATCATAATCTATAATTGACAAAAGCATGGACATTTTTACTAACTTATCTAAGTTGGTAAGCCTTCAAAGATAGCAGAAGAAAGTTGTTCTACTTTTTGTCAAAAGGTGATAGAGAAAGCATGTCTTCTCTATCTTCGAAAGAAATTAGTCTTTGGCTTCAGAAGACTTTGTTTCTTAGAGTTGTTTAAAACTTCCAAAGTAACATTCCTCTACACTTCATGCATGTTGAGATCTCTTTGGTTGCTTTGGTTTTATCAGCCTTTAAGTGTAAATCTTACAAAACCCATCTGAGGAGATTACTCATATATTGATAGTCCTCATCAAGATCAAGACCATTCCTTTCTTCATCATTTGGTCAGGATCACCTCAGACTTTTATAGTATCTCCTCATGTCATAGAGATCATGCAGAGTAAGATCAAGAATGTCTTACCAGAAGTAGACATCTTGACCTCCTTGATCTCTAATGATATACTATCTGTCTAGCTTAGCAGCAAAATTCCCAGACAAGTTGGGTCTCCCAGCAATAAGAGGCTCTATATTGGTTGGACTTGGATGACTAGCCTATTCTTAAGTAACCTCAGGATGCTCTGACTCATCCTGAGATGTAGAGGTGGATGCCTTGGACTTCTTTTTCTTCTTAGTGTCCCTCTTCATGGTCATCCTTTTCTTCCTCTTCGCAGTTTTTAAACCAAAAAGATTGGCCTTCAGTACCAGGTTATTATTCATTGTCTTTCTCAGTTGGGTCCTTTTCCCTCATAGGTTTAGAAGGAGAGGGATAGGACCCTACTATGGATCAGAAGATGAAGTGGTTGTGGTCTAGCACTAGGTCCAGGTTGTGTTGTCTTTTGTGGTTCAACCTTGACCTCAACTTTAGGTGCATTCTGACTTATTGGAGAATGCAAGTCAATGAGCTCACCTTTTTTAATCTTCTGTTTTATCATCCTAATATGCTCATTCATGGTGGATAGAGACATTGGACCAAGCCTTTTTCCAGAGAATCTATACAACATCAAGAATCTCATCATCCTCTGCCTATCAATAGACCTCTTTTGACTCTTTTGGATGATGGCTCTTGACTTTGCAATTTTTTCCCTCATCTTTCTCTTAGTAGCTTTTTGTTCTTTTATTACATTTTGCTTGATGTACTCAAACTCTATGTATTCATATTATAAGGGAAAACATGCAGATAACTTATAGAGGCCTATAGAACTTAGGTAGTTGATCATGTTTGTATGTCTGCTTCCTTGTCTACTTGCGGTTGTTGCTCAGTTTCCATAGCCTCTATCTCAAGGCTTTCTTGAACTGGGGAGAGTGTAGGAGCATGCTTTGAGAGTCTTTTCTTCCTCCTTTCTTCCTTGATCTTGAGGAGCAGTTCTGTATCCTCTGCCTGCTTCCTCTCATTTGACAACTCAGTATCAACTAGTTCATTTAGCTCTTCTAAGGCAAGAAAGATGAGTTCATTAATGTTGTAGTTTCTGGTCCCCAAGTAGTTTAATCTGGCTGCCCTTAACCCATCATCTTGATTGTTTGGCTTGGGGGCAGCCCTGATTGTAGTATCCATGAAGCTTAGGGACCCACTTGAACTCTCTCTCCCCTTAGCTTCCTCTTCCTTTCTCTTTTCTCCTCCTCAATCACCTCAGGAGTCAATTTCCTATTCCCTTTGTCACAAGCTTCGATGACTTAGGGTGCAGAGAGCTTTTGCCTTTATTGCTAGGTTTAACACTTGAGCTCTAACCAGAAAGAGGTTGTGAAGCACCTTCACCAGCTAGTGCCTCACTGAGGGAAGAGGATGTTGAAGTAGTTCCTGTCTCATGGTTCAAAGGTTCTATCACTGGGCCTTCAATCAAGGTTTCCCCTTTGAAGCTAATCTTAGGGTCCACCTTAACATCCAGTTTACCAATGACATTGCCCATTAGCATTTGTCTTCTTCTTAGTCTGAACTCTTTAACAATCCTGTCATGAATCCACTCAGCTAGTCTGTCAGCTTGCCTGTTTTGGCTTGGGTTGGTAAGTGACATGTGAACTAGAGAAAGACTCTAATAGTACTTTAGGGTCTGAAAGTTAAAGACTTCTTCCTATCGCTAAAGTCTATGGAGTATCAGGGCTCTCCTGTCAGCACCATATCTCCACCCTAATATTTCATTTTAAGCATTATAGGGTAGGGTAGGCATAGCCTTGGAATACCCTACTCAAACAAACTTTGTATGAATGAGTCCACCTCAATATGGAAGTGAGGAGACTGCTGAGTATGGACAATTGCAAGTGAGGTTGGTGAGTCCTCATGGTCCATACTTTGTAAAGAACTCCCAGGTTCTATGATTGCTTGGACTTATTCCCCCGTTTTAGTAGCATCACCTTTTTGCACAGGTGAGCTATAGGTTAGGTCCACCACATCCACAGGTTCCTGTGGCCTTGGTTAAGTCCTCTTAAGTTGTCTCTCAACTAACTTTTCCTTGAGATCGGTGATCTCAGGTTGCTGGTCAATGACCCTCTTTTGTAAGGTAGTCACCTGAGATTCCAGGTGACTAACCTTTGAGCTAAATAGGTGCAGTTTTTAGTCAATTTTTGCACCTTTAGTTTCAGACTTCCCTAATATTAATTAGAAGAATCATGCAAGGATGAAAGAATAGGACCAAAGTCTTCTTCCTTTTCACCAGTGCTAAGTTCTTGGCTGCTGGATTTCTCTGCACCATGACAGCTTCAGTTGAAGTGTCAATGGACTGGGTTCCTCTACACGCGAGGATGACATCTTTAGTTGAAGTGAGAGCCTCTTCCATATGGACCTTCTGAACAGGATCAGGGAGAACCACCTCAGTTGTGAGGGATGATATGGGCTAGACATGGGTGAGTCAGGAGCACTCATCTCTACTTGAGCAAGGGTGGAGAAGAGAGAGTCATGGTACTCACTGAATCCCATGTCTTCATCATCATAGAATTCAAGGTTGGGTATGGGTTGATTAAGTTCTAGAGACTGGGGATGGTAGTTCTCCCCTAAAGGTTGTTCACTAGTGTTTTGAGACTTTGAGTGAAGGCTTAAGGCTGGTGTTGGTGTAGTAAGCTCATCAGGCTGAGGATGAGGAACCTCAGCACTGATCCTTAAAGTGATAGGAGTGGTTTTCTCCTCAGGGAAGTGGGAGCTCCAGTGTCCACTTCCTCCTACATGGGTGAGGATATGGGGTCCTGCACAACCATAGAAGCTTGTACCGGGATTCATATGGATTTTCTAGAGTAGATGATAATTATTTGAGGCTTTATGGGTGGTTCAGAGGTGGAAGGTGTGGGTTCAATATTAACTGGTGCTGCTAGGTTGTCACCTTGAGCAATGAGCTCTAATATTTTTAAGACTAGGGTTGTTTCTACCACTGAGAAGCCTGCCGTAGGATTTCTTATTGTTTTAAAGATGTCATGCTTCATCTGTCCTATTTTAAGAACATTACCTATTCCCCTTAACAGTGAGCCCAGTTCATAGTTAATAATGTGTTGAACATATCTTGGGAACATGTAATATTTTAAGGAGTCTAAGTTAGCAAGCAAGTTTGTATATACAAATTGAGAGTACCTGAACTTGACACCCTGAACCATCCCATGGACTATATAGGAAATGTCCTCTGGAATTTGATCCCAATCTCCATATTTGTTTGATAAACAATGGATGGTCACGTGGAGGAGGTACTTCCGCTGGTAGGAGACCTTTCCTTTCCTAAAGGTTCTTACTGAGTAAACACCTCCATAGCCAATCTGCATAAAGGAGTGGTTTACAGCATATTTTGGGAAGAACAAGTTGCCTACGTCATCATCCAGCCTAAGATGGCTGTTAATGGAGGCTGGAGCGATAAAAATTGTCCTCCCCTACACTGTGGCAGACAGTGCCTTCTCCCCATCCTTAGTAACCTCTTTGCAGGTCCTTAAAAACTCTAAAAGTTCATCTTTATATAGCGGGAGATCTATGGTGAGGGAGTTGAAGTAATTGGATACAGTCAAGAACCGGCAGACCTCTAAGAAACCATGATCTTTCTCAAATTTTAACAGAGCAACCTGATTGTGTTGCTTGTATTAATGCATGAAAAAATCTAGTTTATTTCGAGGATCAGGGTTGGCCATTTGTGAGTAGCTTTGTGAGGAAGAAAGGTAAGAAAAAAGACGGTTTGTGGGTGAATTTAGGTTAGAGAGATTTGCAGATGAAGTGGAAAGTGAACGAGGGGGAACTGTTGAAGATATATATATATATATATATATATATATATATATATATATATATATATATATATATATATATATATATATACATATATGTCCGTATACATACATACATATATATATATATATTATATACATATATATATACACATTTATATACATACATATATACATATATATACATACATATATACATATATATACATACATATATACATATATATACACAGATATATATATATACATATATACAGATATATATATATATAGGTATATATATATCTATACATACATATAAATATATATATATATATATATATATATGTATGTATGTATGTATGTATGTATATAATATATATATATACATATATATATATGTATATATACATATATATATATATATATATCTATACATATATATAGATATATATATATACATATATAGATATAGATCTATACATATATATATAGATATATATATATACATATATATATGTATATATAGTATATATATGTATATATATAGATGTATACATATATATAGATATATATATATGTATATATATATATATGTGTATATATGTATATATATGTATATATATATGTATATACATATGTGCGTGTGTATATATATATATACACACACATATGTATATACATATATATACATATATATATACATATATATATACATATGCATATATATATGCATATATGAATATGTATATATATGAAATAGATTTGAGACAATGTTAATGAACAATGATAAAATTTAAAATCAGGATGTCGGTCCCACCTCTGAAAAAGCACCCAAAAGGGAGTTTTCTTTGAAATCTAAAATCATCCGGATGTAATTTGTTTTCAGAAGTTTTATAAAAAATTCCGAAGCCAATTTTGACTTGGGAAGATATTCCTGAGCTTTATGGAAATTTACTTCAGAAGGAAAATACTCAGAGTATTTTTTACTTTAGAGACATATTTGGTTTCGAGAGAGATTAAAACTAAGAAGTTTTGCTCACAAAGGAATAAATCTTCTGAGACTTGATTACTTCGGAAGAAAATTATCCTTCAAAAACATATAAGTACTTAGAAGCATATTTAAGCTTCGGGTGATATATCAGAATTTCTTCGAAAGGTACATGTCTTATAAGTAGTTATTAGTTTTGAAGACATATTGTTCTTTTGAAGTCAACTTAATGTCTTCCAAGAGAAAGCATGTTTAAAATTTCCGAAATCCTAAGGAATATCATTTGAAAAGTTTTCTTCCGAAGTAAACTGGGATTATGTAGATGAATATATAGACAACTTAGGACACACATATTAAAAATAACCTTGATTTTAGTTTGAGAAAAATCTACTCAAAGTTAATCTTCCTAATAGCTTATACAAGATACTTAAATCTCTATTCATCAAAAGCCTTTATGAACAGATCAATATATGTTCATTTGTGTTAACTTTGACTAGTTTTATCAATCCTTTTCCAAAACTATCTTCAATCAAATGATACCTTGTTGGTACACATGTCCCTAGTTCTAGTTCTAGTGAGTTCAAATGTAATTGACTTTCATTTTGTAACACTTATGTAATGTTTTATATATGAAATGAAAAACTCATCTTTGAATGTCTATTGGTTGTTGAATGTTATATCTATTAATATAATTTATTGTTACATGCTTATATGAACATGTTATATAGGTTTACAATTGTTAGACATAGTTTTCTATCGCTAAAGGTTCAGAAATATGTTTAACTAAGTCTCATGATTCAGTCGCACGACTGGACCATGCAAATGGGCCTGTCGCACGACTGAACAAGGTGATTGAGTCAATCGCACGATTGAGTCGTAAGACTGAATCAGTCGTACGGATGAATTAATCGTACGACTCAGTCGCACGACTGAGCCATACGCATGGCTCAGTCGTACGAATGAGAGCTGTAACCTATAAATACCACTTAATTTGTGGAAAAATAGAACACTTCAAGAATTATTAACCCTAGCCATTCCTGTTCGTCCAGAGAGCCCCTTCCAACTTCATAGAATGTTTCTGATCGATTCTAACCAATTCTTAACATATTCTCATTGTTAGTTTTGATCGGATTAACATTCTCCCTAATTAGATCACCAATCAAATAGGATTCCGCACTATTTGATCTGGTTTAACGTTGAATCAGTTAGTACTCCGTCCGTACACGGTCCTAAGAAGTGGTATCAGAGCTTTGGCTCTTGATTCTTCGTGGATTCAATCGTGTTTTTGCAAAATTCAACGTTTTTAATCAAAAGATCCGTTCTTTCTGCATAAAAATCCAGTTTTACGAGTGCATGTGTTTAAAAGTTAGTCTTTTTCGAGTTTTAGTCGACTAGAGTTTTCAAAATTGTGTTTTTAAGTCGAATTGCGTGAAAAGTTTGAAAAATTTCGAAGTCAGCAGCCTCAGTCGCACGATTAAATCAATCGCACGACTGAACTCCATTCGCTCAGCTCAATCGCACGATTGGCCAGTCGCTTGTTCAATCGCACGATTGGCCCAGTCGGTTTGTTCATTCGCACAACTGTCCTAGTCATCTACTCAGTCGCACGACTAAGCTCAATTGCCCAGTTGAGTCTCAGTCGCACCCTAGTCGCATCCCCAGTCGCATACACAGTTGGTTTTCAAGTTTTAAGACTAATTCAATATGGACACACAGAACTTTGCACTCTCAGCAGGGAAGGACTCCAGGATCCAGAATCTATTGCTTTTGGAGAATGAGATCGGGAATCACAACAAACCACTAAAGCTTCTGTCTCTTGACGAATATCCTCAATGGAAGCAACGATTTGAGATTCATCTGAATGGAGTGGACACAAACTTATAGAACACTATTGAGACTGGCTACACTATGCCAGTTGGAGCTGATTGTGTTCCACTGACTCTAAGTGGTTTGACTGATGCATAAAAACTTGCCTACAATACTGAGAAGAAAGCCTATGCTTTGTTGACACAGTCCATTCCAAAAGACATCTTCCATCAGTTCTCAGAACACAAGCAGTGCAAAAAGTTATGGAAGGCTCTTGAGAAACGTTATGAAGGAAATGCTACGCTTAAGTCTCTAAAGGCTAAATCTTTGAAGAAGGAATTTGATAACTTCTCATCTTTTGGAAATGAAAGTTTGGATGATGTGATCGACCGCTTCTATCATTTGATGAGTGAACTACACACTCATAGGGTTAAAACGTCCATGGAAGAGAAAGTGGCAAGTTTGGCTGATGGGTTACCTGATAAGTGGGATTCATTTGTTTCCACTTTGAGACATAATGATATGCTGGAGTCAATGGACATAAATGATTTTATTCTGAAATTGAGGGAGGAAGAGGTTCGACATAAGTACAAGTCTAGGAAGGGTAACTACACTCAGAATCCTTCTCTCTACAATGTGACTCCTACTACATCGTTTTCTAGTGCTCCTTTGCAGACTGCTTTCATGTCTAACACATCTGCTAGCATTCCAAGTACTTCCTCAAGTTGTGAAACAGGGGGATCATCATGTGTCAAATTCAATGCTCTAGAAATTCAATCGACGAAGTTAACTATAGAGAATTTGGGCAACGTAACTGTTGAAGTTGCTAAGGAGCATATGGATCTACTTGCTTGTGACATCCGTCACTAAAGGTCCGTCTATTGATGTAACCTGTTAACTTTTGTTGTCGGTCATCCCTCACCTTTATAGCCCATCTATGTGGATATATTATGCCTGTTTGCTTGCTTGGTTAACCTTATGTGTGTGCTATCGTTGCCTGAGTTGTTATCAATCTAAAACGTTTTCCAAGATTTGCCCCGTTATCATTAAACGCATCATTTTTATAAGTACATAATGTCACAAATAAAACCATTTTTAAATTAAAAATATCATTAATAACATTTTATCATTAATAAAACAAGACTAATTAATAACGTTTTCAACCGAAACAAAATTTAGGAACTCGGGGCAAAGTGTAGGGACTAAAAGTGACATTTTGCAAACTTGGGATGAGTATAAAAACCCCCATTCCCAGCCATTCTTCATCATCTTCATCTTCTCCTCTTCTTCACATTCTTCACCATTTTAGCACCAAAACCGCCCTTTTTCTCGCGTTTTCACCGTCAAATCTTGGTTATCTTCACAAATACTCACTTCTAGCGGGTAGGTAACTTTGTTTGACCCGTTTCATGCTCGATTTCACTTCTGCGTTTTCTAGGGTTTCGGGTGCTCGGGTTCACCCGAGCACATGAGGTCGTGTAGGCTTGCATGTTGCGTTTCTGAGTGTGCTTCTTGTTTAGACATGATAGAATAGGTATTCTGGATGTTTTTGGGGTGTAAAACGAGTGCACAGAGCAGCTGGAGACTGCTCTGCACTCGACAGGAATCAATTGTCCAACTTCTGCTTCTATGCTCTCTTCATCAGTCAGCAAGAGCCAAAGAACTATCATATTGCTTTAAGAGACAATGGATGGGTGGAAGCTATGCAGCTTGAGCTTCTTCAGTTTAAGAAACAGCAAGTGTGGGAGCTTGTTCCATTACCGAAAGGTAAGTGTGCTATAGGCACCAAGTGGGTATTTAGGAACAAAACGGATGAGAAGGGCCAAATTGTCAAGAACAAGGCTAGACTGGTTGTTCAAGGTTTGCACAGGAGGAAGGCATCGATTATGATGAGACCTTTGCTCCTGTGGCCAGACTGGAAGCAATCAGACTATTCTTAGCTTATGCTGCCTTTCGCAGTCTTAAGGTTTATCAAATGGATGTCAAAAGTGCCTTCTTATATGGAAAAATAAAAGAAGAAGTTTATGTGTGTCAACCACCAGGCTTTGAGGACAATAAACATCCTGATTGGGTGTACAAGCTTGATAAGGCTCTTTATGGGCTGAAGCAAGCTCCTAGAGCTTGGTATGAGACTCTATCAACTTTTCTTTTAGAAAATAAGTTCACTAGAGGCACCATTGATAAAACCTTATTCATCAGGACTGTGGGACAACATAAGCTCCTTGTTCAGATTTATGTAGATGACATCATCTTTGCATCCTCTGATCAAAAGTTGTGTGATGAATTTACAAAGCTCATGAAGCTAAGGTTTGAAATGAGTGCTATGGGAGAATTACAGTTCTTTATAGGTTTGCAAATCAAACAACAGGATGATGGAATCTTTATCCATCAGTCCAAATATTCAAAGAGTTGTTGAATAAGTTTGATTTACAAACCTGTAAGCCCTGTTCTACTCCCATGAGCAGCATCACACAACTAGATGTAGATCAGAAAGGTAAAGCGGTTGATGAAACCCTTTACAGATGTATGATTGGGTCCTTGATGTACCTTATAGCTTCTAGACCAGACATCATGTTTGCAACATGTGCTTGTGCTAGATTTCAGGCTGCACCTAAAGAATCCCATTTGATTGCAGTCAAAAGGATTTTTAGATGTCTGCAAGGTACCCTATCACTAGGTCTTTGGTATTCAGCTGGGCATTCTTGCAAATTAGTTGCTTTCTCTGATAGTGACTATGCAGGATACAAAGTAACCAGAAAATCCACTTCTGGTGGTTGCCAATTCCTAAGAAATTGTTTAATTTCTTGGCAGAGTAAGAAACAAACATCAATTTCTACATCCACTGCTGAAGCTGAGTACATTGCTGCTGCAAGTTGTACCTCTCAGATACTCTGGCTTCAGAATCAACTTCTGGATTATGGCATTACTGAGACTAAGACTCCATTACTAATGGATAGTGCTTCAGCTCTTTGTATTGTTAAAAATCCAGTCCAGCACTCTAGGACCAAACATATTGAGATCAGACATCATTTTATCAGGGATTGCTATGAAAAAGGTCTGATTGATCCTAAGTTTGTTCCTAGTGCTGATGAGCTTGCAGATATTTTTACCAAGCCTTTAGATAGTGCCACATTCCAAAACTTGGTACTAAGGCTAGGTATGCTGCAGCTAGAATAATTTGACCAATGCTGATGCTCTCAATTCACAACTACTAATGAGCATTAGGTCAAATACAAGTACTGATGAGTAAATTAGTCTTCAGCTCTTTCACAACCACTGAAGACTAAATTGACTCAAAGTACTGTTGTACATTATTTATTGAAAACAACTGATGTAGTGAGGTGGATTACAACTATTGATGTATGATTTTCAAATAAATAAGTACTGAAGAACAAATTTTGCTCACAAGTACTGATGTGTAATCTTACATAAGTACTGAAGACAAAATTTGTTCACCAGCTCTGAAGAGTATATCATCAGCACTTGTGAACATCTGATCACAAGAGCTGAAGGCCAATATTCACAAGAGCTGAAGGGTCAATGAAACATCTGAAAGTCAGCCAAAGAGCTGATGAGTAAGTGTGGAGGCTAGCATGAAACAACTGATTTGACGGAAACAGCTGATGAGTAATTTCTCATCAGCTGATACGAACAGCTGATGTTTCATACCCAGACAACTGAAGGACAAAACCATGTCTTCAGTAGTTTCACAACTACTGATGGCTAACACCAAGTCCTCAGTTGTTTACAACAACTGAAGCAATACCATGTCTTCAGTAGTTCATAACTACTGATATCAGTAATTCACAACTACTGAATGCTAACACCAAGTCTTCAGTTGTTACAACGTCTGAAGAAGAATATTAGGTCTTCAGTAGTTCATAACTACTGAAGACTGACAATAACTCTTCAGTCGTTTACAACATCTGAAGGACAAAACCAAGGTTTCAGTAGTTTTAACTACTGAAGACTAACACCAAGTCCTCAGATGTTACAACCACTGAAGGTTAAGACCACGTCATCAGTCGTTACAACAACTGATAACTAACACCAAAACCTTCAGTAGTTTTCTTTCAGCCTTTGCCCTACCCTATAAATACCCAACGTTCAGAGCATTTACTCCTCACTTGACCGAACCTTTCAAAACTTCTGAACTTCCCATACACCATTAATGGCGACCATGCAACTGAAACCTCGACACAACTGTGTCGCTCATCTCACCAAATCGCCATTATGGCCCAAATTTCACCAAGCCGTCGATCTCATGACCGACTCACCTTACAAAACGGCTTTTCTTTTAAACCCCACCATATACACCGACTCCTTGACGGAGTTTTGGAAGAACATAACCGTCCAAACCGGAAAGCAGGATGGCGAGGTCTCTCTCCGGTCCTCCGTCAACAACCACCCCGTGGTTATCACTCCAGCTACCCTGCGCCAAACCCTAAAGCTGGAGGATGCCACCTACCCAACCTCCTACCCCAAAGGTGCCCTGGATCTATCCTTCACATCCAACGACTACCAGGGTGACCTCTCCGCCACAACCTTGTTGAAGAAACACTTCCCTGCCTTGTTGAGGAAACACTTCCCTGACCCTCAACGTCTAATCTTTCACATGGTGAATGTGTGTCTGGCTCCCAAAACCTCTTCGTGGGACCAGATGTCAACAAGGTGGCAACAGGTATTGGTCTCTATCCTTGAAAAACAACCTTTAAACTTAACAGATATTATATTTTTGCAAATCAAGGATATGGCCACAAAACCAGTTTCTAACCGATGGATCTTGTATCCTCAGTTCATTATGGCCATAATAGAGAACCAGCATCAGGCTGAGGGACTTGTTGGCACTGGGGTCCCTGCCATGGCTGTTCTAGCCGAGGTATACTCCAGGCACAACTCTGACCAATCCCTAAAACAGGCTGGCCGGCTGCGAAAACCCACGCAGCAGGAACCCACAGCCTCCACCTCCAAATCCAAAGTCCCCACCAAACCAAAAGCCAAAAGAAGCCTAAAAAGGCTACTCAGGGAGATGAGTCCCCTGAGGATGCCCCTGCAACACAAATGCAGGATGTGGCTGTGGTTCGATTCTCCCAGCAGCTACCACGACTCCACCTACCACAACCGCACAGGTTTCCTCTCAACAGGAGCCTGATGCAACCACTTCTGGGGCAGCCACACTTCTGGGGTCTCTCTCACTTGAGAAGACTGCCATTGAAAAGCACAGTCCTCCCCCTGTGCACACTGCTTCAAGCTCATCTACTGATGAGACCGCCCCACAAAGCCCTTCATTGGCAATAGCCAAAGTGCTGACCCATCAGAGCACTCCACCCTCTCCCCAGAAACCCATCACAACTGGGGAGACTCCAACCGAAGAGGGGGTGGATACAAGTGCCGGTGGGAGCCCACAGCATAGAGAATCACAAGTCCAATCTCCCAGTGTGGCTAGGGAGATCGGACAATCTGGTGAGGCTGCCACTTCCTCTACATCAACATCTGAGCAGGGTGAAGCTGGTAACATCAATAAGACCTCACCAGAGGCAACTGCCGATGATGGATCCAATCCGGAGGCTGGAAGTCCCCATTACCATGAACAAGGGGCACATGCTATTACTGAGCTACACTCAGAGCATGTACATCCTGACATTGACAGGGGGTCAGGTGATTCAGTTCATACTGATGATGACCTGAGCTTCTTCTTCGACGTTGTAGCTCACAACACTATCTTAGAGGATGAGATAAGCAGACTCAAAGAGCTGCTTGCTCAGATGACTCAAGATAGAAGTCCATCTTCCACCACAACCCCACAGATGGCACCTTCACCCGAGGGTCTCACAAACACTGAGCCACTCCCACAAACTCGGCCACCAGCCCCTGCTTCTGGCACTAGCTCTCAGGGTCAGAACCCCCCTGAGCAGCTGGATGCTATCCTTCAGAAATCCCTGCCTCTCATCACACCCATACTAAAAGATATAGTCATTCAACCATTGATGAGAGGCTTCCCACTTTTATCCAACCCATGGTGGAGGTTGCCATTACTAAGGCGCTTGCTGATAGTCAAACCCCAACCAATGCACCCAAAAAGGGGGAGACATCAGTGCAAGCCAAGAGGAAGAGGGGAGAGGAGGAGTTAGAGGCAGAGAAAGAGGTGGTGGTTGAGAGGGAGAGGGCTATGGAGAGTAGTAGGGTGAGGGAGAAAGGGAAGAGGAAAGAGAGGAGGTTGAGCATATAGAAGTGGCTGGAATCCAAAAGGATTTCAGTGTCACTTATAAGAAAAAGGGAGAGGAGGGAAAGAAGGTGGTTGACTACGATCTAGCAGCCCTTGTCAAGGAGGCTGATGCTGAACAAAGCAGATCAATGGACTGTGCCATTGGTCAGCTGTTCAGGCAAGGCTTTGACAAGGACACAGCATTGCTAGATCAGGAGCTCAGGAAGATGGAGACTAGGGAGATCGAATACCGATGGTCTACTTATAGCCAAGAGGATAAAAAGAGACTTGAGACTATGAGTAGATTCATTTCGAAGTATCCGGGCAGGCCAGTCCATGATGTCAAACCATGGACCAGGGACAGAATCTTGGCTATAGCCGCCAAGATCTGTTCAGCTGGTGACTTCACAAAAGGACTGGTCGCTGAGGCCCTCTCAGAAGCCGGTGCTGGGAACAGGACCCTGCTAGTAAAACAAACCAAACCTGCTCTTATTTCTAGGTTGCTAGCAGTGCCTGCCAACATTCCCACACCAACCACCAAACCACAACTCACAAAACCAACCCCTTCACCATTAAAACCCGCAGCCAATGATCCACCCTTGAAGAAGAAGAGAAGGGTGTTGAGGCTGCAAGAAGAAGAAGAAGAGGAGGATGAGGAGGATAGTCTGCCCATTTCTGCAGTTATACCTCTACCTAAAGCCAAATCACAAACCATCACTCCCACCTCACAGATGGATACTGTGAGGGTTAAGATAGAGGAAGAGGAGCAGCAGCAGCTTCATGATGTTGAAATGCTTAAGTCAATTGACCAAGCATATGCTGCCTCTACCTCTATCATGAACATGAAGAAGGAAGCTCTGAGACTCTTCACTCTCAAACAAACCTTCCAATATGACAAAGAGAGAGTGAGGACTTGGCCTGATCCTAGGGTGGCTCACAGGATCACAAAGAAAGATATTCCTGTGAGGTACAAGAGCCAGATGAAGAGGATTGTAGATGAAGTAATAACTGTGGCTCTTGTATTAACACCCTGGGAAATTGTGGATGAGTTCGAGAAGGCTTATAAATCTAAGCAACCTCCTGAAATGATGTTGGAGAATAGGATGGTAAGGAAAGGCTTAGTTTATAAGAAGCTTGAGAACTTCCGCAAAGATGAGCTCAACTTGTTGTTAGAAGGCAAACACCCAGATGAATTTGCATATAAGCAAATCACAACAGTTGAGCTCAAGAATGGCAAACGGGTCAAGTTTGTCTCAGAGATGTACGGCCGTGAAGGATTGTTCGATGGTGGGGCTGAAAACATGACCAAAGAAGAACAAATGATTTTCGTCCGAGCCTACACCAGAGAATCCTACATGCTAGTACATGGGAGGTAGGTTTCATGGATGGGATAACAGCTCTGTGTCCAATTCCCTAAAACAGAGCTCCCATCCATACTTAGCCAAACAAATACTAGAAACCTTCTCCCAGGCCAGTGCTTATCTGGGTCAACTTCTAATCTGATCTAGAAGGAAATAGACCAATATTTCTGCCAACAATAAGTGGGACAACAAATAATTAGAGGTTTTGGCTGCATTGGTTCAGGGGGAGTTTGTTGGACCAAAAGAACCAATGAGCCAAGATCAGGAAAACCTCTAAGTCCCACATGCCACTGCAACAACTGCTGAAGACTCCCATCAGCTGTTCTGACAAAGTCTGAAGATCAAAGTATGAAGATCGAAGAACTGAAGAACAACAGCTGAAGACTCTAAAGTACTGAAGACAAGTACTGAAGTCTGAAGTACTGATCATACAAGTACTGAAGACTTCAAGTACTGAAGATAAGTACTGAAGAATCAAAAGCTAAAGAACTAAAGAACTGAAGACCTTCTACTGAAGCACAAAGTCTGAAGACAAAGACTGAAGACAATAGCTGATCACATCTACTGAAGTCATCAGCTGTTACATCATCTGAAGCCAAGTCTGAAGAACAAGTGCTGAAGACTCAGAGTTTGTCACAACAGCTGAAGAAGTCTTCTTCAGTTGTTGTGATGGTTTTTCCCTTTCAGTAGTTTATTTTGTTTCAGTAGTTGTACAACAGCTGAAGAGCTTGTTCTTCAGCCGTTATAGTATCAGTAGTTATAAACGACTGAAGAGTTTGTTCTTCAGTCGTTGTAGGATTTCAGTAGTTTACTTTTGTCAGTACTTGTAAAAGATAGGAACACTTGTAAGAAGATGTCAGCTGTTGACATCTTCAGTAGTTTTATGTTCCGTCAGTTGTAATTTAATAATAGGTTGATGTCAGAGAAAGGACATCACCACCATCCTTTTGCCGCCTATAAAAGGATGGTGAACCATGCTGTTTTAATTGCCGAAACGTGTTGAGCAATAGAACAATTAATTTTTCGCAGAACTCTTTTCTCTCTCTATGTTTGTGCTTTTAATTGCAATATCTTTTATGTTCTTGCTATAATTGCTAATTAACGTGCTAAATCCGCTACAAACCAATCTGATTGATCAAACGAGAGGCTGAGATCCTGTCAGTTATAACCTATACGTATGCGCTGTGTGGATCTTGCTACGTCATGTTAAACTTGTTATGCTATGGAAAATCTTTCAATATAATCATTAATCCCGATAATGGGGCCTAAGGACTGGTTTGGTTATAAACTATACGTATGCGCTGTGTGGATCTTGCTACATCTTATTAAACTATTTATACCTCGAGAATACTTTCTTTACAGCCATCAATTCCCATGAGGAACCGAACAATAGGTTTGGCTGTAGCTATTTATAACTGGTAAAACTGCCTATACATAAGTATAGTTGCGGTAGCTTTTATTAAACTTACTAGTTTTATCTTAATATCTTTTATTACTTAAAACCTGCGAAGCTCACCAACAATTATGTTGACCGTTTTGAGCATCTCTTTTCAGGTGATCAAGGTAATTGAAGATCTAGGAGTGCTGCCTTTTAGAGGAGACCCTAGGATGCATTTTGTAATCATTAATCTTGTATAGTTTAAACATGATCTTTTGAATACTTGTTCCCGAGTTGTGGAAATTTACATTACAAGTTATCCCTAATGCTTATGTGATCATTTATGTTGTGCTTATGGCTATGCTGTCGTGAACATAAACTATACACGGCACAAGTCTCCATTTGTGTTCGGGTGTCGTCATGACACTCTTGTCATCATATTTATATTGCTACTCTATTGTATACCACGTGTTATGACGATCCCGTCTAGCTCGCATTCCCCGTGTTTCCGCTATCAGCGGGGGGTGTGACAGACTGGTATCAGAGCCATTGGTTATAGAGAATTAGGCAATTACACTTGACCTAGACTATAACCTAGGAACCTTCATGTAGATTTGCATGCTTAAGCTTGTGTGCATTTATATATCTCGTGTATGTGTTCCTCCTTACATGTTTGGTTATCTTTATGTTATGTGATCTTTTACTTTGTGCTTGAGCCCTTGTGCTCGACCCCTATGAGATGCTTCCTATTGAATCTTCCGTTCCCTCTGTGCGCCATGTTATCATAACCAAATTCGGGTATTGAGACCCGAAGAGATCGTCACAGATCATACACTGCGCTTGACCTTAGATACTGAGACCGACCCGAGGAGGCTATGTCTGATTCCTTTCAGGGACGCGAGATAGACAACCTCCGCCAGACTATACATGATTACATGTTTGGGCTCTCAGTTGACTTGATGGATTATTATTGATATGATGTGAAGGAAGGTCGGATGTCATGTAACCGGATTAGGCATCATTCTCGGTACATCGTGGGTGTGGTGGGAATGCTACGGGGAACCCTATATATAAACATCACCGGTATACCAAGAATATGCTTAAAATGGGCTGCATGGTGATCTTAACTGACTGGAACATGAAACGTTGGAACTTGATAAGTAGAGTACTTGTGTATCTTAAGGTGACTAAAGCTTATATGTTACCTCTTTTATGAATAGAACATGCCGCCTCGAAGATCTACCTGCAGCAATAGTAGCGGAAGTGAAGCCCTGAGGGGCAGAGGCAGAGGCAGGGTAGACCTCCAATAGAAAATGAAGGCCCTTCTGGCAATACTCAAGGGACTGGAAACCCTGATATGGCAGCCTTAATTGCTCAACAATTGACTGCCCTGATTCCAACTATTGTAGCTTAGGTGAGCGACGCTCTGCAATAGCAAAACCACCCCCACGGGGATGGTGGTAATGAAAACGAGGATAATGGGAACCCGACTGGGAATGAAAGCAATCAGGAGACCGGGAATGGTGGTACAACCTGTAATGAAACTGGGGCTGCTAATACCAAACGGGGCTGTTCTTACAAGGAATTTGTGGCCTGTAAGCCCCGGGAATTCGATGGGAAAGGTGGGGCGATAGCCCTGACTAGATGGCTTGAGAAGATGGAGGTTGTGATCGACAGCAGTGAATGCCTCGACAGCCAAAGGATCAAGTATGTTACGTGCTCACTACAGGGCCGAGCACTAACCTGGTGGAACACCCAGGTTCAAGCTAGAGGAAGAGAATCTGCGATGCAGATGACTTGGGATGAATTCAAAGCCCTAATTACCGAGGAATACTGCCCTCTCAACGAGATGCAGAAGCTTGATCATGAATTTTGGAATCATGCTATGGTGGGGGATGGGCACGTAGCTTATACTGACCGATACCACGAGCTAGCTAGACTAGTTCCACACCTAGTCACTCCGGAATCCAATAGGATTGAAAGGTACATTTGGGGACTCGCGCCTCAAATCCGGGCAATAGTAACTGCAGCTGCTCCTCCTACAATCCAGAGCGCAATTCTGAAAGCTGGCGCTCTCACTGACAAGATGATAAGAACATGAGTATTGGGTAGGGGAGCGGAGAAAAGGAAAGAGACTGGGGAAACAAGTCGGTTTGGTAACGGAAAGTTTGATAAGAGGGCCAAAACGACCAGGAATTTTGTGGCCGTGACTCAAGGGAAGAAGGAATATGCTAGGCCGCACCCGAGATGTGACAGGTGCAATCTTCATCATCCTCCAGCAGCGCCGTGCCGGGTGTGTTTGAACTGCAGACGCCTGGGGCATCAAGCAAGAGACTGCAGAGTAGCGCCAAACCTGGTGGCACCCATCAATGCGGTTAACCCTGCCGGGAATACCAGAGCTTGCTATGAATGTGGAGGCGTCGATCACTTCAGAAATATGTGCCCCCGACTGAACAGGGCACCGAATCAGCAAGGAAACAACCAGCAGCAGATAATGGCCATAGCAGGTACTCAAGGCCAAGGAAACCAAGGTAATGCTTAACGGGGTCGTGCCTTCGTCATTGGAGATAATGATGCTCGCCAGGATCCGAATGTTGTCACGGGTACGCACTTACTCAATAACCACTTCGCATCTGTACTGTTTGATACTGGGGCAGACAATAGTTTTATATCATCTGAGTTTGTGCAAATGTTTGATTTGAGTGCCAGTAGACTAGAAACTAGTTACGCCGTAGAAATGGCAAATGGTAGGGTTGAACAGGCAGAGGAAATTATTAAGGACTGCACCCTAATATTGGAAGACCAGGCCTTCAACATAGATTTGATACCTTTTGAGTTGGAGAGCTTTGATGTAATAGTGGGAATGGATTGGTTGTCTAAGCATGGAGCCGAGATTGTCTGCCGAGATAAAGTAGTGCGGATTCCCATGTCAGAAAGGGAAAGTACTAAGAATACAAGGAGAGCGACTGGGAAAGAACTTGAAGCTTATCACCTGCATGAAAGCACGCCAAGGTCTACGGAAGCAGTGTTACACTTTTCTGGCTCATGTGGTAGAAAAGAAGGAAGAAGAGACTAAATTGGCAGACATCCCGATTGTACGAGATTACCCGGAGGTGTTCCCTGATGATTTGTCTGGATTGCCTCCTCCACGACAGGTGGAATTCTATACAGAGCTGGTTCCTGGAGCTACGCCGATAGCAAAGACACCGTATCGATTAGCACCCTCCGAGATGCAAGAGCTGTCCAGCCAACTACAGGAACTACTGGAGAAAGGTTTTATTCGACCGAGTCATTCACCCTGGGGAGCACCGGTGTTATTTGTCAAGAAGAAGGATGGGTCGTTTCGTATGTGTATCGACTACAGGGAATTGAACAAACTGACCGTGAAGAATCGGTATCCTCTCCCTAGAATTGACGACCTGTTTGATCAGTTGCAAGGAGCCTCGTATTTCTCTAAGATCGACCTTCAATCTGGATATCAACAGCTAAGAGTATTCGAGGACGATATTCTAAAAACAGCATTTAGAACTCGTTACGGGCACTATGAGTTCTTGGTCATGCCGTTCGGGTTGACCAACGTACCAGCTGTCTTTATGGATTTGATGAATCGGGTGTGCAAGCCTTATCTTGATAAGTTCGTGATCGTATTCATAGACGACATACTCATCTACTCCCGTTCGAAAGAGGATCACGAAAAACACCTTCGAGCAATTCTAGAACTGTTGCGGGAAGAGAAACTTTTCGCCAAATTCTCAAAGTGTGAATTCTGGCTTCGAGAAGTGAAGTTTTTGGGTCATGTGGTTAACAAAGATGGAATTCATGTGGACCCTGGCAAGATTGAAGATGTGAAAGATGGGATACACCCCAAACACCCTCAGAAATACGACAATTCCTAGGATTGGCCGGATACTACCGTCGTTTTATTGTGAACTTTTCGAAGATCGCATAACCGTTAACGCTGCTAACCCAGAAAGGCAAGAATATTGATTGGGGACATGCACAAGAAAGATCTTTCCAGACGTTGAAGGAAAAACTGTGCAACGCTCCAATACTGTCCCTCCCGGACGGAACTGATGATCTTGTGGTATACTGCGATGCTTCACATCAAGGATTGGGATGTGTGCTAATGCAAAGAGATAAGGTAATTGCCTATGCATCATGACAACTTAAGGTGCACGAAAAGAACTACACAACTCATGACTTGGAGTTGGGCGCTGTAGTATTTACACTCAAGATATGGAGGCATTATCTATATGGGACCAAATGCATCATCTACACAGATCATAAGAGCCTTCAACATATTCTTGATCATAAGGAACTTAACATGCGACAGCGATGCTGGGTAGATTTACTTAGCGACTACGATTGTGAAATCCGGTATCACCCCGGTAAAGCTAACGTGGTGGCTGATGCTTAAGCCGTAAAGAACGCGTGAAACTGTTACGTACTCGAGCGCTAGGTTTGACTATTCAAAGTAATCTAAAGGCTCAGATTCAAATTGCACAAAGTGAGGCTTTGAAAGAAGAAAACCTTATGGGAGAAGAATTCCGAGGGTTGATAAACAAATGAGTTGCAAGGATGACGGCCTACATTACTTTATGGATCGTTTATGGGTCCCCAGATGGGGAGGTGTACGTACACTAGTCTTGGATGGAGCACACAAGACTTGATACTCTGTTCATCCTGGTGCAGACAAGATGTACCACGATCTGAAGGATCTGTACTGGTGGCCGGGTATGAAGAAAGATATTGTGTGAGCAAATGCTTGACATGTTCAAAGGTCAAGGCTGAACACCAGAAACCATCAGGATTATTGCAACAACCTGAGATCCCCAAGTGGAAATGGGAGAACACCACTATGGATTTTATTACCAAATTCCCGAGAACGTCAAACGGACATGACTCGATATGGGTCGTGGTGGATCGAATGACAAAATCCGCTCACTTCTCGCCTATCCGAGAAGACTATAAAATGGATAAGCTGGCAAGGTTGTACGTCAAAGAGGTCGTGACACGGCACAGGGTGCCGGTGTCAATCATATCCGACCGAGACAGCCGATTCACTTCACGATTTTGGTAGACGTTACAGAAAGCGATGGGCACTCGATTAGACATGAGTACAGCCTATCACCCCCAGACAGACGGCCAAAGCGAACGAAAAATACAGATGCTTGAGGACATGCTGAGGGCATGTGTCATTGATTTTGGTGGCAGTTGGGATACTCATCTACCGTTGATCGAGTTTTCCTACAATAATAGTTACCATACTAGTATTGGGTGTGCACTGTTTGAAGCGTTGTATGGCGGGAAATGTAGATCACCTGTATGTTGGGCCGAGATTGGCGAGAGTCAGTTAACAGGTCCTGAAATCATTCAAGAAACAACCGATAAGATCTTCCAAATCAAAGACAGACTTAAAGCTGCTAGAGACCGCCAAAAGAGCTATGCCGACAATCGTTGGAAGCCGCTAGAGTTTAATGTTGGGGATCGAGTGTTACTTAAGGTCTCTCCGTGGAAAGGGATCGTTTGGTTTGGAAAGAAAGGGAAGTTAGCCCCAAGATATGTTGGACCATTCGAGATCACAGAAAGAATCGGTCCGGTGGCGTACCGATTAAGGTTGCCACAAGAGCTTAACAGTGTACATGATACATTCCATGTATCGAACCTCAAGAAGTGTTTAGCTGACGAATCACTTCACGTACCTATTGAGGATATCAAGATTGATGAAAGCCTTCATTTTGTGAAGTAACCTATTGAGGTCATGGACCAAAAGGTTAAGAGGTTGAGGCGCAGCAAGATACCTATTGTTCGTGTAAGATGGAATTCCAAACGAGGGTCAGAGTTTACATGGGAACGTGAAGATCAGATGAGACTCAAATATCCACACCTATTCGAGGGTGACACCCTTGGACCTAGCACCAGTTAAATTTTGGGACGAAATTCCCTCAACTGGGGGATACTGTGACATCCGTCACTAAAGGTCCATCTATTGACGTAATCTGTTAACTTTTGCTGTCGGTCATCCCTCACCTTTATAGCCCATCTATGTGGATATATTGTGCCCGTTTGCTTGCTTGGTTAACCTTATGCGTGTGCTATCGTTGCCTGAGTTGTTATCAACCTAAAACGTTTTCCAAGATTTGCCCCGTTATCATTAACGCATCGTTTTTATAAGTACATAATGTCACAAATAAAACCATTTTTGAATTATAAATATTATTAATAACATTTTATCATTAATAAAACAAGACTAATTAATAACGTTTTCAACCGAAACAAATTTAGGAACTCCGGGCAAAGTGTAGGGACTAAAAGTGACATTTTGCAAACTTGGGATGAGTATAAAAACCCCCATTCCCAGCCATTCTTCATCATCTTCATCTTCCCCTCTTCTTCACATTCTTCACCATTTTAGCACCAAAACCTCCCTTTTTCTCGCGTTTTCACCGTCAAATCTTGGTTATCTTTGCAAATACTCACTTCTAGCAGGTAGGTAACTTTGTTTGACCCATTTCTTGCTCGATTTCACTTCTGCGTTTTCTAGGGTTTCGGGTGCTCGGGTTCATCCGAGCACATGAGGTCATGTAGGCTTGCATGTTGCGTTTCTGAGTGTGCTTCTTTTTTAGACATGATAGAATAGGTATTCTGGAAGTTTTTGGGGTGTAAAACGAGTACACGGAGCAGTTGGAGACTGCTCTGCACTCGACAGTCGCGAATCTGTTGTTCATCGCGACTGGGTCTGTTCACGCGACTGAGCCGTGCGATTGGGCGAATCGCACGACCGAGTCATGCGTATGGGTTGTATCGTGCGATTGAGTGGTGCGACTGGGTGAGTCGTACGACTGAGTCATGCGACTGGGTGTGTGGGATTGAATGTGTGTGCGAGTGAGTCCATGCGAGTGAATGTGCATGCGATTGAGTCAGTGCGAATGAGATTATGTGTGGTTGTGCGTGAGTCGCACGACTGAAAGGCCAGTCGCACGAATGAATGTTCAATCGCACGAATGAAGCTAATTCGTGCGAATGAAGGTTCAATCGTGTGTATGGAGGTTGAGTCATACGATTGGGTCTTGCATGGTACGACTGAATGCTTAGTCGCATGAATGAAGGTTCAATCGTACGAATGAAGCTGATTCGTACGACTGAAGGTCCATTCGTGCAAAAGGAAGGTTGAGTCGTGCGTTCGGTCCTGTTGTGTGACTGATGATGTGTGTGTGTATGGATCCCCTCTTCGGAGATCTCATGACGATGAAGTAACATCAATAAAGTGTCATAGCTTTACCACAAAGATTAAAGTCAATGCTATCAACAGCACATACTATTACTATTTAAAATAACCTAGCCTGATATGTGTATGCCTGCTTGTGTAGGTGCTACCCACGACCGAACCAAAACTGCCCGCATCTACTGAACATCATCTTATGCTTTATACTCATTATTAATGCTTGTTAGTAACTGTCAATAGGTATTTGACCGTTCATAGCATACTACCATTAGGAATATTCATCATACGTGCCTACCATCTATTCTGTGAGTTTCGCGGCCCCTTTTTACTCTTATAAAACCCTTTCAAATTTTTTCAACTTGGGGGAAAAGAATGCTCACCTACTTAACTTGATTTCAGGCACCTTCCCTAGTGGAAGTTGGCTGCTACTTCTATGAGTATCTTATCTTGCTTATATGGTGATTACTGCTATATGAACCTAGACTATGTGCTATGTTACCACTATATATGTTACTTAGTGGTATCACACTACTATGCACTACTACTTGATGTTATGTGTTGATTGATGCTACTTGTGAATGCTATTGACCCTGGATGCTCTCGGCTGTGTGGTTCTTCTACATGGTTCTTCTAAGCCGATCATCCATTACAACCATTAATCCCAGCAATTGGGACCTAAAGATTGGTTTCTTTGTAACTTATACGTATGTGCTGTGTAGATCTTGCTACGTCATGATAAACTTGTTATGCTATGGAAAATCTTTCAATATAATCATTATCCCGGTAATGGGGCCTAAGGACTGGTTTGGTTATAAACTATATGTATGCGCTATGTGGATCTTGCTACGTCTTATTAACTATTTTTACCTTGAGAATACTTTCTTTACAGCCATCAATTCCCATGAGGAACCGAACAATAGGTTTGGCTATACCTATTTATAACTGGTAAAATCGCCTATACATAAGTATAGTTGCGGTAGCTTTTATTAAACTTACTGGTTTCCATCTTAATATCTTTTATTACTTAAAACCTGCGAAGCTCACCAACAATTATATTGACCGTTTTGAGCATCTCTTTTCAGGTGATCAAGGTAATTGAAGATCTAGGAGTGCTGCCTTTCAGAGGAGACCCTAGGATGCATTTTGTAATCATTAATCTTGTATAGTTTAAACATGATCTTTTGAATACTTGTTCCCGAGTTGTGGGAATTTACATTACATGTTATCCCTAATGCTTATGTGATCATTTATGTTGTGCTTATGGCTATGCTGTCGCGAACATAGACTATACACGACACAAGTCTCCATTTGTGTTCGGGTGTCGTCATGACACACTTGTCATCATATTTATATTGCTACTCTATTGTATACCATGTGTTATGAGATCCCGTCTAGCTTGCATTCCCCGTGTTTCCGCTATCAGCGGGGGTGTGACATTGCTACTATGGTACATTCTTATGATGGGTTAGTTGCAGGAAAGATTGGAAATTGCCATCTACAGATGAAGATAATGAGCAGGTTGATGAACTGAGCTTGAACGGACGGATATAATGTGGACTCTCGCTAGTTTGTGCTTAGGGCAAAGAAGTTCATTAAAAAGACGGGACAGAACCTGGTGGCTACAAAGGATACAACGTTTGGATTCGACAAGTCAAAAGTCACCTGTTTCAACTGCGGTGAAAAGGCATTTCAAGTGGGAGTGTGTGAAACCTAATAAGACAGGCAATGGCAACCTGTTTTCATCATTTAACAGGCAGGATAAAGACAAGACTCCAAAGTCAACATCAACCAGCCATGACTCCAAAGCAATGGTAGCACAGGGTGATAAAGGACAAGACTGGTCCTTCCGTTTCTTATCTGATGGTGAGGCTAACATTGCATCGGTTGATGATTTGAACAAAGACTCAGCGAGTGAGGGGGAGAACTCAGTTGAGCTTGATACTGCTAATGTGGATGAGACTATGGCTGCTATTGATCAACTAGTAGAAGATGAACTAAATGCAGAATCTTCAGCACACCAGGAACCCTAGGCTGCTTTCATGGCTGGTACCTCTACATCTGCACAGGTAGAATCGAAAGATGATCTCTTTGATAAACATGCTTGTGTTGAATGTGATAAGTTTAGGGAAAGCATTGATCTGAAATTTGCTAGGTTAGTAGAACATAATGATAACTTAGTAATGACTTAAAACTTTGCACAGAGGCTAATAGAGTATTAAAGCAAAATGAAAGCAGTTTTAAGGAGAAAATTGACTTGCTCAGAAAACAATTAAAAGAGACTGAAGTTGTTGCTTTTAACCAAGAAAATGAGATAAAGTTTTACTTAAAAACAATTGAGGAAGCTAAAAAGGACAGAGCTGTTTTACAAGTTGAAAATGAATCCATAAAGTAAAAACTACATAGTTTAGGTAGTTCCTCTCACATCTTGAAAAACTGGTTAAAGAAAGAAACAACGGGGAAGGGCTGGGTTATAAAGTTGTCCCTCCACCACATGAGATCCTCCTGAATACCAAATAGAGACCGGTTAATAATAATCCGATCAAGGACCATGTGGTGACTACTCCTCTGGTTATTGATCCGGACACTGCAGTTAAATCTGCATCTCCAGTTGCTAATAAGAAGACATCAACTTTAGGCACAAAGGATAAAACCATAATTGAAAACAAGGTGGAAAAGGATGTTCAAGCACCTCTTGGGTTGGGTTCAATATCTGCTATCACACAACCTAAGACTTCACAAACCACTCAGTCTAATCGGTTAAGCAAGATAACAATCATCTTAAAAGACAGTAATCATAATGCTAAACAAGTAAATTTGTCAAAGAAGGTGAAAATCAAAAGGTTGAGACCAAAAAGCCCATACCTGATATGTATACTCCCCACCCCCCACACAGAGATCTCCTAGTCCAGTTGAGAGAAGATCATGCTATACTTGTGGACAAAGAGGTCATATATCTTCACACTGTCCACGCTATCAGACACCTAGGCTTAAAGTTGAACTAGATCAAGAAGTTAAACAGTTTTCCTCGAAACAGAGATCTAAAACTCCTGTTAGGTCTAAAACACCTACTAGGTCTTTTACCCCTCCCCAACACCGCAGACAACACAGACAAGTCACTGGCAAGTCTGTGATGCCTGAGGTGAAACTATTTTTGAAAATAAAACAAAGTTCTAACAGTAAATAGTCATCGGTTTACCACAACAGTCCTTACCACAGGATGGTCTGTGGAAAGCTAAAACATCTGATGTGTCTAATAGTGTTGATAAGCAGAAGGATGATATCCCTCCAAGTGCTAAAGGTCAGTTGGTTGAGTTTGTGATATGTGATGCCTCTGGGAAACCCAAGCCAGTCAAGGCTTGGGTCCCCCTCGTTAACTAATTATTTTCTATTATGTACAGGTTGTTCGCTATAGTGCTTCTACCAACACATTGATAGTAGATAGCGGAGCATCCAGGCACATGATGGGAAATAAGTCTCTCCTTTTCAATGTCAAACAAATTAAAGGGGGACATGTTTCTTTTACTGGAAACAAAGGAGGATACATTACCGCACAATGAGAAGTAGTAATGGACAGGTAAAGTTTGATAAAGTGAATTATGTTCAACAATTAGAAAACAATTTGCTTTCACTGTCTCAGATATGTGACAAGGGCTTCAAAGTGATGTTTGAGAATCGGAAGTGTTACATCCTGAAGAAGGAGATCGCGATTCCTGAGGAGCAGGTCTTAATGTCAGCATCAAGGTACAACGATTTCTACGTCTTGGACATGTTAAATGCTTCTACTACTGAGTCTACTATTCAGTGCTTTTTATCAAAAGCAATAGAGAAGGAGTCCATCTCATGGCACAGGAGAATGGACACATAAATCATAGGAAGATGAATCATCTGATTCATAACAACTTAGTTGAGGGAGTTACAGTAAAGAACTTCAAACTTCTAGATTTTTGTGTCTCGTGCAAGAAGGGAAAGCAGACCAGGAAGTCTCACAAGACCAAGCATGTTAACTCTATCAAGATGCCCCTGGAGTTACTGCATATGGACCTATTCGGTTCTGTCAGCACGAAGAGTATCGTGGAGACTGGTACTGCTTTGTCGTCACGGATGACTACTCATGTTTCTCCTAGGTGATGTTTTTGAAAGCTAAGTCAGAAACCTTTGAGTCATTCAAGGTGCTCGTCATAACACTGGAGTCCCTCTACAATCTGAAGGTGAGGAAGGTACGTTCAGACAATGGAACTGAATTCAAGAATCAGTGGATGGATGCTTTCTGCAAGGAAAAGGGAATTGTTCATCAGTTCACCTCTGCTTACACGCCACAGATGATGGAGTTGTTGAACGGAAGAATAGGAGCTTGATTAAGACTGCAAGGACCATGTTGGCAGACTCAAGCTGCCAGTACAGTTCTGGAATGAAGCTGTTGCCAATGCGTGCAACACACTTAATCATGTGTTAGTAGTTAAGCGGCATGGGAAGACTGTCTATGAGTTGCTTCAGAAGCGCAAACCTAACCTGGAGTATCTGGAACCATTCGGAGCTCCATGCACGTTACTAAAGAAAACTCCAGAGGGAATGTTAGCGAGAAAGCAGATCAGGGGATCTTTCTTGGATACAGCATACCAGACAAACGAGTTTATAACAACTCAACAGGTCAGGTAGAAGTATGGTGCAATGTCGATGTGCAACGATACATCATCCCCCTGCTAGAAAAGGTCCATCGTCATTCTTCGACTACGATGGCTTTTTCAAATCATTCAACCTTCCTCAGATAGATTCAGATGAAGAGATTACTGCTCAGATGATGTACGATGTCCTAAATACACCGAATTTGAATACCAGCAATGAGACACCGGCTAGTGGTGCTTCGGGATCTTCAGCAGCTGCTCAGGATGAGAGTGATGATTCATCAGACGATGAAGAAAAGTTGAGACCAGCAATAAGCATAACGTTAATCAAGATGGAAGCTCAACAGATGCTGAACATGCATCAGGGAATCTGGATACTGAACCTACCGTCACAAATCTGGATACCGAAGTTGTCGTTCCTACGTCACTTGTGACTAGGATCAGTGTGAATCATCCCCTAGAGACTATCATTAGGGATCTTCACTCCGGCGTGCAGACAAGAAATCAGTTATATTCTGCTGATTATGCTGCAATTATGGAAAAGGGCTACGTGAATGACGGGGCTTTCAAATGTTTCGTATCTCAAATCGAGCCTAAGTACGTCTGTGATGCCCTGAAAGATGAGGCCTGGGTCAACGCTATGCAGGAGGAGCTGCTACAGTTCAAGAAGCTTGGAGTGTGGACACTCGTTGACCGGTCCAAAGGAGTTAAAGTGATTGGCACCAAATGGGTACTACGCTTCAAGAAGGATGACCAAGGTGTCGTAATCAGAAACAAGGCGCGTTTGGTTGTTCAAGGCTTCAAACAAGTCGAGGGAGTCGACTATAATGAAGTGTTTGCACCCATGGCTAGAATGGAAGCAATCCGTATCTTCCTAGCCTATGCATCGTATATGAAGATCAAAGTCTATCAACTAGATGTAAAGAGTGCATTCCTTCATGGGGAAATCCGTGAAGAAGTCTACGTCAGTCACCCGAGGGATTCGAGGATCCTTATCATCGGGACAGGGTCTACAAGTTGGACAAGGCTCTGTACGGGCTACATCAGGCTCCTCGAGGTTGGTATGAAAAGCTCCCACCCACCTGCTGAAACACGGGTTTCGTAGGGGTGATTGACTGCATGATGTTTATCAAAGAGAGAGATGGAGATTTACTGATGGTGCAAATTTATATGGATGACATCATCTTCGGTTCACGAAATGAAGATCTATGTAAAGAATTTGAATCTGTGATGAAGGCAGAATTTGAAATGAGTGCCATGGGAGAGATGAAGTTCTTCCTGGGATTACAGGTGGACCAAACACCTACCGGTATTTTTCTACATCAGACTAAGTATGTTGGAGACATTCTAAGTCGATTTGATATGGAAATGTCACTGTTGTCGGTACCCCACTCGCCACAAATCATGATTTGGCACCTGATGAGAATGGGGATTTGGTGGATGCCACTATGTATCGTGGGATGATCGGATCTCTTATGTATCTCACTGCCTCGCGTCCAGATATCATGTATGCCACATGTTTATGATCCAGGTATCAAGCCAAACCGAAAGTAAATCACCTGATCGGGGTGAAAAGGATTTTTCGTTATCTGAAGGGTACTCCAACACTGGGGTTGTGGTATCCTCTTGAAGATGACTTTGAGCTAACAGCGTATAATGATTCAGACTACGGCGGCTGCAAGATGAACTTCAAGTCAACATCAGCAGGGTGTCAGTTCTTTGGAAGGCGTTTAGTCACCTGGAAATGCAAGAAGCAGACCTCGGTTGCCTAATCAACCTGTGAAGCTGAATACGTTGCTGCTGCAAGTTGTTGCTCTCAGATCATCTGGATCCAACAGCAAATGCGGGACTATGGTTTGCAATTTTCTAACACCCCTATATTTGTTGATAACTCTGCTGCCATAGCTGTAACTAAAAATCCTGTTCAACACCCTAAACAAAACACATTGGCATAAAGTATCATTCATACGTGATTGCTATGAAAAACAATTAATTGATGTGATTAAGATAAACACGGATTTTCAACGCGCCGACCTCTACACCAAACCTTTTGATAAACCCATATTTTTATATCTGTTAGAGGTCAACGGCATGAAAAAGAAAAGTGACATCCTTTCAAAAGACACAGATGCTTAGTCAGACACTTGGTTAGTTTTTCATTTCTATTTTATTTCTTTTGTTTTTAATTTCCTTGTCTTATAAAATCCAAAAACACAAAAAGATTTTTGTTTTAGAATTTTAGGGGAGATTAGTTTACTTTCAGTATTTATTTACTTAAAAAACAGGGGGGGGGGGGGGGCAGATAAGCTAAAAGGCAAAAACAAAATAATTAAGAATGTGATTCAACACTATGGAAAGGGATAGTACACAAGTGTCAAGTTACTTGGAACACCAAAAAGATTTTCAATTTTTGCAATTTTAGTTTAATTAAATCACAGAAAATTGTTAGTCAGAGAATTCTAAGTCTAACAAATTGGAAAATGATAGTACGCTTGTTTGTAACTGTAGTTACACGGACAAAGTCGATCTAGGGAGGTGCTAGTTCATTATATGATGTGTCGGTAGATTCAACACAATAGACTAGTAGACATCATTTGTGAACTCAATTTAAACAAATCTGTTCAACTGACTGTGGGTTCCCATCTTATCACTGGTTAACACAATCAGTTATTTCCAATAAGGATGACGAGCAAATAAACGCCACTGAAAGGTGCGGATGACCACAAAAATAGCAAAGCATGAAATATGAAAATAAACACAATCAAGCTGATAACCTATGTTGTTGGTGTGTTTATGCAAAAGCAAATTTAAAGGTGCTCTAACAAGAATATAGGTTGTGTGCCTCTCTGTTGTGCGATGGCACTGACCTGAGGATAAGCATAACCTAGATATTCTAGAATTCATTGTTGTTTGCCGCCTCTCTGCTGTGCGATAGCACTGACCTGAGGCTTGGCTTCTCTTTGAAAGCTCTATGAATAGTCTATTCTTGTCAAAATACTCGTAGATCGCTCAAAAGTCTCCTGAGGAATGTTGATTACCATATAAGCTTAGGATCCACAAATGTTGGTTGAAATAATATAACCTAATACATCACCAATATGTGTCAAAAGTCTGTGTATGGATTTAAGTGGACAAGTATACTGACAATCATCGTGGCGGCACTGCCTGATGTTCAAAATCAATGTGTGTTACATATCAGATCAAGCATGATTTCCAGTTAGAGCATAAAAGTCTCAAATGAATGAGAAACTGTGATATGTAAATATGTTAGTTTCCATTTCAATACATATATAAAAGTTCCAAGTAATTGAGTTTATGCCTGTCTGATTCCATATGAATCTGTCTTAGAAATGATGTTAATGCTAATAGGCTACTCTACTCTACCCTAACAAAATCACAAAAACATGTTTATTTGGTTACTTAGTTTAGTTTTTCAAGTTATTTGTAAAGCGTGTCATGTCGGACTGGGCTATGTTATTCATCTTTATGAATGTCACAAATGAACTTAACATTAATCTTAAATCAATTGTTTCTGAAAAGGTAAAAGTATCACATCTGAGGTGATCAGGTGGATGAATGGATCAGATCTGAGGTGATCAGGTGGATAAATGGATCACGTCTGAGGTGATCAGGTGGATAAATAGATCACGTCTGAGGTGATCAGGTGGATAAATGGATCATATCTGAGGTGATCAAAAGGTTTTTAATCTTAAATTGATCATGTCTGAGATAATTAAATGCTCAAAATGTTTATCTACTGTTAGAAGGAACTAAGTGTCGAATGGTCAAAAAGTCAAAATTTCACAAGTATGAACCCATTCGCACGACTGGACCATGAATATGTACCAGTCGTATGATTGGACCATACAAATGAACCCATTCGCACGACTGGACCATGAGTATGGACCGGTCATACGAATGGACCATACGAATGAGCCCAATCGCATGATTGGAGGTGACCGACTGTGACAGTCGCGCAAATGATCCTCATTCGTACGATTAGAGATGACCGAATGGGCGAATCGTACGACTGAAGCTCAGTCGCACAAATCAATCATGCGACTAGGTTCAGTCGCACGACTGAAGGTTTCCCTAGTATAAATAGAGGGGGAGTCGGTCTTAGTCGTCTCATTCACCCAAATCGCCTCTCAGACGCACGATACACTCTCATACTGCCAAAATTTCATTTGATCTTCTTAGACCTCTTTTTAACACTTTCTGACATCTGTTTTGACTCTATAGGTACTGCGCGACAATATTTGGACAAATAAACAGTTACTACAATGTCTAAAAGATCGAAAATTGACCTAAAGTTAACCGAAACAAACAAGACATATAAACCACTAAAACTGAGCTTTCTGATCAAATTAAAGTTATTAGGGCTTTAGTCGTTCATGTGCGAACCAAATGAGTCAATCCACAATGTTTAACATCAAGTATTACTCAAAAATTGAATTGAATGAAAAAACTGTCGGACATGCGATTGGACACACTGATGAACTTCAATCACACGACTGAGTGAGACGAATGGCTCAATCGCACGACTGAGATGGACGAATGGTTCAATCGCATGACTGAACCATGCGTCTGAGCTCAATCGCATGACTGAACCATGCGTCTGAGCTCAATCGCACGACTGAGGTAAACGCGTAAGAGAAAATGCTTCTTAGTCTAGTCGCATGCCTCAGTCATACGTATGAGCTCAATCGCATGACTTGATCTTAGTCGTTCAGCTCAGGCGCACGACTAGATCTCAGTCGCTCAGCTCAGTCGCACGACTGAACAAAATTTTCAAGTTCATGAAACAAGTCTGGTATTCCTTGACACGTACTAATGTTTATTTACTTTATGTCACACATGGCGAGTCGGTGGACGATGAGCACTAAGCACAAGATATTGCTCATCTCGATCTCTCTTCCCGCAACACTGCGGATTTTGCTAGCATTTTCACCTTTCTACGTCGTTCGAGGATTTTCTGAGCGATCTCTACGCCATGCACACCTTACAGATCTGTACAACAGGCGTTTTAGGAAGGCGCTACTGTTGATAGGTCCACTGAGCCCCATACTATTCGGAGTTCTATATTTGGGGAGGCCATCGAGATTACTGAGGAGGATATCTGGACTGTATTAGAGTTCGGGGATGATTCTGACTGCCCCACCCGATTACATCCCCTCACTGTACGAGGTTGCTTTATGAGGGCTAAGTATTCTGGGGACATTAACGCAAGTATGCTCAACAAGAGCAACTTATGCCCCCAGTTCAAATACTTAGCATTTGTACTATTGAGATGCATCGCATCCAGGAAGGATGGATTCGATGAGCTCTCTGACCAGATGCAGAACGCGTATGCTGCGTTGGTGCAATCATCCATTCAACTTCTCTAGGATGATTTTCACCTATCTGGTGGAGAACATCGAGGCAAAGGGGAAGGAAAGCTTCTGTATGTATCCACGGTTTATACAGATGATCATAGATCAGAAGCTCCCCTCGCTGCCTAAGGAGAAAGAGGATGCTGTGGTCCTGGGAGTGTACTCATGGATGACACTACATCGTGAAGACTATGTGGTGCCAACGAAGAGGAAGTGGCGCCACGACGAGAGTGATTCAGATACAGAGCCGATAGCGGTTCCTGATGATGACTCAGATGATGACGATAGTGGTGATGGTGGAGATACAGGTCCGTCTCACACTCAGACCACTACTGCTGATGTTAAATCTCCACCATCTCCACATGGTGATTTAGAGACAGCTAGGTTCCATCAGGACTTCCAGCCTGATGAGGTGGAAGAGTCTGATAAGGAACCACTGACTAGGATGGTAGGCAGCCGGGTGGTTGCCACCAAGAGGGGGATCAGGACGGTTGGTGAATGTCCGGGCGGGTCTGGGGAGACTACTTCAGATCCATCATACACCCCAGAGCAGCCCAGCAGGCAAGGGGAAGCTTTCGGGTCCAGGGGGACTCGGAGGAAGAGGAGGGCGCAACCCTATGGGCTGAAGCCAAAGAGACGGAGGATCACGTTGATTACTACCTCCACCACCACTTCCACCACTACACCACCTACCTCCACTACACCACCCACCACCATTACACCACCCACCACCACTACACCACCCACCACCACTACACCACCTACCACAGCCACCCGTCATACCACTCCACCTATTCATACTCCACCACCCATATTCACCTCAGCCACTGCTACCACCGCTAGCCACCAAGCTGGCCCTTCCACATTCCCCACCAGATCATCCCTCCCTCCTATTCATGCTAAAGCTGTTAGCAGCGGATGAGGAGAAGTCTGCTAAGTTAAGTCAGCTGGAGGAGCTCAATGCTTCTCAAGCTCAGCAGATTTCTCATTAGGCTGAGCAGATCGCCCAATACTAAGAGCACAAAGAGGAATCAGTTAAGAGATTGGAGGAGTTGGAGGTTGCTAATAAGAAGATCATGCTCAAGCTTAAAGGATCATAAGATGAGCCTCTAAAGATCATGGAAGGAGATGATGATGGTGATGATGATGAGGATGATGATGAAGAGGATGATAGTAATGATGAGGATGAGGGTAATGGTGAAGCAAGAGGTAGGGAGGATGACGATAATGAAGATGAAGGAGATGCAGCTGCATCTGCCTCTACTCCTGGTCAAGAGCAAAGGACAAAGAAGAAACAAGACCAAGGAGCATCATCGTCCGCCCCGCCTACCTCACCATCAGCTGAAGACACAGACAGGATTCAAGACAAAAGTAAAGTTTATATGTTATATTCTGTTCAGCTTTTGTACTTGAAATCATCAATTGACGTTATGAATTTAATGTATATATTTATTATTCAGTGTTTGATTATCTTGATTACATGCTAACTATTGTTGTATTACATGTTTAAATCAAGCAGATCCAGCAATTCAGCAAGATGAGTACGATGTTGCTCCCTTATAGCAGATCAAGTCTCAACTGACTATGATACTTGATCTGCAAGGGATCGTCAGGAGGTCTGTGAGTTATCTATACTCTTTTAATAAGCAAATGAGAAGGGCAAAAAAGTCTTTTCACCAAAATCTCTTAATTTTAAGAGATGTACATCTCTTAAAGCATAAGTTACAACTCAAGTTGCTTTCTATCTATCTGACTGAGGTGCTTTCTTTCGGAGACCATGGACAATTCAAGTTGCTTTTTATCTTCTGCGATGCTTTCTTTCGGAGAAAAGAGGACGACCAGCTTTCTTCTTTCGGACAATTCGAGTTGCTTTCTTTCGTAGAAAAGACTCAGACTTGCTTTCTTCAAGGTACCATCACCATCACCATCAGAGTTGCTTTCGAAAGAAAAGAACAAAATTCACAGAAAAGAAAAGATCTGGAGAACATGGCTGAGGTTTTCCACTTCTCGATCCATTTTCAAATGGGCGGGCATTGGTGCTACTCAAATGGGCGGGTGTTTTCAAATGTGCACACATCTCGATCGATTTATACACTTCAAAGGTTGATGATTTCGAATGGGTGAGTGCTGCTCTTCTCTTCCTATTTCATCTCAGGTAACTTCTTAGCAGATCTTATTTGGTATGTAAAGATGATGGGATTTGAAAAATAGGGTTTTTTGGGACATTAGAAAGATGTTATAGAAAATTTGAGACCACATTTACAAATTAGTAATTCAGCAGTAAGTTAATGACCTTTTTCTTTATCAATACTTACGAAATTAGGGACAACAGATGTAGAATACTTGTGTGTTTCTGTATTTTGCAACCTTGATATTTCCGCAGATTTTTTTGTAATTTAGTCTTGTTGGTATAGTATTTGTTTTCGGATAGATGGTTTCAAATCGCGAGTGGTGGATTTTAACATTACGATTGTGTGAAGATTATAGTTCATTTGATTGTTATTGTTGTTGATTTGGATCATCTGATGGAATTGAGTGTGTTTCTGATGTGATTTTGAAATGGAATTGGGTATTAGATAGCGGATCATTATGAGAATCTATAGCTCAAGATGAGCGAAAAGGAAACTTTCAAGATGAAAACAAAGCCTCCTCTTGTACCACTTGGGACGCTGATAGGTCGGGAGCTTATGCATGGAAATGTGGAAAAACCTACAGTCAATTATGGACAGGAAGCACATGCAAAGAAAGGGGAAGATTATTTCTTGATTAAGCCTGATTGCCAGAGAATTCCCGGGAATCCGTCAACATTTCTTTGTTTTTGAGGTATGTATAGAAGATTAGGATTTAGGAACCATTCTTATTTGTTTCTAGATGGTTGTAGTTTGATTAATTTTACATTACTGAAGTTTTATTTATTATTTATTTTTTGGTAGATATTTGATGGGCATACTGGTATATCAGCTGCCATTTTTGCCAAGGAAAATTTATAGAACAACATTTTAAGTGCAATTCCTTAAGGATGTGACCGTGAAGAATGGCTTCAAGCACTTCCTCGAGCATTAGTCGCAGGGTTTGTGAAAACTGACATAGAGTTGCAACAGAAAGGTAACAGATTATGCGCTTTATTTTTCACTCAAATATTAATGCTACTGTTCTAACATTTATTAAGTTTTGATGAATTTTCTAGGCGAGACATCTGGTACAACTGTTACTTTTGTTGTGATTGATGGTTGGACCATAACTGTTGTATCTGTTGGGGATTCACGATGCATACTAGACAGACAAACTGGTGTAGTATCGCTGCTCACTGTTGATTATAGGCTTGAAGAGAATGTTGAAGAAAGGGAGCGCGTGACAGCAAGTGGGGGTGAAGTAGGACGCCTCAATATCTTTGGAGGGAATGAGGTAAAAAAATAAAAATCAATTTCAAGGTATGTACTATTTGGCAAAAAATCATCAAGTTTTATAAGCTAGTGAATATTATATTATAGGTTGGTCCACTTCGTTGTTGGCCTGGCGGGTTGTGCCTCTCAAGGTCCATTGGTGATACAGATGTTGGGGAGTTTATTGTTCCAATACCACACGTTAAGCAAGTGAAGGTTGAAAATAATGCATAAAATTGTTTTTTTTATCTGTTTTAATGTAATTAAAGTATAGCCGACTCATTTTATTTGGTCATGTAGCTTTCAAATTCTGGTGGGAGACTTATAATTGCTTCTGATGGTATTTGGGATGCTTTATCATCTGAAATGGCTGCTCAGTGTTGCCGTGGATTGCCAGCAGAGCTTGCTGCCAAACTTGTGGTCAAGGTGTTATCCAACTAATGAAACATACTTATCTTACATTCACTTAATTACTGATTTTAATCCTATGTTTTTAATCCTGTTTCAGGAGGCTCTTAGCTCGCGTGGACTAAAAGATGACACAACATGTGGGGTTGTTGATATCATTCCATATGGGTATCCAGCCATACCTCAAACTCCTAAGAAGAAACAAAATCTACTCACTACACTCATTTCAGGAAAGAGATTTCATAACTCTTTGAATAAAGAACCAAATAAGCTTTCAGCTATTGGGACTGTGGAGGAGTTATTTGAAGAGGGTTCTGTAGTGCTTGCCGAAAGGTAGATTGGGGATCAACATAGCTGTTAGTTATTGATTATTAATGTTTTATACTGCCATTAACACTGCGATGAATTATTGATTACATCAATGGTTGGATAGGTGAAAAAATTGGATCTAATTGAAACATATATGCTTTCTTTAGCTATACATATAATCAGTATATATATTTTTGTATTGGTTGCAGGCTGGGAAAAGATATGCCTAAAAATTCCAACTCAGGAATCTTTAGATGTGCAGTTTGTCAAGGGAACGAAGCGCCAAATGAGTTGTCAGAAATGATATTCTCACCATCATCAGAACCTATGTTATGCTCAAAATGTATAAGAAAGAAAGATGCAATGGAAGGGAAAAGAACGAGCATACCCTCATTGATGACATAAACTGCAAAGGTAAATACTAATACATTCTTTCATTGGCCGTGTGAGTATGATTTCTTTTGCTAATTAAGAGATCCAAGATAACAGAATTTGTAGGTGTTGTGAAAACTGTAGGAGTGTGTGTGGATTATATTTTGTGCATGGCTGTTTGCCTGTTTGACCAGCTAATTATGAACAAATGCTACATTTTCGCATATAAGTTCATATGAGAAAATATGTGTGATGGTGTTTGATTGTGGAAGTAAAAGTTTAATGTCTTTCTATTGGTGTTAAATTGATATGTATGTCTTGTATTGTATCCTTTAAACGTTTTATGATCTGTAACATCTATGTGGTCATGTATGTATGAATGTTTTGTAGATGGTGCGCATATATAATTATATCCTCATTTAAGTGTATATTAATGCGTTGGTTTAAAAAGTGTGAGCGTTCTGGAAACTTCTTTAAAAGATATGAAGTTGCCTTTTCCCCGAGGCACTGCTTCAGTTGCTTCATGTATAAGGTGCCTCAACACGCGCCTACAAGATCTATATCATCCTTGAGAAAGCAATGAGGTAGTTATTGATGGGATATATTGGCGAGTTAGGGTCGAGAGGGGTGAGGGAGAGTTGAGAGCAATGGGTATTGGTAATGAATCTGTGTAGGATCTGCCAAATGTAGTTTGCTTGGTGATGTACTGATGTTATGAGCAGGTATAATAGTTTGTTTCTCTAATCTCGTATGGTTTCACAAGTATAAATAAGATGAGAATCAACCCAGATATTAAGTTTTTTTTAATTTTTGTTTATTAAATTTTAGTTTTTTCAAGTTTTAATCTCTTCAAATTCAACTAAAGCAGCATTGTTACGAAAAGGTTGGATAAAGTCATAACGGTGGTGAAAGTAAGTTAATAGATTTGTGTGCCTTAAGTTTTTTATATTCTGAATGTATGCTAATTACATATTACTCTATATTAATTGCTAACAAAATTAAAAATATAAGTTAAGACATGATTTCGTTTATCAAATATATACTTTATATCATACTGACTTGTTCATTTTCTCTTACATAAGTAGAAATCTTTTATGGATGAATCAAAGAAGGAACTTCAAGACATGCATGGTATCAATTTAACATATCTATACTATAGTTTAATCTATATACCTTCCTGGTCTTAATAAAACACTACTAACATTGATTTTTCAGTGCCTGTTTCAGTCAAACAGGAGAAAATGCAAGAAAGTCGCAACAAGAATTTGTAGCGGTAAAAAAGGAAGTGACACAAGAATCTTCCAGTTTGGACACCGATGAAGAATGGCGGTCGAAGCATATTGATGAGGTCATTGAGATTGTAAGGCTTATGACAAAAAATTATCATATCAAATCCAAGTAGTTGACATGCGGATATTTAATTTTAACGTACTATGTTTATGACTTGTATTCTCTTATTCATGTGCTCAGATACTTAGTTTTAACGTACTATGTTTATGAAAAACATTTTCTTATTCGTGTGCTATTATTCAATTGAGGTTTATGATGCTCAAGTATTCAGAAAACGATAATAGACTATACAATAGAAGCCACGCAAGTATTCAGAAAACGAATATCGCATTGTAAAATATCGTCGATGCCGTCGTCGCATCGCGCGGGTTCCTTACTAGTACTCCTGAAGAAGGAGAAATAATTCATGACCTCACTGATGAGCAACTTGTTGAAATGTTCCAGCTTAATCTAGATGAGATAGTGAAGGATGATCCTACCTTTGATGTGGATAGTGACAAGGAGCTGAACGATATAGACGAGATAGAGATAGCGGACGTCACTGCTCAGCATTATCTAGAGTATACTGACCAAGAGGGAAATGTGTTTCCCGATCTGGGTAGTACTCTCGGCAGCGATACTTTGGAGAAGCTGAGTCAGAAGGAAAAGGAAGCAGAAGCATCTACAAGCCAATCCCCAGCCTCGGACGCCGATGTAGATATCAGAAAGGCTGAATGGGCAGCTTGTTTCTTAGAGATCCGAGCCCAGCATGCTGCAGCTAAGCAAAGTACCTACACCAAGATCTACAAAGTAAAGAAGCATCTGAAGGTGTCAGGGAAGATTATATCATGGGCTTATTTTGAGGATTTTAATGTTTACGCAGTAAAGAGGGAGAGGCGAATCGAGTACTTTAGATTCCCACATGATCTAAAGACTCTCCCTAGTTTTGAGCTCAACCAGCTGGCACGACTGAAGCTGCTGTATGCTGACACGAAGAAAATGTCAGGCTGGTTTGAGGCTGCGTTGAAACAAGAGTATCTTACCAGATGGGTGAGCTTCAAACCTCAACAGGCTACGGGTACATCAGAAGATCTGAGGTAAACCCTATTACTAGAAGACCAAATATTGTCTTAAAATGGTACCCTCCGCGTACAATGTCACGTATTCCATTGAGGGAGATGCCACAAGATTTTGCACCCCATTTCAAATGATGGTATTATGACTGGCCCACTGGAGAGGCCGTCATAGTTTTGTATAGGGAGGGGAAGGTAGAGACAATAAGGGTATTTGACCCTATGTGGCTCACAAACTTGTCTGCTTCTGATGTCTACACATTGTACAAGTGGCCACTGTTTTTTGACACGCAGGATATAGTGCAAGCACTTCAGTTCCAACATGTCATACGCTTATGCTTTGCACCTAATATCCATGTTGGGGTATCTAAAGAAGAACGAGCTAAGAGGTTTGAAGAGTTTATAAGGGAAGTCAAAGATTAGATAGAACTAGGTCCAAGGGGGAGTTTGTTGGTACACATGTCCCTAGTTCTAGTTCTAGTAAGCTCAAATGTAATTGACTTTCATTTTGTAACACTTATGTAATGTTTGATATATGAAATGAAAAACTCTTCTTTGAATGTCTATTGGTTGTTGAATGCTATATCTATTAATATGATTTATTGTTACATGCTTATATGAACATGTTATATAGGTTTACAGTTGTTAGACATAGTTTTGTATCGTTAAAGGTTCAGAAATATGTTTAACTAAGTCTCATGATTCAGTCGGATGACTAGACCATATGACTTGGCCAGTCGCACGACTGACCAGGTGATTGAGTCAATCGCACGATTGAGTCACAAGACTGACTCAGTCGTACGGATGAATTAATCGTACGACTCAGTCGCACGACTGAGCCATACGCATGGCTCAGTCGTACGAATGAGTGCTGTAACCTATAAATACCACTTAATTCGTGGAAAAATAGAACACTTCAAGAATTATTAACCCTAGCCGTTCCTGTTCGTCCAGAAAGTCCCTTCCAACTTCATAGAACGTTTCTGATCGATTCTATCAATTCTTAATGTATTCTCATCGTTAGTTTTGATCGGATTAACGTTCTCCCTGATTGGATCGCCAATCAAATAGGATTCCGCACTATTTGATCTGGTTTAACATTGAATCAGTTAGTACTCCGTCCGTACATGGTCCTAACATACCTGATGTTGATGTGTTTTCTCCTTGATTGGTGCATAGGATGCTCTATGATAGAGATAGCACTATTGTCATCTATGTGGCTTGGAGTCTCTTGGAAGTTGAATCCATAATCCAACATCTAATTCTAAATCCAAGGCATTTGAGCACAGTAGCTAATAGCAACATTGTATTCAGCTTTAGCAGTTGATGCAAACAAACATGATTGTTTCTTGCATTGCCATGAGACTATCCTTCTATTAAGGAATTGACATCCCCTTGATGTAGACTTTGCAATCATATGGCAGCCACCATAGTCACTATTTGTATAAGCATACAGATTAAAGTCAGAATTCTTTGGATACCAAAGACCTTGTTTAGGAGAACCTTTGAGATATCTAAGAATCCTCTTGACAGTAATTAGGTATACCATCTTGGGGTTGGGTTGATATATTGCACAAATACATGTAGCAAGCATAATATCAGGCTTGCTAGTTGTAAGGTACATAAGAGACCTAATCATAGCCCTGTAGAGATGTTCATCCACACACTCCCTATCAAGATCAGGTCCAAGGGAGTGGTTTCTTGCTATGGGTGTCTTTGCAACCTTGCATTCAGTCAAGTTGAATTATAAGTATGTCTTGTACATAAACTTGAACTAACATCAAGTCATTCCCTGTTTCTTTGATGAAGAGTGTTCCATCTATAGTACTCCTCTTATAGCCATGCTGACAGAGATACTAAGATAGTGTCTCATACCACTTTCTTGGAGCTTGGTGCAGCCTATGAAGAGCTTTATCAATCTTGCAGACATAATTAGGATGATCAGGGTCTGCAAAGCGATATGGTTGTTTGACACACACCTCCTCATCAATCACCCCATATAGAAAAGCACACTTGACATCAAGTTGGTAGACCTTTAAATCCTTAGATACAGCAAAAGCAAGGAATATCCTAACAGCTTCAAGTCTTGCCACTGGAGCAAAACATCTATGTAGTCAATCCCTCTTCTTGTGTGTATCCTTGAATAACTAGTTTGGCCTTATTCTTTATGACAAGTCCTCTATCATCCTTCTTGTTCCTAAACACTCATTTGGTACCTATGGTGGTCTTCTATGAGGAAGAGGACATAAGTTCCAAACCTTTTGACTTTGAATTGAAGCAGTTCCTCCTTCATTGCTTCAATCCACCTACCATCCTTCAAAGCTTCATCAACTTTCTTGGGCTCTATCTAGGACAAGAAGCAAGAGTATTGACAAACATTTTTGTCATGGGGTTGTCCTCTTGTTCTCACCCCTATGTCAACATCTCCAATGATGTTTATGGTGGGATGTGACTTGTGGATCCTTTGTTGAGGAATCACAACAAATTGATTAGAAAAATCCAAATTTGTGAAATTTAGGTCTGGCAATGAAGTGTTACCCACCACATCAGCACACGTATCAAGTGAAGTTCGATCCAATAAGTGTGTAACATCATTGATGTTGTCTACTATAGAGTGATTATCAGCATTAAGAAATTCTTGATCACTATCACCACTACCATTTCCTCCTACATGTAAAGCTCCTTTATTTAAGTTATGTGCCTCTGAGTGAGAATTTGTAGGCACTTCAGATGTATCAGTTGAATTTTTCATCATTGTGTTGATAGGAACTCCATCTACAGGGTTAGTTACCACTTGAGAAAAGTAGTTTTCTTGCTTTCTCTTCTTAGCTCACATCTTGGGTCAGGATCTCCTATTGATAAATTACCTGTAGATCCTAAAACATTCTTACAAGATTTGTTAAATCAGTTGGTAACTAAATCAAGATCAAACAGCCAATCAGGGTCAGAACCTTCACACTGGGAGTGTGCTCATTGAAAGTGACATTGGCTAACTTCTTAAATACTCTAGTTCTGACAATGTATACTCTCTAAGCCTTAGCTTGAGAAGAGTATCCAATCAAGTGTCCATCATCTGATTTCTCAGCAAATTTGGCTACTTGAGCTTTGGTATTCAAGATGGTGCAAGGAAATCCGAATGATCGGAGGAAACCAATGAAAGGTCTCCTTTTGTGCCACAGATCATATGGAGTCTTACCATGAGTCTTAACTACTAAAGCTATGTTCTGCATATAGCAGGTAGTGTTGACTGCCTCTGCTTAGAAGGTGATGGGTAGTTTACAGTCAGATAACATGGTTCTTGTAGCTTCAATAAGTGCCCTGTTTCTCCTCTCAGTCTTACCATTTTGCTGAGGAGTTCTGGGAGCACTATATTGTCTTGTAATACCCTTTTCCTCATAAAATATGTTAGGATTTGGTTCTTGAATTTAGTTCCTTGATCACATCTCATGGTTTTGACCTTGTGATCATATTGATTCTTAATTCTCAAATTGAATTTCTTCAAGATCTAAGGGGTCTCATGCTTCGTTTTAAGGAAGAAGACCCAAGTGAATCTTGTGAAATTATTTGTGATCACTAAACAATATGATGACCTTCCTAGACTCATTACACTATGCAAGGACCTCTTATTATTTCATGATCATAGATGATATCACAAGATTCACTTAGGTCTTCTTCCTTAGAGCTACGGATGAGACTCCTGAGATCTTGAAGAACTTCATTCTGAAAATTGAGAATCAATGTGGTTACAAGTTCAAAATCATAAGATGTGATCAAGGAACTGAATTCAAGAACCAAATACTTGATGCATTTTAAGATAAGAAAGGTATTTCAAGACAATATAGTCCTCCTAGGAGAAACATGACACTTATTGAAGCTGCAACAACCATGTTATCTGAGTCTAAACTGCCCATCACCTTTTGGGTAGAGGCAGTGAACACTGTCTTGCTATGTGCAAAATAGAGTTTTAGTAGTCAACACTCATGGTAAGACTCCTTATGAGCTGTGGCACAAAAGAAGACCTTTAATTGGTGTCTTAGATCATTTGGATATTCTTGCCCATCTTGCATACCAAAGATCAGATAGCCAAATTTGCTAAGAAATCAGATGATGGAAACTTAATTGGATACTCTTTCTAAACTAAGGATTATAGAGTATAAAATCTCAAAACTGGAGTAGGTGAGGAGTCAGCTGATATGACCTTCAATGGGCACACTCCTAGTGTGAAAGGTTATGGTCCTGATTGGCTGTTTGATCTTGATTTAGTTACCAACTCTTTTAACAAATTTTGTGAAGATGTTTCAGGATCCATAAGTAACTTATCAACAGAAGATCCTGACCTAGGATGTGAGATGAGAAGACCAAGTAAGAAAACTACTTAAGCTCCAGTGGTAAAAGCTCCAGTGGTAACAAACCCTATAGTTGGAAATCTTGTCACAACAACAATGGCAAATTCTTCAGCTGATACATCTGAGATGCCTACAAATTCTAGCATAGATGTACTGAACTCAAATGAATGAGTTTCCAACGTAGAAGGAAATGGAGATGATGATAGTGATCAAGAGTTTCTTGATCCTGATAACCACTCCATATAAGACAACATCAATGATGTCACACATTTATTGGATCAAGTTTCTCTTGATAAGTGTGCTGATATGGTGGGTGATACTCTATTGGTAGATCTGAATTTCACCAATTTAGATCTGACCAACTTATTGTGATTCCTTAACTGAGAATCCATAAGTCCCATCCCACCACAAACATCAATGAAGATGTTAGAGATATTGAAACTAGGGTAAGAACAAGAGGACAAACCCATGACAAAAATGTTTGTCTTCACCCTTGTTTCTTGTCTCAGATTGACCTTAAGAAGATTAATAAGGCTTTTAAGGATGGAATTTGGGTAGAAGCAATGCAGGAGGATGTGCTTCAATTCAAAAAGCAAAAGCTTTGGATCCTATGTCCTCTTCCTCAAGGGAAGACCACAATAGCTACCAAGTGGGTTTATAGAAACAAGAAAGATGATAGAGTACTTGTTATCAAGAACAAGGCAAGACTAGTTGTTCAAGGATACACACAAGAAGAAGGGATTGACTACATAGTTGTTTTTGCTCCGGTAGCAAGATTTAAAGCTGTTAGGATATTCCTTGCTTTTGCTGCATCCAAGGATTTCAAATTCTACCAACTTGAAGTCAATTGTGCTTTCTTATTTTGGGTGATTGATGAGCAAGTGTATGTCAAACAACCACCTGGCTTTGAAGACCCAGATTATCCTGATTATGTATGCACGCTTGATAAAGCTCTTTATGGGCTGCACCAAGCTCCAAAAAGGTGGTTTGAGACACTATCTAAGTACCTTGTAAAGCATGGCTACAAAATGGGTACTATTATTAGAACACTCTTCATTAAATGAACAATGAATGACTTAATATTGGTTCAAGTTTATGTAGATGGCATTATCTTTGGGTCAACTAATCCAAGGCTCAACAAAGACATTGAGAAGCTGATGAAGAATAGATTTGAAATGAGTTCTAGGGAACTCAATTTCTTTCTAGGAATTCAAGTGAAGCAGAATCACAATGGCATCTTCATAAACTAGTCATAGTATGTACAAGACAAACTTACCAGATTTAACTTGACTGAATGTAAGGTTGCAAAGACATCCATAGCCAGAAATCACTCCCTAGGACCTGATCTTGAGGGGGAGTGTTGATAAACATCGCTATAGGGATATGATTGGGTCCCTCATGTACCTTACTGCCAGCAGGCTGATATCATGTTTGCCACATGCATTTGTGCAAGATATCAAGCTAACCCCAAGATGTCACACCTAGTTGTGGTCAAGAGGATTCTTAGATATCTCAAAATTAATAACTACTTACTAACACTACTAGAAAACTGTTAATAGATGACGCGCAAAAGATGATGCGCGAAAAAAGATGACGTGCATTTACGGGTATCATAAAATATATGTCATATTTTAAAATATTCTTAGAAAGGATGACACGTATTTTTGCGTATCATCTTGGTTCGTCATCTTTTAAAATTTCAACTTATATCTAACTTGCCTATTGTTAACACCCAAATCGATTTCCCCCTAAAAAACCCCTCCCCCCGGTTTCCCCCAAATCATATCGCGATCCCTGCAGCCAGACCACCTCCACCGCCGGCCACTGCAGCCGACCACCTCCACCGCCGGCCCCTGCACCTCCAGCACCCGACCACCTCCACCACTGGCCAAGCACCTCCAGGAGCCGACCACCACCCCTGCAGGCAAATCGCGACCCGACCTACCCCTTCAGTAGCCGACCACCACCGACCGAGCACCTCCAGCAGCCGCCACCACCGATCGAGCACCTCCTACAAGTCATAGGTGCTACATTGTTGTTTGATTGTTAAATTATGGTTGATTGTGGATGTGTTATAAATAAGGGTTTTAAGTTGAAATTCTTGGATCTAATATATGTTTTAGGGTTTGTTTTTTAGGTTTTTCGAAGGTTATTCATCTTGTTTAGGTTGTGTAGAAACTAATGACATCTTGTTTAGGTTTTAAGTTGAAATTCTTGGATCTAATATATGAAAAGGTATTTGGTTCAAGGAACTACCATTTCAAAGCAGGAGATGTGGAATTCATTGCTGTTGACGCCCAAACACTGGATGGTAAATAAGTTGTCAATTTTTGAACTTCAATTTTATATGATTATAAAACATAAAAAGAATTAACAGTGACTATGTGTTATCCAAAGGTCATCCACCACAAATCTAGACCTCTGCTTCATGGACTTTTGTTAACAATGTCTCTAGGGGTATGTAACACTCGTTTGCATGTTTATCTAATGAGCACGGTTTGATTTTTGTAAGTAATAACATGACCAAAATTTATATAGATTCTCTTTCACATCCAAGGGTGTTACTAACTCACATATCACTCTATCGACCTGACTGGACTTCCTGTGGTTCCAAACGTTCTTCACCTATTATAAATCAGGTTATACTTTTGTATTTTGTTGAACTCTCACTTTCTGTGTGTTTTTTCTAACTCAAATTAACCTCTTTTTTCTTGTTCAGAGGATTTCTCGTGCTCCCGATGATCATGAAATAACGTAACCATCTCATGCTCTCTCCTTGTAATATTCTCTTTTGAATAAGGCTTCAATTTTAATAACATGCCACTGATGCAGGTACCAAAATTACCATACAGAAGAAACAACAAACAAACTACTGGATTCCATCAAACCCGTATGTTCTATCTTCATTCCCATAAAATCTGAATCATGGTTGATGGAATTATGTCAAACCCGTATGTGAATGTAAATTAACAGGTACTTGTTTTGTCTGGTCACGATCACGATCAGTGTATTGTTACTCATATAGCCAAACATGGGGCACTAGTAGAGGTAATGTATGTCCTAATCTTAATATGTACATGTTTTTTTTCTTTTTGAAATTTTTAACATCTTATATTTAATTCTATTTTTGAAATTTTGTGTAGCAAACTCTGGGGACGGTTAGCTGGCAACAGGGAAACCTATATCCTTCTTTCATGTTACTAACTGCAAGTAAACTTGCACTTTCAAATGCATCTGATGCCGTATCAACTAACATATGCTTACTTCCTGCATAGCTCTTCATTTATATATGGTAATATATATCTTTTTTAATATTTTGTTAAGAAGTTGTGTACACTAATTTGGTGAAAAATTCAGGTATATCGTGTTATTTGTGGTTACACTTGTTGTGATTCTTGTATGGCCGACGAATGGGTTGAACATTCACCTGCATATCGGTGAAAATATGAGTAATATTCTTAGCATTTTCAAAAGTAACACTAAAGAAAAAGATGAAGATGAAAACTGTGAATATGAGATGATTTGGGATGCAGAAGGGGCAATGCATTTAATAAAAAAAAACCTTAAAGACTGTTCCTTCACATTCAAATGAGAGGGTAATGTTCTTAACAAAATGTAAGCACAATGTCAGTTTGCAGTAAGAACTTGTATTTGATTTTTGTTATTTGTGGTTCAGGGGGAATGCTACGCTGCGGGCAACAGCTAACAAACAGGCAATGCAGGAGGTTAATGTCTTAGAGATAATACTAAGTGATCAAGCATGTCGAATTTCATTTATATGTAGGCCTGAAATAATATATTTGGACTTGTGTTAGTATTGGTATTGGACTTGTAATTGGTACTAATTGAATTTGGACTTGTTTTATGCTTTGTAGTTGTTAATTAACAACTTTTGTAAACTTTGTTGGTATTTAATGGATTTCACTTTTAATGTTATTCGACAATTTGTTTTAGAAAACAACAGGTAAATTTATTAAAAATAAAAAAAATAAAAAATGCAGCTAATTTTATGACGTGCATTGCGCGTCATCTATTGCACGTCATAAAAATTTCATAGATGACACGCGGATGCGCGTCATCTAGTCATTTATGACTACCCCTTCCTTGACGCGCATTGACCGTCATCTTTTGCACGTCATAAAATGCGCGTCATCTTTTGCGCGTCATAAACAGATGACGCGCGGATGCACGTCATCTATCATTTATGACTACCCCTTCCTTGACACGCATTTGCGCGTCATCTGACCCCAAAGATGACGCGCAATGCGCGTCATCTATTGCATTTTTTCTAGTAGTGTAAGAAATTTACATTCAGAAGAAATTCGGATATATCATCCGAAGCTTAAATATGTTTCTAAGTACTTATATGTTTTAAAGGATGATTTTCTTTCGAATGCAATTAAGCCTCGGAAGCTTTACTCACTTATGAATCAAACATCTGAGATTTAATCTCTTCCAAAACCAAATATATCTCTAAAGTAAAAATATTCTAATTAATTTTTTCATAGCAAATTTTCATCAAACTAAGGAATATCTTCTGAAGTCAAATTGGCTTCGAATGTTTTTCTCAAAACTTCCAAAGACAGATTACTTTTAAAAGATTTTAGACTTCTAATAAAACTACTTTTAGGTTCTTTTTCTGAGGTGGGGCCAACATCCAGATTTCAAAGTTAATTCTTTTGTATTAACTTTGTCTCAAATCCAGTTCATATAAATATACCTTTAACGGTTCCCCTCTTTCACTTTCTTCTTCATCTTAAAAAGTTCATAACCTAAATTTACTCACAAACCGCCTTTGTTCGTACCTTTCTTCACTTCAAAGCTATTCAAAAATGACCAACCCTGATCCATAAAATCAACCTGATTATTCCATGCAGTTACACAAGCAACATAATCAAGTTTATTTGTTAACATCCAAGAAAGATCCAGGTTTCTTAGATGTCTACCGTTTCTTGGCTCTATCCAACTAACTCAGTGCACTCACTATAGACCCTCCATTGTTAGAAGATCAACTACTAGAGTTTTGGAGGACCTGCCAAGAGGTCATCTTGGATGGTGAATAGGCACTCTCTGCCACAGTGGAAGGGAGGACAATTTTCATCACTCCAGCCACCATCAACTTTCATCTGAGGCTGGATGATGAAGAAGGAGAATTGTCCTACCCCAAATCTGTTTGGAACAACCCATTCTGGCAGATGGGCTATGAGGGGGATTACTCTGTAAGAACCTTCAAGAAAGGAAAGGTCTCCACCCAATGGAAGTACCTCCACCATGTGGTCATACACTTTCTATCTAACAAGCATGGAGGGTGGGATCAGATTCCTGAGGACCTTTCCTACATACTCCATGGAATGGTTCAAGGGGTCAAACACAGGTACTCTTAATTTGTTTACACAAATCTACTTGGAATGGTTCAAGGGGTCAAACACAGGTACTCCATGGAATTGTTGTTAACAAGAAACGTACCATTGACTACATCGGGTTCCTTACAAGCACCATTTGGATCCATCACGAACGCTCTTCCCTTGGGTTTGTTAGGTTGGGCATCCTTATCTCTTTCTAACTTAGACATTTGTTCTTCATGTGTCTTGGGTCTCCACACTCCTAACATTGCTTACCTGGTTCATATGTACAGTCCTTAATCAAATGACCAGCTTGTTTACACCTGAAACAAGGCATCAGGTTACATTTCCCTTGGTGATGTAGTTTGAATTTGTTGCAAAAGAGACTTGTACCTAAGTACAACTTCCGAGCCCTTCTACCATGATCATCACGCCTTACACCTTCACTAGTTCTCTTGTTATAGCTACCATTGTTGTCGATCATCTTCTTAGCATCAAACCACTTCACTTTCTCATCCATCTCCTTCTTTTTGTCTTTTTTTTCACATGTTCTGTCCAACCAGCTCTAACCAGATCATCAGTCAAGCTGCTAGTGAAATCAACCACTGCTTGTAGGGTTGTAGGCCTGGAAAACCGGACCATGCCTCTAACTCTAGGATGTAATCCCTAAATGAAAAGAGCTACACCTTTAACTTCCAATGTCACTAAGTGTGATACCAGTCGAGACAGAGCTAAGAACCGGTTGATATACTCTATGTAATTCAAGCCTTTCATCTCCAAACTCAGAAATCCGGCCACTAGTTTCTCCAGTTGATTGACTAGACAGTACTTGTTGGTCATCAGCTCTATGAATTTAGACCATATCATTCGTCCTGCAGCATTTCTGCCTTGAGGTTGAATGATAGTTGTCCACCACTCTAGTGCTGGTCCTTTAAGCGATTGGGAGGCAAACCTAACCATATGCTCAGTCTTGCATTCACTGATGTCCAATATGGATATGGATTCAATCTCATCCAACCGCCGGTAAGTCTCAATTGCACCCTCAATGCGATAGAAAAACTTTGTTTTACAAGCCATGAAGGTCTTGTACGAACACCCATTCCTTATCTCCTCAGCATCATCATTGTTGCCTTCATCATTTCCAGGTCCACCGCTTCCAGTTATGTTTCCCCAGTCCACGTTGACTTGGGTGATAATGGTTGGGATAGCATTGGTGATTTGTTGAGCCACGAGGTTAGCAATTCTCTCTTCATTCTCTAGGTTGACATATGCAGGATCGGTGTTTGTCTCTCAACATAATATTTTCCTCACAAACTCACTAAGTCTCACTCGTTTGATGATGAAGAATCTCTAACTAAGTTGATGATGATATACTAAATTAATGAACACAACAAATTGTTGGGTTTGTTGGACCATTATCAAAGATGTTTAATCATTTAAACATGAAAACACAGCGGATTAAAGCCTTAATGTTATGATTCATAATCTGAAAATTAAGGTTAATAACTTAACATCAACAAACCCAAGAACATAGGATCATTTATATGTGTTTGAACTAGCTATCAAGATGAATAAAACAACCATAAACATGTAAAACGTACAACCTTTGTAGAGCTGTGAAATCGTGAGATTTGATGACGAAGAAGCTGCTCTTGAATGACCAAAACACCAAGGATAGGTGTCCTCAAGCTTACATACCCACAAGTGTGATGCAAACACCTCTTGTTTCTAGGATTCAACACCAAAATCGCAAGAAACAAGCTGCAGAAAACCTTTTTCCGGCCTTGTTTTTCTTCTTTGATGAGAGAAAAACGAGTCTTGCATGTATGAGAGAGAGAGGGCTGAATTGGAGAGTGTGACTAGTGTAAATGGGGTGTAGTTTCAAGACAACAAAATGACCAAGAATACCCCTAAAGGGCGGCCGAAATTGTGTTTTAAAATGGGTTCCCCCATTTTAAACACCCACTTAAATTGTTAACTAGTTATATTATTAGTTATATAATTAACCTTTTAAATATATAACTTAAACACACTCTTATTATTTGATGTTACTTAACAAACATAAATAACATTACAAATAATGTCCATGAACAAAATATCCTTATAAGTTGTTCTTTCTCACATACAATTTATTTAGAAAACCCATTTTCTAAATTGGTGTTATGATTTAATTGCATGATCATATCATCAATTAAATACATATTGGTGTTTGCTAAACTTGTTATTGGGTATGACCCGACTTGGATCATGACGTACTAACCACATCAATATTCTATGTGTCTTAGGCATAAAGAATCCAACAATCTCCCACTTGCACAAGATTCATAGAAGATTGATGCAAGCTGTAAATACCGCCTAACAACGGTTTACTACCCTTAATACGCATGACTTAGAAGCCATTCAATAACATCATCCCCTTCAAGTATCCAACTGGAAATGATTTAGGTGAATCAATCATTTATCCTTTTGTTACAGATGTCATGTTAAATCCAAGGATACAGAATGATCATTCCTTGTTGATTTAACTTAATCAGGCCTTAGACATCATGCTCTCAACGAATAAGAGGAACAAATTCCATCTTGACTACATACGTTTCTCACAATCACCTTATGTCATACCTAAACATAGCCTTATGTACTGATCATTATTTCAGAGCAGCGAAGAACTAGCTCAAGGTATAACACTTGGTGAATATCAAAAACCAATATGTATCTCAGGTCGGAGGATACCAAATGATATTCGTCTTTACTCAAATTTACTTATGATCAATCAATAAGATTCCATGTAGTAAGATTTAAGACGCGGGTCAGTCCAATATTCGTATCCCACGAATATCTATGAACCTTGGCAGCAACCAATTGCTCTATATTCATGCCTTATGAATATCCACCAATCCAAGTTCATAATATTCTTACATTCATATTTGTTCCCACAAATATGACCGACTACGGACATTTAGAATAATAAACATATTCATGGATATAAACATGCTAAAAGGAACATAACTCAAAATATCTTAAATATATTGATGAGTTAAATATTACAATTGTTCCATATTTTCAATATTAATATTAAATAGATCAATTCCAATCACTAGAATATCAAAGTCCTAAGGCACAAGTATGACTTTCATGCTTTGCCCTTTCAAGGAGCTTCGTGAGTGGATCCGCAATGTTTTGATCAGTGTGAACTTTGCGAATACATATCTTTCCCTTTTCAACTTCATCCTTATGTAGTTGAATCTCCGCTTAATGTGCCAAGTCTTTTAATGAGCACGGTGTTCCTTGATTTGAGCAATCACACCCTCGTTATCATAAAAGATTTCTAGGGGGTCTTGAATAGTAGATGTAGGATTCTATGTGCCCAAGACACTTAGAATATTGATGTGGTTAGTACGTTATGATCCAAGTCGGGTTATACCCAATAACAAGCTTAGCAAACACCAAGTAAATATTTAATTGATGATATGATCATGCAATTAAATATTTACACCAAATTTAGAAAATGGGTTTTCTAAATAAGTTGCATATGAGATGGAACAATTTATTAGGATATTTTGTTCAATAATATTATTTGAAGTGTTATTTAAATTAGTTGTATAACACCAAATAATAATAAGAGTATACCACTTATACAATTAATTGGTTAATTGTATAAACTAGTTAAAAGACTAGACAATATTTATGTGTGTGTAAATATTTGTTTTGTGAGAAAAACATCTATTTTTCTTCTTGTGGCCATCCACCACAACACACATACATGCATGTATGAGAATGTGTTTTGTTAAAAGAAAAGCATCCTTCTTTTAACCAAAAAAACCGTCCACCATCAAGGGTATATGAGATTCTCTTGGTAAGAACATGCATGTGCATGTTAGTGCTTTGCCTTTGTGTCTTGAGAAGAACACACAAAGCATTCTTGTCTCCACTAACTTGTCTTTGGAAGAACAAGCACATGCACCATTGTCTAGCACTAACTAGAATATAGTACTCTTCTTATCATCAAACAAAGAATGCAAGACAAAAACATTTTCAGCTCTCTCTCTCTATTTTACGAAATGGGCAGCAGCATATGCAGGATATGGAGCTGATTTTATGTTGTTCTTGAAGTGTTCTTGTGTTCTTCTTGGAGTGTTCTAATAACAAGAAAGGTTCTTGCATTCCATGATCATGATTCTCATTTGCATGCAACACAACAAAGCTCTCCTCTTCTCTCTAAGAAGTTACGAAATTTCAGCAAGAAAAGAGGGTTTTCTAGCTGAGTTTTGAGCTGCATTTTGGTGTTTTCTACCTAACAAGAAGGTGTGTTTGCAAGGAGCTTGGGGTATACTAGCTTGAGGACTTCTATCCTTGAAGTCTTGGCTGCATTTTGGGCATCTCCATCTTCATCAAACATCTCTTTTGGTCGACTTTATTGCTGCTGCAGTAAGGTATATCACAGCTCAATGAAGCTGTGATTTTATGTAGTTTTTCACATGTTCATAGCTTGCTAATTCACATAAATGATCCTTTGTTCTTTGGGTTTGTTTTATACATTAATATGGTCATCTAATGAACATATTTTTCAGCTTATAAAAGGGTTTATAAAGTTGTAATTCCGCTGCGTTTTCAGAAAGTTTAAATGGTTAAACTATGATTTTATGTTCTAACAAACCCAACAGTAGAGACCACCCCTAGATCGGCGATAAACTTCTTTATCCATGCAGCTTCCTGAGCTGCCAATGAGGCGGCTATGTATTCAGATTCTATAATGGACAATGCTACCATGTCTTGTTTTGAACTCTTCCAAGACACAGCTCCTCCATTCATAATGAAGACATACCCCGATTGTGATCAAGAATCATCTCGATCAGTTTGGAAACTCGCATCCGTGTAACCCTTTACAACGAGATCCTCTTCATCAGATCCGTATATTAGAAACATATCCTTAGTCCTCCTAAGGTATTTCAATATACTTTTAACAGCCATCCAATGACTATTTCCTGGATTCTGCTAATATCTTTTTTTCATGTTTAACGCGCATGACACGTCCGGTCTAGTGCATATCATCGCATACATGATGGATCCTATAGCAGACGCATATGGGATGTCCTTCATATGATCTTGCTCATCCTTTGAGCTTGGACATTGAGATGCACTCAATATTGTCCCTCTTTGAATAGGTACCATACCTTTCTTACAGTTTTCCATCTTGAACCTTTTCAAGATTTTATCAATGTATGTACTTTGGTTTAGACCTATCAACTGTCTCGATCTATCCTTATAGATCTTAATTCCCAAAATATAGGCAGCTTCACCGAGATCTTTTATGGAAAAACAGCTCCCAAGCCAGGTTTTAACACCTTCCATGGTTGTAATATCATTTCCAAATAGTAGTATGTCATCAACATACAATACTAAGAATGTAATTACACTCCCACTAGCCTTTTTATACACACAAGCCTCATCAGCGTTCTTGATGAAACCAAATTTCTTGATCTCTTCATCTAAACGTTGATTCCAACTTCTCGATGCTTGTTTCAATCCATAGATTGATCTCTTTAACTTGCATACTTTTTAGGATGTTTTGGATCGACAAAACCTTTAGGCTGAACCATATAGACAGTCTCTTCGAGATGTCCATTAAGAAAAGCAGTTTTGACATCCATTTGCCAAATCTCATAGTCATAATGAGCAGTAATGGCAAACAATATCCTAATGGACTTTAGCATTGTCACAGGCGAGAAGGTTTCATCATGATCAACCCCTTGATTCTGAGTGAAACCTTTTGCTACAAGTCTTGCTTTATAAGTATCCAAGTTTCCATGCATATATGTTTTCTTCTTGAAAACCCACTTGCATCCAACCAGTTTGTAGTTAAGCGGAGGGTCAACCAATTCCCAAAGTTGGTTGTCATACATGGATTGCATCTTTACGTTCATGGCTTCCAGCCATTTGTCATAGTCTGAATTGGACATGGCATCATGGTATGTAGTTGGCTCATCGAAGTCAACCACGTAGAATCCATCCATGAAAAATCCATATCTTTCAGGTGGAATGCAAACTCTACCAGATCTAAGAACGTTTTGTGTGTATTGATCAACCTCTTGATCATCATCAACAACCTCCTGTTGATTGCTAGTGTCAACAAAACGTGTATCAGTTTGTGGATCTTGATCCTCATCAAATTCCACTGTTCTATACGTCATTCCTTCCATAAGGAACTTGGCTTCCAAGAACTCTGCCTTTCGAGCAATAAATACCTTTTGCTCTGTTGGATCAAAGAAGTAGTATCTTATAAAGTCTTTGGGATATCCAACAAATATACACTTAGTGGATCGACTTTCCAATTTTTTGGGTGTTAAGCTTAACATAAGCTTCACAGCCCCATACTTTTAAATAAGATAGCGATAGAACTCTTCCATGCCATTTTTCAAAAGGTGTCGAATCCACTTTCTTGGTTGAGGCCATATTCAAAATACGAGCCGCGGAGAGTAGTGCGAAACCCCAAAATGTTAGAGGTAGTGAGCTTATAGCCATCATAGATCGAACCATATCCAGTAGGGTTCGGTTTCTCCTTTCAGACACACCATTATGTTGTGGTGTTTCGGGAGGAGTAAGTTGTGAGACAATCCCACAACTTCTTAGATGATCCTGAAAAGCCTCACTGAGGTATTCACCTCCTCTATCTAAACGGAGAACTTTGACAGTTCTACTGAGTTGATTTTCTACTTCATTCTTGAAGATTTTAAACATTTCAAAAGCTTCATGTTTATGTGTCATCAAGTACACATAACCATAGTGACTGTAATCGTCGGTAAAGGTAATGAAGTATCTTTCACCATTCCTTGTCATTGTCTTAAAAGAACCACATACATCCGAATGTATGATTCTTAATTAGTCTTTGCCCTCTCGTTAGTACCACTAAAGGGCGACTTGGTCATCTTACCTTGTAGAAAAGATTCACACTTATCAAATGAACCATTTTCATTTGTTTTCAAAAGACCATTCTTTTGAAGTGTTTGAATCCGATTCTTGTTTATGTGACCAAGACGATAATACCAAAGATAAGAACCACTTAAACTCATTTTAAGTTTCTTGGTGCTTGATTGGTATAATGTGTTATTATAGGATGAATCATCATGAACCAATTCATAAATACCATTAAAAGGCATAGCCTTGAAATAAAATACATCATCCATATAAACATAAATACCATCGTTTACAAACTTTAAATCATAACCATATTGTTATAAAAGGGAAACTGAAATTATGTTCTTAGTCAAACTAGGAGCATACAAAATGTTTTTAAGAACAACTTCCAAACCATTTGAAAGTTTCAAAACATAGTCTCCTTGGGCTTCGACATCAACTTTTGCTCCGTTGCCCATGTAGAGACTTGTGTCTCCCTTCTTAAAGTGCTTATTTCTTTTGAACCCCTGCAACAGATTGCAAATGTGAGTTCCACACCCGGTATCCAATACCCATGTGTTTGAAGAAATAATTATTTAAGTTAATATGGATCATGAAAGTTGTACCTGAGGTCTGCCCAGCATCCCTCTTATTTCTCAACTCTTTGAGATAGGTTGGACAGTTCCTTTTCCAATGTTCTATCTCACCACAGTCAAAGCATGGATCGTTTTCCATTACCTTAGGCTTCATAAGCTTAGGTTTGGAGGTTCCGCTTTAACCTTCCCTTTCCCTTTACCTTTGATGTGCCCCTTTCCTTTGGAAATATTTGTCTTGGGATCGGGGAATGGCCTTTTCCTATTGCCTCCCTCATTGATCGTGAGAACAGGTAGAACCTTTCTACCCATCCCCGCCTCAGCTTTTTTGAGCATTGCGAGAAGCTCACCAATGCTCTTGCCCCATCCGTTCATATTGTAATTCATTATGAACGTCTCAAACCTTTTAGTTAGGCCATTAAGGATCAAATCCGTGGCCAACTCCTTTGAGACAGGAAAGTTAAGCCTTTCGAGGCAATCAATGTGGCTTTTCATCTTAAGTACATAAGATGATACCGATTGGGTTTCTTCCATGCGACACGCATGAAGCGCTTGAACCGTTTCGAAGCACTCTACCCTAGCTTGTTGAAGGAACATTTCCTTCAATTGGGTAATCATGTCATATACCCCATGATGCTACAAGTCCTTTTGGAGTTCGGGAATCATAGTTCCTAACATGAGGCAGGATACCTGCATGGAATCCTCAGTATACTGAAGCCAATCGTTATAGGCCTCAACATCCTCAGGGTCGGGTTGGTCAGGAATAGGATCGTCAAGGACATAGGCCTTTTTCTCTTGCTTTAGAACAATTCTCAAGTTTCGAAACCAGTCCATGAAGTTGTTATGGTTCAGACGATCCCTCTCTAAAATAGTTCTCAGTGATAGGGTATGGACAGTCGGGATGGTAGCATTATTTTTTGTGGCCATTCTACAAAATTTACAAAGTTCTTATTAGTATTTCTGAAAAATTATATTTTAATCATTAATACCTTTTTATGTCTCATAGACAATTAATAATTAAAATCTAGAATCCAACGTTACATTCAAATAATGATTAGGTGACCTTTATCCTATTATTTAAATTAACAAAGTAGTCAACATTTGACAATTGCAACCTTTTGCAACTTCTAGCCTTTATGGGATCGGTTAAACATCTTATGTTTGGTTGGCATGTTTAATCCCATCAACACCATTATACGCCATGCTTCGGTGACCCTATGCACATGGTTTCTAATTCAAGTCGTCCTACTTACACACACATGTGAGTTTACACATACAAGTGGTTAGGTGACTTTTATCCCACAAATACGTTAAGCCCACCTCAAAACACAAGTTCCCTAAAAGTGGTTAGGTGACCTTTATCCCACAAATGATTTTCAAGTGATTCGAGTTTCGTGTAAAAAGATGGTGTTAAACTTGTTTCCAAAGGGATTTTAGTTTTCATTAATTCTAGTTTTGAAAACTTTATGTACCTTGTATTTGCATGCTTTCAAAAACATGGTACCCTATGGTTCGCCTTTTTAATAAAAACCCATTTATTAAAATTATTAATCCTTTTAATAACCTTTTATTAACCACCTAATGATTAACAACCAATAAAAATTCAGCTTGTTATGATTATTTATTTAGATTGTCAAGCATATCCACATATCAAACAATCAACATAAAATGGATAATCAAACAAGCATATATAAACAAACATATGTGCATAACAATAGCCATTATGTTGACAACACTTGTTTGTCATCACAGGTGTTGTCATTTGGTCTTTCCTAAGGGTTGAATACAACAGAAAAGATGAGATCTCCAAAGACCCCCACTTGAAATTGCATCCAAATGCTTCAAGTCCTTCTCTTTGTGTCTTCCTTTTGTGCTTCCATCTTGTGCATCTTCATTTACAAAATTTATATCCTAATACAAATTTTATAATAAAGAAAACACACTTAATCTATCTATTACATTACAAATGAATGAATAAATAAATTACACCCAAAATACAAACACAAAAGAAATTAGTACAACCCTTTGAATGAATACAACCAACATGACAAAATCATAATCAACCAAATCCAAACACATATGGTCAAGGATATGTTATGCACCAAAATATGTATCGATATACGAAATTTCAAGAACAAAATGAACCCCTTTTATAACCTTAAAGTTCTGGCCAACATCAACCAAAACATTAGGGTTATTTCCAAACAACATAATCAACCATTTGATATCATCCTTTCAAGATTTAATCATAAGCATGCAAGATATAACCTTGAAAGGTTGGGTTTCATAATATCATCACAAAACAGCCCCTATTAGGTTGTTAAAGTCCCATAAAACCAATTTTATAAGGACAAAAGAAGCTAGTCATCCACATATCCGGCTCTAGATGCCAATGTTGGTTTGTTGGACCATTATCAAAGATGTTTAACCATTTAAACAAGAAAACGCAGCAGATTAAAGCCTTAATATTATGATTCATAATCTGAAAATTAAGGTTAATAACTTAACATCAACAAACCCAAGAACATAGGATCGTTTATATGTGTTTGAACTAGCTATCAAGATGAATAAAACAACCATAAACATGTAAAACATACAACCTTTGTAGAGCTGTGAAATCGTGAGATTTGATGAAGAAGAAGCTGCTCTTGAATGACCAAAACACCAAGGATAGGTGTCCTCAAGCTTATATAACCACAAGTGTGATGCAAACACCTCTTGTTGCTAGGATTCAACAATAAAATTGCAAGACACAAGCTGCAGAAAACCCTTTTCCAGCCTTGTTTTTCTTCTTTGATGAGAGAAAAATGAGTCTTGCATGTATGAGAGAGAGGGCTGAATTGGAGAGTGTGACTAGTGTAAATGGGGTGTAGTTTCAAGACAACAAAATGATCAAGAATACCCCTAAAGGGGCGGCTGAAATTGTGTTTTAAAATGGGTTCCCCCCATTTTAAACACCCACTTAAATTGTTAACTAGTTATATTATTAGTTATATAATTAACCTTTTAAATATAAAACTTAAACACACTCTTATTATTTGATGTTACTTAACAAACTTAAATAACATTACAAATAATGTCCATGAACAAAATATCCCTATAAGTTGTTCTTTCTCACATACAATTTATTTAGAAAACCCATTTTCTAAATTTGTGTAATGATTTAATTGCATGATCATATCATCAATTAAATACATATTGGTGTTTGCTAAACTTGTTATTGGGTATGACCCGACTTGAATCATGACATACTAATCACATCAATATTCTATGTGTCTTGGGCATAAAGAATCCAACAGAAATGGTTTTTCAAAATACTTGTATATATTACTTCTTAACTCAGTATTTACAAGACTCTTACAAAGCATGCATAATGAGTTACATTGAGAAACTATATATACTACTATCTACAGCTTGTTATACTTACAAAACCAGCTAGAACTTACATCTAAACAAATATGAAATTGCTATAAGTAAGGTATCTAGGATAAAATACTATCCTAGATTAGGTAGTCATGACATGTCCATGACTTACCTTTTATTACCTACTAAAGTTGGTAACTATAGTAACTGATAAAAGGTGAACAGTGGAATGAAGTATGGTCAACTAAATAGGCATGGAAAAACACCATGAAGTATATCAGAATTGACAGCATGTGTCAGTCAGGCCATACTTATGTCCACTGGTCCATAATTAGTTCTTCCGCAGGTTAAATGGATTCGGAAGAATAAGTTCTTCCGAAACCATTTATACTTTGGAAGAGATAAATTCTTCCGAGACTTCTGATAGTCTTCATGACTTTGTTCCTTTGGAAGACTTTGTCTTGAATCTTCTAAGTGGTTTACTTCGGAAGGAGAACTGCTTAGTCTCGGAAGACTGAGTTCTTCCTTTGCAAATTCTTCATCCTTTAAGCTTTGGAAGATCTTCAACTTAGCTTCAGAACTCCATCTTCGTCTTTGGAAGAATTTGATCAGTTGTATTCAAAATCTTCTAAGTGTAGTTTTGGTTGCACCAGCCTCATCTGATCCAACAAACTCCCCCTAGGCTGATGCTACCAAAACTTCACTCTTTTCTTCTTCTTAAAACTTTCAACACCAAGGAAAGAAGGTATTTGTCAGTTTCCTTATTCTTTCCTAAAGTGGTGCTAAGAAGTTTGTACAAGTCATTGGTAGAAAGGAGGTCTAATCTATTGCTGTGAATAACATGTACCCTTTGTTGTGGCCCTCTGAAGAGAGTTAGTTGATAGGAATTATAGTTATATTCCCATCTAACTATGGAATCTGAAGTAGGGCCTTGAATCACTTGAAGGAATGAGCATCCTTTAGTAGTGGCACCTTCTTCTTCTTATTCCTTTCTTAGCTTCAACTGCTCTTCAGTTCTTGCTTTCTTTGCTAGCTCAGCAAGATGAAGGCCGCTTAGGTGATTTTTGATATGAGCAGCTACTTGGAAGTTTGAGTGATTAAACAAGGGCTTCTCTGCTAACTTAGGTGAATGTACTTCTCTATCTTCCTTGATACTGGCGTCACCTGATCCGGCACCAACCTTGCCATCTCAGTAAACTTGGTGGTGTATTACGGGTGCGTCATAGTGCCTGCCTCCTGCTGTTAGAACTCCCTCTCTATGTTGTCAAGTTCCCAGTAAGGATGGAATTCCTCAATCACCAACTTCTTCAGTTTTGGCCACCGCATCCTGCCAATGGCCCTGCTACCCTCAGCCTGGACAATGTTGTCCCAACAACACAATGCTGAGTCCACGAATGAGTGAGTGGCGAACTTCACTTTCTGGTCTTTTCGGCACTCGCTAATCTCCAATACTACTTCCATCTCTCTTACCTAGCGGTGAGCAGCAGCAGCAGCAGCAACATTGCCATTTCTATTAAAATTCAGGGCTTGCATCTTTGAAATGCCCCATAGTTACAGCCTCGTGTAGATTCCTGCACTGCTTCTTCCACCTCCAACTCATCACTCGAGAAAACCATCTTGGTCTCTGATCGTTCCTTCTCTTCCCTTCCTGTGGTCGTTCTCCTCTCTTTCTTCTCATCCTCCCTTACAGCTTTGATCACTCCAGTCACTACAGACGGCAAAATTGTCTGCATGACTTGATGGACTTCCACTACCACCGCCTCTTTCACCGAGGACCTTAAGATCGCGCTCTCATCATCACCTCCTGGTGATGCACTTCTATCTCTTCACAGGCCCTCTCAGCAGTCTTAGTCTTATTCCTAGTAATATGCGGTTCAGCACCACGTCCTCCCTATACTACACCCCTAGAGGCCTTAGATGATCTACCTCCAGCCATTCGCTAATCACTATAAGATTCAAACACTTACACGGTCATTCAAGGAATAGCTCAATTTATGTTAAGTATAGTAAGTCCCTAATTACAGTGGCCAGTTGTGATTAGCCACTTACTTTACTCTTCACACCCCAAGCATTTCTTATCCTGACTACAATAGCGGAGCACCCCAAGCAGAGATGCTCGGTCGAATAAACCCTTTATCCATTAACTCCTGCAGTTGAGCCATTAGTTCCTTCATATCGGTCAGAGCTAATCGATACAGTGCTTTGGCAACAGGTTGAGCACCGGGTATCAGATCAATCTGAAACTCAATCTCGCGATCTGGTGGCACACCTGCATTTCCTCTGGGAACACGTCCGGAAAGTCACATACCACCGGATATCGAACAATTATGGTACTGACACATCCACATCTATCACGTAGGCTAGGTAGGCGCTGCATCCACGTCTCATGTACTTCCCTGCCACCGCCATCGAAATCAACTTCAGAACCGTAGTGACGCAATAACCGTAGACTGTCACCAAACTCCCATCGAGCGCAACTAATCGAATTATCTTCTTGCGACACGTGATGTTTGCCTCATAGGTTGCTAACCAATCCATCCCTAGTACTACATCGAATCCGCCTAAGGGAATCACATGTAATTTAGTAGAAAACCTATGACCTTCTAGTTCTATGGCACAGTCCTCTATCATATCAGTAATTCTAGTAGACTTACCAATAGCAGTTTCTACATCAAATGACTCATCAATACTTCTACTACTAACAGGCAACATAGCACAGAAAGCAGTAGAAATAAAACTCCTACTAGCACCAGAATCAAATAACATAGAGACACAAGTTTGGTTTACTAGAAACATACCTGACACAACATTGGGATCCACTCTAGCCTCCTCCCGCGTCATCGTGAAGGCTCTAGCACTCGCCCTCTATCCTCCTCCCTCTGGCTTCATCTTCATCCCAACACTTTTGGCGCGGGGTTTCCTGCAGTCCCTGCTCACATGGTCCTCCTCCCCATAGTTATATCACCGTATAATTCTACACATCTTTACCACATGATCGGGCTTCCCACACTGAAGCACACACTCAATCCCCATTTACACTCACCGGAGTGCTCTCTCCCATATTTTCTACACTTCTTTATCCCCGAACTAGATGACACCACTTTTCGTTCATCCACTTTCCACCTTTTGTTGTTTGGAGTGAAACCACCATGTCCAAAGCTTTTCCTGCCCCAGCTATTGTCACCACCACCCTTCTTCTTCACCTTCACCACCACTGACTCTTCTCTTTCATCATACAATCTACCCGCCAGGTCCACTACCGACCGAAAAGTACCAAGTCAGTAGCAATCAGATGCCTACCGATGTCAGCTGGAAATCCTTGGATGTACTTCTTTATCTTCTTTGACATACGCGTCACCTGATCTGGCACCAACCTTGCCATCTCATTAAACTTGGTGGTGTATTGCTGGTGCGCCATGGTGCCTGCCTCCGGCTGTTGGAACTCCCTCTCTATCTTGTCAAGTTCTCGGTGAGGACAGAATTCCTCAATCACTAACTTCTTCAGTTCTGACCATCGCATCCTGCCAATGGCCCTGCTACCCTCAGCCTGGAAAATGTTGTCCCACTAACACAATGCTGAGTCCACAAATGAGTGAGTGGCGAACTTCACTTTCTGGTCTTCTCGGCACTTGCTAATCTCTAATACTACTTCCATCTCTCTCACCCAGTAGTGAGTAGCAGCAGCATTACCGTTTCCATCTAAAGTCGGGGGCTTGCATCTTTGAAATGCCCCATAGTTATAGCCTCATGTAGTTTCCGGCACTTCTTCTTCCTCCTCCTCCTCATCACTCGAGACAACCGTCTCGGTCTCTGATCGTTCCCCCTCTTCCCTTCCTGTGGTCCTTTTCCTCTCTTCTTCTCATCCTCCCTTACAGCTTTGATCACTTCAGTCACTACATACGATAGAATTGTCTGCATGACTTGATGGACTTCCTTTACCACCGCCTCTTTCATCAAGGCCCTTAAGTTCGCACTCTCATTACTACCCTCCTGGTGATGCACCTCGGTCTCTTTGCGGGCCCTCTCAGCAGTTTTAGTCTTATTCCTAGGAACACGCGGTTTAGTACCACGTCCTCCGTGTACTCCACCCCTAGAGGCCTTAGATGATCTACCTCCAGCCATTCTCTAATCAGTATAAGATTCAAACATTAACATGGTCATTCAAGCAATAGCTCAGTTTATGTTAAGTATAGTAAGTCCCTAATTACAGTGGCCAGTTGTGATTAGCCACTTACTTTACTCTTCATACGCCAAGCATTTCCTATCCTGACTACATCCGTATCTAAATCTTCTATGATCACATAATCAATTAGCACACGCACATAACCTTAATTAATGTTGAGAAAAAGAAATACCTGAGGGAACGTAGCTACTCGGGCTGGCATCCCTTTCCATTAGTCCCATTCTCAGTTTAAGATTAGGTTTTTGAAAATATTTTACCCTATTCACTTAAACTTTAACTCTGATACCAACTTGTAAGGCTCCATTCCTGGGCACCTCATAGTTGAACAATTGTCACATCATTTCATATATAATTTTATAAAAATAAGCAACGGAAATAAGACATCAAAAACCATTCATTACATTGATAAATATTGTTGTTAAGCAATACAACATTGTTAAATTACAAAAGCCTCATTCATTTGCATTACAAAACAACATTATTATTATTATGTGTGAATGGATGCCAGTCTTGCCCTACCGAGTAGTCTCCCCACGTGCCATCCTCAGCAACATTACCTGCTAACTGAAAAATGCATAAAAGTCAGCGTTGTTGAGTGAGTTCTAGTTTTAAAGTGTTAAAATACTTATTACGGCTCATATATGAAAATACTCTTTTCATAAAAACACTTTCTTTACTTTCATACGTTATCATTCATCGCACATACAACAAGGCATAACCATATTCTTCATTCATTATTTCACATATTCATTCGTTTCGTACTTTATCATTGTCTGTCATAATCGTTCGTTTCATACTTTATCATTATCTTTCGTAATCGTTCATTTCGTACTTTGTCATTATCTTTCGTAATCGTTCATTTCATACTTTATCATTATCTTTTCTAATTGTTCATTTCGTACTTTATCATTTCGCTCGTTTCGTACTGATTCTAGATTCTGTCAAGCTTTTCCCCCCATCGTGGCCCGAAGCCACCATTCCGGGCATAAAGCCTCATTACTATCTGGCACAAAGCCCGTGGCCTGAAGCCACCATTCCGGGAACAAAGCCTCTTTACTTTTTTGGCACAAAGGCCATGGCCCGAAGCCACCATTCCGGGCACAAAGCCTCTTTACTTTTTGGCATAAAGCCTGTGGCCCGAAGCCACCATTCTAGGCACAAAGCCTCATTATTTCTGGGGTCGAGTGACAAGGATCCTGTTTCGTACTATGGATAAGTCACCAAGACTGATCCCCTGTATGTGAACCCTAATGGGTTAGCCAAAATCGCACGCTATAATATACACAGTTAAGCTGACAACTCTCATTAGTTGTGTTCCTCCTTTCATTCTTCTTTCAAGCCTTTCTTTCATTCGTTCTTTATATTCCACTTTCATTATCATTAATCTTATCTCTTTTTAATGATAATACTTTACAGTTATGATTATAAACACACTACGTAAAGTTATACATCAATATACATAAGGAACATAAGAACAAAGCATAACTATGCATAAAATAGGCATATATAAGCCTTAGGTCAAACTAGGGTCAAAACCCTAAAAATCTGATCTCCCAAAAATTCTGAAAATTTTCTAAGTGTTAGGCATTTTAACACTATGCAGGCGTATGAGGCCTGTTCCGGCGTTTCATCACTATTTGGGCGCATGGCCCTATACTTTGCCGTTTCCCCCTTTTGGGCGCATGAACTGGTTAGGCGTATGAGCTTACACTTAGGCACCTGAGTAAAATTTGGGCTCATGAACACTATTGGGGCGCATAACCCCACTACTTAGGCGTTTTGCCAAATATTCTAGGCGCATGAACCACTGTTCAGGTGCATGAGCATGTACTTAGTATTTCTATGGCTTTTCTAGGTGCATGGGCTACTGTTTAGTCGCATTAGCCTATACTTAGTATTCTCAGACAACATTTTGTGCGCATGAGGGTACTGTTTGGGCGCATAAGCTTTAATTAGGCTTTCTAAGTCAATTTCTTAGGCGCATGGGCCCTGTTTGGGCGCATAAGCTTTACTTAGGCTTTCTATGTCAATTTCTTAGGCGTATGGGCCCTGTTTGGGTGCATGACCATCTACTTACATGTGTCTAATATAGTTTTCAATCCCAAACATAAGTTTACCCTGTTCTAAGCTCATACAACCATTCTAAACACTAATCAAAGCATTTACAACCATAAATCATCAAACACATGCACATATACATACGGTTACATACATATCACTTGTAAAAATGTTTTACATGCATTTTCAGCCCAAAACTTTTAAAAACATATAGAAACCAGGGACTAGAAACTCACCTAGGTTGCTTCCAAGCTCACTCCTTCAAACTCGAACTTTTCAAAGGTTTCTAGCACCTATACATGTCAAAAACACGTACCCGAACACATGTACACACATAAGAACATGTAGAAATAGGTTTCATGGTCAAAATTCCATAAAAACCGAACCATTTATGCTAAGTTTACTTACCTTGGTTGAATTCAGCTACTTTCTCTCTCTAAAACCGAAGATCTTTCTGCTTTCTCTCTCTAAAAATGTTGACTGTAGTTGGCAAGGGTGTTGTGGGTGGCCATGCCACCTTTTAAAAATAATAATAGTAAGATTTGTATCTTGTACACTTTTACCCACTCCACTTGTATTCATTTTAATTTCTTACAAGACACTTTTCTTTTCGTTTTTCTTATTTCTTTTCTTTCTTTTATTTTTGACAGAATTTCCGGGTGTTACAGCAACCTGGTTGTGTTAGGGATTCAAGGCCATTGTTTGGTGATGATACTATTTGAAGGAGTTTGAGAGTAGTAATTTGAGAGTGAGTGAAGATGACAACGGAAATTTTAGGGCTTTTACAGTGGTAAAGAAGGTAAAGAAAGAAAGTCGGAAATATTTAAATGGTGGTTAAAAATCAATCCAATAAGGTAAAAGGACATTTTGGGTTCTGATTTGACAGGGGCGGTAAGAACGATCTTTTAAAATATTCCAATAATTATTAATAAAATCTTACTTTTTGCAGAATGGGGCCCAAAGATTTCCTTTACACGGTAGCTTTTCTTTCGAGAGTAAAATTGGTTCAGAGAGAACATTTGTGTTTCTCGTTCTGGATTGTCTTCCGAAACCACTTTATCTTTCGAAGCAAATTATGTCTTGAAGACAAATTTGCTTTCGAGAATAAAGTGTTCTTTCGAGAGAAAAAGCTAGTAGTCTTCGGAAGGAATCGTGATCTATGATCAAATGATCTTCTGAGGCTAAAAACTCTTCAGAAGAGAATACTTGTGCAAGGAATTTGCCTTCGGAAGATGAATTCTTCCGAGGGTAAATTTCTCTTTTGAAGAATTTATACTTAGATAATTTCGGAGAAAACCTTTTGTAACAAGGCTTAGATTGTAAATAGACAACTTAGACATGACATATTTTTAAAAGATTTCAAAGGAGATTTACTAATCAAAGTTGATCATCCCAATAACCGTAATTAAATACTTAAATCTTTGTTCATCAAAGCCTTTGGTGAACAAATCAGCATATTGTTCATTTGAATAAACTTTAACTTGTTTGATCAAGTTTTTCTCATTTATATCTCGAATGAAATGATACCTAATGTCAATATGGTTTTTCTTGGAGTGCTTGATCGGATTTATAGCAGTTGAGCGCAACAGCTTACAGTAGCGATGTATTTAGCTTCAGCAATTGATGTAGAGACACATGATTGCTTCTTGCATTGTCAAGAAAGGATCCTTCTACCAAAAAATTGACATGCTCTGATGTAGATTTCTTATCAATGTTACAGCCACCGTAATCACTGTCAGTGTAACCGTAAACATTGAAATCCATGTTCTTAGGATACTAAAGGCCCAGTTTGGGAGCTCCTTTAAGATATCTGAGAATTCTCTTAACAATAATTAGGTGAGACACCTTGGGAGCAACCTGATATCTTGCACAGATGCAGGTTGCAAACATGATATCAGGTCTACATACAGTGAGATACATTATAGATCCAATAATTGCCATGTACTGATACAGATCAGTGTCCTCCCCCTCAGAATCAGGACAAAGATTATGATTTCTTTATATAGGTGTATTGGCTAACTTATAATCTTTCATATCAAATCTTTCTAAGATGTCCTTGACATACTTAGAATGATTGATGAAGAACCCTTCTTCCATCTATTTCACTTGAATTCCTAGGAAGAAATCCATCTTTCCTATTGAGCTCATTTCAAATTTCATCCTAATGATGCTTTCAAACTCTTTGCATATTTGGTTATTAGATGAACCAAATATGATGTCATCAACATAGATTTGTACAAGCAACATGTCCTTCCCAGACTTCTTTGTGAACAATGTCGAGTCTATGGTGCCTCTGGTGTAGCCATTCTTCAGAAGAAACTGAGACAATGTCTCATACCACAGCGTAGGTGCTTGGTGTAACCCATAAAGAGTTTTATCCAATTTGCACACATAGTTGGGGTGCTGTGGGTCTTCAAATCTAGGTGGTTAGCACATATAGACTTCTCTGTCCATATCCCCATGCAGAAATGCATATTTCACATCAAACTGATAGACTGAAAAGTTCTTAGATGCGATTAAAGCAAGGAAGACTCTCACAGCCTCAAGTCTTGCAACAGGTGCAAAGACATTAGTGTAATCTATCCCTTCCTTTTATGTGTATCCTTGAAATACAAGTCTGGTCTTTTGCTTATGATCAAACCTCTATCATCTCTTTTATTCCAGAATACCAACTTGGTGCCAATAGGGATTTGACCAGGTGGCAATGGACATAGGTTCCATACTTTTTGCCTCATGAATTAAGGAACTCCTCTTGCATTGCTTCAACCCAACTGGTGTCCTTGAGAGCTTCTTCCACCTTCTTGGGTTCTAACTAGGAGAGAAAGCATGAGTACAAGTACATTCCTATTATGAGTCTGTCTTCTAGTTCTTACACCTTCTGAGACATCCCCAGTGATGTTCTCAGTTGGATGAGTGTTATGAATTCTGAGTCTTGGAATCACATCTAGTTACATAGATAGATCCAAGGTTGAAAAGTTTTTCTCAAGATTGTAAACATTGATTCTAGCTGATATCTCACACTCATTCAATGAGGACTGATTGAATGAATAAGTGACAACATCAATGGTGTTTTGCTATGAAGCAGTATTAACAATTTCCTGTTCCTCTAGATTAATGTCCCCACAGCTTGGTGTTGAGAGCTAGAGTTGTCAGCTGATGAGTTTTGAGGCTTAACTGACTGACAACTTGTTGAAGCTCCACTGTTCCCTGTGATTCAATCTTTCAGGACTTGCTGTAACGGGAGCTTGCTCTTCTTGTCTTCTTGGAGAAATTGGAACAGGTCTAGGTAACTCAAACAATTGATCATCAGAGGAGTCATTTTGAGTTCCTGTTCCAGCTGAAACATTCTCACAAGATGGTTTAGAATAGTTAGGAAACAATTCTTAGTCAAAGATATGGTTAATGCCATTCCCTTTAACACAAAGAGTGTGCTTATTTACAACAATGTTAGATGATTACACAAATTGTTGATTCTTAATGTTGCATACTCTATAGGCTATAGAGCTTGAGGAATACCTAACCAAAGATAACATTATCCGACTTTTCATCAAATTTTGCTAAATTGTCCTTTGTGTTAAGTATGGTACACCTACTGCCAAAGGACCTTAGAAAGACAATGAACGGTGGCCTCTTGTTCTATAGCTCATAAGAGGTATCTCCATGGGTCTTAACAATGACAACCTTGTTCTACACATAACATGCAGTGCTGACTGCCTCTGCCCATCAAGTTAGCGGTAGCTTTGAATTAGCTAACATAGTCCTTGCAGCCTCTATAAGTGTCTTGTTCCTCCTCTCAGCAACACCATTCTATTGAGGAGTGCTAGGAGCACTGTATTGTCTGGTAATCCCTTTTAAGTTACAGAATGAGTCAAGAACTTGATTCTTAAACTCAGTCCCTTTATCACTTCTAATTGTTTTTACCTTGTGATCAATTTGATTTTCTATTTTAAGAATAAAAGTTTTTAATGTTTTAGCGGTTTCATCCTTAGTTCTTAAAAAGAATACCCTTATGAATCTTGTACAATCATTAACTATCATAAGACAATTGAATTCCTTCCAATGCTTATTATACTTATGGGAGCAAATAGATCCATGTGCAATAAGTGTAATAGAATGGTGATAGAATTAACTTCTTTGGATTTGTGGGTTGTCTTGTATTGCTTTCCTTTAAGAAAAGCAACACAATTGTCTTTACAGAAAAACTCCTTTTTAGGCACTCCATGTACCAAGTTATTTTTAACCAGCTTATTTATGGTTTTAAAATGAACATGACATATTCTTTTATGCCAAAATTTGATTCATCACCATTTGATTTGGAAAGAAAGCATGAAACTTCACCCAGTGGGAAAACATTGTTCATATCTAGCTTATTGCAACACCCGGGAATTTGGTCAATTAAAATAAAAGAAAAGAAAGGGGAAAAGGAAAACAAAAGTAATTTGAAAGAAAAATGAAAGTATCTTGAAAGAAAGGAAAAAGAAATAAAGTGGAAGGGGTAAAGTGCAAATAAGTATAAAAGTCAAATATTTTAATATATTATGGGTATGGCCACCCATATCACCTTTTCCCATCTGCTTTTGTCTACAAAATAGAAGAAGAAGAAAAGCAGATCTTCTTCGGTTCTAGAGAGAGAGAGAAGCAAAACTTTCCAAGGTAAGCAAATTTAGCATAATTAGTTCTGTTTTTATGGATTTTCGACCAAGAAATCGATTTCTACATGTTCTTATGTGTGTACATGTGTCCGGGTATGTGTTTTTGACATGTTAGGTGTTAGAGTTCTTTTAAAAGTTCAAGTCAAAGGAGTTGAGCATTGAGCAGTTAAGGTGAGTTTCTAGGCCCTATATTTTGTATGTTTTTAAAGATATTGGGGCTGAAAATGCATGTAAAATATTTTTAAAACTTTTGTACGTATAACCATATGTATATGCGCTTGTATGATGAGGTTTTAGGTTTTACATGCTAAGTTAAGGCTTAGAATGGTACTAAGAACTTAGAACATGTTAAGATTTGTGTTTGGTACTGAAAAGTATGTAGAAATATGTAAGTTGATGGTCATGCGCCCAAACAGGGCCCATGCGCCTACTATTTTGCCTTAAAAAGTTTAAGTAACGTCATGCGCCCAAACAGCGCCCATGCGCCTGAAAAATATGCCTTAGAATGTTAAGTATATGATGATGCGCCCAAACAGTAGTCCATGCACTTAGAAATTCCTTAGAATATTCTAAGTGAAAGCTGATGCGCCTGAACAGTAGTTCAAGCGCCTAAGTTTTTGAAGAAATGCCTAAGTATAAGGTGATGCGCCTAAATATTGCCCATGCGCCCAAGGGGCTCATGCCCCTAAGTGTTGAAACAGTTAAGTATAGGCTCATGCGCCTGCATAGTGGAGAAACGCCCAAACAGTCGTCATGCGCCCAAATAGTGTCCATGCGCCCAAACGCCTAGAAAAATTTCTGGAATTTCGGGAAAAAACAGAATGTTAGGGTCTGACCCTAGTTTGACCTATGCACGGTTCTAACCTATTTTGAGCATGAATATATGATGGTCTATGGATAGATTATTTATGATGATATGATGAATGTATTATATGCATATGTGTATGATGTGTTATCTTTCATTGATTTTTAAAACGTATAAATTTATTATAATATAATATACGTTAAGTATTATGTTATGACTTTACGTAGTATGATGAATGTACGAAAGAACATAAAGTATAACATAAGAAAGTGAAAGATAACAGAGATGAAAAGTGAAACGTAATGAAAGAGAGAATGGCTTGCAAGCAAATAGAAAGGAGGTGCACGACCATGTTGTCGTTAGCTCAACTGTGTGCGGTTTTAATAACCCGAAGAAGGCATATAGGGTCAATCATTGAGATTGACGGGACCCTTGTGGCATGCCCTTGGTGACTGGGTCAGATTCGTGCACAATGTTCGTGGTCTACAAGTGGTCTACTTGTAGACCACATGCCCAGCATCAACTTCGTGCATAATGTTTGGGGTATTATACATCGATCCATATGAAAGTAAAAGAATGATGAAAAGTATGAAAAGTAAGTAAAGAATGATGAAAAGTATGAAAAGTACGTATGAAAGTAAAGAATGACGAAAAGTACGAAACGAAAGAATGTGTATGAAAGTAAAGATAGTGAAAAGTATGAAATGAAAGTATGTATATGAAAGTGAATGTTAATGTAAAGAATGGAAGGAAAGTATGTATACAATGATAAAGGATAGTAATTTAAGTATGAAAAAAAGAATAAACAATTAATATTGTTTGAATGTATGTATGATGTGTGCTTGTATACGAAACTAAAGTATTTTACGGAAAGGTATGTTTCGTATATAAAACACATAAGGTATTTTAATACTTATAAAACTAGAACTCACTCAGCAACGCTGACTTTTATACATTTTCAGTTGCCAGGTAATATTGCTGATGATGGCACACGTGGAGGCAACTCGGCAGGGCAAGACTGGCATGCATTCACACGTAGTATTATTGTTGCTTTGTAATGCAATTAATGGATGTTTTCTTTTGTAACTTAACAATGTTGTATTGCAAAACAACAATATTTTATGATGAAATGAATGGGCTTTTGTTAATGTAATTCCGCTACAATATTTTATGAAATGTATATTATTATGTATGTTTAGTGCTATGAATGACCAACTGTGAGGTGCTCGGGAACGGTGTCTTACAAGTTGGTATTAGAGCCAAAGTTTAAGTGAACTAGGCAAAATATTTTCAAAAAGCTAATCATAAACTGAGAATGGGACTAAGGAAAGGGATGCCATCCCGAGTAGCTACGTGCTATCAGGTACTTATTTTCTCGAAGTTAATTGGAGTTACGTGTGTGTGCTATTTGATTATGTGCTTATAGTAGATTTAGATACTGATATAGTCAGGTTAGGAAATGCTTGGGGTGTGAAGGGTAAAGTAAGTTTCTAATCACAACTGGCCACTATAATTAGGGACTTACTATACTTAACATAAACTCACGTATTCCTTGAATAACCATGTTAGGGTTTGAAACTTATAACGATTAGAGAATGGCTGGAGGTAGATCATCTAAGACTTCTAGGGGTGGAGCATAGGGAGGACGTGGTGCTGAACCGCGTGTTACTAGGAACAAGACTAAGACTACTGAGAGGGCCCATGAAGAGCCCGAGACGCATCACCAGGAAGGTGGTGATGAGAGTTCAAACTTAAGGGCCTTAGTGAAAGAGGTGGTGGTAGAGGAAGTCCATCAAGTCATGCAGACGATTCTGCAGTCTGTAGTGACTGAAGTGATCAAAGCTGTAAGAGAGGATGAGAAGAAAGAGAGGAGAAGGACCACAGGAAAGGAGGAAAGAGAGTGATCGGAGACCGAGACAATTGTCTCGATGAGTAGGAAGAGGAGGAGCGGTGCAGGAAACTGCACGAGGATGTAACTATAGGGCATTTCAAAGATGCAAGCCTCTGACTTTTGATGGAAATGGCAATATTGCTTCTGCTCACCGCTGGGTGAAAGAGATGGAGGAAGTACTGGAGATTAGTGAGTGCAGGGAGGATCAGAAGGTGAACTTTGCCACTCACTCTTTTGTTGACTCGGCTCTGTGTTGGTGGGACAATATTGTCCAAGCCGAGGGTAGCAGGGCCATTGGCAGGATGAGATGGGGAGAGCTGAAGAAGCTGGTGATTGAGGAGTTCTGTCCTTAGCGGGAACTCGACAAGATAGAGAGGGAGTTCTAATTGATGGAGGCAGGCACCATGACACACCAGCAATACACCACCAAGTTCAACGAAATGGCAAGGCTGGTGCAGGATCAGGTGATGCCGGTATTGAGGAAGATCAAGAAGCACATTCAGGATTGCCAACTAACATTCGCAGGCATTTGATCGCTTCCCGGCCGGGTACCTTTCGATCGGTGGTAGACCTGGTGGGTAGGTTGTATGATGAGAGGGAGGTGGCAGTAGTCGAGGTGAAGAGGACAGGTAGTGGTGAAAGGAACTGGAGCGGGAAAAGGTTTGGACGTGGTGGTTTCACTCCAAACAACAAAAGGAGGAAAGTGGATGACCGAAGGGTGGTGTCATCAAGATCAGGGATAAAGAAGTGTGGTAAATGTGGGAGAGAGCTCGCTGGTGAGTGTAGGATGGGATTGAATGTTTGCTTCAAGTGCGGGAAGCATAGCCATATCTCTAAGGATTGTAGGGTGGCGAGATGCTACAACTGTCGTGAATAGGCCACCTGAGTCGGGACTATAAGAAGCCAAGGGCCGAGAGTTCCGGAGCGAAGAAGGGGACAGAAGATGGAGGATAGAGGGCAACTGCTAGAGCATTCATGATGACACGGGAGGAGGCTAGAGTGGATCCCTATGTCGTGTCAGGTATGTTTCTAGTAAACCAAACTTATGCCTCTGTGTTATTTGATTGTGGTGCTAGTAGGAGTTTTATTTCTACTACTTTCTGTGATAAGTTGTTTCTTAGTAGTAGAAATATTAGTGAGCCATTTGACGCAAAAACTGCTATTGGTAAGTCTACTAGAATTACTGATATGATAGAGGACTGTGCCATAGAACTAGAAGGTCATAGGTTTTCTGCTAAATTACATGTGATGCCCCTAGGCGGATTTGATGTAGTAATAGGGATGGATTGGTTAGCAACCTATGAGGCAAACATCATGTTACGAGAAGCTGATTCGATTAATTACGCCTGATGGAAGTTCGGTGATGGTTTACGGTGATCGCGTCACTACGGTTCCAAAGGTGATTTCGATGGCGGTGGCCGAAAAGTGCATAAGACGTGGATGTAGTGCCTATCTGTCCTGCGTGAAAGATGTGGAGACATCAGTACCACAACTGTCCGACGTACCAATGGTGTGCGATTTCCCAGACGTGTTTCTAGAAGACTTACCAGGTGTTCTACCGGATCGTGAGATTGAGTTTCAGATTGATCTGATACCCGATGCTCAACCCATTGCTAAAGCACCGTATCGATTATCTCCTACCGAGATGAAGGAACTAATGGACAAACTGTAGGAGTTGATGGATAGAGGGTTCATTCGACCAAGTATCTCTCCGTGGGGTGCTCTGGTGTAGTTTGTGAAAAAGAAAGACGGTAGTATACGGATGTGCATCGACTAGCGGGAGCTGAACAAGTTGACGGTAAAGAATCGGTATCTGTTACCGAGGATTGACGACTTGTTTGATCAGCTGCAAGGTGTTAGTTGGTTGTAAAGGATAGATCTTCGATCTAGTTATCACCAGTTGAAGGTGAAGGAGCGAGATATCCCTAAGATAGTTTTTCGCACGCGTTATGGACATTACGAGTTTCTTGTTATGAATTTTGGTTTGACTAACGCGCCAGCTGCCTTTACGGATTTAATGAACCAAGTGTGTCGGCCAATGTTAGATAAATCAGTGATCGTGTTTATTGATGATATCATGATTTACTCAAAGAGCGAAGAAGAACATGCCGGACATATTCGGGAAGCGTTAGAGACACTTAGAAGAGAGAAGCTGTATGCCAAATTCTCTAAGTGTGCTTTCTGTTGGAGCATATATAGTCATATATAGTGTGTCCGTCGCTTGACGAATAGTCTAGGCTTAATGTTATACACCTTGTAAACACATGAAACTGGGTCATTCGCAGGAGCATATGCGAATGAGACTCAGTCGTACGACTGAGCCATGCTAATGGACAAGTCGTGCGACTGAGAGATGCGATTGGAGCATTCGTAAGACTGAGCCATAAGAATGGTCCAGTCGTACGATTGAACCATACGCGTGGTCCAATCGTACGAATGGGCCCAGTCGCATCTAATATGGGCCGAGGCCTATATATACCAGTTTCAATGTGTAGAAACCTAAGGGTTTTGATAGGGTTCCCGGTGCCCAGGCGCTGCCGGATGAGAGGGGAGATCATACTCGATCTCCCCTTGCCAAAAGTCTTGATTCTTAAGTTGTAACGAGCTTAAAATCGTTATGTTTTATCAATAAAATCATTCAATTATTGTTCGTACTATTGTTTATCTTTTGGTTGTTTATCCTTCCATCAAGAACGTGCTCGGATGTTCATCGATCAAGTGACTTCACACTTTCTGGTTGCATGAAGTTCAATTTTTGGGTCACGTGGTAAATGCTGAAGGAATTATGGTGGACCCGGTGAAGGTTGTAGCGGTGATGTAATGGAAGTCTCCAAGGACGCCATCCGAGATCCGTAGTTTCTTGGGTTTGGCGGGCTACTATAGAAGATTTATACAAGACTTTTCCAAGATAGCCTCACCTTTGACCAAATTGACCCGCAAAGATGTGAAGTTTGAGTGGGGTCGGAAACAGGAGGATGCTTTCGAGGAGTTAAAGACGAGATTGGCTCAAGCTCCTGTCTTGACGTTGCCCTAAGGGAGTGAGGACTTAGTGCTATATTCGGTGCTTCTTATTCGAGACTAGGTTGCATGTTCATGCAACATGGAAGGGTAATAGCCTACGCATCCTGACAGCTGAAAACCCACAAAGTCAACTACCCTACCCATCACTTGGAGCTAGCGGTTGTGGTCTTCGCGTTGAAGATTTGGAGGCACTACCTGTACGGGACGAAGTGCGCAATCTTCACGGATCATAAGAGCTTAAAGTACTTCTTCGAGTAAAAGGATCTCAACATGAGGCAGAGGAGATGGTTAGAGCTCATCAAATATTATATCTGTGAGATCCATTATCATTCGGGTAAGGCCAACATTATGGCCGGTGCCCTTAGCCGAAAAGAGAGACCCGTGCTGATTCGGGTGAAGTCTAATTAGTTGGTTATGACCTTGGACTTGATGATTCAAGTCAAAGTATTTCAAGATCAGGTGTTGAAAGAATATCGCCTTAACTCTGAAAGAATAAGAGGTATAGTCTCGGAGTTAGGAGAAAACACTCACGGAGTGAGAACCCACTTCGGACGGATGTGCATTCCCGATACGGAGATCTAAGGGGACGAATTATGGATGAGGCTCATAAGACTCGATACTTAATTCATCCTGGTGCCACGAAGATGTATCAGATATTAAGAAAGATTATTGGTGGCCGGGAATGAAGCGTGACGTGGTAGAGTACATGAGCAAGTGCCTTACTTGTTTGCAAGTGAAGGCAGAACATCAGAAACCATACGGGAAGATCCAACCATTGGATATACCCGAATGGAAGTGGTAGCACATCACCATGGACTTTATTACCTCGAACAGCGAGGGGGTGCGATACCATTTGGGTGATTGTTGATCGCCTGCCCAAGAGTGCTCACTTCCTACCAATCCATGAGACATAGTCATCCGAGAGACTAGCGGATTTGTTCATTAAGAAGATTGTAGCTCGTCATGGTGTGCCGGTGTCTATTGTGTCAGATCGTGACACCCGATTCACATCAAAGTTTTAGAAGAGATTCCATGATGTGATGGGGACGAAGCTACATATTAGCACGGCTTACCATCCTCAGTAGATGGTTAGTCTGAGAGAATGATTCAGAAGCTCGAGGATATGCTTCGAGCATGCGTGATCGATTTTGGAAGGAGTTCGGAAGATCCACTTACCGTTAGCGGAATTCTCATACAACAACAGTTACCATGCCAGCATTGGCATGCCACCTTACGAGATGTTATACGATAGGATGTGTAGGACACTTGTATGTTGGTATGACATCAGGCAGAAAGAGTTGGGAAGCCTTGAGGTGATCGAGGCTACAGCTAAAAAGTTAGAGAAGATCAAGGCTTTCATAAAAGCAGCTAAGGATAGACAAAAGTCGTACGCCGACAAGAGGCGTAGACCGATTGAATTCTAGGAGGGCGACCGAGTTATGTTGAAGATCTCACCTTGGAAAGGATCATTCGATTCCGGAAGAGGGGCAAGCTAAGCCCGAGGTACATAGGGCTTTTCCGAATCACCGCACGAGTAGGAGAGGTGGCCTATCCAATTAGAATTGCCTGATGAGTTAAAGGGAATACATCCGACATTCCACATATCTCGTCTAAGGAAGTGCTTAGCTGATGAAGATATGATTGTACCACTGGACGATATCAAAGTGGATGAACGACTCAATTATGTGGAGCAGCCAGTGGAAAGAGAAAAGATTACGGAATAAAGTGGTTCCACTAGTGCGTGTGCAGTGAAAACACAGAAAGGGTTTAGAGTCTACATGGGAGACTGAAGAAGAGATGAGACAACATTACCCACAGATATTTGAAGAGTGACGGGTTTCAGGGATGAAAACCTCTTTAAGGGGGGTGGACTTGTAACACCCGGGAATTTTGGTCAATTAAAATAAAAGGAAAGAAAAGGGAAAAGGAAAACAAAAGTAATTAGAAAGAAAAAGGAAAGTATCTTGAAAGAAAGGAAAAAGAAATAAAGTGGAAGGGGGTAAAGTGAAAATAAGTACAAAAGTCAAATATTTTAATATATTATGGGTATGGCCGCCCATATCACCTTTTCCCATCTGCTTTTGTCAACAAAATAAAAGAAGAAGAAGAAAAGCAGATCCTTTATGGTTCTAGAGAGAGAGCAGCAAAACTTGGCCAAGGTATGGATTTTCGACCATGAAACTGATTTTTACATGTTCTTATGTGTGTACAAGTGTTCAGGTATGTGTTTTTGACATGTTTAGGTGTTAGAGTTCTTTTAAAAGTTCAAGTCAAAGGAGTTGAGCATAGAGCAGCTAAGGTGAGTTTCTAGACCCTATATTTCGTATGTTTTTAAAGATTCCAGGGCTGAAAATGCATGTAAAACATTTTTAAAACTTTTGTATGTATGACCATATGTATATATGCTTGTATGATGAGGTTTTGTGGTTGTAGATGCTAAGTTAATGCTTAGAATGGTACAGAGAAGCTTAGAACATTTTAAGATTTGTGTTTGGGACTAAAAAATATGTAGAAAGATGTAAGTTGATGGTCATGCGCCTAAACAGGGCCCATGCGCCTACTATTTTGCCTAAGAAAAAGTTTAAGTAGGGTCATGCGCCCAAACGGGGCCCATGCGCCTGAAAAATATGCCTTAGAAAGTTAAGTATATGATGATATGACCGAACAGTAGTCGATGCGCCTAGAAATGCCTTAGAAATTTCTAAGTGAAAGCTAATGTGCTTGCACAGTAGTTCATGTGCCTAAGTTTTTGAAGAAATGCCTAAGCATAAGGTGATGCGCCTAAATAGTGCCCATGCGCCCAAGGGGCTTATGCGCCTAAGTGTTGAAACAGTTAAGTATAGGCTCATGCGCCTTCATGAAACGCCCAAACAGTCTTCATGCACCAAATAGTGTCCATGTGCCCAAACACCTAGAAAATTTTCTGGAATTTTGGGAAAAACAGAATGTTAGGGTCTGACCGTAGTTTGACCTATGGACGGTTTTGGCCTATTTTGAGCATGAATATGTGATGGTCTATGGATAGATTATGTATGGTGATATGATGAATGTATGATATGCATATGTGTATGATGTTTTATCTTTCATTGATTTTCAAAATGTATAAATATATTATAATATAAAAGACATTAGGTATTATGTTATGACTTTACATAGTATCATGAATGTATGAAAGAACGTAAAGTATAATGTAACCAAGTGAAAGATAACAAAGACGAAAAGTGAAACGTAATGAAAGAAAGAATGGCTTGAAAGAAAATCGAAAGGAGGTGCACGACCATGTTGTCATTAGCTCAAATGTGTGCGGTTTTAATAACCCGAAGCATGCATACAGGGTCAATCATTGAGATTTACGGGACACTTGTGGCATGCCCTAGGTGACTGGGTCAGCTTCGTGCACAATGTTTGTGGTCTACTTGTAGACCACAGGCCCAGCATCAGCTTCATGCACAATGTTCGGGGTATTGTACATCGATCCATATGAAAGTAAAGAATGATGAAAAGTATGAAAAGTAAGTAAACAATGATGAAAAATATGAAACGTGCATATGAAAGTAAAGAATGACGAAAAGTGCGAAACGAAAGAACGTGTATGAAAGTAAAGACAGTGAAAAGTATGAAATGAAAGTATGTATATGAAAGTGAATTTTAGTGTAAAGAATGGAAGGAAAGTATGTATACAATGATAAAGGATAGTAATTTAAGTATGAAAGAAAGAAATAAACAATGAATATTGTTTGAATGTACGTATGATGTGTGCTTGTATACGAAAGTAAAGTATTTTACGGAAAGATATATTTCGTATATAAAACGCATAAGGTAATTTAAAACTTATAAAACTAGAAATCACTCAGCAACACTGACTTTTATGCATTTTCAGTTGGCAGGTAATGTTACTGATGATGGCACACGTGGAGGCTACCCGGCAGGGCAACACTGGCATCCATTCATGCAAAATATTATTGTTGTTTTGTAATGCAATTAACAGATGTTTCTTTTGTAACTTAATAATGTTGTATTGCATAACAATAGTAATTTATCAATGAAATGAATGGCCTTTTGTTATTGTAATTCTGCTGCAATATGTTATGAAATGTATATTATTATGTTTGTTTAGTGCTATGAATGGCCAATTGTGAGGTGCCTGGGAACGGGGTACACTTACACATATCCCCTCTCCTGGAAGATTTAAGAAGCACCAATTCCTATGGAATTTTCATCCCAGGTTTGAGGATAATGCACTCGTGCTCTGTGAAAAGCATTTGGCGCTTTTGATTATAGAACTGAGTAACACTAAAGAGATTGTGTACAAGCTGTTTGACAAAGTGTACTTTGTCCATTTTTATCTTACCATTGGATACACTACTTATACTAGAAATGTATCCTCCGGCTTCACCTCCAAATTAAACAGGGCCTCCATCAAAATATTAAAATTATTGAAGGAAAAATTTGTTCCCTATCATATGCCTAGAGCATCCACTATCTACAATCCAAATGTTTCCATTCTTCTCGTGCGGATGTCCCTGCACACCATGTGAAATGATTAGTTACTATTGGCAGCCCTGGCCTTATTGGTCTTGGGCTCTTCCATTGTAGATGTTAGGACCGAGTATGAACTGGTACTAACCGAATCTACATGAAACCAGATCAAATAGTACGAAATCCTAGTTGATTGGCGATCCAATCAGGGAGAACGTTAATCTAATCAAAATTAACGATGAGAAAAGGTTAAGAATTGATTAGGAATGATCAGAAACGCTCTATGAAGTTGGAAAGGACGACTTGGATGTTCTGGGACGACTAGGGTTGTGAATTCTCAAAGTGTTTTTTTTACGAATTAAGTGGTATTTATAGGTTTGGAGTCTTCATTCGTGCGACTGAACCATCAGCATTGTTCAGTCATGTGACTAAAGCATGCGGTTGATCCATCCGCATGACTGAAAGTCCACTCGTGCGACTGAGTCAATCTCATGTTACAATCGTGCGACTGATCCAGTCTCCTGGTTCGGTCGTGTGACTGGTCCATTAGCATGAAGTGTTCATTCGTATGGTCCATTAACATGGTCCATTCGCATGAAAACTTCATACAATTCACAAACCTATATAGTTAGTTTAGTATGCGTTATCACACAATAAACAATGAAACATTAAACATGATAAGTATCAACCACATATTTGTATTTCATTTATACTCATTCAATAACGCATATTCATTCATTCAAGAGTCTTTCATTACATATATCAAATTATTACATCAATGTAACAAAATGAAAGTCCATTAAACATTAAAGTACATTAGAACTAGAATTAGGGACATGTGTACCAACAAACTCCCCCTTGGACCTAGTTCTACCTATTCTTTGACTTCCTTTGCAAACTCTTCATATCTCTTGAATCTTTCTTCCTTTGAAACCCCAGCATGAATATCAAATGCAAAACATAACGTATAACTTGTTGAAACTGAAGTGCTTCCATGATATCCTGCGTATCAAAAACAGTGGCCACTTGTACAAAGTATATACATCGTTTGCTGGCAAGTTCGTGAGCCACATTTGGTCGAACACCCTTATTGTCTCCAAAGCCCACTTTCTATCCAACTTAATGATGGTTTCTCCAGTACGCCAGTCATAGTACCACTATTTAAAATGGGGTGTAAAGTCTTATGGCATCTCCCTCATAGGTATACGTGACATCGTGCGCGGAGGTTGCCATTTCAAGACAACTGTCGGCCTACCAGTAATGGGATTAACTTCAGACCTTTTGATATACCTCGTTGATTGTTGAGGTCTGAAGTTAACCCACCTAGTTTGGTACTCTCTTTTCAATGCAGCCTCAAACCAGCCTGACATCTTCTTCGGGTCGGCATATAGCAGCTTTAGGCGTGCCAGCTGGTTAAGCTCAAAACCGGGAAGAGTCTTTAGATCATGTGGAAATATAAAGTACTCTATTCCCCTATCCCTCTTCATTGCGTAAACACTCAAATCCTCAAAGTATGCCCACGCTATGATCTTCCCTAACACCTTGAGAAGTTTCTTCACTTTGTAGAGCTTGATATAGGCACTTGGCTTTGGTGCAGCGCGCTGGGCTCGGATCTCTGCGAAGCAAGCCACCCATTCAGCCTTTCCAATGTCCACATCGGCGTCCGAGGATTAGGCTTGGCTTGTTGATATCTCTGCTTCCTTTTCCATTTGATTCAGCTTCTTAAATGTATCACTGCCGAGAGTACTTCCCAAGTTGGGAACCACATTTCCCTATCGGTCAGTGTACTCTGGATAATGTTGGCCTGTGACATCCTCAATCTCTATCTCATCGACATCGTTGAGCTCATCATCACTAGCCACATCAACAGTTGGAGTGTCCTTGATAATCTCATCCGGGTTCAGCCGGAACATCCCAGCAAGTTGCTCGTCAGAAAGGTCATGAATTATTTCCCCTTCTTCAGGAGTATAACTCACAGACCTCCTGACAATGCCTTGCAAATCAAGTATCATTGTTAATTGAGACTTGATTTGCTATAGGGGAGCAACATCATATTCATCTTGCTGAGATGTTTGATCTGCTTGAATTAAAACCTGTAAACACATCAATAGTTAGTAAGTAATCAAGACAATCAAACATTTGATAATGAAATATAAACATTAATTTACAGAACATTAATACATGATTCAAGTACAAAGCTTTCAAAAATACATAGACATCTAAACCTTACTTTTGTCTTGAATCATACTGGGATCTTCTGCAGTCGGAGATGTAGGTGGGGCAGACGATGATGCTCCTTGGTCTTGTCTATTCTTTGTTCTTCTTTCTTGACCTTGAGCTGAGGCAGAAGCAGTTGCATCGCCTTCTTCCTCATCATCATCATCCTGCCTCCCTCTAGGCTCTCCATCATCACTCACCTCTGCATCATCACTGTCATCATATTTACCATCATCATCATCATCATCTACTTCTCCGATCTTAAGAGGCTCATCCTTAGATCCTTTGAGCATGAGCGTGATGGACTTATTGGTAGCTTCCAACTCCTCTATCTTCTTTGTTGATTCCACCTTATGCTCTTGGAGTTGGGCAATCTGTTGGGCCTGCTGTGAGATCTGCTGAGCTTGGTAGCACTGAGCTCCACAAGCTGACGTATCTGTGCAGTCTTCTCCTCATCAGCAGCCAACAGCTTTAGCACCATACAGTTTAGTGTTGCTAGCTGTTCCTCTACCCCAGTGGAGGGTAGAGAAGATCATGTGGGGAAACTGGGGTGTGAGGATGGTCCGGCTTGGTGGCTGGTGGTGGTAGTGGTGGCTGTGGTGAATAATCGGTGGTGGTGAATGAATGGGTGGAGAAGTATGGGGTGTAGCAGTGGACGGTGGAGGTGTTGTAGTAGTAGTGGGTAGTGTGCTGTAACATCCGGTTTCTAAATCCGGACTTGTAAATTATATTATAGTTATGATTAATTAAATTAAGTTGAGTTGTTTGATTGTTCAAGTATTCAGTCGCATGACTTGCATCCGAATGAACTTCAGTCGCACTCGTTATGTGCGATTGAGGCTCAGTCGTACGAATGGTGGGAGCATGAGCTTCATTCGCACGATTCAGTCGTGCGAATGGTTCAGTCGTGCGATTGGAAGTAAGGCGGCTAAGTTGTAAGTATGGATAAGTAAGGCAGTGTAGAAGGTTGAAAACAGACTTCTGTCTGTATTATCTTCAATCTCTTACTCTCTTCACACCCAAAACCCTCTTCTCACGAAATTGATTAGGTGAAACTCCGTTTTGGGTAAGTTTTGAACATCACGGACAAATCCGGAGATGTTATAAGCTGTGTGTATGATTGAATTTGATCCAATAACCTGTTTAAATCAGTAAATTGGTCTGGTTCATTTCTGAAATTAAAATCCAGGAATTCAAATCCAAGTTTTTATGAAGTTTCGATGAAATAATGGTCTGAAACCATAGTAAACGATGTGTATAGGATCTGTTTTGAATATGGTATGATTTGGATGGTTAAAACTCAAATTTTGAGTGAGTTTGGATCAAAAACGTCAAGAACACAGCTGCTGATTCGTTTCAGGCGAATGGGCTCAATCGCATGACTCAATCGTACGAATGAGAGTCTAGTCGTATGACTGAGTACGAATGGAGGTTCAATCGTGCGATTGGAACCCAGTCGCCTAGTTGGAAGTCCGAATGAAGACGAGCGAACACTGGATACGAATGAGAACTCAATCGTGCGAATGAATCGCTAGTCGTACGACTGAAGGTTCAGTCGCATGGTTCATCCGCATAGGTCCAATCGCATGATTGCTCATTCTCATAAGTGTTCAATCGCATGAGGGCCCTGTTGAGAATAAGTTTATTGAATCAAGGTTTATTGCTTTAGATATACCTTGATTAGAGGAAGGACTAGTTACTTTGTGTACGTGGATTGTGTAGACTGTGGTGAGGAAATTGATAAGGTGAGTTCTAAGCCCTTTTTAAATGTTTGGTTTTATCATTCGGGCTAGCACACATACAATGATAAATGAATTGAATGTTTTAGTACCAGAATTGTGATAGTAATGATGGATATGTTTCTAACAGTTTGTAAAGCTGTTAGAGGGAAAGTGGGGGTAATAAATGATTACCTGAACATTGTTAATCATTACTTGATGGTAATGATTGCAGTGGGTCAGGTAGAGTGTAAAAATTAGTCATCTGAACATTGTTAATCATTACGTAATGGTAATGATTCCAATGGGTCAGATGGGGTGTAATGATTAATGAAAATATGTAAAACTGGTGCTAAAAGCAAGAATGTGTGGGGTGTAAATGAGTGTGATAATATTGGCAATAAGTAAAAGAAATGTTTTTGAAATGGTAATGTGATGTAAATCTCAACAGGCCAGTTAGGGTAAGATGCCTGAGTGTGAAGCTGTACAGTTTGATAGGAGTGATGACGATCACTCAGCTCTGTGAACATCTTGTGGTGACGACCCTAGATGATTAATTGGCATCCTACTGGATGAGAGATAGTAACCGGTAGTTGCTAGATGTGGGCAACCGACGTTACCGAGTATGGGAGACTGGTAGTTGCTTGATGTGGGCAACCGACGTCTCTGGGTATAGTAACTGGTAGTTGCTGGATGTGGGCAACCGACGTTACTAGGTATGGGAGACTGGTAGTTGCTAGATGTGGGCAACCGACGTCTCTAGGTATAGGGAACTGGTAGTTGCTAGATGTGGGCAACCGACGTTCTGTGAAACAGGTCCAGTGGGACAAAATAATGATGAAAGTTGAACTTATAATATTGCCAATATGAATAGCACTTTCGTATGTGTAAAGATATTGTTAATGTTTTAATGAAAATTAGAACTCTCCAGTTTATCTGATGTTTTGAGTATGTTATGTGTGCTAGGTAAGGAGGGATCCTCTAATAATAGAGGAAAGCAAGTATGAGCCGATGAGGACGCTATCCCGGAGCAACTGCTGGCATAGGACGTAGGGCTTGTTAATAATGTAAATAGGATGATGTATAATTAAATACAATCACATGTAAAACGTTTTAAAAAGTTGGGTTAATATAAAATAGTGTTTAAAGTCTTCCGCTGTAAATAGAAAGCTCTGATTTGTGTTTAAAATATTAATCCAACTGGGTGACGTGCCTCCGGTGCCCTGCCGGGTTTAGGGCGTCACAGGTTGGTATCAGAGCAGTAGTTAAAGGGATCTAGTGTCACAATAACTAGACTTTAACTAGAAAATAGATATACCAGCAGGGATAGCTGGATAGAATAGTTTATTAAAACAAGAGAAGGTGATGGGACTATCATGAGAAGGAATAACGAGAATAGTAAAAGTAAAGTAAACAATTAATAGTACTTGGCCAACATTATTAATAATTTACTTTACTTATAGTATTCTGGTTACATACTTACATGTGGGTACCAAATAATCCTGATCTTTTTTAATAGGTTATGGCGGATAGGGAGAGTGAAAGAATGCAAGGTGGAACCTCGGGAAGAAATGTTGATGAGAGCACCGAGGTGCTTAGTATGACGAGGCAGCAATTCCGTGATGCAATTGCTGAGGAGGTTCATAAAGCCTTGAATGTAGCTAGACCTGATGAAAGTAAGAATATTGATAAAGCTGAGGGGTCTAGTGAGAGAAAGGAAGTTACGTATAACCAGTTTAAAGAATGTAATCCTCCACGATTTTCTGGGGCTATGGATGTGGTAGCCACTTATAAATGGCTTCGTGAAATGGAAGCCGTGGTCAAATTAAGTGAGTGTAGGGAGGATCAGAAGGTAAAGTTTGCAGCCCACTCGTTTGTAGGTGAGGCTCTGTATTGGTGGGATACGATTATCCAGACGTTAGGTGAGGAGGCTACTGACAAAATGTTATGGCCTGAATTTAGAAAGTTAGTATCGGATAGGTTTTGTCCGAAAGGCGAGATGGATCGAATAGAAATGAGTTTCCTGCAGTTTCAGGCGGGTAATATGTCTCATAGGGACTACACGTCTAAGTTTGAAGAGATGGCACGATTGGTGCCTCATTTGGTGGTTCCTGAAGAGAAGAAAATTTTGAGGTATACACAGGGGTTGCCTCAGGAGGTTAGAAAGCTGGTTAGATCATCTGCTCCGAGTAGTTACCAGTTGACGGTAAACTTAGCTGCAGATATGTATCAAGAAGTTTATGGTAGTAATGTTGCTCCTGATGGGAATAAAAGGAGGCGAACCTATAGTACAAAGAAGATTTGAGAATCCAAGTTTTCAGAAGAAGGGTAAGTTTGGAAGGGTCAATTCCAAAAGAATGTCGGAAATGAGCTGCCACGTTGTGGGAAATGTGGCAGGCTACATAAGGGTGAATGTATGATTGGTAACAGAACTTGTTTTAAATGTGGAAGGTTAGGACATTATGCTAATGAATGTAATGAAAGCCCTCGTAGATGTTATGAGTGTGGAGAAACGGGGCATATTCGTAGTGAATGTCCAAGATTAACCATTAGAAAGCCTGAACCGGTTAGATCGATGAAAGGGTCAGGAGAAGGGTCAAGTGTGGCGAAGGGGCGAGCCTATTCTATGTCAGCTAGTGAGGCTAAAGTTCTGCCAGATGTAGTCTCAGGTATGTTTCTAGTTAATGGGATTCCAGCTAGCGTGTTATTTGATTCTGGTGCAAGTGGGAGTTTCGTGTCTGTTGATTTTTGTCCTATGCTTGCGTGTGAAATTCGACCATTAGAGATAGCCTTTATAGTTGAAACTGCTAATGATAAATCTGTGATGATTAGTAGTATGATTGATGGTTGCTAAATTGAATTAGAAGGATATAAGTTGCCTGTTAAACTATATCCAATGGTGTTAGGAGGATTTGATGTAGTTTTGGGTATGGATTGGTTGGCAAACCATGAACCCCATATTCTATGTAATAAGAAGTTAATTCAATTAAGAGCACCAGATGGGAAAACGATTAATGTATACGGTGATAGAGAGGAGTCAACTGTGAAAATAATATCTATGATAAAAGCTGATAAGCTAATGAGCCGCGGGTGTGTATCTTATTTGATATATGTAATTGATTCCCAAAATCCTGTGAGAAAGATAGAAGACATTCCTGTGGTTAGATATTTTGCAGATGTATTTCCAGAGGAATTACCGGGTATTCCTCCAGATCGTGAAGTTGAGTTTAGAATTGATTAGGTTCCGGGAGCTAAGCCAGTTGCTAAGTCACCTTATAGATTAGCTCCATCGGAATTGAAAGAGTTAATGAAGCAGACTGAAGACTTGCTAGAAAGAGGACTCATTAGACCCAGTTCTTCCCCGTGGGGTGCTCCAGTATTGTTTGTGAAGAAGAAAGATGGGAGTATGCATATGTGTATTGATTACAAAGAATTAAACAAGTTGACAATAAAGAATAAGTATCCACTCCCACGAATAGATGATTTGTTTGATCAGCTACAGGGAGCTAGTTGGTTTTCTAAGATAGATCTTTGTTCGGGGTATCATCAGTTAAAAGTCAAGGAAGAAGATATACCTAAGACAGCGTTTCGCACCAGTTATGGTCACTATGAATTTCTGGTTATGTCTTTTGGGTTGACAAATGCCCCTGCTGCTTTTATGGATTTGATGAATAGAGTGTGTAAGCCAATGTTAGATAGATCAGTAATTGTGTTTATAGATGATATACTGATCTACTCGAAGAATGAGGGAGATAATGCTTGCCATCTTCGTGAAATATTGGAAAGATTGAGAAAAGAAAGGCTTTATGCAAAATTTTCTAAGTGTGAGTTTTGGTTACGGGAGGTACAGTTTTTAGGGCATGTGATTAATGCAGAAGGTATTTTAGTAGAACCTGTCAAGATTGAAACAGTAGTGAGGTGGAGTCCTCCAAAGACGCCATCTGAGGTCCACAGTTTCTTGGGTCTGGCTGGTTATTATAGAAGGTTTATTCAGGATTTTGCTAAAATCGCATCCCCATTAACGAAACTGACAAGGAAGAATGAAGAATACGTTTGGGGACCAGAACAAGAAAATGCATTTCAAGAACTGAAGCAGAAGTTAACCCAATCACCAGTGCTGTCATTGCCAGATGGAAATGAAGATTTGGCGATTTATTCAGATGCTTCGTATCAAGGTTTAGGCTATGTTTTGATGCAGAGGGGACGAGTAATTGCTTATGCTTCCAGACAGTTAAAAGAACATGAAAAGAATTATCCGACACATGATCTAGAACTGGCAGCAGTGGTATTTGCCTTGAAAATATGGATGCATTACTTATATGGGACGAAATGTACAATTTACACAGATCATAAGAGTTTGAAGTATTTCTTTGATCAGAAGGAATTGAACATGCGCCAGCGAAGATGGTTAGAGTTGGTGAAAGATTATGATTGTGAAATACTTTACCATCCTGGTAAAGCAAATGTGGTTGCTGACGCATTAAGCAGAAAGAATGAACACCCTCCAATTTGAATTAAGTCATACAAGTTAGTGATAACCCCAGGCTTTATGTATCAATTACGAGAAGCTCAATTAGAAGCATTAAAAGAAGAGAACGTGAAGCGGGAACGAATGAAAGGTCAAACAAAGGATCTGGAAGAAAATAGCTTTGGAGTTAAGACGAAGTGTGGTCGTATGTGGGTTCCGATTAAGATGAGGGAATTAGTGTTAGATGAAGCTCATAAGTCCAGATATTCTATACATCCTGGTGCTACTAAGATGTATAAGGATTTGAAACAAGAATATTGGTGGCCCTGTATGAAGTTTAATGTGATGCAATATGTGAATAGGTGTTTGACGTGTCTTCAGGTGAAAGCTGAGCATCAAAAGCCATATGGTAGGCTTCAACCCTTAGAGATTCCGAAATGGAAGTGGGAAGAATTGACAATGGATTTCATAACTAAGCTTCCGCGTACAGCTAAAGGTTATGATACCATTTGGGTCATAGTGGATAGACTGACACGTAGCGGACATTTCTTACCAATTAAAGAGACGTATAACTCTGAGAAGTTAGCAGAACTGTTTATTCGAGAGATTATTGCTCGACACGGGGTACCATTGTCTATTGTGTCAGATAGAGATACACGTTTTACTTCGAGATTTTGGAGAAAGTTTCATGAAGATATGGGTACTCGTCTGTTACACAGTACGTCTTTCCACCCAGAACTGATGGGTTGACTGAAAGGACTATCCAAACAGTTGAAGACATGTTACAAGCTTGTGTTATCGATTTCGGTAGTAGCTGGGATAGTCATCTGCCATTAGTTGAATTCTCCTACAATAACAGTTATCATTCTACGATTGGGAGAGCCCCTTATGAGATGTTATATGGCAGGAAATGTAGGAGTCCCATATGTTAGGGAGAAGTTGGGCAGAAAGAGTTGGGCAGTTTGGAAATTGTACAGGCTATGAATGAGAAACTGGATCAGATCAAAGCTCGGTTTAAAGCAGCTCAGGATCGACAGAAGTCTTATGAAGATAAAAGGCGAAGGCATATAGAGTTTGAAGTAGGAGATAGAGTTATGTTGAAGGTATCTCCTTGGAAGGGAATTATCAGATTTAGAAAGAGGGGAAAGTTAAGTCCTCGTTTTATAGGACCGTTTAGCATCATAGAACGGATTGGGGAAGTGGCCTATAAACTAGAATTACCCGATCAGTTGCAAGGAATTCACCCAACTTTTCATGTATCACAGTTGCGTAAGTGTTTGGCTGATGAGAATGCTTATGTACCTTTAGGTGATATAGAGGTGGATGATAAGTTGAACTATGTTGAGAAACCTACTGCTATAGTAGACAGAAAGGTGAAAAGGTTGAGGAACAAAACTATTGAGTTAGTTAAAGTGCAGTGATCGAATAGAAAGGGTTTGATTTCACTTGGGAGTCAGAAGAAGAAATGAACAGAGATTATCCCCAGTTATTTGAATAGTTGGTTTCGAGGACGAAACCTATTTAAGGGGGGGAGAGTTGTGACATCCGGTTTCTAAATCCAGACTTGTAAATTATATTATAGTTATGATTAATTAAATTAAGTTGAGTTGTTTGATTGTTCAAGTATTCAGTCACATGACTTGCATCCGAATGAACTTCAGTCGCACTCGTTATGTGTGATTGAGGCTCAGTCGTACGAATGTTGGGAGCAAGAGCTTCATTCGCACGATTCAGTCGTGCGAATGGTTCAGTCGTGCGATTGGAAGTAAGGCGGCTAAGTTGTAAGTATGGATAAGTAAGGCAGTGTAGAAGGTTGAAAACAGACTCCTGTCTGTATTATCTTCAATCTCTTACTCTCTTCACACCCAAAACCCTGTTCTCACGAAATTGATTAGCCGAAACTCCGTTTGGGTAAGTTTTGAACATCACGGATAAATCCGGAGATGTTATAAGCTGTGTGTATGATTGAATTTGATCCAATAACCTGTTTAAATCAGTAAATTGGTCTGGTTCATTTCTGAAATTAAAATCCAGGAATTCAAATCCAAGTTTTTGTGAAGTTTCGATGAAATAATGGTCCGAAACCATTGTAAACGATGTGTATAGGATCTGTTTTGAATATGGTATGATTTGGATGGTTAAAACTCAAATTTTGAGTGAGTTTGGATCAAAAACGTCAAGAACACAGCTGCTGATTCATTTCAGGCGAATGGGCTCAATCGCATGACTCAATCGTACGAATGAGAGTCTAGTCGTATGACTGAATACGAATGGAGGTTCAATCGTGCGATTGGAACCCAGTCGCCTGGTTGGAAGTCCGAATGAAGACGAGCGAACAATAGATACGAATGAGAACTCAATCATGCGAATGAATCGCTAGTCGTACCACTGAAGGTTCAGTCGCATGGTTCATCCGCATAGGTCCAATCGCATGATTGCTCATTCTCATAAGTGTTCAATCAAATGAGGGCCCTGGTTGAGAATAAGTTTATTGAATCAAGGTTTATTGCTTTAGATATACCTTGATTAGAGGAAGGACTAGTTACTTTGTGTACGTGGATTGTGTAGACTGTGGTGAGGAAATTGATAAGGTGAGTTCTAAGCCCTTTTTAAATGTTTGGTTTTATCATTCGGGCTAGCACACATACAATGATAAATGAATTGAATGTTTTAGTACCAGAATTGTGATAGTAATGATGGATATGTTTCTAACAGTTTGTAAAGCTGTTAGAGGGAAAGTGGGGGTAATAAATGATTACCTGAACATTATTAATCATTACTTGATGGTAATGATTGCAGTGGGTCAGGTAGAGTGTAAAAATTAGTCATCTGAACATTGTTAATCACTACGTAATGCTAATGATTCCAATGGGTCAGATGGGGTGTAATGATTAATGAAAATATGTAAAACTGGTGCGAAAAGCAAGAATGTGTGGGTGTAAATGAGTGTGATAATATTGGCAATAAATAAAAGAAATGTTTTTGAAATGGTAATGTGATGTAAATCTCAATAGGCCAGTTAGGGTAAGATGCCTGAGTGTGAAACTGTACAGTTTGATAGGAGTGATGACGATCACTCAGCTCTGTGAACATCTTGTGGTGACGACCCTAGATGATTAATTGGCATCCTACTGGATGAGAGATAGTAACCGGTAGTAGTAACTGGTAGTTTCTAGATGTGGGCAACCGACGTTACTGAGTATGGGAGACTGGTAGTTGCTGGATGTGGGCAACCGACGTCTCTGGTATAGTAACTGGTAGTTGCTAGATGTGGGCAACCGACGTTACTAGGTATGGGAGACTGGTAGTTGCTAGATGTGGGCAACCGACGTCTCTGGGTATGGGGAACTGGTAGTTGCTAGATGTGGGCAACCGACGTTCTGTGAAACAGGTCCAGTGGGACAAAATAATGATGAAAGTTGAACTTATAATATTGCCAATATGAATAGCACTTTTGTATGTGTAAAGATATTGTTAATGTTTTAATGAAAATTAGAACTCACCAGTTTATCTGATGTTTGAGTATGTTGTGTGTGCTAGGTAAGGAGGGATCCTCTAATAATAGAGGAAAGCAAGTATGAGCCGATGAGGACGCTATCCCGGAGCAACTGCTGGCATAGGACGTAGGGCTTGTTAATAATGTAAATTGGGCGATGTATAATTAAATACAATCACATGTAAAATGTTTTAAAAAGTTGGGTTAATATAAATAGTGTTTAAAGTCTTCTGCTGTAAATAGAAAGCTCTGATTTGTGTTTATAATATTAATCCAACTGGGTGACGTGCCTCCGGTGCCCTTCCGGGTTTAGGGCGTCACAGTGGTAGTAGTGGTGGTGGCTATAGTGGTAGAGGTGGTGGCTATAGAGGTAGAGGTGGTGGTAAGCAGTGTAAATCTGGGCCTCTTTCCCTTCTTCCCATAGGGCTGAGCCATCCTCTTCTTCCGTATCCCCTTTGACACGGAGGCTCCTCCTTGGCTGTTGGGTTCGTCTGGGGCGTATGATGGATCAGTAACAGCCTCCCTAGACTCACCCTGGCGTCCACCTACCGCCCTCATGCCTCTCTCAGTGGCCACGACCCGGCTTCCCACCATTCGTACCAGAGGCTCTTCGTCTGACTCCTCCTCCTCATTAGGCTTGAAACTCCTGATGGAATCCAGTAGTCTCTGTACCTCCTTGGATAGGTGGTGGAGATGCAACATCAGCAGCAGTGGCCCTAGTTTGAGAGGGACCAGTATCTCCACCATCACCACTACCATCGTCATCTGAGTCGTCAACTGGGAGCACAATCTGCTTTGTGTCCGAATCACTATCATCGTGGCTCCACTTTCGCCTAGCTGACGCCACATAATCCTCTTAGGACAGATGCCCGAACAGTCGCCTTACCTGGGGCTTCACCTGCTTGCCCCGGTATACCTTCATCCATCCTAGAGTGGTGTCATCCATCACCTCTAGAACCACGACGTCCTCCTTCTCCTTGGGCAGCGAAGGGAGCTTATGATCGATAATCATCTGCATAAAGTGTGGGTACATGCAGAAGTTCTCTTTGTCTTTCGCCTCAATGTTCTCCACCATATAGGTGAAGATCATCCTCTAGAAGCTGAATGGGTGATTCAGCACCAACGCCAGGTAGGCGTTCTGCATCTGATCAGATAGCTCGTCGAAGCCTCCCTTCTGTGAGGCGATGCATCTCAACAGCACGTGGGCTAAGTACTTGAATTAGGGGCACAGGTTTCTCTTGTTGAGCACACTTGCGTTGATGTCCCCCGAGTACTTAGCCCTCAGAAAACATCCTCGAACAGTAAGGGGATGCAGTCGTGTGGGGCAATCAGCATCATCTCTGAACTCTAATACAGTCCTGAGATCCTCCTCCGTGATCTCTATGGCCTCCCCAAAGACGGAACTCCTGATACGATAGGGCTCGGAGGACCTGTCAACTACAGCGCTTTCCCAGAAAGCCTGCTGAACTGATCTATACGGTGTGCACGGTGTCGAGATTGCTCGGAAGATCCTCGACCTCCGTAGAAAGTAATGATGCCAGAGAACTCAGCTGCGTTGCGTGATGACAGATCAAGATAAGCACAAATATTATGCTTTGTGCTCATTTTCCAACGACTCGCCATCTGTGACACAAAGTAAATAAACGTTAGTAAGTGTCAATGAGTAACAGTTTGATTCAATGAACTTGAAAACTTTTGTTCAGTCGTGCGAATGAACTGTGCGACTGAGATCTAGTCGTGCGAAAAGACTACGCGACTGAGATCTAGTCGTGCGCATGAGCTCATACGTACGACTTAGTCATGCGACTGGGCTTAAACGTATGTTCTCTCATGCGTTTACCTCAGTCGTGCGACTAAACTCATACGCATGGTTCATTCATGCGATTGAGAAATTCGTCCATCTCAGTCGTGCGATTGAGCCATTCGCATAGCTCAGTCGTGCGATTGAAGTTCATCAGGGTGTCCATTCGCATGATAGACTGTTTGTCCATTCAAATTCAAATTTTGAGCAAAACATGATGTTAGACGTTGTGGCTTGGCTCATTAGGTTCGCAAATGTTCGACTAAACTCCTAATAACTTTTATTTAATCAAGATACTTAGTTTTAATGGTTTATTTGTCAAACTAAGTTTCAGTTCTATTTAGATCTTAAGTTTGATCATTTGGACATGTATTTATTGATCTTTGAGGTTGAACATCGTCGCGCAATACCTGTAGAATCAGTACAAATCGTCAGAACCCATCAAACACAGGTATATATCGATCAAACGAAATTTTGGCAGAGTGAGGTTAAGTCGTGCGTTTGAGTGGGCGATTGGAGTGAATGAGCAACTGCGACCGACTCCCTCTCTATTTACACTAGGGTTTCCTCCAGTCGTGTGATTGAACCTAGTCGCATACTTGATTCATGCGACTGAGGGTCAGTCGCGCGTCTGGCTCATTCGGTCACCTCCAGTCGTATGATTGAGGGTCATTCGTGTGACTGTCACAGTCGGTCACCTCCAATCGTGCGATTGAGTTCATACGTATGGTCCAATCGTACGAATGGTCCATACTCATGATCCCTTCGTGCGAATGGCTCATACTTCAGATTTTTGACTTTATGACCATTTGACACTTAGCCCCTTTTAACAGTTGATAAAACATTTGAGCATTCGATCATCTCAGACATGACCATTTTGACTTAAAGAACCTTTGATCACCTCAGACGTGATCCATTTATCGGCCCGATCACCTCAGACGTGATCCTTTTACTTGAAAACCGTTAATCACCTCAGACATGATTCTTTTAAGAACAAAAACTGATGATCACCTCGGACGTGATCCTTTTAATTTTCTTCAGAAACAGGTGATTCAAGATTAACGTTCAGTTCCTTTTGTGACATTCACAGAGATACATCTTGTTGCACAGTCCGACACTGACACACTACAAACAGAAAAACTTGAAAACTAGAAACACTTAATTAAATTACTGAAATACATATTATTGTGATTTTGTTTGGGTAAAGTTGAAGACATTTTAATATTCACTTTAAAATGATTCTCCTCCTGAGCATATCAGTCAATTAGCATTAACTTTATTTCTAAGACAGATTCATATGGAATCAGACAGGCATAAACGTAATTTCTTGGAACTTTTGTTGATATATGAAAAGGAAACTACATATTTACAGATCACAGTTTCTCATTCATCTAAGACTTCTAAGCACCAACTGGAATTCATGCTTGGTCTGTTATGTAACACACATTGATTTTGAACATAAGGTGGTGCAGTCACGACGATTATCGGTATAATTGTCCACTGAAGTCCATACACAGATTTTTGACACACATCAGTGATAATTAAGTGGATTTGACCAACAAGTGTTTGTGCGTCCCACTAGTATATGGTAATCAATCTTCCTCAGGAGATTTTTGAGCGGTCCGGTGGTTAAGAAGATTTTGGTTCTAAGAGCTTTCAAAGAGATACAAAGCCTCAGGTCAGTGCCATCGCACAGCAGAGAGGCGCAAACAACAGTGAATTCTTAGAACGGATAGGTTATGCTAAGCATCAAGTCAGTGCCATCGCACAGTAGAGAGGCGCAAGACCTATCTTCTTCTTAGAGCAGTATACTATAATATACATTTCAACAGTGACTTTTTTCATCTTTTGCTCTGTTTTTAGGTCTTTGCACACATTTGTGGCATTCAATTGCTCCTCACCCCTTATTGGAAATTGATTGATTGTGCAAACCAGGGATACCATGGGAACCCATAACTTGTTGATAGATTCAGGTTTAAGTGAATCACCAATGATGTCTACTAGTCTTTGTGTTGAACCTACCGATACATCGTATAATGGACTAGCACCTCCCTAGACCTACTTTCTCCATGTAATTACAGTAATACACAAGCTATCATTTTTCCAATATGTTAGACTTAGAGTTGTCAGACTTACAATTTTCTATGATTTAAATTAAACATTGCAAAAATGGAAAATCTTTTTGGTGTTCCAAGTAACACGACGCCTGTGTACTATCACTTTCATTGTGTTGAATCACTTTCTTAAATTTGTTGTTTTTGCCTTTTTGGCTTATCAGCTCTCCCCCCTTTTTAAGTAAATAAATACTGAAACTAAAATAATTTCCCCCTAAAATACTAAAATCGAAAATATTTTTGTGTTTTTGGATTTTTTAAGACAGTAAATAAATAAGATAAATAAAATAAAATAAAAGAAAAAAGAAACTAAACAAGTGTCGGACTAAGCATTTGCATCTTCTAGAATTACATCACATCTTTTTCATGCCATTGACCTCTAACAGATATAAAAATCTGGGTTTATCAAAAGGTTTAGTGTAGAGGTTGGCGTGTTAAAAATCCGTGTTTATTTTAATCAAATCAATTAATTGTTTTTCATAGCAATCATGTATGAAATGATATTTTATGCCGATGTGTTTAGTCTTAGAGTGTTGAACAGGATTTTTAGTTACATCTATGGTAGCAGAATTATCAACAAAGATAGGAGTGTTAGAAAATTGCAAACAGTAGTCCCGCATTTGCTGTTGTACCAAGATGATTTGGGAACAACAACTTATAGCAGTAACGTATTCAGCTTCCCATGTTGACAGAGCAACAGATGTCTGCTTCTTGCATTGCCAGGTGACTAAACGCCTTCTAAAGAACTGACACCCTACTGATGTTGACTTAAAGTTCATCTTGCAGCCACCGTAGTTTGAATCACTATAAGCAGTTATCTCAAAGTCATCATCATGAGGATACCACAACCCCAGTGTTGGAGTGCCCTTCAGATAACAAAAAAATCCTTTTCACCCCGATCAGATGATTTACTTTTGGTTTGGCTTGATATCTGGAGCATAGACATGTGGCGTACATGATATCCGGACGCGAGGCAGTGAGACACATGAGAGATCCGATCATCCTACGATACATAGTGGCATCCACCAAATCCCCATTATCATCTGGTGCCACATCATGGTTTGTCGTAAGTGGGGTACCGGCAACAGTGACATTTTCCATATCAAATCGACTTAGAATGTCACCAACACACTTAGTCTGATGCAGAAAAATACCGGTAGGTGTCTTATCCACCTGTAAACCTAGGAAGAACTTCATCTCTCCCATTGCACTCATTTCAATTTCTGCCTTCATCACAGATTCGAATTCTTTACATAATTTTTCGTTTCGGGAACTGAAGATTATGTCATCCACATAAATCTGCACCATTAGTAAATCTCCATCTTTCTGTTTGATAAACAACATGCAGTCAATCACACCCCTGCGAAAACCATGTTTTAATAGGTGGGTGGAGAGCTGCTCATACCAAGCTCGAGGAGCTTGATGTAGCCCGTACAGAGCCTTGTCCAGCTTGTAGACTCTGTCCTGATGGTAAGGATCTTCAAATCCTTCGGGTTGACTGACGTATACTTCTTCACAGATTTCCCCATGAAGGAATGCACTTTTAACATCTAGCTGATAAACCTTGATCTTCATGTAGGATGCATAGGCCAGAAAAATACGAATAGCTTTCATCCTTTCCACTGGTGTAAACACTTCATTGTAGTCGATTCCCTTGACTTGTCTGAATCCTTGAACAACCAATCTTGCCTTGTTTCTGATTACTACATCTTGGTCGTCCTTCTTACAGCGCAACACCCATTTGGTGCCAATCACCTTAACTCCTTTAGGCCTATCCACAAGCGTCCACACTCCAAGCTTCTTGAACTGTAGCAGCTCTTCCTGCATAGCATTTAACCAGGCCTCGTCCTTTAGGGCATCACTTACGTGTTTGGGCTCGACTTGAGAAACAAAACATTTGAAAGCACCATCATTCACGTAACCCTTTTCCATAATAGCAGCAAAATCAGCAGAGTATAACTGATTTCTCGTATGAACCCCGGAGTGGAGAACCCCAATGATGGATTCCTGGGGATTATTCACACTAACCCTTGTCACAGGTGTCGTAGGAACGACCACTTCAGTATCCATGTTTGTGACTACAGGTTCAGCATCCGGGTTACCTGATGCGTTCTCAGCACTTGTTGAACTGCCAGCTTGATTGACGTTATTCTCAATACCTGCTGCAACTGTTTCTTCATCATCTGATGAGACATCACTAATGTCCTGAGCAGTTTCTGTAGAGGCAGAAGCACCACTAGTTGGTACTGTATTGCTGAAATCTAGATTTGGAGCGTTTATGACATCGTACATCCTCTGTGCAGCAATCTCGTCATCTGAACATGTTGGAGGAAGGTTGAAGGATTTGAAAAATCCATCATAATCGAAGAATGAGGATGGACCTTTCCCAGCAGGGGGTGGTGTATCTTTCCACATCCACGTTGCACCACACTTCTACCTGACCTGTAGAATTGTTATAAACTCATTTGTCAGGTATGTTGTATCCGAGAAAGATGCCTTCATCTGCTTTCTCACTGAACTTGCCTTCTGGAGTTTTCTTTAGTAAGATACATGGAGCTCCGAAAGGTTTCAGATAATTCAGATGGTTTCCGTTTTCGAAGCAACTCATAGCAAGTCTTACCATGTCGCTTGACTACCAATACACGGTTAAGAGTGTAGCATGCATTGGCAACTGCTTCATTCCAGAATTGTACTGGCATTTTGAATCTGCCAACATCGTCCTTGTAGTTTCTATCAAGCTCTTATTCTTGCGTTCAGCAACACCATTCATCTGTGGCGTGTATGCGGAGGAGAACTGATGAACAATCCCTTTTTCTTTGCCAAACGCATCCATCCACTGATTCTTGAATTCCGTCCTGTTGTCTGAACGAATCTTCCTTACCTTCAGGTTGTACAGTGATTCTAGTGTAGTCACGAGCACTTTGAACGATTCAAATATCTCTAATTTAGCTTTCAGAAACATCACCCATGAAAATATCGAGTAGTCATCAGTGACTACTAAGCAGTACCAGTCCCTGCAATACTCCTTGTGCTGACAGGACCAAACAGGTCCATATGCAGAAGCTCCAGGGGCATCTCAATAGAATTGACGTTCTTGGACTTGTGAGATTTCCTGCTCTGCTTTCCTTTCTTGCATGAAACACAAAAATCCAGAAGTTGGAAGTTCTTAAAAGTTACTCCCTAAACTAAGTTGTTCTGAATCAGATGATTCATCTTCTGAGGATTTATGTGTCCCATTCTCCTGTACCATGAAATGTACTCCTTCTCCGTTGCCTTTGATAAGAAGCACTGAGCAGTGGACTCAGTTATAGAAGCTTTAGACATGTCCAAGACGTACAAATCATTCCACCTTGAAGCTGACATTAGTACCTGCTCCTCAGGGATATCCATTTCCTTCTTCAAAATGTAACATTTTCTATTGTCAAACATAACCTTAAAGCCCTTGTCATATATCTGAGAAACTGAAAGTAAATTGTTTTCTAACTGCTGAACATAATTTACCTTATCAAATTTTACCTTCCCATTACCTACTTCTCCTTGAGCTGTGATGTACCCACCTTTGTTACCAGCAAAGGAAGCATGTCCCCCTTTAATTTGTTTGACATTGAAAAGGAGAGGGTGATTCCCAGTCATGTGCCTGGATACCCCGCTATTAATAATCCATGTGTTGGTAGAAGCACTATAGCGGACAACTGCACATACACAAAAAAGGATTAGTTAAGGAGTGGGACCCAAGCCTTTACTGGCTTGGGTTTCCCATAGGCATCGCACATCACAAACTCCACCCACTGTCCATTTGGAGTTGGAGAAACCGCATTCTTCTGCTTATCACCACTATCAGACACATCAGATGTGTTTAGCTTTCCACAGACCATCCTTGTGTAAGGCTTGTTTGTGGTAAACCGATGACTGATTAACAGTTTGAACTTTAGGTCTATTTTCAATAATTGGTTTTGCCACAGGCATCACAGACTTTCCTGTGGCTTGTCGTGTTGTCTTTGGTGTTAAGAAGAGGTGTTAGACCTAGCAGGCATTTTAGACCTCTATTTTGAAAAAGTAGGTGTGACTTCCTGAACCAATTCAATTTTATGTCTAGGTGTCTGATAGCGAGGACAGCATGAAGAAATGTGTCCTCTTTGTCCATATTTATAGCATGATCTCCTCTTAACAGGACTAGGAGATCTTTTATGGGGTGGGGAATACACTTCAGGATTGATCCTTTTGGTCTCAACCTTTGGTTTTTCACCTTCTTTGACAAATTTGATTTGTTTAACATTTTGGTTGTTTTGTCTTTTCACATTGTTGAAATCTTGCTTGACCGGTTCAGACTGAGTTGTTTTTGAAATTTTTGGTTTTGACATAGCAGTGTTGATCCCAAACCAAGAGGCACGTGATCATCCTCTACTACCCAGTCCCAAATTAAGACTTCATCCGTTGTGCTCGAAGTTAATGCCTTCTGATCAGTCACCTGAGGTGCAGATTTAACTGCAGTGTCAGGATCACTGACCAAAGGAGTAGTCACCACATGATCCTTGATAGGATTATTACTAACAGGATGCTGTTTTATGTTTAAAAGGGTCTCATGTGGTGGAGGCACAACTTTATAACCAAGCCCTTCTCCATTGTTTCTTTCTTTAACCAAGTTTTTTATGATATGTGAGGAACTAGCTAAACTATGCAGTCTTTGTTTTAATGACTCATTTTCCACTTGAAGAATAGCTTTGTCCTTTTAATTTCCTTAATTGAATTTAAATAAAACTTTATGTCATTTTCTGGTTAAAAGCCACAACCTCGGTTTCCCTTAGTTGTTTTCTCAATAATTCAATTTTCTCTTTAAAACTGCTTTCATTTTGCTTCAACACTCTGTTAGCCTCAGTGCAAAGTTTTAAGTCATTTACCAAGTTCTCATTATGTTCTAATAACCTAGTAAATTTTAAATCAATGCATTCCCTAAACTGATAGCATTCAACACAAGCATGTTTATCGAATAGGGTTTCTTTAGAATCTACCTGTGCAGAGTTTGAGGTGCCAGCAACAAATGCAACCTGGGGTTCCTGGTGAGTTTTAGAAGCATCATTCAGTTCATTTTCTACCAGATGATCAACAGCATCCATTGATTCATTTACATCAACAGCATCCAACTCAGCCAAGTTCTCCCCCTCACTTGCTGAGTCATCGTTTAGATCCTCAACCAACATGATATTAGCTTCACCGTCAGATAAGAAGCGAAAAGACCAGCCTTGACCTTCATCACCTTGTGCCACCATTACTTTGGAGTCCTGACTGGTTGGAGCTATCTTCTTGTCTTTTTCTTGTCTGTTGGTTGATGAAAACAGGTTACCATTGCCTATTTTCTTAGGTTTAACACACTCTCTCTTGAAATGGCCTTTTTCTCCACAGTTGAAACAGGTGACCTTTGACTTGTCGAATCCAAAAGTAGTATCCTTTTTGGCCACCAGATTCTGTCCCGTTTTCTTGACGAATTTCTTAGCTCTTCGCACAGCACTAGCTAGAGCCCACATGATATCCATCCTCTGTAGCTCGGTTTCATCCACTTGCTCATAATCTCATCTGCTAAGTGACAGTTACCAATCTTCCCTACTACTAACCCATCATACGAATGAACCATAGCAGTAAGTAAATCCATATGTTCCTTAGCAACCTCCACAGTTACGTTGCTGAGATTCTCTGTCGTTAACTTCGTTGGTTGAGATTTTGCAGAACTGTGTTGAACACTTGATAAGCCACCTGATTCAAAACCTGAAGATGCACTTTGAACGTTTGCAGATGTGTTAGACACGAAAGCACTCTGCAAGGGTGCACTTGAAGATGCAGTAGTAGGAGCCACATTGTATAGAGATGGATTCTGAGTGTAGGCTCCCTTTTTGGACTTGTACTTCTGTCATAGCTCTTCTTCTCTCAGTTTCAGAATAAAGTCATTTATATCCAACGTTTCCAGCACATCATTATGTCTTAAAGTGGAAATGAATGAATCCTACTTATCAGGTAACCATCATCCAAACTCGACACCTTATCTTCCATAGACGTTTTAACTCTATGAGTGTGCAGTTCACTCATCAAATGATAGAGGCGATGGATAATGTTGTCTAGACTCTCATTCCAGATTGACGAGAAGTTATCAAATTCCTTCTTCAAAGCTTTAGCCTTAAGAGACTTAAGCGTTGCATTTCCTTCATAACATTTCTCTAGAGCCTTCCATAACTTCTTGCACTGCTTGTGCTCTGAGAACTGATCGAAAATATCTTTTGGGATGGACTGTGTCAACAATGCATAGGCCTTCTTCTCAGCATTGTATGCAACCTTTTGCACCTCATTCAAACCACTTAGAGTCAGTGGAACACCATCAGCTCCAACCGGCATAGTGTAGCCAGTCTCAATTGTGCTCCATAAGTTGGTGTCCACTCCATTCAAATGAATTTAAAACAGTTGCTTCCATTGAGGATATTCGTCAAGTGTCAGAAGCTTCGGTGGTTTGTTGTGATTGCCGATCTCATTTTCCAAAAGCAGGAGATTCTGAATTCGGGAATCCTTCCCGGCTGAGAAAGCAAAGTGTTGTTTGTCCATGATGACTTAGTCTGAAAACTTGACAATCTAACTGACTGATGCGACTTGGGAAAGCGAATGAGACTCATCCGTATGATTGAAGTCAACCGTATGATTGAAGTGTGCGACTGAGTTCACACGTGCGATTGAGGTCAATCGTGCGTATGAACCTATGCGTATGAGTTCAGTCGTATGAATGAACTATACGACTGAGCTGAACCGAACCAATGAGCTAAACGTGCGAATGAAGCGGACGATTGGACCAATCGTGCGAATGAGCTATGCGTATGAAGTTCAGTGGTGCGATTGAATCAATCGTGCGACTGAGACATCTGACTTCGAAATTTTTCAAAATTTTCACTCGATTCGACCAAAACACGATTTTGAAAACCCTAGATGGCTAGAACTCGAAAATACGAACTTTTGAACACATGCACTCGTAAGAATCAAATTTTTAATGCAAAAGGAACAGATCTTTGATCGAAAAGCATTGATTTTTGCAAAAACGTGATTGAATCCACGTAGAATCGAGAGCCAAAGCTCTGATACCACTTGTTAGGACCGAGTACGAACTGGTACTAACCGAATCTACGTGAAACCAGATCAATAATGCGGAATCCTTTTTGATTGATGATCCAATCAGGGAGAACGTTAATCTGATCAAAACTAACGATTAGAAAACGTTAAGAATTGATTAGGAATGATCAGAAACGCTCTATGAAGTTGGAAAGGACGACTTGGACGTTCTGGGACGGCTAGGGTTGTGAATTCTTGAATTTTCTTTCCCACAAATTAAGTAGTATTTATAGGTTTGGAGTCTTCATTCGTGCGACTGAACCATCAGCATGGTTCAGTCGTGCGACTGAAGCATGCGGTTGATCCATCCGCACGACTGAAAGTCCAGTCGTGCGACTGAGTCAATCTCATGTTACAATCGTGCGACTGATCCAGTCTCCTGTTTCAGTCGTGCGACTGGTCCATTAGCATTAAGTGTTCATGCGTATGGTCCATTAACATGGTCCATTCACATGAAAACTTCATACAATTCACAATCCTATATAGTTAGTTCAATATGTGTTATCACACAATAAACAATGAAACATTAAACTTGATAAGTATCAACCACATATTTGTATTTCATTTATACTCATTCAATAACACATATTCATTCATTCAAGAGTCTTTCATTCCATATATCAAATGATTACATCAATGTAACAAAATGAATGTCATTAAACATTAAAGTACATTAGAACTAGAACTAGGGACATGTGTACCAACAGTAGATGACATAATTCAACCAAAATGTATGCAAGGGGGGTTCAACTATGCTTTGTGAAAAGAGGTTTGGGCTGCACCATCTTGTCTAATCTTTCACTCCATTCTATGGTTGATCAGTGTTGATGAGCCTGAAGAGGCTTGAGCAGTTTGCTTCCAATGCTTCTTTGTTCTCGGAAGAATTTGCCACCACTTTTTCTTCCAAAGTAGTCTTCTTCACAGAAGATTTCAAAGGATTCCTTTTTTTACTTTGTTTGTTTTTGGCCTTGTCTTCCGAAGCTATTTTCCTTTCAGAAGAATGAGTTTCTTTGGAAAGCAACTTGGCTTCAGAAGGTCCAATTGTTAAACCTTCCTTGACTCCTTATTTAACACTTAAACCATATGCTAAGGTCCAAATGTGAAACCTTCCTTGGCTACTTCTTTCTTAACATTGTTTGCATAATGTGTGCTTGCTGGATTGTAGTAACAATCAGCCATGTGATTATGCATGCCACATATTATGCACTAAGTGTTAACTTTAATAGGGCATGCGGGCTGTTGTTTCTTGTACTTCTTGTCTTCTTTAACAGCCTTCCCCTTTAACTTCTGATTCTTTAGCTGGACAGGAGTACTGTACTACACTCCTTTCCTGAATAAGAGTTTCCAGCTACTTGGAATCCAGCTAAGATGAATACACCCTTTTTCCTTGCGTCTATTTTCATCTTAGACTCAACCACCTTCTTAACAGTTTTCCTAGTTGACCTGATCTTGTTCTTTCTGTCTTTGATGTTCAGAGGTTCATCCTCAGCTATATAGATGAGGCTTTCTACCCTATCCTTCACTGTGGTGGTCATCACTATTACATCATTCTTCTACTCAAAGGGTAGTGGATCAGTAGTTGGAACCTCTTGCTTATCAGTTCCACATCTTGGCTGTCTTATAGACACATAAGAATATGGTGGAGCGGTTTCATTGGTTCCCCACCCACTCTTGCTTTGAAAGCACACATTTGAGTGGGAGGATGATGCAAGAATGGTGTTGAACTTATGCTCCTGAATAGCATACTTTTCTGCTTTAGCCTCAGCACTAGCTGGGCTTGAGCCTCGGTCAAGTTGAAACTAAGTCATTTATTTGAGCCCTATAGATTGAGTGTTCATGTTTTAAAGAAGATACAGTTTTCTCTAACTCGTTAATTTTGAATTTATAGTCAGATTCTGCTCTCTTAAAATCAAATTTTACTATGTTTAAGGACTGAATATCAGTCTTGATCTCCATGTGGTATTCCTAATACATTTTAACCTTAGCTATACAGGCTGGAGTATAGAGATGTTCATATACCTTGGTATCACCGGTTCTAGCCATGAGAGCTTGAGCAGGGGTGACATCTTGCACCATGAATCTCCAATCAACTTCTTGAGTAATAGCTGCAGTTTGCTGCTCAGTTAGCTTGGTTGCAGCCTTTGGGGTAGCATGACGTTAGGAGGCTTGAGCTGCTCCAGGATTAGATCTAGGAGCTTTGCATTCCCTTGCAAAATGACCAAGTTGGTTATAGTTAACATTTGGCTTTTGACTTATCAAACCCAAACTTGCTGTTAGTTGGGTTCTAAGGGAATTGCCTTCCCGTTCTCTTAACGAACTTCTTTGCTCTGTAGGTTAAAAGAGTCATCTGTTGGACAATGTCTATGCATTCTATATCTTCTGGGCTAAAACACTATAGATCATCAAAATAGAATTGAAATCACCAGTGTTCATTTCCTGAAACAAAAGCATAACTATCCTGGAAAGGACTTTGTGGAGCTTGTTGAGACCTAGGTGTCTCAGGAAATATGATGTAAGGCCCAGAGGAGTATGATGGTTGTTGATTATAGTTCAGGTACATCTGGGGCTGGGGAGTTCTTGATCGTTCAGCAACTCATTGCTGACAGGAGGGTTTGAGCTTCTATTCATCTGATTGACGTTCTGAGTCTCCATCTCCATATGATATACATCAAGGATCCCATATAGTTCAGTCATGGTGAGTGTGTTCAGATTCTCAGTTCTCTTGATAAAGACATAATATAAAGTCCAGTCATGAGGAAGTGCACTCATGAACTTTCTTACTATGTCTCCCTTTTCAAGAGTCACTCCCATAGATTGAAAAGATGTGATTAAGTCGATGTATCTGAAGTATTATTGACTTAAGGTCTCACCAATAACATAAGTGAAGTTTTCAAACTTCTGCTTCATTGTATTCTTCTTGGACTCTTTGGATTCGGAGGAACCAGAGTACATCAATGTTAAAGCATCAAAGGGGTTCTTTGGATGTTTTGTAGTCTTCAAAGCCTACCATCAAAGAGTATATCCTTCTTGGTATGGCTGTAAGCAGCACAGTCATTGCTTTGCTATCGATGTTCATTCTTTTGAAGTCTTCATCAAAGTAGTCTTCAACATCCTTCTCGATCATGGCACCATTACCAGTTGGTGATGCCACCTTTGGCTTGTATGGACCATGAGTGATAGACCTCCACATCCGTTTGTCTTGATACTTGATGAAACCTCTAATAGGTTGACACCAGCTCCTAAAATTATTAGGGGTAATGATAGGAGCCCTAGTCATGGTTCCCATCTCAGTTTCAGAGTATTTCTGATTAAGGGCCATTTGAGTAAAGTGAGTATGAAGAAACAAGGGTGATTTAGGATGGTTAGATATCACAATCAAGAGTCTAAAATGCTCTGATACCAATTGTAGGATCGGTTTTTGTCTCTCAACATAATATTTTCCTCACAAACTCATTAAGCCTCACTCGTTTGATGATGCAGAATCTCTAACTAAGTTAATGATAATATACTAAGTTAATGAACATAATAAATAGTTTTTCAAGATACTTGTATATATTAGTTCTTAAGTCGGTGTTTACAAGACTCTTACAAAGCATGCATAATAAGTTACATTGAGAAACTATATATACTACTATCTACAGTTGGTTATACTTAGAAAACCAGCTGAAACTTACATCTAAACAAATACTACATTGCTAGAAGTAAGGTATCTAAGATAAAATACTATCCTAGATTAGGTAGTCATGACATGTCCATGACATACCTTTTGTTACCTACTAAAGTTGGTAACTATACTAATGGATAAAAGGTTAACAGTGTAACAAAGTATGGTCAACTACATGGGCGTAGGAAAACATCATGCAGTATATCAGAGTTTACAACATGTGTCAGTCAGACCATACTTATGTCCACTGGTCCGTAGTTAGTTCTTCCGAAGGTTAAATGGATTCGGAAGAATAAGTTCATCTAAACCCATTTATACTTCAGAAGAGATAACTTCTTTCGAGACTTCTGCCAGTCTTCATAACTTTGTTCCTTTGGAAGACTTTGTCTTGGATCTTCTAGGTGTTTTACTTCGGAAGGAGAACTGCTTAGTCTTGGAAGACTGAGTTCTTCCTTCGGAAATTCTTCATCCTTTAAGCTTCAGAATATCTTCGACTTAGCTTCGGAACTCCATCTTTGTCTTCAGAAGACTTTGATCAGATGTACTCAAAATCTTCTAAGTGTAGTTGTGGTTGCACCAGCCTCATCTGAGCCAACAACATTTTCTCCACGTGATGTTTCTAGTGGGTAGGTGGTTGATTGCCACCTTGGTTCCTAGTTCGTCCAGCTTCTTTATTTCTTCCCCTGGTTGTTCTTCTCCTTCAAGTACAAATTCCTCATCTAGGTGGCATTCTAGTGTCATCATAAATAAACTTATTTAGTATCTCATAAATTGGTTTCAAGTATATCATCTGTTGGACCCTGAAAGAATCATACATGCCAAATTCAAGTAGTGGATGATAGTTGTTCTGCTGGAAATATCCCCAAGTCCAAGAACCAATGCGGACGAAGAATCTGCATCAACAAAAGAAGACCAAGTGTCGGCTATCCGCATTTGTATATGCGGATGACCAAAGAACAAATGCTGACAAGTGTTTGTTCTTCCGCATTAACAAATGCGGACAGCATAACAAATGCTGACAAGGAATTGTACATCTGTATTAGTTAATGCGGATGCTTAGCAACAAATGAGCCAAGTGTTTGTTCATCCGCATTTGTCAATGCTGATGACCAAACACTAATGCGATAGAAGAAAAACAAATGCTGATGAAGATCAACACATCCGCGTTAGTTAATGCGGATGAACAACAACAAATGTTGATGAAGACTCTTTGTACTTAGATTAGATTATAGTACGGGGGTAATTTAGTCTTTTATGAAGGCTTTCTGTCAGCCTATAAATAGAATAGAAATCCTCATATGTGAAGTGACAGAGAATAGACATTAGACAATCAGAAATTTTGTTTCATCTTATGTTCACAAGGTGTATTGTTACTGGTTGCTCAAACCCTAGCATTTATTGTAACAATTCACCTTAATCAATAAAAAGAGCATTTATGAGTATTTCATGCATTCAATGTTCTGTGATTGTTTGATTCCGCCTTACAATCATTGACTCAATCATCATATTCGGTCCTTGTTGATTTACAACAACAGAGAATATCATTCTCACACCCAGTCAATTGGTATTAGAGCCTTGGCTCACGGTTTTTCTTCAGATCTGCATAGATCTAAGCTGAACTCGATTGATCTGGTGATTGAGTTGCTGGTAGAGTGTTCGACTACCTCTATTCAAGGTATACAAGTTGAATATCCGCTAAAATACTTCGACAGTCACTGTTTATCCATAATCACCCTCAAGAACAAATCTGTGAACAGTTGCACAACCATAAAATCATAACAGAAACATAAAAAAAACTTCTGAAAATTACAGAAGAAGTTCTAACAAATTTCTGCCTACACTCAGTAGATCTAGTTATATAAGCCTGTTTGGACTCTTTGGATTAGGTGGACTTAACAATCAATCTAATCTTTATTCAAACAAGTTAAAAATAGCTTATTAATATGGATTTACATACTTTCTCTGAACTTGGTCATACTCCTAAACCTCCTATGCTTAAACACAAATTTGAGTTTAAGCAATGGAAGATTAGGTTCATGAATTACATTACATGTGTAGATCCGGAATATTGGATTTCCATATGTAAAGGGCCTCACATTCTAGTGACACTTTCTGCTGACCAGACTGCTCTGTACAAAACCTCAAGAATACCCATAGAGGATCTCATTCTTGATGATGATGACTACAAAAAGATAAAAATTGATCTCAAAGCATATTCCATTCTGACTCAAGCATTGAAAATGGATGTGCTAAAAAGGCTTGAAAAGTATGGAACAGCTAAAGCTGTGTGGGATGCACTGCTGATTATGTGTGAAGGTAGTAGTGAAATAGCTTATATTAACAAGGATAAACTTGTTAATCAATATGAAACCTTTCATCACTCCAAGGGGGAGTCAATCTCAAAATAATTGCATAGATTTGTGCAGCTGATGAATGGTTTAGAGATTGTGGGGGTTACGTATAAAGTCAAAGAGCTGAACAAAAGATGCTTCACAACCTTCCTGAAAGCTGGAAACAAAATGTTACCATGCTGAAAACACTCTTGATTTAGAGAGTACCACCTTGGACATAATGATTGCCAAAATTGAAGCTCTTGAACTTGATGAAAGGAGCAAGAACCTTGGTGGACCTCGAGTTATTAAAGCATATAAATTTCCATGAGACACTCACTCGGTGGAAAATGCATTCATTACTAAGGATGATGATTTTCTCTCCTCAAGAGATCAAGTGAAGACAACCAGTTTCATTGCTGCGCCATCAACAAACAAGCCATCAACATCATCTCAACCAACAGGGTTCACTGCCCTTCCTAAGGTTTGTCTGAAGACCAAAGGCCTAAAGAACAAAAGGCTACTTACAATGCCTTTGTTGCAAGCTTTGAAGCCTACTTGGGAGGAAGACTCACTTCTGCCTACCTGAACCAAGAGGACTTGGAAGAAATGGATCTAGATGATATGGAAGAAATGGATCTATATTGGCAAATGGCTATGATAGCAATGAGAGCCAAGAAGTTCTTCAGAAAAGCGAGAAAGCTTAGTTTGAATTAAAACACAAAACTTGGATATGACAAATCCAAAGTCAAATATTTCAATTGTGATATGACTGGCCATATTTCAAGAGAATGTAATGCTCCTAGAAGAAACAACAATAGTTTCCAAAGGAATTCTCAGGGCCAATCAACCTCACAACCAAACTCAAGCTATCAATCCAAGAATCATCAACAGCAGTATCATCACCAACAACAACATCAACATCCATACCAGAGTCAGCCACAACTGACAAATCAAGCTCATGGAACCAATGAATCTACCTCAAATGCTCTTGTCATCAGACAAGATAGAGTATGTGACTGGAGCTTATATGCTGAGGAAGTGAAGCCTCAATTTCAAAATCATGCTCTCATGGCTCACATCAACGATGGCCCAACTCCAATGCCATATGAGGTAAAATCTAATCTGTGTAGTGATAAATGTATTGCTGAACTACTGGGTTACCGTGAGCACAATCACAAATTGGCGACTAAATCCAGAGAAGAAAAAGTAAAATCTGAGATGTATAAAAGAGAAATCAAATGCTTTGAAATAAAATCAAATCTCTCAATTCCGATATAGAAAAACGGCATGGAGAAAAGTACACTCTTGCAGCTGAAAATGAAAAATTAACTGAAAAGCTAGCCCAATCCAAAGCTGAGCAATCAGTTACTGAAGTGAAACTTGAAAAGTTTCAACTGCCTTAAGTTAAACTACAAGAGATGCTTGATTCACAGAAGGAGCACAATGATATGACTGGGATTGGATACAGTTCATGTCCCCCACCATATAATGACAATTACACTGTCGTGCCTTAGTCTATCACTCTGACTGATAAAATTGAACCTAGAACTATTGAACCAAAATCAAATAGTAACTCAAATCACTAATCCTCAAAATAAACCATGTGTTTATATTGAAACAAATGAGGAGAAAATTAAGTTAGGTCATCCTATCAAAATCAAAAAGTATTCAGACAAGACAGTGAATGTCATTAAACCAAGAAGTCCTGTCAAAGCTGTAGTGCCTTTTGTGAAATTTTTTCCTGCAATTTCCAAAGAAAAGAAGATTACAGATGATTCTGTGAAACCATCTGCTGAAAGCATATCTGATTGTGAGATCAAATCTCCAAAGAATTCAATCAGATCAGATAACGTTTCACCAAAAATCAAAAGCAAATCTCACTAGTTTCAAAAACAAAGATCAAATCAGATCCTCAATCATCAAAACCAAAGCAAGGGGTTGGTTTTGATAAAGATCATGTAAACCAACAAAAGAAGGACGACAGGAAAAGTTTAAGAAAGCAAAATCAGCCTAAGAAAATCAAAACTAATAGTGTTGTGAAACAAACTACTAAAAGGGCTGATCATGCTTCCTCACCAAAATCAAATATTAAGGCTCAGTCCAAAACTGGTAAAGCTACTGAGGCCTCAACACCAGGATCAGTGTCAAGAAACAAACACATGTATTGTGATGTGTGTGAAATGTCAAATCACAGAACAGATAAGTGCTATTTCAATCAATATTGCTCAATCTGTGACATGAACAATCATTCCACCAAAAATTACTATTTTAACAAATATTGTTCTGTCTATGATATGACCAACCACAACACACCTGATTGTTTCTTCAAACAAAATGGCTTGAGAATTCCTCAAAGCAAGCCCATCTCACCAATCACATCTATGAAACCCAAAATCAACAGTCATTTCATCATAAAAAATTCAAGACTTCCAGTTTTGATGATGATTTGGGTAATCTAAAAGAGTTAAAGAGAGTTCAAAGGAATATAAATCACAACTTCAGACAAACTCATGATTTTTATAATTCAAAAACGAAGTTTGACAATAAAAACGTGTCCAATTTCTGAAAAGAAATAGGGATCAAAGGTTTGAATACTCTTCTGACTCTTCAGTTGATGTTGATGTGATGAACCAACCAAGATATAAACAGAAATCAACCATGACCCCATCCCCCAAGTCACAGTTTAGAGGAAAGTACCGACAAGTTACTATCATGGATAGGAACAGGAAACCCAAGACCATCATGGCTTGGGTTCCACATTCTAATTAGTTCTTTTTATGCTTGTAGGGTTATTCATATAGGTCCAATAGCTTATGGTATGTGGACAGTGGGTGCTACCGACACATGACTAGAGATCGTTCCCTCCTTCATGATTTCAAGCATATTCAAGGAACTACTATGGCTTTTGGTGGAGATTCACAAGGTGGCAGAATCACTGGTGAAGGATCTGTGACAAATGGGATGTTGAGATTTGAGAGAGTGAACTACTATGAACAACTAAATTTCAATATGCTCAGCGTGTCTCAGATCTGTGAACAAAAATATTCAACTCACTTCACTGACACTCATTGCTACATTCTGAAACCAGGATTCCAAATCCTGAAGAATGGGTTGTCTTGAAGACCCCAAGGAAGAATAACACCTATGTCTTAAACCTCAATTTTGCTTTACCAAAAGAGGAAACATGTCTTCTTTTAAAAGCATCTTTTGATGAGTCACACCTTTGGCACAAACGTTTACGGCATAACAATTTCAAAAACATGAACAGATTGGTCAAGGGAAATCATGTCATTGGTTTACTCCAAAAAGAATTTCACTTTATTGATCACTGTTCAATGTGTCTCAAAGTAAAACAACATAAGTCTTCCCACAAGCCAAAACTGGTGAACACAAATGATTCTCCATTAAAGCTACTTCATATGGATCTTTTTGGACCAATTCATGTTATGAGTATTGGAAAGAAACAGTATTGTTTGGTGATCATAGATGACTTTTCCAGATTTACATGGATCTTCTTCTTACTTCATAAAAACGAAGCGTCCCAACTAATAAAAGATTTTATCACAAAAATTGAAAACCAACTTGATCATAAAGTTAAAAAAAATTATAAGTGATAATGGGCAGAATTTAAGAATGAATATAGGAGTTCATTTTGTACAACCAAAGGCATCACTCATCAATTTAATGCAGCTAGAACTCCTCAACAAAATAGGGTAGCTGAAAGGTGAAATAGAATACTAATTGAAGCAGCACGAACCATGCTAGCCGATGCTAAACTGCCAATTACCTCTTGGGCAGAAGCAGTTAACACATCGTGCTTTGTAAAAAATAGAACTTTGATTATAAAAGAAAGCAACAAGACTCCTTATGAACTTATCTTTCAAAGAAAACCATTTATTGGATTTTTCAAGTCATTTGGTTGTCCTGTCTCAATATTAAACACCCGAGACCATTTGGGAAAGTTTTCATCAAAGTCTGATGAAGGATTCTTTGTAGGTTATTCTTCTGTCTCAGTGTCTTATAGAGTGTTTAATCCAAGATTAAACATAATTGATGAATCAACAAATGTTTAATTGAAGGAACATTCATTTCCCAAATCAACAAGTGGTCCTGACTGGTTGTTTGATATTGATTCATTTACAAAATCTTTTGATCAATTTCACTTGTCTGATGCAGGAAACCTACAATCAGCTGAATATTCATCATTAGTAGAAAGAAGGGATGACTTTCCAATGATTCCTCCAACTTCTACTGAGCAACTTAATCAGGATGTCCACTGTAAGCTAATCCTGTTGACAATCATTTCAAAATCAAAGTGTTTCAACTGAGGATGGTCCTAGCATAACACTATCTCCTTCAAAAGAACCTTCCACTGAAGTCAGAACTTAAGATCATGCTACACCTCCAGTTGAAACTGAAAGAACTTCGAATGATGGAAGTAATCAAAGTGCTACTGATGCTGAAGCAAGAACTGGAACAGTCTTTGATTATTTTCACAACTCCCCTAAAGTACAAGATGAAGTTGCCTCTCACCAAGATGATCTGAATATCTCCAATCTTGATGTAACCATTGCTGGTGACTCAATTCCAACTACCAGAATACACAAGGATCATCCAATAGATAGCATCATTGGTGAACTTAATGAACGGGTGAAAAGAAGCAAATCATGCATAGCAAACATCTGTTTCTTCTCTTGCTTTCTTTGTCAAATAGTACCCAAAAATATCATAAAGGCTCTTCAAGACAATAGTTGGATTAAGGCAAAACAGGAAGAGTTGCTACAATAAGAAACAAGAAGTATGGCACCTGGTAGATCTTCCTGAAGGACAATACCCTATCGGTACCAGGTAGCTATACAAGAATAAAACTGATGACAGGGGAATCGTCATTAGAAACAAAGCAAAACTAGTGGCTCAGGGGTATAGGCAAGAAGAAGGAATTGATTATGATGAAGTGTTTGCTCCTATAGCAAGACTAGAAGCAATAAGACTCTTTCTAGCATATTCAGCATCCATGAAATTCACTGTTTATCAAATGGATGTGAAATGTGCTTTTCTATATGGAAGGATTGTTGAAGAAGTCTATGTGAGTCGACCTCCTGGATTTGAAGACCCAGATTTTCCACACAGCGTATAAAAGCTTGACAAAGCCTTGTATGGTCTTCATCAAGCTCCAAGGAAGTGGTACCAGACTCTATCATCTTTACTTCTTAAAAATGGATATGAAAGAGGAAAGATTGGTCAGACTCTCTTCAAAAATAAAAAAGGAAAAGACATGTTGCTAGTTCAGATATATGTGGATGATGTCATCTTTGGCTCGACAAACAAGTTACTCTGCAAAGACTTTGAAGACCTCATGCATTCAAAATTTCAAATGAGTGCTATGGGTGTTGATACATATTCATGTACCTAGTTTATGTTCTAAAATGTAAAAGTCGTTCATGTCTTACACATGTGTAATCAAATGTAATGAAGTGATTGATTATATATAAATGTATTATGATGGTTATATGTGATTGACTTTGTCATGTTATATTTATATTGATTGTAATTCACATATATGAACTAACTATATAGGTTTGATGTTGTTTTACATAGTTTTAAGTCAATAAGAATTTAGAAACGTGTTTAACTTAGTCATGTGGACATTCATGCTAATGGACCATACTTATGGCCCATACGCATGAATGAACCATGCTTATGGACTAGTCGCAAGACTGAACCAGGTGACTGGATCAGTCGTATGATTGAGACATAAGATTGGTTCAATCACACGACTGAACCTTCAGTCGTGCGTATGAGTCAATCGCATGCTTCAGTCACACGACTGAACCATTCTAACGGTTCAGTTGTACGAATGAACACTGATAACCTATAAATACCACATAATTTGTGGAAAAAGGACACTTCAAATTACTTCATAATACTTCGTACCCTAGCCGTCCAGAGCGTGCCAAGTCGCAAATCCAAGTTCATAGATCGTTCTTGATCAATTTCAATCCATTCTTAACGTTTGTTTCATCGTAAGATCGATCGGGTTATTCGTTCTCACTGATTGGATCACCAATCAAATAGAATTCCGTGCTATTTAATCTGGTTTCACGCAGAATCCGTTAGTACTCCGTACGTAGACGGTCCTAACAAGTGGTATCAGAGCTTAGGCTCGTGATTTTGCGTGGATTCAATTGGTTTTGGTGTCAAAACTAACGTTTTCATTCAAAAGATACACTTTTCACGTCAAAACTTGTTTTTATCGAGTCTCTGTGTCAAAAGTTTCGTTTTGTCCCATACGGCAGATTAGGGTTCGTGAAAATTCGTAATTTTTCGTCAATTGTTCAAAATTAAAAAAATTTTTTTTCGCAGCAACAGCTTCAGTCGCACGATTGGCCTAATCGCATGACTGATCCCATTCGCATAGTTCAATCGCATGACTGGACTCATTCGCAAAGTTCATTCGCACGGTTGAAGTATTCCATACGGTTGACCTCATTCGTCTTGTTCATTCGCACGACTGAATCCAATCGCACGATTGAAGCCATTCGCATCCTTCAATCGCACAGTTGAACCAGTCGGATTGTCCAATCGCATAAGTCAATCTGTCCTGTTCTTAGTTCATCAAGTTTACAGAAATGGAAGATCAGTTCTCTACGTTTACTGCTGGAAAGGACTCACACATCTAGAATCGTCTACTTCTGGAAAACGAGATCGGGAACCACAACAAACCGCCAAAGTTGTTAACGTTGGATGAATACCCATAATGGAAACAGCGGTTTGAAATCTACCTAAATAGAGTTGACCCAAATTCGTGGACGTCTATTGAGACTGGTTATGTGGTACCAGTCAGTGCTAATGGGGTAAAGCTTACTTTGGGAGGAATGAGTGAATCCCAGAGGACTATGCATAATGTTGAAAAGAAAGCATATGCCTTGTTGACTCCGCCAATTCCTAAAGGTATATTTCATCAGTTTTTTGAGAACAAGCAATCTAAGAAGTTATGGGAAGCCTTGGAAAAGAGATACGAAGGTAATGCAACTCTGAAAGCACTAAAGGCAAAATCTCTGAAAAGATAATTTGATAATTTCTCACTAATTGGAAAGGAGAGCTTAGATGATATCATCGACAGATTCTATCATCTGATGAGTGAGTTGCACACTCAAAGCATGACCACATCCATGGAAGATAAAGTCTCTAGCTTTACTGATGGTCTGCCGGACAAATGGGATCCATTTGTGTCTAATTTAAGGCAAAACGACATTCTTTCCGCTTTAGACATAAATGATTTCATTCTGAAGTTGAGGAAGGAAGAGCTACGTCAGAAATACAAGTCAAAGAAAGGATCCTATGCTCAGAATCCTGCATTCTACAACTCAGTTCCAACTCCATCTACATCAGGCGCATCGCTTCAAAAAGCATTTGTGTCTAACTCTTCTGCACCTTCCCAAAGCAACTCTTCAGGAACCGAAACGTCAGGGTCAACTAGCACCCAATATATTGTTTTTGAGGCAAATACTACCAAGTTAAAGACCGAGAATCTCGGAAACATCACCGTGGAAGTTGCTAAAGAACATATGGATCTTCTTGTTGCCGTTGTTCAATCTTATGATGGGTTAGTAGCTGGTAAGATTGGCAACTGTCATCTTGCTGACGAGGATTATGAGCAAGTTGATGAAACTGATCTGGAAAGCATGGATATAATATGGGCCTTGGCTAGTGCTGTTAGAAGAGTCAAGAAGTTTGTAAAGAAGACGGGGCAGAATTTGGTTACAACAAAAGACACAATATTTGGATTTGACAAAACCAAAGTCACGTGCTTCAATTGTGGAGAGAAAGGGCACTTCAAACGTGAGTGCACAAAGCCAAAGAAGACTTGGAATGGAAATCCTTTTCCCACGTTCAACCGTCAAGACAAGGAGAAGGTGGTGCATCTTCAAGTAAAGATTCTATGGCTTTGGTTGCACAAGGTGATGAAGGACAAGACTGGTCCTTCCAATTTGTATCTGAGGGTGAATCCAATGTCGTATTTGTTGATGCCTTGGATGTTGGATCTGCAAGTGAGAGAGACATCATAGCTGATCAGGCAAGTTCGGATATCAAAGAAGCTAGGGATGTTGTTGATCACTTGGTTGAAGAAGAGTTGAGTGCTGAAAATTCAGAATCTCAAGTCACCAAAGAATCTGACATTGCACTTATGGCTGATTCGTCTAGTTCTACACAGGTATATTCTAAAGACGAATTATTTGATAAACATGCTTGTTCTGAATGTGATAAATTTAAGGAAAGCATTGCTTTGAAGTTTCTAGGTTATTAGAACACAATGATAATCTAGTAAATGATTTAGAACTCTGCACTGAAGCAAACCGTGTGTTAAAACAAAATTAGTGCAGCTTCAAAGAAAAGATAGAACTGTTAGGGAAAAAACTAAGGGAAACCGAAGTTGTTGCTTTAAATCAATCTAATGATATCAAGTTCTATTTAAATTGTTTAGAAGAAACTAAAAAGGAGAAAGCCGTTTTGCAAGTAGAAGTTGAATCCTTAAAACAAACACTACATAGTTTGGCAAGTTCTTCACACATAGTTCAAAACTTAGTGAAGGAACAAAATGGCGGGGAAAGTCTAGGCTATAAAGTAGTACCGCACCACATGCTATTCTTTTGAACACTAAATGTAAACCAATCAATAATAACCCGGTAAAGGATCATGTGGTGTCTACTCCTCTGGTCAGCGATCCAGATTCTACGGGTAAAACCGTGAAGTCTGTCACTGAACAGAAGAATACTACTTTCGTATCAAAAGATAAGATGCCTGTTAAAGACTTGACTGATAAAATTAAGAAAGTTAACTTAGGGTCAGGTTCAAAAACGTCTATTTCAGAACCTAAACAGTCTAAAGCAACAAACCCTAAACCAGCAAATCATCAAACTTTAAATAAAATGAAAGCAAAAGATGTTGCAAATGTCAAAACAATTAATTTTGTTAAAGAAGGCGAAACATCTAAAAGTGAAAAGAAACTACTCAGCCCCCGACCAAACTCAACCCCTCGTCAATGCTTTCCTCACACCGTCGAAGGGAGATCTTGCTACAATTGTGGAAAAATAGGACATGTAACATCCCACATTGGTTGGGAAGGAGAACGAATGCTTCTTTATAAGGGGCTTGAGACCTTCCCCACTGTGACGCGTTTTGCCTGGGCGATGGTGGTACGTCCCGGTTCAGGTGAAAACAAAACCGTGAGGCGATGGTGGTTCGTCCCGGCCAAAGCGGACAATATCATAGTGCGGTTACGTTGGGTTGTTACAAATGGTATCAGAGCCAGGGCCGGGCCAGTGTGCCAGTGAGGACGCTGGGCTCCCTAAGGGGGGTGGATTGTAACATCCCACATTGGTTGGGAAGGAGAACGAATGCTTCTTTATAAGGGGCTTGAGACCTTCCCCACTGTGACGCGTTTTGCCTGGGCGATGGTGGTACGTCCCGGTTTAGGTGAAAACAAAACCGTGAGGCGATGGTGGTTCGTCCCGGCCAAAGCGGACAATATCATAGTGCGGTTACGTTGGGTTGTTACAGGACACATCTCTCCAAATTGTCCTTACTATCAGACACCTAAAAAGAAAATAGAACTTTTTATTAATGAAAAACCAAAATTTTCTAAAATCAGATCTAATACTCCTTCAAAACACCAAAGTCAACACAGACTAGCTAAAAGCGAAGCTGTGTCACCTAAAGCTAAATCAAGGATTATTAGTGAACCTAAAGTTCAAACCATAAGCTAGTCATCTGTTTACCATAAACAGGCCTTACACGGAACTGGTTTATGGAAAGAAAAATCAAGTTTTGTGTGATGAAATAGTGAAAAAGGAAAGATATGCCCTCAACCTCTGAAGGTCAGTGGGTTGAGTTCATGATGTGTGATACCTCTAGGACACCCAAGCCAGTTAAGGCTTGGGTCCCAAACCTGAACTAATTTTTTCATTGTATATGCAGGGTGTCCGCTACAGCGCTATCACTAATACCTGGAATATTGATAGTGGGGCGTCCAAGCACATGACAGGGAATTCGTCCCTCCTTTTCAACGTCAAGCAAATTAAAGGGGGACACGTGTCATTCGCTGGGAACAAAGGAGGTTACATCACCGCGCAAGGCGAAGTGGGAAACGAGAAAGTGAAGTTTGACAAGGTCAACAACGTTCAGCAACTACAGAACAACTTAACTTCTGTCTCCCAAATCTGTGATAAATGATTCAAAGTTGTATTTGACAACAAGAAGTGCTACATACTGAAGAAGGAGTATGTCATCCCGGAGGAACAAGTGTTAATGCCGGCTTCAAGATATAACGACCTTTATGTCTTGGACCTATCAAAAGCCTCCATAACTGAGTCTACTGCTCAGTGCTTCTTGTCAAAAGCAACAGAAAGAGATTCAGTCTCCTGGCGTAGGCGAATGGGACACATCAATCCTAGGAAGATGAACCATCTAGTTCAGAACGATCTGGTAGATGGTGTTACAGTCAAGAATTTCCCAACTTCCAGATTTTTGTGTCACCTGCAAGAAAGGGAAACAGACCAAGAAGCCTCACAAAGCAAAGAAAGTCAATTCCATCGACATTCCTCTCGAGCTTCTGCACATGGATCTGTTTGGCCCAGTGAGCACAAAAAGCATAGCAGGAGATTGGTACTGCTTTATGGTGACGGATGATTACTCAAGATTCTCTTGGGAGATGTTTCTGAAACCTAAATCAGAGACATTTGAATCATTCAAACATCTTGTTACCACATTGGAGTCTCTCTACAAGCTGAAAGTCAGAAGGATTCGATCAGACAACAGGACAGAGTTCAAGAATCAGTGGATGGAGGCCTTCTGTCGTGAGAAGGGAATTGTTCATCAGTTCACCTCTGCTTACACTCCACAAATGAATTGTGTTGCTGAAAGGAAGAATCGCAGCTTGATAGAGACAGCAAGGACTATACTAGCTGACTCCAAACTCCCAGTTCAATTCTGGAACAAGGCAGTAGCTAATGCATGTTACACTCTAAATCAGGTCTTGGTAGTCAAACATCATGGAAAAACTTGTTATGAGTTGGTCTAACAACGGGAACCCAATTTAGAGTATCTGGAACCATTTGGTGCACCTTGCATGCTGCTAAAGAAGAATCGGACTGGGAAGTTCTGCGAGAAGGCAGAAGAAGGTATCTTCCTTGGATACAGTATACCAGATAAACGAGTTTACAATAACTCAACTGGTCAGGTAGAAGTGTGGTGTAACGTTGATGTTCAAAGATACATCACCCCCTGCAGGAAAAGGACCTTCCTTTTTCTTCGACTATGATGGATTTTCCAAATCCTTCAATCTACCTCCTTCCCATTCTGATGATGACTTAGCCGCACGAATGATGTACGATTTCTGAATGCTCCCACATCAGACTTGACGTCATCCGTTCTATTAGATTATACTTCTAGCCCTTCAGGAGGAGAGCTTGATGTAAGTGATTCTTCTTCTGATGATGAAGCAGTTGAAACCACAAACGTGGAACAGGAAGAACAAGTCCTACTACTAAAAGTTCTACAGTCTCTGATCATGATGTAGCTGACTCGTTTGAACCGCATACTCCAATGTTTCAGAATCTGGATACTGAAGTCGCAATACCCACAACTCCAGGAACTCGATTTAATGTACATCATCCTCTGGAGAACATCATAGGAAATATTCTATCGGGAGTTCAAACAATAAATCAGCTATACTCAGCTGATTATGCTGCAGTCATGGAAAAGGGATACCTAGACGATGGTGCTTATCGATGCTTTGTTTCTCAAGTTGAGCCAAAGCATGTCAGTGAGGCATTAAAAGATGAAGCATGGGTAAGTGCTATGCAAGAAGAACTTCTTCAGTTCAAGAAGTTAGGAGTCTGGACACTTGTGGACAGACCAAAAGGTGCAAAAGTGATTGGCACTAAATGGGTTCTTCGATGCAAGAAAGATGACCAAGGGGTCATAATCAGGAACAAGGCTCGGCTTGTCGTTCAAGGGTTTAGACAAGTCGAAGGCATCAACTACAATGAAGTGCTTGCAGGTGTGGCAAGGATGGAAGCTATTCGTACCTTCTTAGCCTATGCATCCTACATGCAGATCAAAGTCTATCAACTGGATGTGAAAAGTGCATTCCTTCATGGTGAAATCCGGGAAACAGTGTTCGTCAGTCAACCTGAAGGATTTGAGGATCCTTATCATCAGGATAGAGTGTATAAACTGGACAAGGCTTTGTACGGGCTTCATCAAGCTCCTCGAGCCTGGTACGAGAAACTCTCTACTCACCTGCTAAAACATGGTTTTCGCAGAGGGGTCATTGACTGCACACTGTTCATCAAAGAAAAGGATGGTGACTTACTACTGAAGCAGATATACGTGGATGACATAATCTTTGGTTATAAGAACGAAGCATTGTGTAAAGAATTTGAGTCTGTGATGAAAGTTGAGTTCGAAATGAGCGCCACGGGAGAAATGAAGTTTTTTCTCAGTTTACAAGTAAATCAGACACCAAATGGTATCTTCCTGCATCAGACCAAATATGTAGGAGATATCCTTAGTCGGTTTGACATGGAGAATGAAATGGCTGCTGGGACTCCACTTGCCACGAATCACGATGTGGCACCCGACGAAAATGGTGATCTGGTCGATGCCATCGTGTATCGAGGAATGATCAAATCCCTCATGTACCTCACAGCTTCTCGTCCTGATATTATGTACGCCACGTGTCTTTGTTCCAGATATCAGGCAAAACCCAAAGTAAATCACCTAATTGGAGTAAAGAGGATCTTTCATTATCTGAAGGGTACTCCAACACTTGGGTTGTGGTATCCTCATGATGATGACTTTGAGCTTACCGCGTATACTGACTCGGATTACGGTGGTTGCAAGATGAACTACAAGTCAACATCAGCGGGATGTCAGTTCTTTGGAAGACGGTTAGTCACCTTGCAGTGTAAGAAGCAGACGTCGGTAGCTCTATCGATATGTGAAGCCGAATACGTTGCCGCTGCAAGTTGCTGTTCTCAAATCATCTGGATTCAACAGCAAATGCAAGACTACGGTTTGCAATTTTCTAACACCCTTATTTATGTTGATAATTCAGCTGCAATTGCTGTCACTAAAAATCCGGTCCAACACCCAAAGACAAAACACATCGGTATTAAATATCACTTTATACGTGATTGTTTTAAAAAGCAATTAATCGATGCCGTTAAAATTAATATGGATTTTCAACGCGCCGACCTCTACACAAAAGCATTTGATAAACCTCGGTTTTTATATCTCTTAGAGATCAATGGCGTCAAAACGAAAAGTGATGTTATTCCAGATGAATCTAGTTCTTAGTCCGTCTTTACGTTTTAATTTTTAATTTTTATTTTTCTTTATTTTATTTTCCTGTCTTTAAAAATCCAAAAACACAAAAAGATTTTCGGTTTTAGAACTTTTAGGGGGTGAATAGGTTTAGCTTCAGTAATTAGTAGTTAAATTATTCAAAAAAAACGAGGGCGGGCAGAAAAGTTGAAAAGCAAAGACATCAAATCTGTGAGATTGATTCAAAACTATGGAAGATGATAGTACACAGGGAACAAATTGTTTGGGACATTAGAAGGACTTAAAGGTTCAAACTGTTACATTAAAACTATGAGTCTGAGAAAAATAAGCCAAACAAAGGAAAAATGACAGTAAACTAGCCTGTAACTGAGGTAACATAGAGAAAGGAGGCCTAGAGTTTGCTAGTCCATTATATGATGTGTCGGTAGATTCAACACAATAGACAAGTAGACCTCATTGGTGAAACAAATTAAAACTAAAAAATTCAACTAGCTGTGGGCTTCCACCTTATCCCTAGTTAACACAATCAACGCATTTCCAATAAGGGGTGACGAGCAAATTAAACGCCACAAATGTGTGTGGATGACCTTATAAATGGGCAAAGCACATGAAAAAAAATGTTAAATGCAATCAAGCGAATGACTAATGTCGTTAGTGCGTAATGTGTAAAAGAAAAGTGCTCAAACAAGAAGATAGGTTGTGTGCCTCTCTGCTGTGCGATGGCACTGACCTGAGGATATACAAAACCTAAATATTCTAGAATTCATTGTTGTCTACGCCTCTCTGCTGCGCCTCTCTTTGAAAGCTTAAAGAATAGTTTCTTCTTGTCCAAACCCGTAGACCGCTCAAAAATCTCCTGAGGAATGTTGATTACCATATAAGCGTGGGATCCACAAATGCTTGTTGAAATAACAAACCTAACTAATCATCAATGTGAGTCAAAAGTCTGTGTATGGATTTAAGTGGACAAATATACTAACAATCATCGTGGCAGCAATACTCGACAGTCAAAATCATTATGTGCTTCTTACAGTTCTAGTATGATTTCCTGTTAGGGCTTTGAACTCTTAGACAAATAAGAATAAGTTAAACAGACATATGCTAAAAGGTCCCAAATGATGATGTTTATGTTTGTATGATTCCATAAGAGTTTTTCCAGAGAAAATGTAAATGCTGGATGCTGTCCGGTTCAGGGGGAGAATTCGTTTAAGGAAAATTAAAATGTATTCAACCCACCTCAAACAAAACTACAAAAATACGTACTACTTTATTTCAATTTACATTGTTTTATGTTTTATCTATCGATTAGGTGTCTATGTCGGACTATGTAACTAGATGAACTCTGTGAATCATAAAATTAAAAAGGTCACGTCTGAGGTGACCAAAGTGGTGTATATTTAAAAGGGTCAGGTCTGAGGTTACCAAATGATTTCTATTAAAAGGATCACATCTGAGGTGATCAATCGGTTGTTAATTTAAAAGGATCACGTCTGAGGTGATCAAAGGATTTATGTTAAAAAGGTCATGTCTGAGATGATCATTGGTCACAATGTTTATTTATCAAAATTTAAGTTTGAGTGTGTGTGGAAATGGATGAAGTCAAACTCATAAGTACAAGCCAAACGCACGATTGGACCATAAGTATGGACCAATCGCACGATTGGACCATGAGTATGGACTAGTCGTACGATTAGACCATAAGTATGAGTAAATCACGCGATTGGACCATGAGTATGAGCTTGTCACACGAATGGACCATGAGTATGGAGTGGAACCATGTGATTGGATCATAAGAATGAACCAATCGTATGACTGAATGAAGGAGTCTGAGTCCGTCGCACGACTGAACCCCAGTCGCACGACTGAGTCATGCGCATGGGTTCAGTCGTACGATTGAGGCATGTGCATGGGTCCAGTCGCACGACTGAACCCCAAAACAGTATAAATAGAGACTCAGTCAGTCGTGAACCCTACCACTTCAAAATTTCTCAAAAACCACCCATGGCCCAGACTCCCTGCCAAAATTTCCAAAATCTGTGATTACACTCCGATTTCATTACTAACCACCTAGTGTTCATCTTCAGGTACTTTGCAGGCGAAATCAGGATCAAATGACAGATAAATCGAACTTAAATGAGTCGTAATTGATAAAACAAAGAAGCGGGACTAAAAACCTAAAATACGCCACTTAAATGTAAAATAAAGTTGATTTAAATGACATTAGGTGTTGTTTCGGGTCCCTGCAAACCATATGAACCTAAACACGAAGTTTAATATATCGTTTTCATGAAGATTCGAATTTATTGGTTCGAACAGTGCAAGACACGATTGGACAGGCTGATGAACTTCAGTCATACGATTGAGCCAGTCGTATGACTTAGTCGCACGATTGAGCCGGACGTATGATTCAATCGCACGATTGAATCAATCGGTGGCTCAGTCGCACGACTGACTCAACCGTACTGGTGTAGCATACGACTTAGTTCAGTCGCAGGCTCAATCGTACGACTGTACTCAGTCGTATGGTTCAATCGCACGATTGAACCAGTTTGTCTAAATCAGTTCCAAGTAGATTGTTTATCTCTTATGAGTGGAACTAATGTGTTGGTTTCGTGTATTGTAGAAAAAATGGCTGATAGATGGACAATGAGCACCAAGCATAACATATGTGCTCATGTAGATACTACATCCCGGAATGCTACTGAATTCACCGGGATTATAGCCTTCCTACGAAGATCAAGGATCTTCAAGGCTATTTCTACTCCTTGCACTCCTTATAGGTCAATCCTGCAGGCATTCTGGGAGAATGCTATTGTCGACCGGTCTACTGAGCCTTTCTGCATCTGGAGTTCTATCTTCGGTCAAGATATAGAGATCGGTGAAGACGACCTACGGCAAGTCTTGAAATTGGGTGTTGATGGAACACACCCAACCAAGCTGCATCCCCTAACAGTTCGGGGATGCGTTCTCAGGATCAAGTACGCCGAATGTTGGCGTGCTAAATAAGAGCAACATGTGCCCGTAATTCAAGTATCTGGCACATGTGATCCTGAAATGCATAGCCTCCAGGAGAGGAGGATTTGATGAGCTTTCAGATTAAATCTAAAACGCATACGTTGCGCTGATGCTGAACCACCCATTCAGTTTTTCACGCATGTTCTTCTCCTACCTGACGGAGAACATTCAGGCTAAAGGCAAGGAAGGATTCTGCATGTACCCAAGATTCTTGCAGATGATCATCGACGAGAAGCTTCCTATGCTGCCAAAGGAGGAGGAGGATGCTGTGACCCTAGAGGTGATGGATGATACCACCCTAGGAAGGATGAAGGTCTACCGGGGGAAGCAGGTGAAGCCCCCGGTGAGGAGACTCTTTGGCCATCTAGCCAATGAGGGTTATGTGGCGCCAGCTCGTAAGAAGTGGTGTCACGATGATAGTGACTCGGACGTCAAGCCTATTATGGCTCCTACTGAAGACGACGACGATGATGATAACCATGATGATGGTCAAGGTGGTGGAGATACAGGCCCAAGACAATCACGAGCCACAGACACGTCTACTATATCTCCACCACCTCCATACAATAGTACATCTGCTCCCGGTGGATCGGAGCAAGCTGCCATCCACCGGGACTTCTTGGTTGATGAAGAAGAGGAGGAATCGGATGAAGAGCCTCTAACGAGGACAGTCGGTAGCCGTGTAGTGGCTTCCGAGAGGGGCAAGGAGGCAGTTGGAGGACGCTAGGCAGGGGCTGCAGGTGCTGAGACTTCAGATCCTACTTATACACCTCCCCAGCCAACTAGCCCAGGGGGAGCCCAGCTTTCCAAGGGTTCGAGGCTGAAAAGAATGGCCCAGCCCCACGGCAAGAAGGGCAAGAGACGGAGGATAGTGCTGATTACTTCCTCCACCACCACAGCCACCACAGCTACCACAACCACCACGACCACTACTCCTACCACCACTCCTACCACTACCACCACCACTCCAACAACCACTGGTACCACCACAGCCACCACTACTAGCACCACCTCAGCCACCACTATTCCTACCACCACATGCACCATACCCATATCCATTCCATCACCATTCACATTCATCCCTACTCCCACATACACATCATCCACCACCACATCTACCATGCACCAAACCGGCCCTTCCACATCGTCGATCCCTCCACAGGGATCTCCTCTGCCCATTATTGGGCTAGAGGAGCAGCTAGCTAGCCTCAACCATCTAGTTCTCAAATTGCTTGCTACTGATGACATCCGAGCGAGCCAGATGAACCAGTTGATGGCAGTCAACGCGGCACAGGGCAAGCAGATTGCCCTGTTGACAGAGAGGGATGCAGCTGAATTTCAACAGATTGCCTATCTGACTAAGAGAGATGCTACCCACGAGAGAGCCTTGGCCAGAGCTCATAGTGCTCTGACAGCACAGAATGAGCTGCTGATGGCCTCGGTCAAGAGGATAGAAGAGGTCAAGAAGAAGAACAAAAAGCTTCTTCTCAGACTCAAAGGGACTAAGGGTGAGCCCCTAAAGATCAAGGGTGGCGGTGATGACGGAGATGATGATGATGATGATTCATCCGATAATGAATCAGATGATGATGATGATGAAGTGGATGAGGCTGAAGGCAATGGAAAGGACAAGGATGGGGGAGATGATGATAAGCCAGAGCATGAAGGTGATGCATCTGCATCAGCCTCAAATCCATCGGCTCGGGAGGGGCGCACCAAAAGGAATCAAGATCCGCGACCCTACACCTCAGCTCCCCAAGCTGAAGAGTCGAGCTCCCAAGGCAAAAGTAATGATTAGATTTCTATGTATTTGAAGAACTTTTGTACTTGAATTATTTATTCACCAATGTAATTGATGTTTATTAATATTCAATTATTCTAATTACTGATGTGTATGAGATTGTGTTTTAAATATTTAATCAAATAGATGAAGTTTATCAAGCAGACGGCTACGACGTCACACCCCTTTAACAAATTAAGACTCAGCTAACAATGATTCTTGATTTGCAAGGGATCGTGCGACGATCTGTGAGATATACCCCCGAAGAGGGAGAGATCATTCATGATCTCACAGACGAGTAGCTGGCCGATATGTTTAGACTCAACCCGGATAAGCTAATCAAGGATGCTCCCGAGGTTGATGTCATAAGTGATGAAGAGCTGCAAGGCGTCGATGAGATAGATATCGAGGATATCACTTCATAAGAGTATCCACAGTACACTGACCAACTGGGAAATGTTATCCCCGATCTGGGTGAAACATTTGGCAGTGATACGTTTGCGGCTCTTGATGCAAAAGGTAAAGAGAAAGAGAAAGAAGAAGGGAAAGCCCAAGCCTCGGATGCTGATGTCGATATCAAGAAGGCTGAGTGGGCTATATGTCTAGCAGAAATGAGAGCCCAGCGACAACCGCCAAAGTCTAACGCCTACACCAAACTCTACAGAGTTAAGAAGCATCAGAAGGTGTATGGAAAGATTATTATCTGGGCGTATTTTGAGGACTTGGATGTGTACGCTGTAAAGAGGGAGAAGGGGATAGAGGACTTCAGATTCCCTCATGATCTGAAGACACTTCCCGGTTTTAAGCTAAACAGGCTTGCCTGTTTAGACCTTTTGTACGCCAACCCTAGAAAAATGTCGGGATGGTTATAGACGGTATTAAAGAGAGAATACCACACCGGGTGGGTCAACTTAAGGCCTCAACAGCCTAAACGGTTCATCAATAAGATCGAAGTTGATTCTCACACTGGAAAGCCTAAAGTAGTGCTGAAGTGGAGTCCACCGCGCACAATGTCAAAGATCCCATTAAGGCAAATGCCTCAGGACTTCACTCCACACTTCAAATGGTGGTATTACGACTAGCGGACGGGAGAAGCAGTCATAGTTTTGCATAAAGAGAGCAAGATCGAGACTATCAGAGTATTTGACCCAATGTGGCTAACCAACTTGTCGGTTGAAGATGTCTACACACTATACAAGTTGCCACTATTCTATGACTCGCAAGACATTATACAAGCTCTTCGATTCCAACATGTCATACGACTCTTCTTCGTGTTTGAGATTCACACGGGAGTCACAAGATAAGAGAAGTACAAGAAGTTTCAGGAGCACATGAAGACTATTAGACATTAGCTAAACTAGATCCAAAGGGGAGTTTGTTCATACATATTCATGTACCTAGTTTATGTTCTGAAATGTAAAAGTCTTTCATGTCTTACACATGTGTAATCAAATGTAATAAAGTGATTGATTATATATAAAATGTATTGTGATGGTTATATGTGATTGACTTTGTCATGTTTTATTTATATTGATTGTAATTCACATATATGAACTAACTATATAGGTTTGATGTTGTTTTACATAGTTCTAAGTCAATAAGAATTTAGAAATGTGTTTAACTTAGTCATGTGGACATTCATGCTAATGAACCATACTTATGGCCCATACGCATGAATGAACCATGCTTATGGACCAGTCGCACGACTGAACCATGCTAATGGTTCAGTCGTACGAATGAACACTGATAACCTATAAATACCACATAATTCATGGAAAAGGGGAACACTTCGAATTAGTTCATAATACTTCGTACCCTAGCTGTCCAAAGCGTCCCAAGTGGCAAATCCAAGTTCATAGATCATTCCTGATCGATTTCAATCCATTCTTAACATTTGTTTCATCGTAAGATCGATCGGGTTATTCGTTCTCACAGATTGGATCGCCAATCAAATAGAATTCCACGCTATTTGATCTAGTTTCACGCAGAATCCGTTAGTACTCCGTACGTACATGGTCTTAACAATGAGGGAACTCACATTCTTTCTAGGAGTGCAAGTCCAACAGACAACAGATGGAATCTTCATCAATCAATCAAAATACATGGAAACAATGTTGAAGAAGTTCAAGTTTGCTGATTGTTAGTCCATCAGAACTCCTGTTGACACTAAATTGAAGATTGGTCCAGATGCTAAAGGCAAAGCAGTGGATCAGACTCACTATCGTTCTATGATAGGTTCACTTATGTATCTAACAGCCAGTAGGCCTGACATTAAGTTTGATGTTTGTGTGGGTGCCAGATATCAAGTAGATCCCAAGGAATCCCATGTGAATGCAGTCAAGAGGATATTCAGATATCTTAAGGGCAAGCCTGCTCTTGGATTATGGTATCCAAAGGAAGGAGACTTCAATCTCTATGCATACACTAACAGTGATTATGAGGGATGCAATTTCAATAGAAAGTCTACTTCTGGCTGTTGTCAATTTTTTGGTCCCAGACTGGTCTCCTGGCAGTGCAAGAAGCAGACAAATGTATCTATCTCAACAGCAAAAGTTAAGTATATAGCAGCACCAGCATGTTGTTCTTAAGTTCTCTGGATTCAAAACCAGATGCTTGATTATGGTTTTAACTTTTTGCACACTCCAATTCACATTGACAACATAGCAGCTATGTTCATAACTAATAATCTAGTTCAACACTCAGAAACAAAACACATTGAAATTAGATATCATTTCTTGCGAGATTGTGCTGAAAAAAGGTTAATCAAATTGATACATGTTCACACTGATAATCAATTAGCTGATTATTCACTAAGGCATTTGATCCAACTAGATTTCAATTCCTAGTTCAATAAATTTGCATGATTAATCTTGATTAAAAAAATCAAAATCAACAAAACATTCAAATATTTCAAAAATACAAAAAGAAATTAAAAGAAGAAGTATATGATTTATACAATTGGGAAATGATATAATTACAGTCGTTATATCATTCACTGTGCTTACTTATAAATCTCAAATGACTGACATGACTTATCTGATATGCGGGTAGGCTCAACTTGGAAAAGAAAACACATGCAGTGATGAACTAAAGCTTATATTCAACTGTGAAGTTTTCATCTCATAGTGTGTGTAAGTATTGGCTTACCCAAATGTGTGTGTAGCAACCTAAACACACCAGATAATGATATCATATGAATCTCTTTTCTTACATCAGTTTGTCTTCTGTTTTGCTGAGCAAAGGTCTGGAGAAACAAGCACATAGTGCTGATATCATGATCCATCAAGATTCCCAATGAGGAACACATCCAACTTGGATGAAACAAAAGAATAAAATACATTCCAAGTGAATAAAACAAAAGAATCCTAAGAGATCACCTTCTACAGTGAAGTTAAAAGAATCCCAATGTGGATCAAACTGATAAAAGGATCAAAATAAAAGAATCCCAATGAGGATCAAGCAAAATGAGATTTCACATTTTAAGCAACTTGGTCAAGTAAGATGTTAAAAGTTCTACCATACATTGCATGCAGATGGTTGACCTTGCCATGCTTTTGAGTGTGAGGTACATGTTGAATACCCAATCAACTCAAAACATGATAAGACCATTTGCATCAAAATATTAACCAAGTATGAGTTTAAGAGGATAACCATACCTTTAATCAATATGTTCACGAACATGTCTGTTTTACTAACAACTGCTTGCACTTGTGAAAGGTAAGATTGATATAATCCCAAAGAAAAGTATATCTCAACTTCTTGTTCAGATAAGAAAGCAAAAATCACAAAAAGATTTTGTATTCAAAATTGTCAAATCTTTAAAAGTTTCTATCTCTTATGGATATAGACTTTAGAGGGAGTAATTAAACTTTTGATCATTTTGTACAGTCCTTTCCTTTCATAAAGATAGAAAATTCAAAAACAGATTGAAAAATCAGAAAACTGACTGTGTTGGTGCATAAGTTATACCATAGTATCTCAGGTTTTGCAGACATCTTCAAGCATAAAAGTCCAAGATCAGTCAACTCTAGGAAACTTGTATCACCTCTGATGTACAAGTCAATCCAAGAAAGAATTGACAACCCAAGAAAGAGTTAAAACTTCATAAGCAAAAGCAAAAGACACATCTTAATAACAATCAAAAAGCAAAAGACACAGATTCATAAAAGCATCAATGCAAAGACAACCAAAACGGTCACAAGTTCAAAACTTAATACAGGTAAGAGCATTGGTTAATGCGGGTGAAGGAAACCCAAGCACATGACCAATGCGGGTAATAATTTTGTTAATAATTTTGATTCATGTAAAACACAAGTGAAAGTAATACGGATAAGTTTACTAAACCGTATTAGTCTCACTACAAATATCAATAAAGTTTTCAAGTATAAAAACAAATACGGACAAAGAATTTGTTCTTCCGTATTTGTTTTTCTTCAGCCGTATTTCTCAAAAAATGGCTGAAATTCAATACTTAAATTAGTTGAATATTTGTATCATCACAAATGAGAAGTGTGCTCACACTCTTCTGTCGTCATGTTTGAAGTTCAAGAAATATGGACAACCTAGTTGTTCATCCGCATTTGTTGAAGTAAATACGGGAAGACAAATTTTCTTCACTTTCTATGAACAAATGTTGGGTAAGTAGATCATCCGCATTTGCTACAGTGCAAAAACATTTGAACTTAAACCATTCGCATTTGCTACAGTGTTAAAGTGTCTTAAATTAAACCTTCCGCATTTGCTACAATAAACAAATGTTGATTGTTTTGATCTTCCCCATTTACTACAGTAGTCGACTGCATTTGTTTTTAACCCTTGTAAAATTTAAAAATGACAATTAAAGGGCTATTTAAATAGATCGTTATAGTTCATTTAATACTTTTCAAATTTGAGAGACTCGATAGTGCGACGAGTGAAACACCATTCCTACTGTTCTTCATTCATCATCAAATTCATCAACAACTTTCTGATTTCTATGTTCATCTAACTTCATACTACCTATATTTCGATCTTACACCATTGGAATATCGAAAACAAGGTGATTCTCAGATGCATTCGAAGAACACATTTCAAAATTTAGAACCCTAGAACTGAAATAATCTCAAAACAACCACAAACTAAGGATTGATAGACATTTCTGAGTTCAATGACACAAATGATCTTGAAAAATGACACAAACAAGTGATTTTCAAAACCCTAATTAACCTTCGGATGAACAGGGGATCATAAAAATTGAAAATGTTGATCTCAAAACCTATGATTGAGTGTAAAAAGAGATTTTAATTAGAAAACCAACATCAAAATAACAGATAATGCATATACACTGCTTAATCAAGATTAGGTCAAATCCTTATGTAACAGTACCTTGATTGCTTAAATTTGACCATCCAAAAGTCAAAACTGAAATAATCAGCTTGATTTCACCAATGTAATTGATAATTTATTATCCATATCTAACTTATATGCATCTTGTGCAGAATCTAATGGCTAATCTCACATGGAGCAAGCTCCATAATGTCAGTGGTTATCTTGACCCTGATGTTCTTGAGGCAGAAGGTTTAAGAGACATGTCAGATTCATCTTGACTACTACAGTGGCTCATGCTGTTACTATCAGACCAATTATCTATAAGAACTTCATAAGATCATTATGGGGAACTGCTGAAGTAACTGATATAGATGGTGTAAGGACTCTTTCAAGAAGGATTACTGAAGATCACACTCTAGGCATCACTGAGCAAACTATGAGACAATATCTACAGTTTGGTGATGGTGCAGACACTCCAGTGGAATTGGATGATGATGAGATTATGACCTTCTTTGCCAACATTATCTATGAAGGAGGATATGAGGGAAAGCAGATTGTCAAAGGGTTGGTGGACTTGTGTAACACCCCGAAAAGTCAAAACGAGTCATCGTGAATAATGGGCTTAATTTGTGGGTACTTAATAAAGAAAGAAAAAATGGATTATGGGCTAATTAGGCTAATGGACAAGAGCCTAAGTGGATTGAGGCCCATAATCAGCCCTTAACCCACCCAAAGCAGCCACCATCTTCTTCATTTCAACCCTAACTCCAAAAATCCATAGAGAGAGAAAGTAGAGAGAGAAAGTGATAAAAACTCAAGATTTGGAGCCTCTAAGGTCAAGGGATTGAAGATCTGGGTGTTTGTGCAACAAATCTCAAGAAAGGAGCAACAAATCCAGATAAGAATCGACCTATAATGCCTTCTGTAGATCAAACCCGGATTCTAGGGTTTTGGGGTTTTAAAAGTCTCAAAGAAACACATAAAGGTCAAATTTTTACGTATGAAAACGTGTAAAAATGTTAGAAATGGTTTCATGGAAGGTAAACCAAGGATTTTGAACGTAAAAAGTTAAGATTTTGGGTTAAAAACGGGCTGGTTTGTCATTGATATGCATCCAACGAAACTGTGCCCCAATCCAGCGAAACTATGCACTCATCCGGCGAAACTATGGGCGAAACTAAGAGAAGTTCCAACGAAACTACAGTTTCGCTGGGGCGAAACTACAGTTTCGCTGATAAGTTCGCCAGTGCCCAGGTTGACCCTTAGACATTGCGGAACTAGGAAATTCCAACGAAAGTTGGGCGCTCAAGACAGCGAATCTGTCTAGCGAATATGGCAGAAGTACTGCCCAGCGAAACTGGCAGCGAAACTACCAGCAAAACTAGCAGCAAATCTGCTAGTGAAACTGTGAGCGAAATTATGAGGAAAATGACGTTTTTGTGTATTAACTTTCATGAAGGTAGAGTATTTGGATTATAGCTTAAGTAACCTAGGATTTGAAGCTATTTGCTAAGTTCAGGTGAGTTCTAGATCCCCTTATTTAAACGTTTTTCCATGTTTTTGGGGCTATTATGCATAGTAAACATAAGGTTTTCAAGATAAGGATTTCAAGGTGTTTTATCAAGGAAATACATTTTTCTAAAGTAAAATGTGACATTTAAATAGCTCAAAATAATTTTCGGGCGCGCTGACCTAGCAGCCCGGCCCCAGCCAGGGGCGTTGCCCCTTGGACCCCACTAGGGGCTGCTGCCCCTAGGACCCCGCTATCAGGGGCTGCCGCCCCCGAACCCCCGCTGTCCCGCGGAGGGTCGGTTACATGTTATGATGACTAGTACTTGGTATGTTGTGTACTTAATAAGCTAAGTATTATATATATTAAGTGAAACATAATACTAATGAGAAGTGGAACTTAACGAATGTTACCCCCGGGCCCGTTTGATGATGAAAAGTCTTGCAAGCACTATGATAGACTTCACTTGTGTGAGTCTTACGTATGAAGATAGATCTGTATTCATGAGCGGGCTATGTGCCTGGCAGTGTGGATCAACTGTCGGGGGTAGCTACCATGAAGATGTGTACCGACAGGGATCGATCAACTGTCGGGGGTAGCTACCATGAAAAATGTGTACCGACGGGGATCGACATTCGTTGTCGATCAACATGGAGCTCTTGCTTTGTGCAATCTCGCCTATGATGAAGTGAAACATAATGAAAGAATGAAAGATAATGAACGTGCTTAATGTGATGCAAGTAATGTTTGTAGTATGATGTATGCGTGTTCATTATACGAAGGATAAAAGATTATATTTTCTTATTTATATAAAACTAAACTCACTCAGCGTAGCTGACTTTTTATGCATAATAGTGGACAGGTAAGCGCTGATGCTGAGGATGGCACCACGAAGCTACTTGGGGAGATATGGATGGCATTCCTGTTAATGAAGTCTTTATTGTAATTAATGAACAAGGAATATGTTTTGTTTACATTTAAAGGACAAATGTATGAGTACAATGGGGTTTTTAAGTTTTAAATGAATGTTTAATTATTTTCCACTGCAATGTTTTGTTATTAAATTGATTTTATGCTATGAATTGCCAACTGTGAGGTTTCCCGGGAACGGGGCCTTACAACTTGCAATGGAGATTCCTTATTCACACCTTCCAACACTGCTTGTCCAAAAGGAAGACTGGTTGGAATGACATTCCTGTCACTACATCATCTGCCATATGTGCTCTGTGCACAAACCATCCATTCAACATGTCAACCTATGTTTTCAATGGTTTGGTCTCTAACATCCAAGAGACTAAAGGACACATGTTTCTGATGTATCCAAGATTTCTATAATGCTTTATCAATGAAGCATTTCCTGATATAGTGCATGTAGGACCAATGATGGATATTCCTCACTATAATGAAAAGTTCTTCAAGTACTTAAAGAAGAGAGATCCCAAGAATTTTTACAGTGGAATATTCTTTCCTCTACTACCATGGATGCTTCAACAGATCAACCAAGATAAGAATATAGAGGAACAAGAACAAAAGGCTCCTGTGGATGAGCCTGTTCAAGAAGAAGAGCAACCTGCTCCTATTCAACACAATGTTGATAAGCAAGCTGGCATTGTTGAAGAAGGACAGAGTTCAGTGTCACCACAAGTTGATGTAGGTGGTGATCTTCACACTGGACCTTCTGCTCATGTAGCTGATATAGACTCACTATTTATTCCTATACCAATACCATCACCTTAAAGATCACCAATCCTATTTCCAAAAACACAACCAATCATCTCTCCACATATATCACCCATACACTCACCCCATATATCACCCATACACGCACCCCATATTTCACCAATTCATCATTCACCTACATCTCCCATTCAATCTTCACCCACTACTGCTGAGCATGCTGAGTTTGGTGATTCTGCCAGCTCTTTAGAGGAATCCGAATCATCATCTGATGAGGAGGATCATCAAATGAAGATGCATGTAAGGCAAGCTACCTCTGAGGCTGTTCCATCTGAATGTTATGCTGAATCAAGGGTAAACAAGCCTGATGAAAAGGATGAGATGATCTCAAAACTATTGCAGAAAGTAGCCAAGATGGAGAAACTACTGAATAGAAGATCTGGTATCATTCAAGACAGACTTCTAGAGATGGATGAAAAGGAAAAGAGTTAAAAGATATAAAAGAGAAGTATGAGGTTGAGAAGAAAGAAAAGGAAAAGGAGATAGAGAGTCTAAAGGAAGCTCTTCAGCATTCCATGGATGAAGTAAATGGTCATTTAGACACTTTGATCGTCCAAACAATTGCTATGGAAGAACAGTTAGGGCTGATTGAAGAGCAAGCTAATACAATCATTGACCTGCAAAAACAGATAAAATCTCTAAACAAGAGAGTCTCTGAGTTAGAGCTATTGGTCAGGATCAAACAAGAAGTAGAAAAAGAGAAAGATAATCAGGGTGATAAAAAGAGAAAAGAAAAGAAAAAGAGAAAGTGATAGAGATGATAGTGATGAAGGTTCATCAGGGGAGAGTGATGATGACTCCCCACCTGCTAAAGGGATGAAGTTCACTAAGTCTGAAAAAGAGACTGAAACTAGTGGAACTAAACATGATGAATCTAGCTTGAAAATGGTGGTTTATACAAGCAAACAAGAAGAAACTCACACTAAAGAGTCAGAATTTAGTGATATGATTAAAGCTCTTGACTTCTTTACTGCAAAAGAATTCATTATAGATGATGAGTTTTGGGATTTCATTGTTAATCTGGGGGAAGTTACTGAACCAATAGTAGTCATTCCTCAATCTCCTGTCCCAATTGAGAAGGAATTGAGTCTACAAATTGTGCCTGCTGTATCATTATCTGATGAACAAAAGGAGCTGATAAGAAAATTATGTGAAGAACAACAACAAAGAGAAGAATCAGCAGCTGCTACAGTTGATAAAATAGAAAAGATAGAGACTAAGAAACTGACCAAAGAAGCTAGAACCTATCTGGTCCAAGAGTGAAAACATACTCCAGAAAGAGGAAATGTTTATCTGAAATGGTCAAGGGCAAAAGACCAATAGAAGAAGAAGAACCAGTTAAGAAAAAGCAAAAAGATGATCCCCGTAGCCTTGCAGCCACTGCTGAATTCTTGGAAGAACATGAAATAGCTAAAGCCCAATTAAAAAGAAGGCTGAATTCATTGATCTGGAAGAAGGAGAGATAGAGGGTGGCTATGTGGTTGATGAACCAATAGCTAGGGAAAGCCCTGTAAAGGAGGAGCCATCAGTAAATGAGATGGTAGAGAAAACCAAATCAGATGATCTGATGGTAAAGGCCATATTTTTTTATTGACCACGGATATGATCCTGATGAGGTATTCGGGTTGACTTATGAGGGGATGATAGTAGAAGAAGAAAAGCTAAACAAACTGCTAGACCCTACACATGAGACTGAGTATGAAAAGACTCATTCACCCAAAGCTCCAGTGGTCAAATTCTCTTCAAAGGCCAAGCAGACTACAACTCCTCAACCACTGTATCCTGATCCCTATAGTATGACTGATAGGGAAATGAAGGACTATATGTCTGATTAAGGATTCACTAAGAGAAAACTAGGCAATATGAAGACAAATTCCCTAAGGGCTGTTGTCCTTAGGATGATCAATGAGAAGAAAGAAAGGCTGAAGAAAATGGAAGAAGAAATAACCAGACAAAAGCCTAAATCTTGAGTTTCAGCACAAGACATGCAGCTCACCCATGGAGATCATGACTCCTTGGCACCTATTTTGCATAGATATCCTGAGTGGTTTGCTGAACCTTCACAGTTAGAGCTTCATGAAGGGCTCACCACTGCAGAGATGATCCGAGGTGTGTCTACTCCCCAAGCCAAGACTGATCTGAAGATAATTACCTGGAAGTATGACAATGAATAGAACATGTTTTTAGTCAAAAGGATCTCAGGGTTAGTCTAATTCTTCACAAGGTACTCTGCTCTGGTGAAGTCCCTGGAGATCCATGATCTAAAAGAACTAGCCAATCTAGGACTAATTAATCATAAGGCTATGTTCAGGAGTTATGAGTTTGAAGATATTTTCAGGATGTTTAAACGAACAGACAACTTCAAATCTCTCAAGGCTATCTGTATAAGGAAAGATAGATCTTTTGTTAACCCTCTTGAGAAGAAAAAGACAAAGCAAGCTGAAGAAGTGGTGTTCCCTGAGCTTAAGGTGAAGACAACTGAATCATTAAAGAGAAAATGTAGCTAGAACTTATTCCTTCACACCAATATCAGATGTCTATTATGATAAAAAGACATATGAGTTGCTGAGCGAAAGAAGATAGGGAGAAAAGAAGGGGCAGAAATCAGATTATTTAATGGATATGAGGTAAGATTGCTTGATGAATCCTATATCCACTACATTTACACAAGGCACTTCAGAGATATCAGCAACAAGCTTAGAAAAGCTAATATGCTCTTCTTTCTCAGGTGTATCAAACTCCTAAAGATGGCCTATGACAGAATCAAAAACAAGAGAGAGCAGAGGAGGAAGAAGAAGACTCCTTTGCAATTTAGGAATATTATGATGCTGGAGGTAGATGTGGACTGATCTTTACTGATTCATAGAGATAGGCTGTCAACTGTGTCTTTCTGGGAGCCTATCTCATTGAAAAAGCTACCCATTGAATCCATTCACAGTATGAGCCAAATGAAGATCCATGTATTGAGAAGAGAAAAGTTAATTGATGCAAGACACTTCTCTAACATGATCAAAGTCATCTTGGATCCTTCATACATAGACCCAGTTCCAGCTTCATCTCGTCCTACTACTCAAAACCCAGCAGAATCATCACAACCTCACCCACCATCAAACCCTTGAAGTTCCTAGCCTGTATAATCCTTAGGGGGAGTATTGTTGGACCCTGAAAGGATGATACATGCCAATTCAAGTAGTGGATGATAGTTGTTCTGCTGGAAATCTCCCCAAGTCCAAGAACCAATACGGATGAAGAATCTGCATCAACAAAAGAAGACCAAGTGTCGGCTATCCGTATTTGTATATGCGGATGACCAAAGAACAAATGCTAACAAGTGTTTGTTCTTCCGCATTAACAAATACGGACAGCCAAACAAATGCTGACAAGGAATTGTACATCCGCATTAGTTAATGCGGATGCTTAGCAACAAATGCGCCAAGTGTTTGTTCATCCGCATTTGTCAATGCCGATGACCAAACACTAATGCAATAGAAGAAAAACAAATGCTGATGAAGATCAACACATCCGCATTAGTTAATGCGGATGAACAACAACAAATGTTGATGAAGACTTTTTGTACTGAGATTAGATTATAGTACAGGGGTAATTTAGTCTTTTGTGAAGGCTTTCTGTCATCCTATAAATAGAATAGAAATCCTCATATGTGAGGTGACAGAGAATAGACATTAGACAATCAGAAAGTTTTGTTTCATCTTATGTTCACAAGGTGTATTATTACTGTAGGTTGCTCAAACCCTAGCATTTATTGTAACCATTCACCTTAATCAATACAAAGAGCATTTATGAGTATTTCATGCATTCAATGTTCTGTGATTGTTTGATTTCCGTCTTACAATCATTGACTTAGTCATCATATTCGGTCCTTGTTGATTCATAACAACAGAGAATATCATTCTCACACCCGTCATCATCACAATGATTTTTACTCCTATTAGTCACATTGACAAAATGCATGAGTATTCCTATTAGTCACTACAAGACATGTATAGTTGTTTCATTCAAGTAACATGGAGTTAATTATTTTATGGGAAAACAAAATTATTTTCATTGAAACATGATATTGTATATTCCTATTCTAGTCACCCTGCAAAAGTTAGTATCATAAACTAAAATTCATAAATAGTTAAATGTAGCAACAACCAAGCAAAGTAGTAGTAGTGTCATAGTATCACAAATTGGAAGATGCTATCACCCCCATAAAATAATAATAGTGTCTGAAATATATAAAATAATTTCTTCAAATAGTTCAGTAGTCTCCTGCTAAACAATCAGATATCCCCCTGTCATCACTGTCATTTCTTCTTCACCCACCCAAACCATTCGAACTCTTCTTCTTCTACTCCTCCTCTAATAATTGAACACCACAAGAAGCCATTAATGCCTGGAACTGGATTGACTGGGAGGTCTGCGTAGCATGCTGAAGAGTCACCTCATGACGCTGAATAGTCCTAAGTTTGTCTCCCAATGTGGGGTCCAAAGGACCAAAGTAACTACCACAATGGCTAGACTGGGAGTAGGGGTCTCCAGCAAGGACACTTGGGCCGTCATACATACTATGCCTAGGCGGCATCCCTTACTCGTCGTGCGGGCGACGTCTGGGCGGGACAATCACCGGAGGTACTGGTGCTGGAGCCATCGCAGAAGGAGGTGGAGGGGACGACATCCTAAAGGAAACGGATGCTCCTTGCCTAGAGCTCTTACGCAGTCATGTAATGACACGCGCACCCCTATTCCCGATAGGCGGTTAAGGTGAGAGAGTACGCGCAGAGTATGAACTTGTTTTGCTTCTATCCTGGAACAATGGTGAAGAGTCCGCTAAGGGTTCAATGTCATTAGATGTCACCGAAATCCATCCGGGATGTCTCCTCCGCTGGTACTCCTCACACTGAGACGGAGGCGTCATCCTCTTATGCCTTCCAACTGGGGCAGTCTCGTCACCTGGGTATGTAGGCGCTTTTCCTTTATCAGCCATAGTTCTTGAAATCCTGTATCAAATTATCATGAGTAATTTGGTTTCTCATAGCTCATGACAAAAATAATAATAGTAGTAGTAGTAGTAGTATAATAATAATAATAATAATAATAATAATAATAATAATAATAATAATAATAATAACGATAATAATAATAATAATAATAATAATAATAATAAATAATAGTGATAGCATAGTATCCATAATCACTATCAGCACAGGGTTACAACACGCATGGAAGTCAGTTTATAAGGTTTAGATCAAACAAAAACATTTATTGAATCATCTACCTTAAAGAATGGTTTAACACCACTTAAGGACTATTGGAATCCACATGTCCGGTAAGTTCATGATTACGTTGATCAAGTGTGATCATCAACTTACCCAACCCGTTTATTCCAACACATCCCAAAGCAAGGACAGTCCTAAGGTATCAGGGTTGTAGCCTAGGGTCTACTAAGGTATTCTCGACTTCTCTACAACCTTTGGCTCTGATACCAATTTGTCACACCCCGAGCCCAAGGAGGGTAGGACATCACAGACTGGCAATATACATGGCAGTGGAAACTAACCATCACAAGAGCGCATAAGGAGAGAAATCACAAGACATTACATTAAATAACTTAATCGGACTGTAAAGATATGTCGAAAGTCCATTACAAAATATATAAAATTTCAACAGACAATGAAATCAAATTGTTCAAAATGCTTCAAAAACTAGTAATGTCATAGGTAGTCACAACTCTAGGTCATCCATACATTTTCCTTCAACAAAACCAAGTTTCCATCAATGATTACCTCAAACATGCTCAAAAAGGGTTTGGGTCAACTATAAAGTTGGTGAATTCAAGTGCTTAAAATTTAAAAACAAAAGGGAAGAGTTGAGTAAATGAAAAATCCAAAGGAGGTTCATGGCCAAGGGTAAAGATGTGCGAATACCGGTTCTTTTGGAATGTACCGCTTGTGTTCAAAATGATGTTAATAAGGAATCAACTCTTTAGAATCCAGAATTTAATTTTAAGAACATAAGTGTCACTATTATGGGGTCATAAGCAACCCTGCATACTGTCCCGGCTAGCCTCTTCGAAACTTGTGTTATTGTCATTTAACCCATAAGTAAAACTGAGCCTCAAACAATACACCATACTTGCTGGATGGTTAACTATAGTATTTTATAATACCTGTCACATGACATAAATGACCCCGTAGGATCTCAGTGTGGTACCCTTCCTATTAAGTCAATGGATCATGACGGAAGGCACTGTGTGTAGGAATTCCCCAAGTAGATCTACCCATATAGAACAAGCGGTTCACATAAGAATTAATGATTATGATACAAGTAAGTTCAGGTTCTAACATTAAACACAACATATAAGTATCACATAATAGCACATAAATAATTTCAATTTAAACATAGTATGATTCATCCCAAAACAGTAGTAAAAAGGGAACACTAAAAACTCACCTTAGGGTTACGGTTCTTCGAGCAAAGGAAAAAATTTCCTAGCACCCTATCATAAAGATACAAGTACTAAGCTATATGTTCTTAGACTAATGTAGGTGTAACTAGGTGTGTTTTATGGTCACAAGCTCATCTAGCTTCATTTCCTCAGAGTTTGTGTTAAAAAGTATCATTTTTAGATAAGTTAGGGTTTCCTCATGTGAATGATAAGTTTTTATGATTCTTATAAATTTGTTAAGGTGATAAAATGTTTACCAAGTATTTTTAGTCAAAGGCAGGCAAAATTTTGGTGAAATTGCAAAATTTGCACTTTGGTCCCTCAAGTTTCAAAATTTACAATTTTTACCCTAAAGTTTGCTTTCTTTCATTTCTTGAATCAATACAGCCCTTATTAGTTTCTAGTGGTGTTATTAACACATTAGGACTATTTAAACTCCAATTTTCCATAATATTTAAAACACAAAATTTGAGTTACCGGTTACTGTAAAACCGATAATTTAAGCATCTAGTTTTAAATCTTTTAATTTCAACCCATAACACTCAAGTATTACTTTTTAAGGACTTCTAATAATCTCTATAATCTGTTTAAAAGAATTTTTTGAGCCATATGAGCAAAAAGCTTCGTTTCTACAATAAAACGTTAAAACTTGTTTTTACCCGGAACTGAACAACCTAATCCGTTTTCTTCCAACTTTCCACCAAAAAATAATCTTGGGGTTTCAAACTAGGGAAATAACAGGAATTTATTGGTTTTATGTTTGTTACACTATTTTTAAAATTTTATCTAAACATCACCCTGTTTAGGCTTACTTTTTTTAAATAATTCCATAAAAACTATATATTAACCCAATAATTCATCAAATTTAATTTTTAACACTAAAATAATTATTTTAGGTCCTGGAACTTTTTAAATTCTAAACGTTCTGAGATTTTACCATATTTGAGAATTTTACCACCTTTCGGGTCTTTAATTTTACCCATTTAGCCATAATACCACTTCTTTTAACATGTTTATCAATTGCCACGAATTTTATAGGTTTAATATCACCAAAATACTGGAACAAAGAATTGGTTTACGGATTCTTACATACATAGCACTTATGTTGCCTTTAAGGGTGAAATACCACTTTTACACTTATGTAATCCTAATAGTTTGAGCATATATGTCATCAAATATTTTTGTAGCTTTTGAAAATGTTTTAGTGAAGTCCATTTACTGTTTTTGATCAGATCTTAACAATGGGTTGAGGGGTTTTCAAAACAATGGGGTTTTTGGTGCTTAAACTCATGAGAAATGGTGTTTTCGGGGGTGCAAATGTGTGCACCAACCTTGGTTCACGTTCTACCTTCAAAAGATACCTTTTAAAATTTTGAGAGTTCCCAAAATGCAGTAGGTAATCTCGAAAGTTTATGTTTTTGAACAACAGAATTACGATTTTGTAGAAAAAGATAGGAAAAACTCAAGAAATAGCTTTATTCGGGTTCATTAATGCTTACACTCTAAATGTTTTGTGCTTTTAGGATGATTTGGACAGTGTGAGAGCTGTTGGTTCATGAACATGAGCTGAAATCACCTTGTTCTTGCAAGAACCTTGCGTGAAAACTCACTAAAACTCACTTTCAAGCTTGTTTTGCACTCGGTTGATGTTGGGATGATGTTAGTCTTCGAAAATCTTAGCTGCAATGGAGAAGAATTGCAGATTTGTGGGTTTTCTTGGAAGAATTTTCGTAAGAGAGGGTGAGGGAGAAGAGTTTGGGAGTAGGGAATGCATGTATGGGTAAATGAGGGAGAGTCGAGTGTGTAAATGGGTTTGGGAGGTTCAAGAGGGATACGATTGGTGGATGGGTGGCCAGCCGAAGTAGAGAGAGGGGGAGAGTTTAATTTTTTTTTTTTTTGTAATTTGTTATGTAGTGTAATTTAGTGTAGTTGTTGGTAATTTTTGTTTATAAGTTTTCAAGTGTAATGTTACATATACATGTATGTGTGTCGTAAATGTGTAAGTATACACACACATATTATTTGTTTTATTTAAAATTTTAAATTTCTAGAATAGATTTTTTATCTGTTAAAAATCACTTAATAATTTCTAGACTAAGGCTTGACACAAAAGAAATCTTCTATGACATTTAAGTATGTAAACAATTAACATGGAAGAAAGAAAATAATATTAATAATAAAAATGAAATAATGCTAGATTAAATTAAAGTTTAAAGTAGAACTTAGAAGTCGATTGTTACAATATTCATTTGATATCCACTGAGTATGCCATACAACTCAGTGAGAGTAAGGGTCTTGAGGTTTACAGTCCTTTTAATAACCACACACTACTGTGTCCATTGTCTTGGAAGAGATGACATGAACTTTCTCATAATATCCATATTCTCCAGTGTTACTCCAACATCTATTAGAGTATCCATAATCTCAACATACCTGAAGTACCATTGAGTCATGGTTTTACCTGTTTTGAATGTGAAATTCTCAAACTTTTGCTTCAAGAGGTCTTTATTGTTCTCTTTAGCTTCAGCAGACCCCTCATACATCAGCTTCAGTGCATGCCATAGTTGCTTGGCAGTTTACACTTCTTGAAGCCCCTGTAGATAGCATTTGGAAGAGCAATTTAGAAGGCAGTCATGGCCTTCAGATCTACATCAATTCTCTTCCTTCCTCCTTTAGAGTAGTCAGCCACTTCCTTTGGAATCATGCCACCTCCAGCGGCAGCTGAAGAGGTGCATGGAATGTAAGGTCCTGAGGTAACACGCTCCCATATCCTGTTGTCTTGAGACTTGATGAAGCCTTCCATTCTTATACACAAGTGTCAAAATCATCAGGAGTGATCAGTGGGGACTTTACCATGGTACTGGTTTCCATATCAGACTTAGAAGCTACCATTTGAGTTGTTATGTGTTTTGAGAAGAACTGGGAGATTTAAGATGATAAGATCTTACAATCAAGAGCCCGAAATGCTCTGATACAATTGCAGGACCTTTTAAGGGATGGTGACACAACAGTTTTCATAAGGAGAAGAGTGATTAAATAGGGAACCGGGTTTATATATAAGATGCTAAGAACACAAATAAGTAACGAGATAGAACAAAAGAACAAGAACAAGATAAGTATGGTTTTCAAGAATGTTGTATATTACTCTCAAGTTCTATTACAAGTGTTACAAAGTATAAGATAAAATACAAGAACCTGAGATACTTTATACTACATCCTACAGCCAGCTATACTTTGAAAGCCAGCTAGAAACACTAACTTAGACAACAAGATCAATGTAAAGTCAAAAGGCAGATTGCCTTTTGACTAGTGATTATGACATGCCATAGCTCACAATCTAATGTACTATAGAAAGGAAAAAGGGTACAAAGTAGAAAGTTACAGACTCTAAACCTTAATCTACAATTGCAAAATCATGGACCTTTTCACCAACTTATAAAAGTTGGCGAGTCTTCAGAGTTGCAATAAAAAGTGTATCAGGTTTATGCAAAAGTTGATCAGAGAAAGCATGTATTCTCTGTCTTCAAAAAGTCTTCACTTTATTGGCTTCAGAAGACTTTGTCTTTTGCAGCTTTGGAAGACTTCATCTTTGGCTTCGGAAGATTTGGTCTTTGGCTTTGAAAGATTTTACACTTAGAATATTTTCTATGAGGTGTGTAAAAGTTTCAAAGTAACTTCTACCATGTACATCATGTATGCAAGCTGGAAGCTCTTTGGGTGCTTTGGTTGCATCAGTCGTTCAAGTATAACCTTACAACCGTCAACAACAACAACACTAACCCTAATAACAACAACATCAATGCTCTAATCAATAATTAAAGGGCATAATGTGAGTGTGGAGGCATATATCACTTTTGTAATGCATGCCCCATGCTCAATCGTAAGTAACAAAACTAAGAAAATCAAGTAAACCATGCTCAAGGGAGAGCTTTTGTTGTGAACGCCACTTAAGTCCGTTAAAACCAGAATATGGTGACGAGTTCGTTTCTCCTGAACAACCTTTTTGCTTCAATGCGTTTTTGATATCGGTTTTGATAAATGCATTGTTTTTGTTAAGTTAGAGTCACTGTTAGGGTTAGAGTTAACATGCTTACCTAATCCTTATATAGTAAAGTTACTTAACGATGAATTACTAGAGGTCAATAGTATGCCAAAAGGGTGTATGTAACAACATTGACTATCGTCTAACCAAACAGAAATCATATGACATCAAAAGATTATCTAAATTCCCTTACCAAATGACGAAAGCCTAGTTATACAAGACGAATGCTCCAGGAGAAGACTAGATATTATATCTTGCCTTAAAGCCCAAAAGTACCTATGAAAGCTATATCAAGCTCTCCTTGCTCATGTGGTTATGAAGGAACCATAGGACAAAGAGCTTTAGGACATACTAGTTGTAAGAGATCACTCGAAAGTTTTCCGACGTACCTGGATTACCTCCAACTCAATAAGTGAAATTTTGTATCAACCTAGTTCCTTGAGCAGCACCCATAGCGAAGTCACCCTATCGTTGAGCTCCATTAGAATTGAAAGAACTTTTGAAGCAACTAGACGGTTTGCTCAAGTAAGGGTTCATTAGACCAAGTTTCTCACCGTATGGAGTTCCAATGTTATTCGTCTAGAAGAAGGATGGATCCATAAAATATGGATTAACTATAGGGAGCTAAATAAACTGACTATCAAGAACTGCCACCCCTTTATAGTATTGTATATTCCTATGGGATGTACGATGCCTGCTTTTAGATATAAAGCTTGGTTTTATGTATATATGTTGCTGGATGTTGAAAACTTTATCCTTTCGGTGTCTATCTATGGGCATTAGATGATAGTAGACCCTGTGTGGTCATGTTTTGTATAACCTATTGTAGTAATTAAATCATAAAAAGTTTGTAAAAGTCCCTTAGGGGCAAACTTTACATTAATCGAATATATATTAGTCAAGGAAATATTATGTAATTAGTTAATTCCGCAGCCTGTTAGGTGACTAATGTATCTTGAGCCATAGTCACATTCAAACTCCCAACGCTTTCTCCGAGTATGTGTCACACCCTCAATTTCTACGAACGGGGTTTTACCTTCAGGCGTGTGACATAACCAGGATCTCAGATAAGCATCAGTTACACCAAACGACTCGACAATTACAAATCATATAAGTTGCTTAGTAATGATGAAATGAACCAACTTGTATTTAACTATTGCGGAAGCGAAAACAGGAAAAACATTAACAATGGTTTTGGAACACGCAAACACGCGCCCAATCTATTTATGTAAGTACATGAAATTAAATCTTGAAAACAGTTTGGGATGAATGCGGAATGACATGCAGTGGATGTTGTGCTCCTAAACGTGCCACATCAATGTCCTGAGAGAAAACATGCAAAAGTCAGTATAAGGCTGGTGAGTTCACAGGTTTATCAAGAAACAGTAAGTATCAGTAATGTAATTCCCGAATTTAATAATCAAAGCATATAATGGGTAGCTAGCCCATAGCAATGACTATGTGTATGAAGTCGCGACCGAGCTGACATGTAATCAATAGTAATAATGTGGGCCCGGCTGTAGTTTCCCCACCACAACACTGTAAAACAGGCTAACCGTTCACCCGTTTGACCTCCAGTCAAGCTAGCACAACTAGCCCGGGCGGGGTATGTCAATCCCAGTAGATCTACTAACAATCACCTCGCTATTTGCATATTAACGGTCCAAAGGGCAAAGTATAACACCATAGTATCAGGCATATGCAGCATTACAAAAACCCAATGTAATGTAACGTTTATGAAAGCAGCATGTTTCTCTCCCCCAAAAAGAGTATAAAGTAAAAGTGGGGCTGTAAACTCACCTGGTATGCGTAACAACTATTTAAAGTTTACTTGGAGAATAAGTGAACTGACAACCTTCAGAGGTTACCTAGATCATGTATGTGCATAAGTACGTGCAAACAGAGAACATGTGGAACCCTAAGCACACACAACCAAAGACTCAAGGTTTCCGAAAAATAGACATGTTTGACCCGGTTGACCCGTTTGACCCGTTGGTGACATTATGAGTTGTAATTCCTTTAAGTAACATAATCATTCCTCAAGCATGGTTCACATACATCATAACAATTAATTTCCAGTCCCAAACATGATGTCCTAATTAGTAATCATCATTCAACATCATACATGATCATCAAGTTCCATACAAACCAATTAACACATTTCATCACAATAAGCATCCTTAAGAATACTCTAGCATGATCCTAACATCATACACAACTCACACCATAAAAATAAATTTTATTAGTACTAACATTACACGCAAAAGCCAAGTAAATATGCTACAGGTTGTAGGTATTCGTTTTCCAGAATCTGCATTTTCTGATAGATTCTAGGTGTTCGGAAGATACGGTCAAACACATAACCAACCAAGGATTTAGGCCAAGGCCAAACTCCAGTAGGCTCTCCTATGAGTCAATTAAGTATGTGAAAAGTTGTTTTAGGTTTTAAGGGCCTGGAGTTACTAGAAAAACTCAAAATGTTACAGCAGCTCTCAACCGGAGGGCTGCTGGAGTTAGCTTGCCAAATTGTGCATAACTCCCATTTGAAAATAGATATTGGGTTAATTCTTTTCCTGGAGTTCATAGGATTCCTAGGAAAAATTTTTGACTAAAGGGTTTGGTCTCAGGTTTTATGAAATGAAAATGGCACATCAAACAAGTCAACACATACATTCTGTCCAAGAGGATAGAATTGACCCTTCTAGCCAAAACAGGTAAAACACCAACTTATCCACCTCCAATTGGAGTGTGGTTACCCTTTCTGGAAACTAGACTCAGTAACAAACAATTTGGGCACTAGAAACACATCATTTGGACCTGTTATGACCTTTTTGTGGCACATACAAAATGAGACTCAGAATCTGTCAGAAAGTTTGTTTCTGACCACACTTCACTAAAATGATCATTACTCACGTTTTACACTTCCAAATTGGACAAGGTTGGATGTTTTGAAAACTAGACTCCATGAGGAACATGTTAGACTCAAGAAAACCAGTTTTTGGATTCGTCTTCATTTGGTTATGTCATAATGAAAACAGGGTATGCAATCTGCCAGATATCAAAACGTGTACACATTTCACATGAAAGCATATACATACGCATGTTTCATACTTACAGATACATACATACGCAGAACATATACATACATACATATGCAGATCATATACACATACATGCATACGCAGAAAACATATACATACATACATATGCAGATCACATACACATACATACATACGTAGAAAACATATTCTAGCATTCATCCAATCAAACTAACATCATGAAATCATCAAACAACCATCAATTTCATGTAATTAACTTTAATTTCGAATTTGAGTTCATCATGTATCAAAATCCACGATTAATCAACAAAAACGTATAATTCTTGCATAATCGATATCAAACGAGATGTATACCATCAAACTAAACTACTAGCATCATCAATTTCATGTAATTAACCAAAACTCAACACCAAGAACATCAATTCATCTCTAGGGTTTCGGCCAACTTAAAGAAACCACACAAAACATCAAACTAACCTTTGATTCTTGCAATAGAACACAAATTGATGCTTGTATCACCTTCTAATGCTTGAAATCGGTCCAATCCAAGGTTTCTTGGCTTGATTTTAATCCAAAACCGAGAGAGAAAGGGTGAGAAAAAAGGAGTCGGTCGAATGGGTGGGGATTTGGGGGTTTGGGTTGTTTTATTTAATTTAATTTTGCATATTTACGTTTTAGACCCTAGTGTTTTGTATTTTTATAAAAAGGCACCCCTTTAAACACTTTTTAAATGGTTTTTAACTACAATAATGTAAGGCCCCGTTCCCGGGCACCTCACAGTTGGTCATTCATCGCACATAAAACATACATTTGGTATATATTTATAAACATCTTAAATAAACATTGCAGCGGAAACATTCAAAAGATACATTTCATTTCATCATAAAAGCTTGTACAAAGATTACATCGTTACTGATTACAAAATAGTCATAAGCGGTGACCGCTAATACAAATATATAAAAATTAAAATTTAAAGAGATTCCTTAAGTAATCCCATTTATCAGGATCCTTAAGGAAGGTTCCTTAGGTAATCCCGTTTATCGGGATCCTCAAGGAACACTTGATACTTGCATGCAACATAATGTGTTGCATGCATTATAAGCCCGCATCCTATTGCGTGGCAGCATTATCAAAAGGAGAATGCCATCCCCAAAGAGCTGAGTAGTCGCCTCGTGCCATCCCCAGCAACACTACCTGCCAACTGGAAACACATAAAAATCAGCGTTGCTGAGTGAGTTCTAGTTTTATAATAAACATATTTAGTTCCCATTATAAACCATTCTTTCACGTGATCATACATCATACATATACAAAGATAATATTTATTATTATCTTCATCATTCGTTATACATCATTATCTTTAAATTCTCATATGGATCCTGTCAGGCTTTACCCATTCATAGCACTCGGCTATGATTACTGTGGTCGAATGACAAGGATCCCGTTTCATCTTTGCTTGCACATTGAATTTCTTTTGTACCAATACCATATGCTATACCCCGATCAGTCTTAGCTACTGGCCATGAATCAAAGCGTATGCCATAGTACTAGTAGGTAAGCGGTAGAGGTACCATGAATATGGTCAATCACAAAGAAAGACCCGTTTACCTTATTCAATGCTTGCAAGACTTAGTTCGTTCATTCATTAATGCATGTATTCATTATCATATTTCTTTTCATTTATTCATTAATACATGCATTCATCATCATGTTCCTCTTTCATTATCTTTCACTTTACGTTACATAATACTTCATTCATTCATTTCCATAATTCGTAAAGTTTCGGAAAGATAAACATACATAATCATAAGGAACATACACATAACATTCATTCATCATCATACAAGGCATCATACATATATGGTATACAGTAGGTATACCCATGCAACATCATCATCATCATCATGCCTATGTTACTCGTTTACCCAAATAAATCAGATCTTACTAAGCTTAATCCGCATTTCACATTCTGGTTCATCTGTATTAGTCTGACCATCCGCATTAGTCAATGCGGATGAGGAATGCCTTATCCGCATTTCATGATCTACCCGCATTAGTCCATGCGGCTGAGAAATGCCTTAGCGCATTTCCGGACTTGTCCGCATTGGTCAATGCGGCAGTAAATTGCCACAGCCGCATTCCTTTCATTCGTCCGCATCAGTCAATGTGGTTGAGATGCCTTGGCCACTTCTTTTCATTAGGACAATGCAGATGAGACAATGCCTGGACCGCATTTCCGTAACCTTCCGCATTGGTTAATACGGCTGACTGCCTTAGCCGCATTTCGTGGGCTGTCTGCATAAAGTTGATGCGGTTGTCTAAGGTGACTTGCAACCTAACCTGTGCCCCTTTTTCATACTCGTTCATCATTTAACAAACCCTTAACACAGATTCATCATATTACCCATTTAGAACCACCTAAACATCATGTATACCATTCTAGAACATACTTTAACAGTATACCTATGAACATTCATGCGTGAATCATATATATCTGTTCTGGAAAGTTCACATGTAGTGGAACCAGCGTCCCGAACAGACCGTATACACATATACATATACATACATGTACGGATTAAACACCCGCAACTCAAAAACAGTTTCAAGATGTGTTCCAGCCCCCAAAATCGTTCGAAAATGCGTAAAAGAAGGGGTCTTAGAACTCACATAGTGTTGCTGGGGATGGCACGAGGCGACTACTCAGCTCTTTGGGGATGGCATTCTCCTTTTGATAATGCTGCCACGCAATAGGATGCGGGCTTATAATGCATGCAACACATTATGTTGCATGCAAGTGTCAAGTGTTCCTTAAGGATCCCGATAAACAGGATTACCTAAGGAACCTTCCTTAAGGATCCTGATAAACGAGATTACTTAAGGAATCTTCTTTAAATTTTAATTTTATATATTTGTATTAGCGGTCACCACTTATGACTATTTTGTAATCAGTAAGGATGTAATCTTTGTACAAGCTTTTATGATGAAATGAAATGTATCTTTTGAATTTTTCCGCTGCAATGTTTATTTAAGATGTTTATAAATATATACCAAATGTATGTCTTATGTGCGATGAACGACCAACTGTGAGGTGCCCGGGAACGGGGCCTTACAAATAATTAAACATATAAACTCATGGTAACAATTACACATTTAATCTTTATAAAACACGAAACATACGAATCTATGCACACGTTTCCACGTTAGGTGATTAATTCTCAATTTACATGTAAAACACACAAGCACATAAACGTAACGCAATAATCACATAGTCGGTTAAATTACTTTTAATTAATCATTATTAATTTTCATTAGGTCACCAACGTTAAACGACAACCAGTATGTGCTCAAGACACGTGTATGCAAGACTTAACGAGACTAATGGAGTTTGGTAACGTAAAATTACCGGGTGTCACAGTATGACATAATGATGTCACAGCCATTAATCATAGAAAATTAGATATAATAAAAAAATACCTAAGCTACAGCAATAAGCTCATATCATGAAATTTAAAAGAATATTATTATATGAACTTGTGTTTAGAAACTAATTTGGTATGTGTAATTGTGAAGTATACTAACTTATGAGTATGTTGATAATTACCTACCAATTGTATGTGAACGTTTACCTAATACATGCTAGTTGATATTATTAACGTACCTTATTGAGATCAATGATTTGAATATATTTTTATGTGTATTTAGTTTGCTATTATCTCTTTGTAATCTTTTTCTTATTTGTCTCCTTGTTTGTTGAGACTATTCTTGTATATATATCTGTTTCATTGTTAATAGAAAATCAAGAGAGTTTTCATGGTATCAGAGCAATCTTGCTCTCTACTATACCCATCGATCACCTCATAAGCCTCGGTTGTTCCTGTGATCTTTCTGGCGGAAATATGGATGACAAGGCCACCAAGGCTTCGGCCTCAGCCTCCTCATCTGCTCCCAAGGCTTTGATCTCTTTGCTCAACCTTCACCTGGTTTACACTGTCACCAACATACAACACACAATTCATATTCTTGATGGAATCAAAGTCACATACTCATCATGGGTTAAGCTCTTCAAACTCCATGAACAAGGATATGATGTGCTTCACGATATTGGCGGTACTGGCTGTTAGTGCTTCTTTAAAGATTAACATTTTGTCTTTATATGTCTTTTATGTTTTTGTCATGTATAGGGACTAGTTTTGTAATTAGTTAGTTCTTAGTTTATTGATAGTATATATAGCTTAGACTTGTGTAGATTAGATAGACTTGAACGAATCTGCTACTTACACTTTGTAATTCTCTTTGCTATTATCAATAAACTCTATGAGTTTTTGTTGATATTGTGCTTTGATTTGATTACTGTGTTTGTATTTCATTGAATTGTTCACTAATGTCATCACATATCTATACATTTGATCCTATCAAATGGTATCAGAGCTGTTGGTTGAGTGAATTGAGTTTTTGTTGAACTTTGAAAACTCATATTTCACTTAATTTTGTGATTGATAAGCAATTCAAATGAAATATTATGGATTTCAGTTGTGTTTCATCATCAGAAACATGAATTGAACCACAAGTAGTAGTCAAATTCATCAAATATTCAGGCGTATTAGGGTTGAATGTGACGCATTAGGGTTGAAAATTGCTGAAAATTGCCTAAGTATTTAGGCGCTTGACAACTGTTCAGGCGTTTTACAACTGTGTAGGCGTTTTCAAGTTAGACGTTTTATAACTGTTGAGGAGTATTTCTACTGTTTGAGCATAAGTAATTCTAGGCGCATCAAAACTATTGAGACGCATCAGAACTGTTTGGGTGTTTGTAACTCCCAGGCGTCTGACAGCTGTTTAGACGCATTGCAACTGTTCAGGCGCTTCAACTTTAGGCATTTTGGAAATCATTCTAAGGCAATCCCTTAGACGTTTCTTGTTCAACTTCAGGAGTTCCACAACTGTTGGGACGTTTCAAGACTGTTCAGGCGCATCATCACTTAAAAAAATTAAATTGAAAAATCCAAAAATATTTTTAATTCATTTCTTTAATTCAAGAACTTAAAAAAATTCAACAAAAATTCATAAATGGTGAAATAGGAAGACTCAGAAAATAGAGTTCCTAAACTTAAAAACAGAGCAGATTTCAAAATTGGTCACTTAGGTTAAAACATCATTTGAATTCCATTGACACTGATCTTTGGAAATCTATTGAAAAAGGACTATACATTCCTATAACCACTGATGGGCCTGACAGGGGTTTTGTCTATACTAAAGATTCACAAGAACCCTACCCTGAATATGGTCTGCAAGGAGATGATTTGAGAAAGGTCAAGAATGATATAAAAGCATACTCCTTATGTGTAAAGGACTACCTTTGGAAGTTCTAGCAAGGCTTGATGGATATCAGACTGGATATACAATGTACAAAGCCTTAAAAACCATCTGTGAAGGAGGAAAAGAGATTAAAACCTAAAGAAACAAAAGTTGAAAAGGTAGTTAGAACTATTTCGACATTTTTCTAGTGAAACAGTAAACCAGATGATGAACAGATTTGTTCAGCTCACAACTGAGATGTCAACAGCTGGCATCAAGCCTAATCTTGAAGATCTAAATCTCAGACTACTTAATGCTTTACCCTCATTATGGAAACAAACAGTGACATTGTTAAAGCATACTGAGAAGTTTCCTATGAATCTAGATCTGCTTATTGGCAAAATCGAGTCTGTTGAAATTGATGAAAGCTCAAGGAACAATGATAGAGTAGCATCAATGTCACAGTATCAATTTGTTGCATCTCCTGCAAACTCTGTTGAGAATGCATTCATGGAAAAGAGTGAGAGTGTTCCAGAAGAAGAGGGAGACTTATTTTTTGGAGCAGGATTCTTCACTAATTCATCATTCACAAGTGTTCCTGCTTATACCACACAGTCTCAACCTAAAACTCCTCCTAAATCTCAAAGTTCTAATGTTCAAACAGAGACTCCATCAACTAACTCTGCTAAATCTAGCAAAGTTAAAGATGTTATAAACATCCTATTAGAGGATGAAGAGTCTAAAACTGCTTTCACTGCATTCATGGCTAGTTTTCAAGCATATCAAGGTAGCCATTTAACTCAGTTAGACCTTGCTTTGCAGGATTTGTTTGAGATGGATCCTGAAGATGTTGAAGAGATGGATCTGAATTGGCAGATGGTGATGATTGCCGATAGAACACAAAAACACTCATATGTCAACAGGAAGTACAAGCCTAGTGCTAACAAAACTGTTGGTTTTGACAAGTCAAAGTCAAGGTGTTTTAACTGCAACAGTTATGGACATTTCACTAGAGAATGCAAAGCTCCCAGGAATAATGGAGGAAGTACTCAATCAAGTTCTGGCAATCAGAGGTTTCAATCAGCTCAGAAGACATTCCAAAAGCCTTATCAAAGTCTTCATATGCCTGAGCTTAAAGATGAATCAAAATCATTTAAAGAGCCCAAGAAAGCTCTAGTAGTCAGCATTAAAGATGGTTACGATTGGAGTGCATATGCTGAACAATTTACTAATGATCTAACCTCAAGTTTATCTCTTGTTGTAGAAATTCAAGGGGGAGATTGGTCAGAGAACAGTGATCCAAAAGTGGAAGGTGAGAATGAAGAAGATGACTATGATTGGAGTGACAAATCTGATCCTAAGGAGGATACAGATGAAGTAGCTCTAATGGCACAATCTGATCAACCCAAGTTTGATACTTCATCCTCAAACTCTAAACCTCATCCCAAAATTTCTTGAAATACCGTCTGAAGTAAGAGAGAAATTGTGCACTAAATCATGCTTCGAACATGTTGAATACTATTAAAGCTATTCATATAAAATCTGTGAGAAACATAAACAAGAAGAGTCAATGCATAACAAATTAAAATCTAACCATAAAACAGCAGATCAAAAGATCATTTCTCTTCAAACATCATGGAACAAAAAGAATTAGAATTATTTGTAAGCAATTGGAAGAAATGAACAAAAATCTTGAACAGGAGAAGATAGCACATACTGCTACTCAAATGGATATTGCTAAAGTTAAAAGTTCAAAATGATAGTTGAAAAACTAGTGAGTGAAAGAAAAGATAAACAGAAAGCAGGATTAGGATTTACTCATGAACTTATGCCTGAATCAATAACAAACACTTTACCAGAGAACTTTAATACGCATGATTATTCTCCTGAGAATAAGGCTAAACTCAAAGCCTTTCAAAACAAAATCAAGAATTTTGAATGTGAAGTGGAAAAAGATAATGTAAAAGTTTTTGTTGAAAATGATCAAGAAAAGATTCAAAATGGTCATCCAATCAAGATAAAATCTTATGAACCTAAACAGAAAAATCAGAACACTTCTGATCAAATTTATTCTGTATTGGAAGAAGTGAAAGTTAAAAGCAAAGATATAGCTAAACATTAGGAAGGAACATCAGAAGATTCAAACTCTGTTGATCTAAAATGGAAAGAGAATGAAAAAGAATCTTCACCTGAAGATGTTCAATCTGAAAGTAAACCAAGTTCTTCTAAAGCCAAGAATCAAAGAAGGAGAAGGAAATCATCTAAAACCAAAACTGAACAAACAAAGTTCAGAAAATCTGATCAAACCAACAAATCAAGCAATTAAACTAAAACCTATAAAATTTGTGTCTACTGGTTTGTTGAATATGAACTCTCTTTAACAAAGCAAGATAAGTCCTAAGAACAAATCTCACTCTGATCTGAAAACGGGTTCAGATTCTAAGACTTCCGTTGTTATAAAAAGATTTGCTCCTAAGGAATTAAAGAAGGAAGTTCATGAACAAAAGATGAAAAGTAATTTGTCAAAGAGCAAAATGTCAATTCAAAATCAAAAATTGACAACTCAAAAACAACAATTTAACTTTTTGATGCCAAAATATAAAAATGAATCAAATATAGCGTCAACATCAAAAGTTAACAAGCAGTTATTTAAATCTCCACAAAGGTACTGTGAAATATATGATATGAAATTCATAATACTGCCGAGTGTTTTTTCAATAAGTACTGTCACATATGTGACATGAGAAATCATTCTATAGCAGATTGTTATTTCAACAAATATTGTACTTATTATGATGAGAAAACTCACAATACTGAGAATTGTTATTTTAGAAAGAGTTCACCTAATAGAGGATTTGCCAATTCAAACATGAGCAAAGGTTATGTTAATCCTCAGTATATGAGAAATCAAACTGATGGATTTCAACGATTAACTAACCAACCATCTTTAGGTCTAAGATCTTTCCAAAAGAACAACTATGTAAGGCCAAAACAATTTACCATCGTTGATAAATATGGAAAACCCAAGACCATCTCGGCTTGGGTAGATATCTCAACTTAATTTTCTTATTGTGCAGGTACGCCCGAGAAGACCACTCAATTCATGGTATATGGATAGCGGGTGTAGCCAGCACAGGACAGGCAATCCTGCCTTGTTACAAGACTTTAAGTTAAAGGATGGAATGCATGTCGTCTTTGGTGGTGATGCGGGTGGAAAAATAACAAGATAAGGAATAGTATCAAATGGGATAATAAGCTTCGACAAAGTCAATTCTGTTCACAGTTGAACTTTAATCTTTTAAGTGTATCCCAAATATGTGATAAATCATATTCTGTTCAATTTGATGATTCTTTCTGTTATGTTTTGAAGCCAGTTCAGATAAGCAAGGATTGGGTAATTGTTAAAGCTGAAAGGGATAGAGATGTATACAAGCTGGATATATCTCAAGTTGATCCTTCAACAGAAACAACTTGCCTAATTGCTAAAGCATCAAATGATGAAAGCCAGCTTTGGCATAGACGTCTCGGACATTCAAACTTCAAGAACATGAACAAGCTTGTAGCAGGAAATCATGTCATTGGACTTCCATCCAAGAAGTTTGCAACAACTGATCACTGCGCAGCATGTTTGAAGGGAAAGCAACACAGAGCGTCTTATAAGACCAAGCTGATAAACTCAAATTCCAAACCTCTACAGATGTTACACATGGACCTCTTTGGACCAACAAATGTCAAGAGTATTGGAAGAAAATCATATTGTCTAGTTATCATTGATGACTATACAAGATTTTCATGGGTTTTCTTTTTTACATGCTAAATCTGAAACGACTGAATAATTAAAAGAATTTATCATTAAAGTTGAAAATCAACTAGATCACAAAGTGAAAATAATAAGAAGTGATAATGGTATGGAATTTAAAAATGCTAACATTGAGATGTTTTGTGTAGAGAAAGGAATAGATCATCAGTTCAGTGTTCCCAGAACTCCTCAACAAAATGTAGTTGCTGAAAGGAAGAATAGAAGACTGATTGAAATTGCTCCTTCTATGCTAGCCGATGCAAAGATTCCTATCACTTTCTGGGATGAAGCTATATCAACTACGTGTTTCATTCAGAATAGAACTTTAACTATGAAAGATAAATTAAAAACTCCTTATGAGTTAATGTTTAGCAGGAAACCAAATATAAATTTTCTAAAATCATTTGGTTGTCCGGTCATGATTCTTAATTCATGTGATCATTTAGGAAAATTTGAAACAAAATCTGATAATGGATTTTTCATTGGATACTCATCTGTTTCAAAAGACTGTCGAGTTTATAACTCTAGGACAAATATTATTCTTGAAACATTCATCGTTAAATTTCTGGAAAATTCTTTTCCATCAGTTTCAAATAGCCCTGCTTGGTTATTTGATCTAGATTCACTGTCAAACTCTCTTCAATCTAACTTGTTTAATCAATCGAACTTTCTTGATTCTACAGGTAAGAAGAGCTCTAAAGGAGATCTTGGTTCTTTCAGTGAGGATTCGGATTCTTACGACCCAGATGATTCAAGCCCAGATTACCCATTCTTCTCATTTGTCAAGGACTCAACGATTAGATTCAATGACAATGATTAAGCTAATCAAGCTTCAGATCATTCAGTTTCCTATGATCAAGAACGATTACAACCAATTCCTAATGATGGTAATGAGTTTGTGCCACCTGAGTCAGGAACATCATCTATCTCTGGTGATGCAGTTGATACTGGTAACATTGATAACTTTATCAACTCACTGACTCAAGTTCCAAACTTCAATCCACATTCTTCTAACCTACTGCATCAGCTTTCCAACTTGAATCAAACAAATCTAGATTTTAATGTTCAAGGTGATGAGATTCTGACATCTCGTATTCATAAGAACCATCCAACATCTCAGATTATTGGTCCATTGAATGAGAGAACAAGAAGGAGTAAATCAGAACAAGCCAATCTGTGCTTATACTCTTGTTTTCTTTCTCAAATTGTTCCTAATAACATTACCGAAGCTTTAAAAGACAATGGTTAGATTGAAGCCATGCAAGAAGAATTACTTTAATTCCGCAAACAAGAAGTGTGGAATTTGGTAGAATTACATGAAGGAGAAAATGCTATAGGAACAAAATGGTTGTTTAGAAATAAAACCGATGATCGAGGGATAGTAATTAGAAACAAGGCGAGACTAGTTACACAAGGATACACACAAGAAGAAGGAATTGACTATGATAAAGTATTTGCTCCAGTTGGAAGACTCGAATCCATTTGTGTCTTCCTAGCTTATGCATCATTCATGAAATTCAAGGTGTATCAAATGGATGTTAAAGGTGCATTCTTGTACGGTCCAATCACTGATAATATGTACGTGAAGCAACCTCCAGGCTTTGAGGATGCAGAATTTCCACATCGGGTGTACAAGCTTAGCAAAGCTCTGTATGGACTTCATCAAGCACCTAGAATCTGGTATGAGACATTGTCAAAACACTTGATCATACATGAATACACAAGAGGGAAAATCGATCCAACTTTATTCATAAGGAAGGATGCTGATGATCTCTTATGTGTGCAAGTGTACATTGATGATATCATATCTGGTTCTACTAGTCCAAAACTGTGCAATGAATTTGAAGAAATCATGAAGTCTTGTTTTCAGATGAGTTCTATGGGAGAAATCAATTTCTTCCTTGGACTGCAAGTTCAACAATCTGCAGATGGTATATTCATCAATCAAGAGATATTTATTGACAAACTCTTGAAGAAATTCAAACTGCAAGATTGTCAGTCCATAAGAACTCTAGCTGACGTAAACTCCAACATTGAGCATGTTCCCAAAGGAAAATCAGTTGACCAAACTTTATACAGATCTATGATTGGTTCTTTGATGTATCTTACTGCATTTAGACCAGACATAATGTATGTTGTTTGTGTCTGTGCCAGGTATCAATCAGACCAGAAAGAATCTCATCTAATTGCTGTCAAGAGGATATTCAGGTATCTCAAAGGTAAACCGGCTCTAGGGCTATGGTATCCTTACGAGGGTAACTTTGAGCTACATGGATATACAAATAGTGAGTATGGTGGATGTTGTCAAGATAGAAAATGTTCATGCATGTGTACCTAGATTCTGAGCTAAATGTAATATCCTTGTAATGTCTTACTTATATGTAATTGAAAGTTGATTAATGAAATGCAAGTGGTTGTGGATGCTTATAATGTTTAAATGTTTCATTAATGGGTTGTGCAATGAATGGTTGATAGTTTATATAGGTAGATGGTTGTTTGAATTGATATGCTTAATGTTATGATAATTAACACATTCAAACTTAACATTATGAAGTTATCATGCAAATGGGCCATGCCAATGGACCATACGCATGAATAATTTCATGCGAATGGCTCAGTCGCACGATTGAACCAGGAGACTTGATCAGTCGTAAGACCGAAGCATGAGATTGAACCAGTCGTACGACTGAAGGCTCAGTCGTGCATATGGATCAAACGCATAGCTCAATCGCACGACTGAACCATTCGAATGGTTCAGTCGCACGAATGAGAAACCCTTACCTATAAATACCACCTAATTCGTAGAAAAACGTAACACTTCGAATACTTGCAACCCTAGCCGACCCAGAGCATCCTGTTCGTCCATTCCAAGTTCATAGAACGTCCCAGATCATTCCTAGTCCCTTCTTAACGTTTTCTAATCGTTAGGATTGATCTTGATTACGTTCTCCCTGATTGGATCGCCAATCAAATAGGATTCCGCACTATTTGATCCGGTATAACGAAGAATCAGTTAGTACTCCGTACGTACACGGTCCTAACAGAAAATCTACAACGGTTGGTTGCTAGTTTCTAGGTCCCCGATTAGTCTCGTGGCATTGCAAGAAACAAACGAATGTCTCTGTTTCAACTGCAGAAGCTGAGTACATAACTGCATCAGCAGGCTATTCTCAAATCCTTTGGTTGCAAAACCAACTACTGGATTATGGGTTCAATTTTCTTAAAACACCCATTTACTGTAAGGCCCCGAATCCGGAAACCCCATAAATTGGCTATTTTGCATAAAACCTTATTTTTAGTTCAAAACTGATAAAGTGTTATTTATTAAAGCAGCGGAAATATGAAAATGTTAATTATATAAATAAAACTAAAGCACCAACTTAGAGTCAAACCCGGATTTGAGCTAGAATTTCTTTATTTACAAATCATTATCTTAACAAATTTACTCATTTATTACTACACAAAACATAAAAGCTGGTTGAATCTTTACAGGATGCCAGTCTTCACCCTCCAAGTAGCTCCTAATCAGGTCCTGCCCTAAAACTTGATTTACCTGCCAAACAATCTAACATACATACAAAAGTCAGCTTCGCTGAGTGAGTTCTAGTTTTATATAAGTAAGAAAATATAATCTTTTATCCTTCATATAATGAACACACATACATCATACTACAAACATTACTTGCATCACATTAGGCACGTTCATTACCTTTCATTCTTTCATTATGTTTCACTTTATCATAGGCGAGATTGCACAAAGCAAGATCTCCATGTTGATTGACAACTAATGTCAATCCCCGTCGTACACGTTATCCATGGTCGCTACCCCCGACGGTTGATCGATCCCCGTCGGTACACATCTTCATGGTAGCTTCCCCCGACAGTTGATCCACACTGCTAGGCACATAGCCCGCTCATGAATACGGATCCATCATCATACATCAGACTCACATAAGTGAAGTCTATCATAGTGCTTGCAAGACTTTTCATCATCAAACGAGCCCGGGGGTAACATTTGTTAAGTTCCACTTCTCATTAGTATCATCTTTCACTTAATATATATAATACTTAGCTTATTAAGTACACACATACCAAGTACTAGTCATCATAACGCGTAACCGTATCTATTTAATTGTCACATTTTCCTTTAAATCATTCTATCTATAGGCAATAAATATACGTAATTCACAGTTATTACTTTATCAAATCATATAACGAATTGTTTAAAAATAATCTTAGTTATAAATCATATGGTATGTATGTCGTCCCCAAAACAGTAAAGCATGTATAAAAGAAGGGGATCTAGAACTCACCTAGGTAGCCGGAAGTCGAAAACCCTAAGAGAAAATCCAAGAAGCACCACATTGTAAAGCCAATTTCGCCAAGCCTCCCCAGCGAAACTACAGTTTCGCTGAATCCATTCTTAGCGAATCTACTCTCTTGCCCGACAGATTCGCCTAATTTCATTAGGACTTTGGTTATTTCACCATTAATCATCATAATTTATAACATCCCCCTTTATCATTCTCATATCATCATCATCACATAAACATCATTGACACTACCAACATAATGAGCCGAAACCATAATCGTCTAAACCTTCACAGCGAACTTATATGTTCGCTTTATACATCCCAGCGAAACTATTCTTTTACCTAGCAACTGGGCACGGGTGTGAACTCTCGTTCACAAAGTCTCCTGGTACTTAGATAAGTTCGCTCGACGAACAGTGAGCCAGAATCATCATCATCAAACCATCACCATAACATATCTATTGTCGAACCATTATCATAACACATCTATCGTCAATACATTACCATCATCAAACTATAATCCTAATATCATCATCATCAATCTATCATCACCATCATCACCAAACTATCATCATTATCACCATTCAAACATCTTCATCATCCTTAATGACATAGAAATAGTAAGTTTACTTACACGATCGGTAGAACCCACATCATCTAACCTACAACTGTACATCATTAATCACTATCGCGGAACACCATAGCCAACCGCCACGACCACCGCAACAGACAACCGCCATAACCATCATGAACCTGTTGCAAATCAAAGAACCAACTAATCATCACCATACGATCACCATGAGCCACCATTGCAACCGCCGGCGCAGCCGGGTCTTCCACCGCCACCAACAGCCCCTGGTCGCCACCTAAAACTCCCACCACGGTCACCATCACCGCGGCTTCATCACCACAGAACCACTCACAGCCTCCATCGACTACCACCAACATCGACATCCACCAACACCACTACCGGCGCAGCCTATTCACTCGGCCGGCAGCAACCCCAAATCACCACGGTCACCGACAGCCACCACAAGGGGAAAGGGGTTGTAGCTACCGATTCGCCCCAGCCAAAACAACCACCAACCACAGCCGCGACCACCATCACCTCGACAGACACCATCTTCGACCACTATCATCACCACCGTCGCCTTACCATCACCACACAGCCCCGCCTGTGGTCGATTTCCATAACCACGACCACCACAGCCGTGGTCACGGCTGCATGTCGCACCACCACAACCGTCCCCCAAAAACCCACCTGCAACCGCCATTGTTGCCTTCGATTCGTGTCTCTATGTCGCGTTTTGGGAGAAATCAAGACCACCATCATGACCGGGGCGTCGAGGGGACTCCGGATTCGTGTGCCACTCGCCGACACTCGCCGGAGTGGGTCGCCGGTGGCCGGTGGTCGGCCGAGCTTCGAAGAAGGGGGGATGAATTGAAAGCGGCGCACCCTCACCTTTTATGTAGATTTTATTTAATTAAGTTTCCCTAAAAGCCACATTACCCCCTCCACATATCCTATATTTACACTTTTGGCATGAAACTTCAATAATTGGTTTAGTTAACTTTTGATCTTGTCCCTCTTTGGTCCCTCAAGTTTCAACATTTTGTTTTCAAACCTAAACTTGATAAACTAACTAATCTCTTCGAGAATAAAATTCAATAATACTATTATTAATATTATTTCGCCACTTAGGTTCATTTTGGAAATTTAGGGCGTTACATTTACATTGATAACACTGCTGCTATGTTCATTACAGCTAATCTAGTTCAACTATCAAAAACAAAACATATCAAGATTCGATATCATTTTCTTAGAGAAAACTCTTTAAAAGGTTTAATCGTTTTGATTCAAATTGCAACTGAAAAACAGTTGGCTGATCTATTTACTAAAGCCTTCTTACCAGGACGGTTTGAGTACTTAGTGGAGTCAATTGGTCTTATTAACCACGTGTAAACCTGGTTTCTAAGTTCTTCTTTTAGTTCTTTGAATCTTACCATGATCGGAACCCTCCCTAAAAGGTCATACTAAGTGAACCTGTCAAAGTTATTTGCCTGATTGTACTTTGTGTGTGTGGTTTTCTTTTGATAGGACAACCAAATACAAAAGTAGAAAACTCAAACATTAAAGATAAAAATATAAAACAAAAACTCCAAAAATAGAGTCTTTCTTTATTTGTTAATTCATTTTTAGGAATGAATCTATTTTTGCAACATGTGAGAAATGATAATACATTAGTGAGATCAGTTGCATACTTCACTCGCTAATAAAGTCTGACATGATCAGATATGATGTGTAGACGATATCATGCTATTATACTGAAAAAGTAAATTCTTGAGATTAAATTAAATCATCTATGCTTGTATGTGTGTTCATCTGAGTACTTTTGAGTTGTATTAGCTTATCAGATTGATTGCTTGTTAAGTTACAACACTCACACCTGACGGTGATATGACTAATGATGAGATCTGTTACAAGCATCATCTCACTTCTTTTTTATGAGTCATCATAGACCTGAAGTGCTGAGATATCCTCTGTTGTAAGTGATTACAGACCTGGATATTCTCCTTTGATGCAAAAGATGCCAATGTGCACAACCCATTCAAATGGATGGTTAGAGCTTATCAAATGGTTATCCATGATCATTCTCTATTCAATAATTAACATGAACTCTGGTTATGCATATATGTTAGGTAATAAGTTGAGAATGTGTGCTTACTTGCATGTCTTGATGATAGTTGATATCTCTAAGTCTTTGTATGAGTCACATCATGTCATATCTAACTCTACCCTAATCAATCCAAGAATTGGAAAAGTAAGTGAGTTGATTCTTTTGTCAAAAACACTCATTTTCTGTCCTTAGATCTTGTGTCTCCTTTGCTGTGAAATCACTGACCTGGAACACACTTGATCTGGATTTATTCATTGTCTATGACTATTCATACTTTATTTTATTTTAATGTACTGATCTTAACTGATATGATCACACTGTAGACAATGATTCTATTGTAAATATTAGATTTTGATTCTGCTTTAATTTTAATTTTGTGCATGTTTTCTGTGTGCAGGCAATTTAACAATGATAAGTGTGATCTTTGTGTGTTACCTTGGGAAACTTCTAAATTTATAAAACTTAAAAGTTTAGGGGGAGTAATAAATGTAAGAGTGTTCTTAGAAAATCAAAATTAAAATGTTGAATGGAAAGGATGAAGCTAAATGTTCAAAGTATGTGTGTGTTTGATAATGTAAAATTTGATAATGATAAAATGAACCTATAAAAAATTTCAAGTGAAAAAGCTTCTTGCAAATGTTGTACATAAGACAATTTGTTTAATTTTGAGACTAAAATGAAGGGAAATTTAATTTCGAAAATTTTAAATTAAAATAAAAGGGTTTAAAATGTCAAAAGTGACAATTAAGGGTCCAAAATGTAAATTTTGAGAAAAATTCAAAATTCTGAAAATTGTTTGAATATTAGTACGTGAACAGTGCTAATAAGTCTAAACAGTGTTCAGGTGAAAAATGTGAAAAATGTGAAAAATGTACAAGTGTATTGAAACTCATGCGCCCAGACAATGGCCATAAGTCCATTTAGGTGTTTGATGAGATTTCAGAATTATTACAAGTGTTTAGGCATTTCTTATAGACTCATGCGACTGGACAGTTGTCAGACGTCTGAAGAAATTTGGTTAAGTGTTAGACGGTTCAACATTCCCATGCATCTACACAGTACCAGACGGTTTAAGTGTAAAATTGACCAAGTGTTGGACGTTTCATATAGATTCATGCGGTTGAACAGTGCATAATCTGCTGAACAGTTTCCAACCGTCTGAACAGTTCTCATGCGGCTGAACAGTTCTCATGCGTCTAACCTCAAACGCCCATATAGTGCTCATGCGTCTAACCTCAAACGCCCATACAGTGCTCATGCGTCTAGAATTTTACACTTAGTATATAAAGAACACTTCTCATTTTTTCACTCATCACAATCTCAAACCCCTAAACCGACACCCTTTTCACCCATTACACTCAAATTGTCATCTGTTTCTGAAATTTTATAAACGAAAGTGTGTATATTTGATTTACAAATTTAAGTTCATAGATTAAATCATTTCATATCAAGTTAATCAGTCAGACGTTTCTAGTCTGTTTAGACGTTTGAAACCCTAAAACTTGAAAAACTTGAAATTGATGCCTCAAAATGAATCTAAGAACTTAAATTGATCATATCTTATTAATATACACTGAATTTCGATCGTTTTGATATGTAGAACTATTTGTTTTCATAAACATCGAGCATAAGGTGTTCTTCATCAGTCGAATGAAGAAGATGAACAGCGTTCAAAGTTTGAAATTTTTTTAATAAAAAATTACTTAAAGAATTCATAAGATCTTAATTGATAAATAACTTTGATAAATGATAAGTGATTTAGTGTGTTTTAAAACAATAATACAACAAATTATATTTAATATGATTTGGACAGAATTTAAAGTAATTCTAGAAAATGATTAAGTACAATTTGATGTAAAATAAAAACTAAGTATTTTAAAACATAATAATTCCTTAACATTAATTCAAAGTTTGATAAAATCAAATTATTTCAAATAAATCAAGATATCTAAATTTTGTGTGTTTGTTCGTGCAGATGGCTGAATTGAAATTTGAACCAAAGCATAATGTAGCTGCTTATTTAGATGAAGAAAGTAGAGAGGCAGCTGGTTATGTGGAGATTATCAGATTTCTGCTGAGAACAAAATATGTATATGCCATGTGTGCTAGACCTGTGATCAATGCAAGACTTATTAAAAGATTTTGGAGAACAGTTGAGGTTGAAAGAGATGATGAAGGAAACAAAGTTGTGAGAGCATTCATAACACATGATAGGATGATTGAAGTCTCTGAGCAAGCAATTAGAGTAGCTCTTAGACTGGGGGAGAATAATCCTCAAGACTTAGCAGAGTACACATTCAATGAATGTAGAGATGTATTTATGCTGATGGGTCACCCTGACCATTTGCCTAAGAAACAATTTTTCAGGGCTAGGGTGTACAATCATTGGAAATTACTCTGTTATATCTTCCAACAATGCATGTCCAAAAGAAGTGCAAGATGGGATTCATTCCCAGTGGACATTGTATCTCCTATAATAGCCTTAGCCACTAACAGAATATTTAATATGGCTAAGTGGATTATGAATGGATTCATCTACAACTTAGAGAGAGGAAGAAGAAATAAGTACTTGATGTATCCGAGATTTCTTCAGCTGCTCATAAATGAAGATCATCCTGACTTGTATATAGATGGAGTTGAAGGTGATAGACTGGAGTTAGAACATATGTCTGAAGTTGTATACAAAAGACTAGCGGTTATCACTGGTGCTCTAAATATTCCTCTATTTGATTACATGAGAAATGTAGTGATGGATTAGGTTGATATTAATCAACAACACTATCATTTGTCTGAAGATGAATCGATAGATCCAAATGATCTTATTAAGGATGTTGTTGATGAGGTTATTGATGAAGAGGATGATGAAAGTGATGAAGAGGATGATGAAAGTGATGAAGATGATGATGAAGCTGCTGAAAGCTCATCAAATGATAGAGATGATGGTGCAACACAGGCACATCAAGCTGATAGCAGTGAAGCCACTATTTCTGATCATGCTGATGAAACACAAGATGTTGGTGAAACTCATGCTGAATAAATGACAGAAGCACAAGGTGATGAAGAAGCTGAGGCTGATGTATAAAATCAAACATTTGATTTTGAGTTTATGGAAGCTATACTTTCTGAGCCGTTCTTTCAAGGCACATCTCATGTAGAATCTGAAGACATGCCAGTCATTACAGCATAAAATGTGTCTGTACAGACTGATGATATTATAGATGTTGATGAGTTGGAGAAATTGAAAGAAGAAAATGGTGCTCAAGAGAGAATTATAGTTGAATTGAAAGGTGAAAATGAGAAACTGAAAGAAATAAACATGTCTCTTGAAAAGGAAATGACTGTATTGAAAGAAGAAAATGTAAAGCTCAAAGAAGATATTCAAAGTAAAGATGAAAAACTTGTTGATCTTGCAACAAATGAAGAAGATGTTAGAAAGAATTTTTAAGTAATGATCAGAGATTATGATCTACTGGAAGAGAAATACAAGAAGTTAACTGAAGAGAATGAAATGTTGAAAGATGAGTTGAACAAGTTAAAGGAGACTCAGAAGCCAAATTCTCTAGATATTGTTATTGTATCTGAGATGAATCCTATTGATATAGAAAAGATTCCTAAGGTGGATAAAGGAAAAAGCAAAATTAATGAGATAGAGGATCCAGTATTACCTGAATCTTCTACAAAAGTTCAAAGAATAGAAGAAGTTTATGAGGAAGAAGTTCATGAGGAACAAGAGCAAACTACACAAGAAAAAATTGGTGCTCTTGATGATATAGAAGAGAAGTTTAGTGATGATTGGTACGATGAAGTGCTAGAAGATGAGGATATTGTTGAACCAAAATTTGAAACAACATTCTCACCTCTAGAACCAATTCAAGAACAAGATGAAATACCTCTAGACTTTGAAGACAGATATAACTATCTAGTGCGGATGAAGTATAATCGAGTATTTTTGGATGGACTGACTGTTTCTCAAATAAATGATAAATATGAGAAATGCATTGCAACTGAATTAGTAGCTCCAATTGATCCGAATGAGATAGTAGTAGAGCATGGTGAATGGAATAGAGCTCAAGAAAGTATCAACATTGAAGAAGTGCCTAGATCTGAGCTACATCATCCTGATCCTGAAGATATGACCATACCAGCTTTAAGATCATGTTTACAGGCACGTAATTATCCATGGAAAATACTAAAAAGACTACAATTTGTGTCTTTAAGGAACCTTGTCAGAAGCTTTCAGGAAACTGAAAAGCAGTCAAACAAGATGATCATACTTGACACTGACAATCCTCAGTACTTGGATATTACAAAAAGAATGAGGATGCTGAAGCCTCAAGAGATTAAGTCAATGGATCAAAAGACAAGTGCTCATGAAAATAGAAGAGAGTTGATAAAGATGTTTTCTGGTTCAGAGAAACAAGCTTATAAAGCTTCTCCTGAGCAGAAACTATTATTTGACAGTGCTAGATCTACTGGAGACTTAGTAAGGAATGTTTTACAGAAAGGACAATCAGTTGCTGAACTTCTGAATGCAATGATTGCTCCTGATTTTACTAACCAAGTGAAGATAATAGCATGGAAGTACGATGAATTTTTTGATGCCTTTTTGATAAAGAGAGTGAATGCTGTATGTGATGTATAGCACTTTTACTCTAGTATCATCAAACTTCCAGTGCAAGACTTGAAAGAGTTGAATAAAATACCACTTATCAATCCAACTGGAGCTAAAAGAGGTGATATGTTTGTTGAACTGTTAAGAAGAGGTATATCTAGAGCAAGTACTTTCCTTCAAACAAGATGTGCTTTGCTACGTTGAAAAAGAATAAAAAGATAAAGGGCAAAAAATCAGAAGATGAACACTTTTTGGTTGAGTTTTATGATCATTATTTTGAAAAAGTTACAACACCAGGATTGAAGGTGATTGACGGGACACAAAAGTCTAAACCAATCCTAAGATGGTTTTATAACACTGAGACGATTGAGCTTAAATTGGTCCGGAATCTCGAGCAATGGGATGAGGATATGATCACCCTTTCTGGTGCATTTGAGCTTAAACTGTTACATCCCAGTTACATTTCATTTCTCTCTGTTCAAAAGTTTGAAAAAGTCTCTCCAGATATTGCTGAACAAGACAAAAAGTACTTTCTTTCCATTATTAATGTGATGAATACTGCAATAGAAAGAATTTCTCTAAGGAAAGCACTTGCGTATGCTAACATTGTAAAGAAAGATATCAAAGATATAGAGTTTATGAGAATTTCAAGGAAAGGTGTATTAGAGGTATACTCAAAGGAAAGTTCAAAACCTATTGAGTTATATTCCAATATTGACATTACTGGATTATCAAAAGACACCTTGGAGAGGATGAGCAAGACGGAAATAAAGACTAATGAATCAAGAACAGAACAAGGCATTCTAGCTAGCAAATTCAAGTCTGCCATAGACAATGCCTTAAAAGAGCAAGAATTATACAAGAAAAAGCCAATATTCAAAATCAAAGAAGAGCCTGAGGATTTCTTTGATGTTTGAAGATTAAAGATTAAAGATTGAAGATCAAGAGAAGAATGAAAATTGAAGATCAAGTGAAGATGAGAGACTAATGACAAAGAGAAGAACAAGCTGAGAAGATTGAAGATTTTGAAGACAGAAGACAATGTAAATCTTAGGGGGAGTATTGTTAGTGCTTCTTTAAAGATTAACATTTTGTATTTATGTGTCTTTTATGTTTTGGTCATAGTATAGGGACTAGTTTTGTAATTAGTTAGTTCCTTTGTTTATTGATAGTATATATAGCTTAGACTTGTGTAGGTTAGATAGACTTGAACGAATCTACTACTTACACCTTGTAATTGTCTTTGCTATATAAACTCTATGAATTTTCATTGATATTATGTTTTGATTTGATTACTGTGTTTGTATTTCATTGAATTGTTCACTAATATCATCACAGATCTATATATTTGATCCTATCACTGGCCTCCTTCCAAAGATGACCCGTTATTTGACTCTTGGGTAAAGATCGACTCCATTGTATTGCAATGGATCTACGGCACGCTGTCTGAAGATCTATTATTTCAAGTATTCCAGTCTGAGTCCACCATCTACCAGGCATGGACGTGGATTCATAATATTTTTTTAAATAACAAAGGCTCACGGGCAGCAGCACTTGAGCATGAGTTTACTACCCTTACGCTCTGCTCTATGCCCTCTCTCGATGCCTACTTTCAAAAGTTGAAAGACTTGGCATACCAACTATCTGATGTTGACAATACGGTCTTTGATCAGCGCTTTGTTATTTAACTTGTGTGCAGGTTACCACCGGAGTTTGACACAGCAGGGTCCTATATCACTAAAAGTGTTCCTACGTGGAAAACTGCACGCTCGATGCTTCAGTTGGAGCAGCATCGACAATCTACCGGCCAAGACCAACTCTGTACAACCATTGGTCGCTACCATTGCACCGGAACTCCCCTCTACCGAACGCCACCACTCGCGCCCGTGACTACAAAACCACTAAACACCCGCTCCAGGAATGGGCCGATCCTCACACCCTTCCGGGCCTACCTCTCAGTAATGGCCTGCTCCTCCTCGTGGCCCAACCCAAAACCTCAGGTACACCTCACAACCTCCCTTGAATTGGGTTGTGCCCCCACCTTGGGCTGTTCCTTATCCTTACTGGGCGGTGCTACCATGCCCATACCCTACACAGGCCGGTTGGGCCTCTTCGTGGCAGCCCAAGCCTTCTTGCCAACATTCAACAAGCACCACTTAGCCTTCTGCACAGGCCCACCTTGCTGACGATAATTCTTTCGAGCCCACTGATATTGGAGAAGCTTTACAAGCCATGCATCTTAACTCCAACACTACCGATGATCAATGGTATATTGATACTTTCTAACCACTTGACGGCTGACCAAGGTAAGATATCTTTTCCATTCGTATTACTAATATTAACTTTAAATATATCGGAAATGGAAATCACTTGCTAGTGCCCGGATCGGGAAACACCACCTTACCTACCACTTCCAAACCCCTAGCCCTTAACAACATCCTATACACACCTGATATTGTCAAAAACTTAATTATACACACCCGATATTGACAATAATACATCCATTGAGTTTGGCCCATTTGGTTTCTCCATTAAGAGTTTTCAGGATGGGAGGATCCTAAGCAGGCATGACAGCACCGATGATCTTTATCCGTTTACAAACATCTCCTCAGCAACCGCTTTTATGGCATCAGCCCATCAACCTTATTGGCATGCTCACCTCAGCTACTTGAAGATTGCTGTTATGAAATTTTTGTCTTCTCGCAATTTTATTTCTTTTAATAAACATAGTATTTTGGATTTTTGTGACACTTGTCATATTGTTAAAAATAAAAGGTTGTCGTTATCGTTATCAGATTCTATCACTTTATTACCATTTGATATGTGCATGGTGACTTATGGACATCACCCGTTCCAAGTAAAAATGGCTACAAATACTATATGTTACTAATCGATGATTTTAGCCGATATACATGGATTTATCCCTTAAAATACAAATCCGAAACTTTTACCAAATTCCAACAATTTCACACTTTAATAAAAACCCAATTTTATCTCATAATTAAATCATTTCAATGTAACTTGGGTGGCGAGTTTGATAACCACCAAGTTAAATCCTTTGCCACCTCACAAGGGTTTCAATTTTGTTTTTTATGTCCTCATACATCCCAACAAAACGGAAAGGCTGAACGCATATTTGTTGATTGAATGAAATCATGCTATCATCACTTACTCATGCCTCTATCCCTCCGACCTAGGTGGAAGCAATCCATGCAGCCGTGTACCTACACAATATACTTCCCACCTAACTTCTTGACTTTTGCACCCCCAATGTTTGTCCTTTATCTTAAGCAACCATCCTACTCATACCTTCATGTGTTCGGATGTGCTTGCTACCCTAACCTGTCTTCTACCCGACCCCACAAACTTGCAAACCGATCAACCCGGTGTATCTTTCTTGGTTACCCAACCGACTTTCAAGGTTATCGTTGCCTCGACCCATCCACGGGTAAAGTAATCCTTTCCCTCCATGTAATGTTTGACGAGAAAACCTTCCCCTTTGCTAACACACCCAACCTCGCCCCACCTGATTACACATTATTTGACCCCGACCCCACTCTCTCATCTTCCAACCTTCACCACCATTTACCAAACAACCGCCAGAATCCTCCACCAACACCTCCACTGGACCATCACACTTTACCACCACCTCCTCACCATCCAACACCCCTTCTCCCCCTTCCTCCCCAGAGGCTGCACCACCACCATCACCTCCCACCTCGCCACCACCTGACCCAGCCCACTCACCAACCCCCCCACCACCACCATAACCGCCACAACCACCCCACCCAATGACCACCCGCTCTAAAGTCAAGATCACCAAACCTCGCCAACCCTTCTCCTTAACAACCACTACCGACCCTACCATATCCCCTCTCCCTAAATCCTAGCTTACCGCCCATTTCGATCCACACTAGCATGATGCTATGAATGATGAATATAAGGCCTTAATATCATATAACACATGGGAATTGGTAGCTCAACCTACTGATGCACATGTCATTCGATGCATGTGGTTATTATGACAAATATAATGCAAATGGGTCTTTACAACGTTACAAAGCTCGCCTAGTCGTTAATGGGAAGTCACAACAAGTTTGGATCGACTTTTATGACACATTTAGCCCGGTAGTGAAGCCCACCACTATACGCACGGTCCTTAGCTTGGCCGTCTCCTATTCCTGGATGATCCACCATCTCGACGTCAAAAACGCATTTTTACATAGGGATCTCCAAGAAACCGTTTACATGCATCAACCTCCTGGCTTCACTGATCTAGCTAAACCCCAACACGTGTGTCGACTGCGCAAATCCTTATATGGGCTTAAACAGGCCCCTCGGGCATGGTACCAACGATTTGTAACTTATATCACTCGGTGTGGGTTCCGTAGCACCACCAGTGACTCCTATCTTTTGGTTTATAAGCACGGTAACCGTATGGCCTACCTATTACTATATGTTGATGATATCATACTTACTACTTCGGATGACTGGCTCCTTAAATAGATAATAAGTTCATTATCCAAGGAATTTGCTATGACTAACCTGGGAAACTTCATCACGTCCTTGGGATTAGTGTTAAGTCCAAAAATGATGGTCTTTTTCTGTCTCAAGAATCATACGCGACTGACATCCTTGCTCGCGCTAATATGTCATCTTGCAAACCCTGCTCGACACCAACCGATACCGACTCCAAACTTTGTGGGTCCATCGGCCAACCTCTCTCAGATGGCACCTTATATCACAGCTTAGCCGATGCTTTACAATACTTAACTTTTACTCGACCGGATATTTCTTATGTAGTGCAACAGGTATGCCTTTTCATGCACGACCCACGTGAACCGCATTTCATTTTTTGAAGAGCATACTTAGGTATCTTAAAGGAACCTTGAGTCATGGCCTACACATCACCCCCTCAAAATCAATGAAACTCACAGCCTACTCCGACGCTGATGGGGGTGCCCCCGATACCTGACAATCGACATCTGGGTATTGCGTATTTTTGGGAGACAATCTAGTCTCATGGTTATCAAAATGTCAAGCTGTCAGCTCCAATCCAAGCGGCGAGGCCGAATACTGGTGTGTCGCCAATACAGTTGCCGAAACTAGTTAGCTATGAAATTTACTTCTTGAGTTACATGTCACTACTACACACGCCACCATTGTTTATTGTGACAATATTTCGGCTGTGTATCTCACAGAGAATCCGATTCATCACCAACGAACCAAGCACGTAGAGATTGACATCCATTTTGTTCGAGAAAAGCTTTGTATCGGGTCCGTTTCGTGTCCTACATATACCGGCTGATTACCAATATGCAAACATATTTACTAAAGGACTTCCTCGGCAACTATTTCAAAGGTTCAAGGCCAGTTTGAGCATCCGTCCATCTACCGCTCAAACTGCGAGGGCGTATTAACGTACAAGATTTAGATCAATGATTTGAATATATTTTATATTTGTATTTATTTTGTTATTATCTCTTTGTAATCTTTTCCTTATTTATCTCCTTGTTTGTTGAGCCTATTCTTGTATATGTATCTGGTTTTATTATTAATAGAAGATCAAAAGAGTTTTCAGATATAAGTTATGTGTTAAACTCTGCCAATATTTTATAATATGACTAGGTATAACCTAAATAATAATTATAATTATGAGGCTGATCCTTCAAAGCATTCAGATCATAGCCATCTTAAGGAAACTTCACCTTGAGTCATCAAAACTAGTACAACATTTAGCACCTACATCACTTGATAACAAGACTTTCAAGAAGTCAACGTTATATAACCGTCGTGCTCCTAAAATGATGGGTGGGTATACCATTTAAACTCCTAGAAATAAGGTACGACATGAAATTAGATTCACCTCTAAACCGATAGCGGAACGGTCAACTACCCAAGAAAATAGAGATATATCCACACCCCCTACCAATCCATTCGTAGTATAGAACTCTCTTTCTCCTTAGCCTATAGTGGAGGTTCAAGATGAGATGCCTTTATTATAGACGAGAATATAAAGCATCAAATTCTCGGGCTAAACCAAATCTATCGGGATCTCCTTTTTAAATCATGAGAGCAGTCAATAGAGTCAGGAGAGCAAGAGATAATCAAGCGTCAAAGGCTTACCGAACAACGGTTTCAAATCTCCGGCTACTCGGCTAGATACTTCATAGGATCAAGAAGATGCAAAAAGAGATTTGAGAAGATTATTGCATATTCGAAAATTAATATTTATTGTCGTCTAATAACAAAAAAAATATTTGTAATTTTTTAATTTATATATTTACAAATTTAAATATTTTATTTTTTATTACAAGATATTAATGTATGCATGTCTGGGTGACAAATTTATCAACCAAATTGTATAAAAATGTTGATTGAATTTAGGTGGTAACTATTTTCTAATATTTGAGATGATTTAACTACTACTATATAATACATTCACATGTATGTATGTCACTATACAATGGACAAATCTTTTGAAAAGTAAAAACCATTTAACCTGTAAAACTATCTTGAAAACGTTGTAAGGCCATTAGCCATTTAATGACCACATTGAAAAAAATAAAAATGGGTTTTTGAATATGTTTTTATAATTATTCTGTGATAACCATTATACTGCAACATCAACCGGATTTATCATATGAGGTGAAGATTTATGCTCAATCCATTTACATAGCAAATACAACAACCAGCTCTTGCTTATACGAATGGCATGATCAAACACGGATTTCTTGTTTATTCGATTTGTTTGTAGAATCAACTTAATTCATTACCGTCGCCATAGGCAGCAACAATTTTTGCTATTATATTGACCTTCTTTACCTTTCAGCACTCTTCTTCGTTGTCGTCAAAGGACAGAAAACGATATCGACGATGGTGGCTCTTATGTGTATGGTGGAGGTCACCGAAACGGGTTTGAGGCATTGGAGGAGATGAAGAAGATAGGTTATTTAGTATTCATGGGAAGCCCACAAAGATGAAGACCTTAATTTATGGTTCAATAAAAATATGACACATGTCCAAGCCAGCTAATAGAGATCAAAACAGTACATATTGTGAAATTTATTAGTTATGTTATTGTTCAAAAAAAATATGACATGTTTCCTCTTCAACCGATAGAGATTTAAAACTTTAGACACAATTGAGAAATGTATTAGTTATACAATAGTATTAAAATTTAAGGGTGTAAAAATGGCACAAGGTATACCATGCTGCCATAAATAGCTTGAACACTTTAAAAATGATGTTTTCAATTTCAAAGTAAGGATAATGTGTTTCGTAATCTTGCTAGTTGTTCAAAGTGTTGTTTTTAGTTCTGCTACACACATAACCACTATCGTTGAATGTGTAAGGCTATTCCTTAAACGATAGTGTAATGTTATATATTTATGGTACATAGTTGAGCTATAGTTGATACCCTTTTTTTAAGGCAACTGGACGTCAAAAAGGTTAGAAATAGACCAAACATTAAATTGGTTTGATTTTATATGTTTGAAGTTACTAGACTAATAAGAAATGAATGGAAATCTTTTAAAAGAGTGACATATTAGACAATTAACTATAAATTGTTTGTCTGACTTGACCTGAACTCATGATGTTGGCTCAGATTAATATAAGTGATTATTCTTAATTTTTCTGGCTTTTATTTAATTCTGTTTTGAATTGTAAAGCTCCTTTTATCAATTCACATATTTACTCAAGTGTTTAAGTGTTCAATTTGAATTTTGTTTAGTGGCTACTTTAACTTTTTAAAGTTACATGTGGCACGTTGAGAGAGATGAGTGTTTAGAAAATAATTTCTTTTTTATAAAAACGATTTTTAATTACGCCTGTGTTTTCTTTCAATCATAATAAACTCATATCTTCAATAAAAACATAGTTGGTACTAGATTTATTAGGTACTAGATATATGCTTTTCATATACGTTAAACATGTTTAGTCACCAAAGTCAAAGGAAATCGCAACTTGTTATAAGTTTAAATATATATCTTTTAATACGATTTTTAGAACTTGTATAATAAATAAATCATAATATGCTTTAACCTTTCACAACTTAGTTATGTGATACAACATTTAAGTAATAAAGTAAATTTCGGTTTTGATCCCGTGATTTAACCATTTTAGCTTAAAAAAAACTTTGATCCATATCATGTCCCGTGGTTTCATTTTTGTAACGGTTTTAGTCCCTGACACTAACTCTGTTAGTTTTTCTAGTTAAATGTAAGCGTACTTTGGTCATTTTATATTTGAAGGACTAGTTATGTAAATTATGTTAGATTAGGATGATTGTTGTAATTTTTTAAAACCATATAAAAAATAAATAAAAAAACTAAATATAATCTAACCCACACATCTCTAGATCTCCCAACCCACCCACCCTACCCTACCATAGTTGCTGTAAGTGTGGTGATGTTGCAGGAAGGTGGTGGCGATGGCGTAGGCGGTGGCGGTGGCGGTGACGAAAGCGGTGGCAATGGCGTAGGCGGGCGGTGGCACAAGTGGTGGCACAAGCGGTGGGGGTGGTGGTTAATTAAAGATGACGAAAAAGACATTGGGGATGGTGGTTTTCTGGCGATGGGGTTGTTCGAAAATGAGGAAGATGATGATGGCGATTGTGGTTGTCCGATGGTGGTGCAAGGTATGCGGCAATGGTTGTTCGGCGGTGGGTGCCGACGGTGAAGACGGTGATTGTCTAACTTAGGGTTTTTAAATTTATGATGAGGTAGAAGATGATGGAAATGGTGGTTGTCCAGTGATGGTGGCTTTCCGTGATATTGCTGAGTGTTCGACTACGACAAAATCAAACCCTTAACCCCCGTCCATCTTCGCGGAGATGAACTCTTTCACGCTGGCAAAATCAAACCCTTAACCCCCCTCTCTGATCACCCACCAAAATCCCTACCATTTAACAACAAAAACTTTAATCTTTCACTTAAACATTTCATTGAACACCTGGTGGTCATTATCAAACTAATCAGAACCCACCCAAAAGAGGAAGAGAAACAACAACCACAACCACCAACACAACCACAAGTATGAAAGATAAAGCATCAAGATCGTCATATCCGTTCAGAATCTTCGACATCTTATTCGACGAAGACAAGAATCAGAGAAATTCCCCAACTTGATGCTGGAATGCTGCCTACCAATGCATTATGAAAAATATCCGGCGCTCCAATCACTAGTGCCGTCCACCATCGCTGTGAGGGAACTAGGGAAGGATGGTGCGGGTGGAGGTTGCGGTGGTCTGTGAAGAAGATGACATTGGTGTTCCATCTTTTTGTTTTCCCCTTTTTTATTATTTTGAGCAAATGACACAAACCCCCTCCATATTAAAAAAACTTATTGATTTACATAAATGGTTCTTTAGTTCTAAAGTGACTGAAATAACCTTAGACTTGACAAAAAAATCTAACAGAGTTACTCTCAAGTACCAAAACCGTTATAAAATGCAAACATTAAGACTTGATATGTTAAAAGATTCTTTTTTGAACTGAAACAGTTAAATAGATCAAACCTCAGGGACCAAAAATGAAAATTTACTCTAAGTAATAAGATGTCTTCAAAGAAACATCCTCTTGTTAAATATCGTGCCTTTTTTTAACGACCAACGAATATTTAAAGTTCAGTCACCTGGTACACCCATTGACGAAACACCATTAACCTCATGTACAGCGACAGCAATTCTAGAGAAACCTACCACTAAAGGGTTTGAACTAAAATAAACAATCCTAAACATGTTCAGCAAACATCTGCAGTTGTGAAGAAAATAAGAAAAAGTAAAAGAAAATTCTAACAGCTTCGAAAATGATGTGCCGATATAACGACACCGTTTCACAAAGCGTGACGGCTAAGCTTGACTGTATATATGACTCGCCCCTCTTTTATCTTCACCAACAAAGCAAAAAATGTTAATGGCGTATGTTCACAGATACCACATTCTCACGCTCCTCCTCCTCTCCATCGTCTTCTGCATCAACCCAACAGTCAAGTGCGATGGTATGTTCACTTTCTTGCTTTTGATTACATTCTTGATGTCACTCGCATCTCGAGGAATCAGCATTGCTTGAGCTAACCTGCTTAATGAGCTTGTTTTGTAAATCAAGATCCATAAATTTATGATTTTTTCATCAACTATCTGCACATATGATGAGCTTGTTTTGTAACCCATGCTTTTGTTGCTCGTTTGTAGTGGAATTTGTAGTGCGATGTAGCGTTAATGGGTTATTTGTGGTTGAAATCTAGTGTTAGGATGGGTTGATTCGAGTAATTTGAGATGTGGATTTGGATCTGATTTGCTTTGATTTTGCTTGGTGTCGGTGAGATTTTATTGGGTTATAGAGATCCAGAAGAAATCTGATGTCCCTTGGTCTCTTAGATTTGACTATTTCAATCCCCTTTTATCGTTAGTTAAAGAATTTAATCCCGTGGATGTATGTTTGGGAAGTGATATGTGGTATTGATTTTTGAATAATCAAATTAGATTTTTAAATAATCAAAATCAGATTCAGAATTAGCTTATTTGGCTGTAGTAATGATCAGAATTAGTTATTGAATAATCTGAGTTTGATTATCTATATATCAGAATCATAGTTAGTACTTGGTAATAGATATTTTTTCTGCAGCAGGTGTGAGATTTGTTAGCCATACACGAATTATCTTACCTTCTAAATAGGCACTTATTTAAAACAAACAAACAAGCATACTCAGTATATCCCAATCAAGAGTAGGGTCTGGGAGGGGTAGGTGGTGGTGAGTCTTTCCTCTAATTTGGGAGATAGAGAGACCGCTTCCAAAGAGACCCCCGGCTCGATAACAAAAGCAACCCGATAACAAAAGCAATAGCAATAGCAAACAAAAGCAAGCATATTATATAGCATACAACACATAGGTATATTTACACATAAAGATTTAGAAAAATGCATACATCAAAATAAGCGGCATGTTGCACCTATAAAGGGCAGATGTGGAATAACTACACATCACACGAGTGGTCCCGCATCAAGTCTTCATTTACCCTTCCTACCCACAAATCCCACTAAAAGTTCTTCATTTTAATTTTGCGTCTCCGCGTACTCCTATCTTCGATCATGTGCTCAGAGAGGTGCAAGTCTACCATATCTCGCCTAATTATCTCGTCCCACATCAACCTAGGTCTTCCTCTACTCCTCCTACCCTCTACGTTGATGTTCTCTACTGCTCTAACAGGTGCTGCCATCGGTCTCCTCTTCACGTGCCCGAACCATCTTAATCTTCCCTCTCTTATTTTATCTGTGATACAAGCCACCTCTAACCTCTTTCGAAACACGTCGTTTCTTATCCGATCCAGTTTTGTGTGTCCAAACATCCACCTCAGCATTCGCATTTCCGCGACCTCTATTTGTCTCTCGTGCGATTTCCTTATGGCCCAGCAGTTTATTCCGTATAACATAGCTGGACGTACTGCCACTCTATATAGTTTTCCCTTTAGTTTTCCTGGAAACCTCTTATCACACAAAATCCTTGATACTGCTATTCACTTGCACCATCCTGATTGAACACGGTGGGCTACATCGCTGTGTATCTCTCCGTCTTCCTGTACTTACGAGCCCAGGTATTTGAACCTAGACGTCTGTGGGACCGCCATACCCTGGATACTGATTTGGGTGTCCTCTTCAACCTCACCACTAAAGTTACAATCTAGGTAGCACCGAAACGGGTACGGGAGGTGGGTACGGGGACGGTACGGGTACGGGGAACGACAAATATTAAAAATTCTAGATACGGATACGGTTAGGATACGGTAAAAAAATATATAAAAGAATAAAAATGTATCAAACAAATTCCAATTTAAATGATAGTAGCTAAACATAATTAAACATAAACCCATTTAACAATTTAAATGACTAAAATAAACTTTTTAAACTACACCTATTGAATATATTATACTATTATAGTATTAAACTATTTAATATTCATGCTGCGTGACTGTGTCTTTGACTCTTGATCATATATAATAATGAAATAATGTAGTCGGCGACGGCCGATTGAATCACGATGGAATCATTGAATCAATACTCGATTGTCGCTAAAATCGATTGAATACACATCTTAAAAAACCGATTGAATCGATTGAATACACACCATCAAGGCTTCAATTGTAGTCGACTAGTTGGTTAGGCGGTGGCGGACTGGGTTGATGATTCTATAGTCGGTTAGGCGGTGGCGGAGTGGGTTGATGAAGACATGAAGTCGATGGGTTGACGAAGTCGATGGGTCGATTAGGCGGTGGTGGAGTGGGTTGATGAAGACATGAAGTCGATGGGTCGATTAGGCGGTGGTTGTCGAAGGTAATAACAGAGGTGTTAAACTGTTGCCCTAAATTTAATCCGAAACTCTCTCGAAACTCTATCGAAACGTCCCGGTATGGTATCCTCCGAAACCGAATCGTGATAGAAACGTTTCTTACGCGTTTCTGCTTCCGCCGAGTACCCAAAACGGATACTCCATGCTTTACGCCGCTTCCGTGCTTCGTAGGTTACAATGCATGTATTCCGTCTTAGAGCGATTTATCTTTAATCCTCTACGCTCTAGTGCTGCTTTCCACTGTTTTAAGCTCTTGTTAAGCACCCTTTTAGATTCTGATATTAAGACAATATCATCCGCAAACAACATGCACCACTGGACTGGATCTTGTATAGACTTGGTCATCTCATCCAACACTACTGTGAAGAGAAATGGGTTCCGACTGGTGCTCGTACACACGGTTTTGCCCCGTCATACATATCCTTGATTATTTTGATATATCTCCCTGGTACCCTTCTAAGTCGTAGACTTTCCCAAATGAGTTGACGCAGAACACTGTCATATGCTTTTTCTAGATCAATGAATACCATATGGAGGTCTTTTTTCTTTTCTCTGTATTTCTCTATTATCCTCCTTATGACGTGTATGTCTTCTGTTGTAGAGCGTCCTGACATAAATCCAAATTGGTTTATCGTTATATGAGTTTCGCGTCTAATTCTCTTGTCAACAACTCTTTCCCATAGGTTCACGTGTGACTCAATAGCTTTATTACCCTGTAGTTTGCGCAACATTGGATATCTCTTTTTTTATTATATATGGGGACTATGACACTGCTTCTCCACTCTTTGGCATCTTCCCGGTCTTGAAGATAGTGTTGAATAAGTCTGCTAGCCATTGCAGGCCCTCATCTCCCAGGCATTTCCACACTTCAATCGGTATGTTGTCTGGCCCCACCGCCTTAGTACTTCCCATTTTCTTCAGGGCTCTCGTAACTTCGTCGATCGTGATGCTTCTATAATAACATCTGTTTTGTTACGTTGTTTGCGTTGTTTTATCGATCTCAGTTTGTTGATTAGGGTTCCTTATGTTGAAAATGTTATCGAAGTAAGTTTTCCATCTCACCTTGATATCTTTCTCCTTCACCAAGACCTTTCCATCCGCAGCCTTTATAAACTTCACCATTCTCAAGTCCTGTCTTCTACTTTCTCTTGCCTTGGCAATCTTAAACATGTCATGTTCTCCTTCTTTCGTCTCTAATCGCTTATACATCCTCTCATACGCTGTGTTCTTTGCCTCTTACACAGACTTTTTCGCCTCTCGTTTAGCTTCCTTGTATTTATCTTTTAGCTGTGCTCGTTCTTCCTCATTATTACAGCGTAAAAGCTCTCTAAAACTCTGTTCTTTAATTCTTATCTTTTCCTGTACATTTTCGTTCCACCACCAGGATTTCTTATGGCCGACTGTCCTATTTGTTGTAACTCCAAGAGTTTCTTTAGCTGCTTGAATGACTCTAGTTGCCATAGCCTCCCACTTTTGGTTTGCATCTTCCTGTGGCCCAGTCTGGGTCATTGGTATGACCTTATCTCTAAAGATGGTAATCTTTTCGTCTTTGAGCTGGCCCCATCTGATCGTAGGTCTAATTTTCTTAGTTGGTTGGACAATTGCTCTCTTCACGTGTAGATCCGCCACCAACAGATGATGTTGAGTCACTGGTATTGCCTTACAGTCCTTCCATGAGCTACGGTCTTGTCCCCTCATCAGCAGATAGTCTATCTGCGTGTGTCTCCGCCGCTGCTAAACGTGATTAGATGCGATTCTTTTTTCTTAAAAAATGAATTTATGATGCCTAGGTCATGCGCTAATGCAAAGTCAAGAAGCTCCTTACCGTCGTCATTCCTAAGACCATACTCAAATCCTCCATGCACCAACGGGAAGTGATCATTATCCTCACGGATATGCCCATTAAAATCTCCTCCTATGCATATTTTTTCTTCTCTAGGTATGCTTCCCATAACGTGGTCTAAACTCTCCCAGAACTTCTTTCTTTCCGTTTCCCCTAATCCAACTTGTGGTGCATACGCAATAACTACAGCCACTACTTCATCCCCTGTAACTATTCTTAACAGTATAAGTCTATCATCGTATCTTCTCACCTCCACTATATTATCTTGAAGTTCTTTAGCAACTAGAAAACCTACTCCATTTTTTGTTCCATCTGACCCTGATTACCATAGTTTATAACCATTGCACTCTTTTACTCTCCCACCCCGCCATCTAGTCTCCTGCAGACACGCTATCTGAACCCTACGTCTTTTCAGCACATCTATTAACTCTAATAACTTACTAGTTAGGGTTCCTACATTCCACTCGTAATCTATAACACTTTTTCCCTGTAGTTGCACCTCTCGTCACCGAACATGATCTCGGGGCAGCATAATGGCTCCTGCTATTTATTTTACCGCACTAACCCATCGTAACAAAAAAAAACCAGACAAAGTCCACGAAAACAACCACTAATCACGGAAAACACCTTAAAAAGGAAGTGCAGCACTAGTAATGCACCATCAAAGCACGAGGTCAACAAAACACAGGCGACGCACAATCAAAACAAGAAGCAGAAATATATCAAATCACAAGCAAGTAGGAATAGCACAAGAATAGGGGATGACTCTCCCTATTTAAAACCAGAATGCTGGTACCCTAACCCAGCCAAACAATCGAAACGAAAAGATATAAGTAAAGAAGACTAAAAGCAGATATGAAAACACGAGGTGGAACGATCTCACCAAATGTACACCCAAGTTAGGGTTCTTCGATTAGGATGCTGGTATAGTGAGTTGACGGTGGCAGGTGGGCGGCTGCTGTGATGGGTGGTGCAACGGTGAGGGCGTTAATGATAGGTGGGCGTCCGCTGCGATAGGTGGGTGGTGCGACGGGTGGTGTCGTTGGTTGTCGTGGTGGTGGTGGTGGCTGGCTGTAACGGGATTAGGTGGGGTGCTCCGGTTCCGGCGAAGGTTGTCGTGGTGAGACGGGTGTGGGGGTGCTGTTGGTTGTCGTGGGCGTCCGCTGCGGTAGGTGGGTGGTGCGACGGGGGTGGGGGTGCCGCTGGATGTCGTGGTAGTGGTGGTGGCTGGCTGTGGGGGAGGAGGTGGTGTGCTCCGGTTCCGGGGTGGGGGTGCCGTTGGCTGTCTTGGGCATACGCGGCGAAGGTGGGGTGGGGAATGTGGAGAAGGTGGTCGTGGTGGTGACTGTGACGGCCGGCAAAGGCGAAGGTGGGTGGTCGTGATGGTGGCTGTGACGGTGGTAGCTGTGACGGTGTGGGGGGGGTGCTCCGGTTCCGGTTCCGGCGAAGGTAGGTGGGGAGGGGAGGTGGAGATGGCGTAGAAGGTGGAGAAGGTGGAGAAGGTGGGGTGGGGTGGGACGGTGTTGCTCGGGCGGTGAGTTTCCGGCGGTTGCCGGTGGTGGTGGTGACCGTTGATGGTGTCGGTACTAAGCAAGGACCGATAGCGATAGAGAGAGAAAGTCCTCCGAGAGAAAGAGAGAGAGAGAGAGAGAAAAGCAAGTAAAAGTTATTTTTAAATAGGCACTTAGAACACAGTTATATATATCCCACATTAAAAACTGATTATTTTGCAATAAGAAGAAAATTTTTTCCAGAACGCATGTCCAGACTTCATACACCGTTTTAATTTCTTTGAATAGCTTATTATTTTTTTGACATATGAGAGCATATCTGCAGGATTATTAGGTGATGGTTTCATGTTTGAAATGTGTAGTGCTCAAAATCAGCTTTAATCTTTTGTGGTAACCACTATGTTTCATGAGGTTAAATCACAGAGGCATATTTGCAAAATATAGGGCAATGTTTCTACCCTTTTGGAGAGATGAATCTTATTAAACCATAGTCTCTCTTTAAGATTGTCCGGCTGACATGTGAGAAAATTTTCAGTCTTTTGGGAGTTTGGCAAGTTTGCTTGTTTGGTATCCATAAAGATGATTAGCTTTTCTCTATTGTAGCCACCTAGACAAATATTCTAAAACAATTCCTTTAACTATGTAAACCCACTTACTTTTTACTGCAAACGTTGATAATAAATGAGTGGGTGTGGCAATTCTGATCAATAGACTTATGAATGGGACAATTTAGGTTATGGTTTTTTCTCTTTGTTTCAAATGGGAGTTATGAAAAAGTTTAGTCAAAAAGGAATCAAAATAAGTCGACCAAAATTTAATTTTTTTAATACAGACAACCTTGTGAATCTCGTTATTGAAATGATTAGATTATTATTGTCATAATATTGTTATTGCGATCATATTTTACACATTACCCAACCTGCACAAAAATTGCATGTTTTTGACCCAAACCCATTTAGCACTTCTACCTTGTCTACATGATACCATATGATCTGTTTTGGTTAGAACCACAAGACTGAATTGCAGTTTATGTCCCATTGGTTAGGATCAAGACATGGCATTGGTGTCAGCCTGAAGCTAATTAAAAGAAATAGGTCTGTCTGCAAAACTTAAAACCCATAGTTAACTATGAATAGTAGTGGCAGTTTACATAATGAGTGAATTCAGGTTGTGAATTATGTCAAAAGGGTCATTAAATGATTTAGCTGAAAAGGAAACATGTCAAAAGAACAATAAAAATTTTTGTCTAACAGGTTAAACGTGTCCTAAAGTCCGTAGATTGTTTCTTTAACATCTTCAAAAGTCAGTTTTGATGCATACAACCTGTTTAGTAGTTTTGTAATTTTATTCAACTTGTAAATTATCAATAAAATTTTGGAAAAAGTAAGAAAGTGTTAAAGGTCAACCCAGCTTAGCCTTGTTATTTCTATCCGTAATAAAGTGACACTGGTAATCTTTTTGTTCTAAGTTTTGAAGCCCATGGAATTAGTTGGATTATTGAATAATTGGAATTAGATAGTCTATATCAATATCATATAGATAAAGTAGGTAGTAGATGGTTTTCCTGCAGCCGGTGTGAAATTTTATTTGCCAGACATCAATTATCTGACCTTTGAAGTAGGCAATATTTAGAATACACTTATAATTCTCCAACACTAACAACTGATTTCTGTACAATAACAAGATAATTAATTTCGAAATACAAGTTGAAACTTCAAACACCTTTTATTTCTTTGGATGACTTATTATTTGGTTTTTGACATGTGGGAGCATTTCGATGGATTATTAGGTGAAAAGGATATCATTGTTCCAAGTTGATTCTTAAAGATGAAATATTAGTTGTTTCCATGTATTACTATTTAATGGTTCATATTTAAAGATTGTCGTACTCCAGGTAAGCTTTATTTTGTGGTACCATTAGGTTTCATGTGGTTGAATCACAAAGGATATTTGTAAAACATAGTGCAAGCTTCTAACCCTTACAAAGAAGACAAACTTCATTACACCCTAGTCTCCCTTTAAGTTTGTTTAATATACAAAACAAAACTTTTTGTAGCCTCCTAGACAGATATTATAAAACAAAGCCCTTTTTATAATGAATTAGTATGTGTGGCCATTTTGTTCATTAACTTTGTGCCGGGGACAATTTAGGTTATGATTTTTCTTTTATGTTTGGGTCAAATTGGTATAACAAAAAAGTTTAGCCTAATAAGAGACGAGTCACGTTAAGAGTCAATCAAAGTGATATTTTAATACATACGACCTCGTGAATCACTTTATTCAAAACAATACGGTTAGTATTATAATAATGTTCTTATTGAAACCGCATTTAACAAATTACACATTCATTAAAAATTTGAATAAAATGGGCTTAAAGTGTTTGCAAGTGAAGCCTACACAACCCGACAAAAATTTACTATATTGACCCAAACCCATTTTGTAACTTCTACCTGGTCTCCATGATACTAAGTGAACTGTTTTCATTGTTTCGGTTGGAACCACTTCATTGGTTTCACCTCTCACTAGTTAGGATCAAAGTATGACGTTGGTTTAAGCCTATTTACTTATAAATGAGTGAATTTAATCGTTAAATATCAAAGGGGTCATTAAACGGTTTAGCTGAAAAAAAAAACGAGTCATATAAAGGATTTAGATAATAGAACATGTCACACAGGCTAAATGTGCTCAAAGTTCATCTTTAAAATATCTCTAAAAGTCACTTTTAATGCATACATCTTCTTTAATCTCTTTAGTCGTTTTGTAACTATAATTAACTATGATTTATTTATAAAAGTTTTGGAAGGATAAAAATGAGTTTGAAGTCACCTAGCCTACTCTAATTCGTTTCTCCCATACTAAAGTGTTCTGTTTCAACCGGAACTTCTTTGACCCGTTAGCTGTTTCCCGCCATGCCTGGCCAATTAATCTTGCCACATGTGATTACACATTATAGCCTACAGTTAATCAGTTATTGGTTTATTACCATTTAATTAACACAATATTTGATAATTTTACAGATGATGATGACAACCTTCTTTCTGGAATCAATAGCTACAGAGCAACCCTGAACTTAACAACTCTTACAGAGAACGACCGAGCCGAGTGCCTAGCTGATAAGATTGCTGACCAGTTTAAAAACCAACCCTGCACAAACACAACTGGCTCCAACACTGTTCCGGGAACCGAGCCAGAATTTGCTAATTATCCGGAGCTTTTAAGCAAATGTCATTTAAATGTCAGCACTACCAGAGATGGTGCTGTTCTTCATGCTTGTGTTCCTAATCTTGATTCCACCCTTGTACTTTCCAACTACACTCGGTCCCAGTATTCAAGCTACTTAAATGACACCAAGTTCACTGGAATTGGGATCGGTTCTGAAGATGATTGGATTGTTGTTGTGTTGACTACCAACACCCCGGAAGGCGGGTATTCTCCTGGTAGTAATGATGTAAATTTTACTTACAAGATCAGTCCTGCGCGTTACCTGATGTTTTTACTCGTGACGATTTTGTCGTTCTTTTGGGTTTGATTATTGGTCTAGAGTTGTTTGTATGGATGGTTTGTCTGGAACTTTGAACAATGTATTAACACGGAGACGTACATTACTTAAGGTTTTTTGAGTTGTAGTCTGGATTTTGAATGAATCTTTGAATTGTTTCCTTGTTCGTTATGTTGTAATCTATTGAACAAAATAAACAATATCTTATAACCTTTGAACCCTGTCGATTAACAACACAAATTATTCCTTTGAAAGGCAGCTTTAAGCCTAAAGCTATTTTAAAAAATAAGGCTGGCTGCAAAATTGGAATTCATACTTACCTATAAATAAAGATGGCATTTTAACCTATTTACTCATAAATGAGTGAACCTCACTCATGTAATGTCAAAGGGGTCGTTAAATGATTTAGCTGAAATGGAAACAAATCATATAAAGGATTTAGATAAAAGAACTTGTCACAGCCGAGTGCCTAGCTGATCAAATTGCTGACCAGCTTAAAAACCGCCCCTGCACAAACACAACTGGCACCAACACTGTTCCAGGAACTGAGACAGAATTGGCTAATTAATAATTATCTGGAGCTTTTAAGCAAATGTCATTTAAATGTCAGCACTACCAGAGACGGTGCTACTCTTCCTGCTTGGGTTCCTAATCTTGATTCCACCCTTGTACTTTCCAACTACACTCGGTCCCAGTATTCAAGCTACTTAAATGACGCCAAGTTCACTGGAATTGGGACCGGTTCTAAAGATGATTGGATTGTTGTTGTGTTGACTACCAACACCTTGGAAGGCGGGTTTTCTCTTGGGAGTTGAAAGACTAGTCCTGCGTGTTACCTGATGTTTTTACTCGTGACGTTTTTGTGGTTCTTTTGGGTTTGATTGTTGGTCTACACTTTTTTGTATGGATGATTTGTCTTGAACTTTGAACAATGGATTATGTAGGATTAGAATTGTTAAAATATATATGTAGGAAACTTTAGTTGTCTTTCTAATGTTAATTAGTTATTTAAGTCATGTTAGACTATGTTAGACTAGTATTTCTAGTATTTCTATGTATCTTTACATTTATCATTCTAGAGGGTCTATTCTGTAATATCTTGCTCTATATATAGAGCCTATTATGTCTCATAATAAATCAATTAACATCTATTCCAAAACACTCATCACTGCCGGTCATAGAATTGGTCAATTTGACGTATGAATGTTAAAATCAGTCGTTAAGTCAAGTAACGTGAGATAAATGATAGTATAGTTTTTATTATTAATTGTATGTTTTTATTTATATTTAAACAAATAATTATAATTTAAGAAAATAAAATATTAACAAAACACTAATATATATCTATAAAATAATAATTTTATAAGCATTTTAAAGGGAACAAAATTGTTATTTTACCAACTATTTATGACACCTTGGTATTTAATTCATTTGTAAACTTTTTTTAGTACTAAAATTGTCTTCAAAATATAATGTACAAGTAGTTTGAGCATATTAAGCGTTGGGCTACATCATATATTAATAAGATAAGAAAAGAATCTTGTATCATTTACTACAAAAGTAAACTTTATAACTAAATTAACATTGATCAAAATTGTTTAATATATACTGGAAAATCTAAATTGAGTTATTAAGTAAACGTGTAGAACAACTAAAAATAGTTATTGTTTTAATTCTATTATAGTTTCTAAATAATAGTTATTGTTTTAGATATTAAGAAATAGAAACTAAAAACAAACTTATGAATGAGAGTATTTGCCAACTATGTTGGGAAGATCTTCGTTAGTTACGTTCCTATAATGTGTTTCTTCATACATCGATGTATTGTTTTATATTTGTTCATTAACGACTCTGCTTTGCTATCTCTTATTTGATTTGATCAATGACAAACGCTTGCTTAAAGTAATCATCTCTAATACACTTAAACAAAGTGTCATTTCCACTCTAATTCTATTTACAACCTATCTCCTTGTACATATTGTACATATGTAGTTTTGAAAAATTAAACAAATAGTCATTGTATTTTATAAATAGTTGTGAGCTATCTTTTACATTTAATACTACCTTTTTATTTGATCAAACCTAAAGTCTCTAATATAAACATTCCGTTAAACGGTTTTGTTAAGTTATAAAAATGGCACTTCAGTGGTCACCAATATATTTATATATTAGTCTTATGATCATATACAAAATTAATATACACTTCCAACTATCTTTATAATTATCAGGCCATCATCATGATCTCACACAATCATCTTACATCACTATTTAAATAGTCATGAAACAGATCATGAGACTTTAGCACAAGAAAAAAATACTCTTAAAAGGGAATCTATACTCGATCTTGTGACCCAAAACACACACGTTATTCCGGTTCAAGTCCAAATAAATTTAAAAGCACTGTATAGTCTAAACTTTTGAGCACGCGTGTTCCCCAAAGTAAGACATATAAAAAAGAGCTGTGAAATTTACCTAAGTAGTAGCATAGTTCAAAAGCCTACAAACAAGTATCAACAAGCAATTACAGTTACCGAAACAAAACAAGATTACTAAAGGTTAGGAATAACCCAATTGGTCGTAATCCCCATAGTCCAATCCTTAATATCCAACCAAGTACTTATTTAATAAAGAACATTGTTTGTTATTATTTCAAGTTCAATATCCACCTTTCGGGTTTCTAATCCAAGTTTTCTTAGGTTTGTCATTCTCTTTACATCCTTATGTTAGTTCATGTTCCATATTGTTCATGTCTTATTTCAAGTTCAATAAATATTTGACCTTGGGTTTTGTTTACATTAAACTTCTTAGTTTCCATCATTATACACATTCCTTAACTTCTTATTGTTGTTTACACAGAGCAAACCGTGCACCGATCTTGCGAAAAGCAAAATAATCACTCTAATTGAGTAAAGTATGAGAGAGCTATGACCTCTTAAACATGGATCAACATTCTAACCAAAAATTCTAAATTTGACATTTTGTTTTATATAATGTGTTTGGAGGACCAAATGATGTCAAATAATGGCTTCTCGAATTTCTCAGATTGAGTAGTGTATTTGTATACATAGGACTAAGCTATTGAAAGATCATCCTTTGCAAATTCTGGTCTAACTAAGAGATCAAAAATATAGGTTTCCAAGTTAGTTTGCTCATGTTTTAGTGATGAAATTGTTTTTTCTAAAGCTTCTATCATATCTTTTGGGCCTTTTAGTCCTTTTCAAAGTCTATTATGAGAATGTGGGTGGATTCAAATTCAATAAGCATTTCTAGATTATAATCTCTATACATAGTAAATTTTGCAATGCGATCAGGAGTACAACAATTTATAGTTGCGTTGCATGTAGATTCTAAGATGTCTACCATGAGAGCATTGTTTACCAATGTTATATCATCCATCAAGAAGCTCCATAAAATCAGGTCTTGTTGTGAAGCCAAAACAACTGTGTTCTTTGCTGCAGCAGACGATGTTAAAGGATTCTAGTAAGCTTGTTGAGATGATCCCTGTGAAACATGTGCCTTCCAAAATTCAACATTGGATGGTTTATATTTTTTCAATCTTGGATGGTTGTTCAAAGAGTCAAAAATGGATGGTTATTCAAGATTCAACAATGGATGGCAATGGTATTCAAAGTCTAATATGGATGGTAAAATTTTTAGTATAAATAGGCATGAATCCTTGATTGCTAAATGCATCCATCACAACTCAAATAACCAATACACACACCTAGCTAGCCATTTATACAATAGAGATACAAAATACTCTTTGTATATTTTTCTCTTTTCTCCAAACTCTGTAAACACTGCAAGTTATAGTGAATTGTTTCTCGGCTTCCGCCACCCGTGGTTTTTCCCGATTTGGGTTTTCCACGTAAATCCCCGTGTCTCTTTTATTTTATTTTCTTACCATTCATATTACCCGGTGCTTGATTACGCTTGATACATTAATTCTATTCCGCGTCGAACTAATATTATTAATTACTGCTCGGATCTTTGGGGCGAGTTTTCACACTCTTTTACCACAATTGGTATCAGAGCATCCGGGTTTTAATATTAGTTCATTGGAATTATTTTATCAAGTGGTAAATCATGTCTACAATGAAGTTCGATATTCCATTGTTAGATCGAAACACCAGGTTTCCTCTATGGCAAGTAAAGATGAGAGATGTTCTAATTCAAATGGATTTACATAAGGCGCTTTTGGGTTTTGATAAGATGCCCACGTCATGGACCGAAGAAGAAAAAGAGTTGAAAGACCTAAAAGCTCTATCCCAGATTCGTTTGCACTTATCAAACGATGTTTTGCAAGATGTTTTAAAAGAAACTTCAGCGGCTTCTTTATGGCTAAAGTTGGAGCAATTGTTGATGACGAAGAGCCTACCAAACAAGTTACATCTAAAGCAGCGGTTGTTCAATCTCAAAATGATTGAAGGTGGTTCTTTAGCTGAACATATTTCCATATTCAAAGAGTTAGTTAGTAACTTAGAGAATATGGATGTTGAGTATGAAGATGAAGACTTAGCTTTATTTTTGCTGTCATCATTGCCCGAATCCTACAGCCATTTTCGTGATACTATCATCTATAGCCGTGACACTCTTGTCTTAGATGAAGTTTATACAGCTTTGGATTCAAAAGAAAAAATGAAGCATATTACAGGTGGTGGTTCTAGTGATGTGAAAGCCGAAGGTTTGAATGCCAGAGGAAGAACAGGAGATAGGGTTAAAAACCCTCAATCTTCCAACAGAACGAGATCCAAGTCTAAAGGCAAACGGAAGTTTTGCAGTTACTGTCACAAGAAAGGACATATAATTGATGAATGTTTCAAGTTGAAGAATAAAGAGAAAGCAGCAGCAAATGATAAACAAGCTAGCACATCGGGTGAAGCTGTTGTAGCAGAGGCTGGTTGTATTGGAGAACTCCTAACAGTTTATTCAGATAAACTGGATTCCACTGATGAATGGATACTTGATTCTGGTTGTACTTTTCATATGTGTCACAACAGAAGTTGGTTTTATACATTTGAAAAGGTTAACCAGGGTTATGTCTTAATGGGCAACAATTCTACATGTCCAGTTGTTGGACATGGCTCAGTCAGAATCCGTATGTTTGACGGAGTTATCCGAACCATTGGGAATGTTAGATATGTTCCTGACCTCAGAAGAAACTTGTTATCTCTCAGCTCCTTTGATAAAAAGGGATATGAGTTTGCTGGTAAAGGTGGAGTTCTCAGGGTATTCAAAGATGGTTCCGACAAACTGAGGGCCAAGCGAAAAACCTCAGATCTCTACTTTCTTGACGGGCAAACAATTTCGAGTGATGCTGTTGTTGTTTCAAAGTCTCTTTCTGATCCAGATCAGTCCCGTCTTTGGCATCTTCGACTCGGCCATATGAGTTTTCAAGGCATGTCCGAATTGAGTCGAAGAGGATTACTTGGTGAACAAAAGATTGTTGATTTAGAGTTCTGTGAAGACTGTGTGTATGGCAAGGCAAAACGGGTGAGATTTCTAAGTGGCGTTCATACAACGAAAGGGCCACTTGACTATGTCCACTCGGATTTATGGGGACCGGCTCGAGTTGCTTCGAAAGGTGGAGTTAATTATATGCTCACTATCATTGATGATTTCTCTAGGAAGGTGTGGTCTTTCTTCTTAAAACACAAAGGAGACGTTTTTCCTACCTTCAGAAACTGGAAAGTTCAAGTTGAAAAGCAGTCAGGATTGGTGGTAAAGTATCTTCGCACGGATAATGGACTTGAGTTTTGCTCAGAAGAGTTTAATGCCTATTGCCGAAAGGAAGGCATCACTCGACACCGCACGGTGGTCCATACACCTCAACAAAATGGTGTAGCCGAAAGGATGAATCGCACCATTATGGAGAAGGTCCGGTGTATGCTTTCTAATTCCAAATTGCCAAAGTCATTTTGGGCGGAGGCTGCTTCGACTGCTTGCTATCTTATCAACCGATCACCATCACGAGCAATTGAGAAGAAAACTCCGTTTGAGTTATGGTCCGGAAAACCTGCCGATTATACAGTTTTAAAACCTTTTGGATGTCCAGCGTATGCACGCGTTAACAATGAGAAGTTAGAACCGAGAGCAATCAAATGCGTTTTTCTTGGGTACAATCCGGGGGTAAAAGGTTACAAGTTATGGAGCTTTAAACTGAAGAAAGTTATTATCTCAAGAGATGTTACTTTTGATGAGTCTAGTATGATTCAACCAGCTGTAGACTCTTCAAAAGCTACAGATACATCTGATGCATCATCCGAAGCAAGAAAAGAGCAATCTCAGGTGGAGGTGGAGCTTCCTACTCCATCTACTACCGATCAGAGTACATTTGAGCATCAAGAGTCTTCCTCGCCAGATGAGCATGTTGTTGTTGAGGATTCAACACCTTCACAACCACAAGCTACTACTCCAAGCATTGCAAGAGATAGGCCGAGAAGACAAATTGTTCCTCCGAAGAGGTATGCTGAATCTGATCTTGTTGCTTATGCTCTTATTGTTGCTGCTAATATTGAGTCAGAAATCGAGCCTGTGAATTATGATGAGGCTATCAAGTCTAAAGACTCAAGTGATTGGATGATTGCTATGCATAATGAGATGGAATCCTTGCAAAGAAATGGTACTTGGGACTTAGTTCCTATTCCGAAAGGGAAAAGGCCAGTTAAATGCAAGTGGGTCTACAAGCTCAAAGAACCTGTCAACCCAACTGAGAAACCAAGGTACAAGGCTCGGTTAGTAGCTAAAGGCTATAGTCAGATTCCTGGTATTGACTATACTGACATTTATTCCCCAGTTGTCAAACATACTTCCATTCGTGTATTGTTGGGGTTGGTTGCTTCTAATGATTATGAGTTAGAGCAACTTGATGTTACTACAGCTTTCTTAAATGGTGAGCTTGAGGAAGAGATTTTTATGCAACAGCCCGAAGGCTTTGTAGTTCCAGGCAAGGAGAACTACGTATGTAAATTGAATAAATCTCTTTATGGCCTCAAGCAGTCTCCTAGACAATGGTATAAAAGGTTTGATTCATTTATGACCAGTCACGAATTCAAAAGGTGCACCCGTGATAGCTGCGTTTATTACAAAAATTGTGACGATGGTTCAATGATCTACTTACTTTTATACGTGGATGACATGTTGATTGCAGCGAAAGATATGAAGGAGATTCAGAAATTAAAAGACCAGTTGAAAGCTGACTTTGAAATGAAGGACTTGGGAGCTGCCAAAAGATTTTGGGTATGGAAATTGTTCGTGACAGGAAGTCTAGGATCTTGCGTCTTTCTCAGAAAAGTTACATTGAGAAAGTCCTAAGACGCTTCAATATGCATGAAGCAAAACCTGTCAACACACCTTTTGCAGCTCATTTCAAGCTATCATCCGCTTTAAGTCCTACTACTGAGACTGATATGGCTTATATGGCACGTGTGCCATACTCTAGTGCTGTTGGATCTTTGATGTATGCTATGATTTGCACGCGCCCTGATTTGGCTTATGTAGTTAGCATGGTCAGTAGATATATGGCGAACCCGGGAAAGAACATTGGAAAGCAGTACAGTGGATCTTTCGTTATTTGCGCGGTACGTCTTCTATGTGTCTACGTTATGGTAAATCTAACACAGGGGTACTTGGATATGTTGATTCAGATCATGGCAAAGATTTGGATAAGCGAAGATCAATTACAGGGTATGTGTTTACTTTGCATGGTTGTGCTATTAGTTGGAAAGCCCAGTTACAGTCTACAGTGGCACTGTCTTCTACTGAGGCAGAATATATGGCGATTACAGAAGCAGTTAAGGAAGATATCTGGTTGAAGGGATTATTTAAAGAACTCGATGATAGAATAAAGGTTACCACAATTTTCTGTGATAATCAAAGTGCTATTTTCTTGAGCAAAGATCTGATGTTTCATGATCGAACAAAGCACATTGATATTCGTTATCATTTTGTGCGTGATATCATTGAGAAAGGTGATTGTGTCATAGACAAGATTGATACAGATTATAATCCCGCTGATGTATTCACCAAGAGTCTTCCAATTGCCAAGTTCAAACTATGTTTGGACTTGATGGGTATTTCTGATCGCAAATGACCCAGTAGGCTCGTGGTGGTGGAAGTATTTTAATTTTTCGAAAACAATTTTTCTCTATAATAATTGCAGGTTCTTTTGGAGTTTGATGAAGTGCATAATCAATGTCTTGTTGCATTTTGAAGTCAAGGTGGAGATTGTGAAACATGTGCCTTCCAAAATTCAACATTGGATGGTTTATATTTTTTCAATCTTGGATGGTTGTTCAAAGAGTCAAAAATGGATGGTTATTCAAGATTCAACAATGGATGGCAATGGTATTCAAAGTCTAATATGGATGGTAAAATTTTTAGTATAAATAGGCATGAATCCTTGATTGCTAAATGCATCCATCACAACTCAAATAACCAATACACACACCTAGCTAGCCATTTATACAATAGAGATACAAAATACTCTTTGTATTTTTCTCTTTTCTCCAAACTCTGTAAACACTGCAAGTTATAGTGAATTGTTTCTCGGCTTCCGCCACCCGTGGTTTTTCCCGATTTGGGTTTTCCACGTAAATCCCCGTGTCTCTTTTATTTTATTTTCTTACCATTCATATTACCCGGTGCTTGATTACGCTTGATACATTAATTCTATTCCGCGTCGAACTAATATTATTAATTACTGCTCGGATCTTTGGGGCGAGTTTTCACACTCTTTTACCACAATCCCAAGGTTGATGCACCTAGATTGGCTTTAGGGGTTCTGCATTCTCGTGATAAATGATCCATTAGTTGACAGTTGAAACACTTGATCTTGCTTTTGTCAAGACCAAAAGTTGATATCCTTTGTCTTTGGAATATTTTGCTAGTCCATTGCTGGAACTTCTTTAGATCGAAAGAAAATCATGGCAATATGGTAGTTGGTGCCTATTTCCTCTGATTATTAGGATGAATGCATTCAAGATCTTTGTTTGACATTTAGAAGTTTGTTCCTTTTGACACAGAAGCCCCATAACTACTGCTTGAGTTGGAAGTTGGACGATGACTAGTTTGAGTATAGCTTCTAAATGGAGTATAAGGAGAAGAAGTTTTAGTAAGAGAATTTGGTTAAGTAATAAGTGAATCTTGATGTGTCAGGTTTGTGGATAGATGATGCATCATAGGAAGTTGTTGAAAAGAGTGTTGATGAAGAGAGGCTGCTGCATAATTATCTGGTGCTTGTACAGCAACTAGTTTTGATTGCATAGAAACTATCAGATCTTTAGCATCTATTCCCAAGTTGTATGCACTAAGTATACAATATAGCTCCTCTAGTTGTAAGGTCTTCAAGTTATTAGTTATTCTAATCGCGATGGAATAGATAGTTAATGCGTGTGAAAAGTATATATATTTTGATAAAATTTTCACACAGATTCAATTTTAATTGGTTATTACTAATACTAAACTACACACACAAAAGGCAAGTGTACCTGTCGTGAGGTAATATAGTGTTGGTAAAAACCAAGTATCAATCCGTGGACACACCTAGCCTACTCAACAACCTTAATGATTGACTACCGGATTTGATTTTTGTTCGAAAGAATGATGAGTTGCATTGATGTAATTAAGATTTTAGGGTTTTAGAAATAATAATTAAAATAAAGTAAAATAAGATTGAAACTTTTGGATGTAAAACTAAGGAATAAAAGCTATCATCCTAATTAGATTACACTTATGTAACCGTGACTCATTAGTAGTGTGATTAAAAATATTGATTAAAGTAATTATGTTAATGCTTATAAATGTGAGCTGGCACGATCTCTCGTCTATCCACTCCGTAGTGACTAGGACCTCGTCAGGATGAGTTTTACTGCATAGATCAAAGCCACTAGTAATGTAGGTAAATCTCTAATGACCTTTCGACATACGATTTTGTAAACATAACTTAATATAAAAAACAGAGAGTTGATCAGGTTCCTTTCTAACATACCATTAATTTCAGAAAAACTATAACAATTACTATAGATTTCTCAGGCAATAAAAGAGAATCCGTAAATGATCAGAAAGTTAAGGTGATATGATTTCTAATAATCATTTCTAGTTCATTAGCCATAGATTTATTATGAAGACCAGTTTCGCGAATAAAAGTTAGTCATACATTTTTCAACCTTTTATGTCGATTCATAAATACAAATCATAAGTTTATAACTTCCCGTTCAAATGTAGATGCTACCCATCGAAAGTTTTCCCAAGATCACCATGACATTAACATAATATAAGTCACACCATTAGTTCATCACAAATTATATAAGTTTCATCTAATTAGAACGATAATGAAAGTTTAGCTCATACTGAGCTTGAACATAACATCAAGTAACATAGAAGATAGATATGAAATTATCGATAAAATGGAACAATCAAACTAATGATCCAAAATGGTGAACTTAGGCCTCTATTTATAGGCTTTCTGGAGTGTTTAAGCACGGCCCCATGCCTAAAAGACACGACCATGTGCTAGTACAATGCTTACGAAAGTTGGTCGGTTTGCACCTGCAGAAGGTGTCGGGCACGGCACCGTGTTTGAGGTGGGCATGGCCCCGTGCTTCCTTTTAGGGGACAGTACTTTTTGTCCTAGCCAGATGTCCAAACACGGGGGTGTGCCAATTTAAGCACGAGGGTGTGTTTCAGGCAAGACATAGGGGCGTGCTTAATGAGGTACGACCCCATGCTTAGACTCCAAAGCTTGGATTTCTTCAATTTCTTATCAAATATACTTCTTTTGCCTATTTTGCCCTTTTTAACATCTAAAAACACAATTTAAACAATTTTAAGTACATTATCATCATTTTAAGGGAGATATTAAGGAATAATTGATGTGCTTTTGATAGGATTTTTATGTATAATTTAGACCACATCAAACATCCCCACACTTGAACTTTGCTTGTCCTCAAGCAAAATCTCTTAAAATGATCATTCCACCAAAAACCAAAATAAATCAAATGATAAATATGTCTTTCGGGAAATACGCAAGTAAACATTATTTCATCAAAATGTAAATATTTTTAGCATGTATGGAATGATATCCCAGCAAGCAATAAATTAGTTAGTAAAGATTATTATCATGTAAAAATCCACACTTCTCACAAGATGCACTCACATTCGACTAAATATATGGAGTCATAATCAGGATTAAGTATGACTAATACATTCAATTGCCTAATATGAATACGTGTGAAATCATATGCTTGTTAAGGGATCAAATCACCACCTACTTAGATATTTACTTGCATAAATCGTTAGGTCTTTGATGGGTTGTAACTTGGCTCGGGGTCGGGTATGGAATATTTAGAAAAAAAGTGGCTAAATGCTATAGACGACGGTCTTGGCTTATTTTTCTATCATAAACTACAAGGAAAGCAGTAAAAAGGCTCCCTATATAATACTTCAAACTAGAAGGGATATGCTAACTTAAGAACTCGTTTAAGGTCAGATTGTAAAGACCGTATGTTGCTTTCAAAAACCTTACTTCGTCTTTCACCCGAAGATACACAAAACTTTCCTTTTGTAAGGATCGTTCGGCTTGAACCCTAATAGCACCCAATAGGATCAGTTCTGTGTATTTGGATTGGGACTTGGTTTGATTCTTTTTGCACTTTTCCATTGGGGGACCAATTTCCACAGTCCGGGCATCTTTCGTATCTTTTTGCCCGCCTCTTTATAGCGCCTTTTGGAACTTCACAAAATGGCGGAACTTATTCCTTTTTCTGCCATTTCTTTCTTGCATCGAATGTGAGGTTGAAACTTTGTTCGCGCGTTTCTGGGGGAAGTCCCGGTTTTACATGATGAAGGCAACAAAGTAAATTAAAATAAAAAAATGTATTCCAGTTCTTTTAGGTCTACAGGTAAAAGACCAAATTTTTATTTTTTTATAAGTCAAAATATGTCTTTAACAAAAAACAGGTTTTGTTGAAGGCTTTTTGGTTAAGTAACTTGGTGGTTCGGGTGATAAAAAAATAAATCGTTTAAGCTCAATAGGGCTAAGGGGTTGTTTGATTACCACTAACTTAGTAAGATCTAACTGAATCAGAAGCTGACCCAGTTAGAAGTTCTGACTGGGTCTGCATCTGGCTGAAACTTGGTTGTTTGATTCAGTATCTGACTGACTCTGCTGAATTATAAAAATAACCATATTGCCCCAAAGTTCTCATCAAAGCTCAAATAACCCGAATAACCAAAACCGCTCAACCCAAAACCAAAAGATCTAATGAACACCCCAATATGTATTTTAGTGCATCATCTCGATTATCACATACCCATAAATCATCTCACCTATCCACACCCTCCACCGATTGGAAACTCCTCCCACACGCATACCTTCTGTGAAGGAGGACCGCCAGAGGGAGAGGGTCGCGGAGGATAGGGTCGCGGAGGAGAGGGGGTCGCGGAGAATAGGGTCGCAGAGGAGTGGAGGTCGCGGAGGAGTGGGGTCGTGGAGGAGAGAAAGTCGCGGAGGAGAGGATGTCGCGGAGGAGAGGACCGCAGAGGAGAGGTGCTTATGGAGGGAGAGGGTCTCCGGTGGAGGTGATGGTCGCCGAGGAGACGGTCGCCGAGGAGAGGGTCGGTGGAGGTGCTCCTCGCCCCTTTTCTTCTCGAGGCCACTTGTTGGTTTGGTTGTTATGGTCCGGGTCAGTGCTTTTGAGACCTAGGTCTAGGTCAGCCGACCAGGACCCGATCATACACGATATCAGCAACATCAAACAGGCTGACCGGCTGACCGAGTCAGCCGGTCAGCCGGGTCAGCCGAAAACAAACAGCCCCTAACTAGGGTTGAAATTCAGGTAAGGAAAGTTAAAAGAAAATGATTTGGGCTTTAATGGTTAAGGTTTCCTAATGCCTAACTTATTTTTATACAAAAAATACTAATTAAGATCTTAAAATGTATGCCCAAAGCAAGTTTTAATCACAGTATCATAAGGTACCCTCAATTAAATCCAGTATGTACGTAGAATTGCAAGCTGTTTAAGGCTAAAACATAAACTCACATACGGATGGAATTGGGTAAAAGTGTATCATTTTACATGATTAAATATTTTTACTAGATTATTGCTTTTAAGGATATTATAAAAAATAATTTTCAATTTTATTTAGATGTCATTTATTTACTTATTTATTTCCCGAAAACGTATACTTACAATTTGGTTTGTTAAAAATTGTTTAAAATTTTGGTTTCTTGTCACAAAAATTAATGATTAAGTGATTTTTATAAAATTTTTCAATTTGGACCCTTTTAGCAAAGTGTCAAATGTGTGTGTAAATTTCCCCATCATCATATTTAAAATTCACATTGTCCCCAACATGATTAATAAATTAAAACAAGGAAAGGTAACAAAGTAACTCCCCTAAAAATGATAAATTTGACCAATGCCTTAAATTGTGAGAATCCTCTGGATCATCTAAAATATCATCAATTTATTAAAAATATTAAAATCCTAAACACACAAAATAAAAATAAAAGGATATAAACTAAAAGATAGATTGGAATGAAACAGCTGTGCTCGGGCCCCGAAAGTGATACGGTTTTCAAGGGTTTTATTGCGGGATATCCCCCCACTCATGATACATTCAGTTCATGATGTAGATGACATCATTGCTCAGGTCATCGGCTTTGGAATACAGATTTTTGACTCGGTTGTAGGCTTGTTCTGCGTATTCAAATGATCGCCTTGCATGATTGCTGGTGGTTTGGATTGCTTCATAAAGGTCTAACATACTCGGGAATTCTCCAGTGTGTAAACTGTAAGCCCCGGCTTCTTCATGTTATGCCCGCATATCGAGGTACATGGTGATTTCATCGGGATCCAATGGATCCCAGATTTGTCTCTTTATGTCCATAAACCTCGGCTGTCTATTTAGTAGGGTTGTTATCATGTACATACTCACGCAAATGCTCAAATCCAATAATCCCGGCATCACTCCTTGAATTCCCTACGAGTTACACCCTAGCTCTCGTATAGGTTCAGAATCCAGCTTCCTTCAAACATGGGTGTTGGAGCACCTGCAATTGCATTTCTAGCAAAAAGATTACAAAACAATACCTAATATTGCATGGCAATTGATTCACCATACAATATAAAATGAATAAGTCCCTCAAACTAACAACTCCCTCGCTTTGACCACGAGCTGTTATCGAATGACTAAGTAACTGTCGTATGTAATGCAACAGCAGGTCTCGAATTTGACTGCTTTTGGTTTTACTCGAGTTGAACACCCCTATTCCAATTCTCTACTTTTCTCATGACACTATTTTCCACGTCCTTACTTTCCTCGTCTGGAAAGGTATGGTATGCTGGCATTCCTGATATTGCTTCCCCTCCATTTCTTTTTTTGTATAGATACCAAGATAGACACCGAACAAGGCGATGAATATTTTTGGCCAACGTCCACCAAGTATGAATGAAACTGCTTCATCATCTCATGGGTCAGAGTCTTCCATGTTAAATTTGAAAGATGCAAAGAATTCAAGAGTTAGTTCGTAAACAGAAGGTTTGTTTTGTGAAAACAGACGCTTCCACTAAATACTCAATAAATTAATATATCTTTCGAGCAATCCGATAACCGGCAAGGTTTCTTCATCTGCTTGCAAATGTCACTTTTTAGCCTTTTGTAACAATCTTTGCAACCATCACGACACCATCTTTCGCGGTTCCCCTCGAATTGTAAACAGGGTTGATTCCTGATCCTGAAATTTTAAACAAATAAGTTAAACTATACAAAACAAAATTCTGGTATAGTGTCATTACATTAGTGACAAACATGGGTTTCATGATACATACCACCATTTTGTTAAACTCATATTTAAAAACAATTAAAAGTTTGACATTCAAGAAAAAACTATTAAACATGAGGGTGTGTCTTGTGAAACATGGGGGTGCGGTTAACATTTTGAGGTATGAAATTTTAACTCAAGCACGTGTGGTTTTGTTTGTAAACCTTTGACTAAGTATGGGTTTAACGTTTTCTTGCTTCAAAAACCAAATATTACACATGTATCATTTTAATCACTTGTTAATAATTTAAGGCACTTAAATATATATAGTGTTTAATCACTGTTTGACAATTGAATTCTTGTAATTTGAATGTTCTTAACAATGATTCAATCAAAAATTATGAAGATAGTCTTGTTAACAATGAAAGGAAAATCATACTAACAACTAACTAAACATAGTAATTAACAACTAATCACTACAAAAATAAACATGAACAAGAAGGCTTAAAGTATTCATCATTCCATAGGACTTTAATTACAAGGTTTACATATAATTGCTAGGATTTCGGTTGTTTAGAGACATAATCACCTAACTACATGTAAATAACCATCATTATACTAGGAATTACTAATACTAACCGCTTGGATAATCACACTTGAAAAGAAATGGAAGAACTCTTGAAAACAAGAAAGAAAAATGAAAAAAGGTGAAGAAAAATGAAGTCGATTTTTATCATAGATAATTGATGTGGAACAAGACAAATGGTTGAAACAAGTCAGAAAGTGTCATTCTTTATCAAGCACAGGGGGCGTGCCTCCCTTGTGTTACCCGGTTTCAGTTTTTCGTTATTCCGTTTCTCTGTTTTGCACGTTACGCAATTCACCCGGTTAAGTTTTATTACTTCCAAATCACCAGAAAAGTTACAAAAATAGTCCTAGAGTTAATAAAAACAAGCCAAATGACAATTACATTTCCTAAATGCCTACGGTTACATGATACGTTAAATATAGAGTCTGAAACTGCAAAACCAGACTCCTTAACATGCATCAGTGCACATAACACATTGCGAAACGCTTCTAAAAGAAGCCTCCACATATTTCTTGTGGAAAGTTTGGGATGGGATAGCGTGAAGTGCGGTTGCTTAGTTTCGCAAGTTGATGGTTGACGGGAACGAGTCCCTCGCCCAACTCTAGAACTTTTTGGATGAGTTCAGCTAGGCGTTAGGATGCGATGAGATTCATCTCAGTCAACTGTTTGATCAGTTTATGCAACTTGAAGAAATATTCTTGCGTCGTTGGCTCTTGCGTTTCAGAACTTGGTTTTTTCGTAGGATTCCAGCTTGAACTTTCATGACCTGATTCTTTCATCTTTTGGATTGTTTTAGGCAGGAATTGATGTGATGAAAGCTTGGAACAAGTGTGGTATTTATATACCATGTGAAAGTTGATCATAGGACGTGCTAAGCCAGGAACGGCCCCGTATTTGTCAGAATTCTTCTTAAATTCGACCTGCAATGTTTCAGAGTTGTCAGTGGAGATCGTTAAAGAAAACCTATGTACAGGTGCTGGGTTTAAGTTTCGGGTCTTCAGCGTGACCGTTCCCTACACTTAGTCTTCATAGGGGCGGAGGTGTAATTCCTCCGAGAAAATCTTGGTTGGTCTAGCGTTATACAATTTCAAACGATGACCATTTACTTTGAAACTTAAACCGTCATGGTTGTTGATTTTGATGGCACCATTCAGAATCACGTTTTTAATCGTATAAGGTCCAAACCAACGTGATTTTAGCTTTCCAAGAAACAAACATAAACGAGAGTTATACAGTAAGACACGTTCTCCCACATGAAATCGTGTAGTGTTCTTTAATCACGAGTCGTGGAATTTACTTGTCTTTTCCTTGTAAACCTAGCGTTTTTCTATGCTTGTTCTCTCGGTTCCTCTAATTCATGGATCTTTAGAAATTGATTTTTCCTTCAATGACTTGGTCTAGGTTTGCTGCTTTAAGTGCCCAATAAGCCTTGTGCTCCAGTTCCATAAGTAGATGACATGACTTCCCATAAACTAGTTTGAACGGTGTTTTGCCAATAGGAGTCTTATACGCTGTTCGAAAAGCCCATAATGCATCATCTAGTTTGGTAGACCAATCCTTGTGATTTTCTCCTATGGTTATATCAAGGATTCATTTGATGCCTCGGTTAGTGACTTCAGCTTGCCCATTCGCTTGTGGATGATAAGAAGTTGTAAAGCGATGATGCACTCCATAACAAGCCTTGAGGGCACCAAAATGAGAGAATAGTTTCTTAAGAAACCTGACAATGTTTCTTACATCATTGGTAGGCAGGGCTTGAGCTTCAACCCATTTTGAGACATAATCGACTGCTACCAAGATGTAACGATTGCCAAATGACATCGGAAATGGCCCCATCAAATCAACACCCCATATATCAAATACCTCGTATACTTGGCGGGTTTCTGAGGCATCTCATCCTGTGTTGAGATATTGAAGATCGTGGGCTAGTAAAATCCAGAGTCAAAGAGTTTGTTGGCTATTAGGTTTGCTCCATGGTGTCCTCCTGTGGGTCCTTTATGATAGTGCCTTAGAATTTGTTCCGCTTCACTTCCCTATACGCATCTTCGGATAAGTTGGTCTGCACCTATTCTGAACAGATACGGTTCTTCCTAATAGTAATGCTTAATTTCAGTAAAGAATTTCTTCTTTTGCTTATAAGTCATTCCTTTGAGTAGGATCTGCTTGCCAAGTAATTCGCAAAAATCGGCAAACCAAGGATGTTCATCGATTGAGGATTGGATGTACATAAGGAATTCGTGAGGAAAATTATCATTTATTTTGAGTTCCTCAGTTTATGAAGGACTTGAATCTTCAAGACGCGAGAGATGATCGGCCGCCAGATTTTCTGCGCCTTTCTTATCGCAAATTTCAATATCGAATTCTTGAAGAAAAATATCCAACGAATTAATCTTGGCTTTGCATCTTGTTTGTTGAACAGATAGCAAAGGGTTACATGATCGGTGTAGACAATTGTTTTTGAAAGGATTAGATATGAGCGGAATTTATCAAATGCGAAAACTACCGCAAGAAGCTCTTTCTCGGTGGTGGTGTAGTTTTCTTGTATGTCGTTTAGGGTTTTGCTCGCATAGTGAATTGGACGGAATTGCTTGTCTTTCGGTTGTCCTAATACGGCTCCTACCGTGAAATCGCTTGCATCGCACATGAGTTTAAATGGTAGCGTCCAATCAGGGTAAACCATGATTGGAGCGGTGGCCAGTCTCTCTTTTAGCAAATTGAATGCATTAATGCATTTATTGAAAAATATGAATTGTGTGTCTTTCTCAAGAAGTTGAGTCATTGGTCATGTGATTTTTGAGAAATCTTTGATGACACGACGGTAAAATCCTACATGACCTAGGAAGCTTCTGATTTCTTTCACGGTTATGGGATGTGAAAGTTTGGAAATAATGTCAACTTTGGCTTGATCGACCTCAAGCCCTGCTTGAGATATCTTATGTCCTAACGCTATTCCTTCAGTAACCATAAAGTGACACTTTTCCCAATTCAAAAGAAGGTTAGAATCTTCACATCTAACCAACATCTTTTCCAGGTTTTTAAGAAATTGTTCAAATGAGTTCCCAAAGATGGAGAAGTCATCCATGAAAACCTTCATTGAGTGTTCGATCATGTCATGAAAAATTGCTACCATGCATCTTTGAAATGTAGAAAGGGCATTAAAGAATCCAAAAGGCATTCACCGATAAGCAAATATAACATATGGACAGGTGAATGTAGTTTTCTCTTGATCTTCGGGAGCAATAGGAATTTGGAAATAACCTAAGAAACCATCAAGGAAATAATAGAACATTTTTCCAGATAGTCTCTCAAGCATTTGGTCGTTGAAAGGCAAAGGGAAGTGATCATTCCTTATGACGTCATTGAGTTTGCAATAGTCAATGCAAACTCTCCATCCTGTAATAATACGAGCTGGAATAAGCATTCTTCTCGTTAGCTATAACAGTCATTCCTCTTTTCTTTGGAACAACTTGGACGAGACTAACCCAAGGTGAATCAGAAATAGAGTAAATCAAACTGGCATCTAGCAGTTTGATTACTTCTTTCTTCACCACCTCTTGCATCCTCGGATTTAAACGTCTTTGAGGTTGAATAACGGATTTGAAGTTCTCATCCATCAGTATTTTATGAGTATAAAAGGATGCATTGATTCCCTTGATGTCTATGATTTTATATGCAATTGCTCGTTTATGTGCCTTAAGCACATTGAGCAACTTGTTCTTCTCATCATTTGATAGGGCGGATGAGATAATGACAGGAGGTTGTAAGGCCCCGTTCCCGGGCACCTCACAGTTGGACAATCATCGCATTATTACTTAAAACATTACATAATTCATAAATTAAGTAGAAGAATAGAGTTAGAAAAAGCTATTCATTTCATTTATAATTACTATTGTTCAGCAATACAATGTTGTTCATCAGTTACAAAAGAATTGTTTAATTGCATTACAAAACAACAATAACATCAAAATATGAATGGATGTCAGCCTTGTCCCGCCGAGTAGCTTCACCCCCGTGCCATCCTCAGCAACAGTTACCTGCCAACTGAAAATGTATAAAAGTCAGTGTTGCTGAGTGAGTTCTAGTTTGAAAAGCGTTAAAATACCTTGTATAGCTTATATTTAAAAATAACTTTTACAATAAAATACGTTCTTTACTTTCGTATATGAGCATTCGTCATACATACAACAAGGTATAGCTTCATTCATTAGCGTGCGCATTCATTCGTTTCGTACTCTTTTCATTATCTTTCACTTTCATCTGGACCAATGTGCAATACCCCGAACATTGTGCACGAAGCTGATACTGGGCCTGGGGTCTATAAATAGACCACAAACATTGTGCACGAAGCTGACTCAATCACCTAGGGTATGCTACAAGGGTCCCGTCAATCTTAATGAATGACCCTGTGTGCATCCTTCAGATTAGCTAAACCGCACACAGTTGAGTTAATGACAACATAGTCGTGCACCTTCATTCTTTTGCTTGCAAGACTTTCATTCTTTTATTTATGTTCCACTTTTCTTCATCATTAATCTTTCACTTTCATTAATGATAATACTTTACGTTTATGATCATAAACACACCACGTAAAGTCACACAATAATAAATAGTATGGAACATAAGAACAACTCATAATCATGCATAATATAAACAATTATAACCCTAAAGTTAAACTAGGGTCAAACCTTAATCATTCTGTTTTTCTCCAAAATTCCAGAAAATTTCTAAGTGTTTCGGCGCATGGGAACTATGTAGGCGCATGAGGTCTATTTAGGCGTTTGTCAACTATGCAGGCGCATGGGCTACTTAGGCGTTTCAACACTTAGGCGCATGAGCCACTTCGGGCGCATGGAGCGCATGAGGTATATTAGGCGTCTGAGAATAACACTTAGGCGCATGAGCTACTGTTCAGGCGCATGAGCTACTGTTCAGGCGCATGGACTTACACTTAGAATTTCTAAGGCAATAGTTAGGCGCATGGGGTACTATTTGGGTGCATCAGCCACACTTAAACTTTCTAAGATAATTTCCCAGGCGCATGAGCCCTTTTTGGGCGCATGACCACACTTAAAGTTTTCTAAGGCAAATTTCTTAGGCGCATGGGCCCTGTTTGGGCGCATGACCACTTACATATATTGTTCTAAGTGATCTTTTAGTCCCAAACATCAGCTTAACATATTCTAAGCTTCTCACTATCATTCTAAACATCAAACAAGCATGAACAACCATAAAACATCAACATACAAACATAAATACTTACGGGCATGCATACAACTTTTGTAAAAATCATTTATATATATTTTTAGCTCCAAATAATTTATAAAACATGTAAAAGATAGGGTCTAGAACTCACCTTCTACAGCTTTCCAAACACCTCTCCTTCAAACCCGATCCCTCAAGGATTTCTAACACCTAGACATGTCAATACACATAACCCGAACACATATACACACATAAGAACATGTAGAATTCGGTTACATGGTCAAAAATCCTTAAAACAAAACCAAAAACTCATAAAACACTTACCAATTTTGATTTCAGTTCTTTTCTCCTTGAAAACCCGAGAGAACTTCTCCATTTCTTCTTCTTCCTTTTTCAGTCGAAAAGCAGATGAGATTGATACTAATATGGGCGGTCATACTTCAAATATTAATATAATATTTCACTTTTGTACCTTTTACATTTAGCCCCCTCCACTTTGTTTTCTTTTCTTTTCTTACAGAATACTTTTCTTTTCCTTTTTCTTATTTCCTTTTTTCTTTTATTTTAGACAAAATATCCGGGTGTTACAAGTCCACCCCCTTAAAGAGGTTTCGTCCCTAAAACCCATCACTCTTCGAATAACTGTGGGTAGTGTTGTCTCATTTCTTCTTCAGTCTCCCACATAGACTCAGAACCCCTTCGGTGCTTCTACTGCACACGCACAAGTGGAACCACTTTATTCCTCAATCTTTTCTCTTTTCGATCGATGATTGCCACTGGTTGCTCCATGTAATTGAGCCATTCATCCACCTCGATATCCTCCAGTGGTACAATCATATCTTCATCAGCTAAGCACCTCCTCATATAAGATACGTGGAATGTGGGATGAATTCCACTTAACTCATCTGGCAATTCTAACCGATAGGCCACCTCTCCTATTCATGTGATGATTCGGAAAGGTCTTATGTATCTCAGGCTTAGCTTAACCCATTTCCTGAATCGGATGATCCCCTTCCAAGGTGAGACCTTCAACATGACTCTATCATCCACATTGAATTCAATCAGTCTTTTCCCTTTTATCGGCATACGACTTCTGTCTATCCTTCGCCGCCTTTATAAAGGCTTTAATCCTTTCTAACTTTTCTGTCATAGCCTTGATCACCTCGACACCTCCTAACTCCTTCTGCCCAATGTCTCCCCAACATATGAGCGTCCTACACCTTTTACCGTATAGCATCTCGTATCGTGGCATGCCAATGCTGGCATGGTAGCTATTGTTGTATGAGAATTCTGCTGGCGGTAAGTGATCGTCCCAACTTCCTTCAAAATCGATCACACATGCGCGAAGCATATCCTCGAGTGTCTGGATCGTCCTCTCAGACTGACCATCCATCTGAGGATGATAAGCCGTACTAATATGTAGCCTCGTCCCCATCGCATCATGAAATCTTTTCCAAAACAATGATGTGAACCGGGTGTCATGATCTAACAGGATAGACACCGACACACCGTGACGAGCTACAATCTCCTTAATGAACAGATTGGCTAGTCTCTCGGATGAGTATGTCTCGCGATCGGTAAGAAGTGAGCACTCTTGGTCAGACGATCAACTATCACCCAAATGGTATCGTACGCCCTCTCCGTACGAGGTAGCTTCGTTATGAAGTCCATGGTGATATGCTCCCACTTCCACTCGGGTATATCCAATGGTTGGATTTTCCCGTATGGCTTTTGGTGTTCTGCCTTCACTTGCAAACAAGTAAGGCACTTACTCACATACTCCACTATATGCGCTTCATACCCGGCCACCAATAATCTTTCTTCATATCTTGATACATCTTTGTGTCACCGGGATGAATCGTGTATCAAGTTTTATGAGCTTCATCCATGATTGTCCCCCGTAGGTCTTCGTAACGAGGGATCCATAATTGTCCATTTTGGGTCCTAACACCGAGCATGTTTTCACCCAATTCTATAACTAGACCTTTCATTTGCTTGGATTTAAGGCGATCTTCTTTTAACGCATCATCTTGAAAGTCTTTCACTTGTGTCATCACGTCAGCGGTCATGACCAACTGATAAGCATTCACCCGAATCGGCTCGAGTCTCTCTTTACGACTACGGGCATCTGCCATAATTACCCGGATGATAATGGATCTCACAGTCATAATCTTTTATGAGCTTTAACCATCTCCTCTCCCTCGTGTTGAGATCCTTTTGCTCGAAGAAATACTTCAAGCTCTTGTGGTCGGTGAAGATGGTGCACTTCGTCCCGTATAAGTGGTGCTGCCAAATCTTCAACGTGAAGACCACCGCTGCAAGCTCTAAGTCATGAGTAGGGTAGTTGATTTCGTGCGTATTCAGCTGTCGGGATGCGTAGGCTATTACCCTTCCACGTTACATTAACACACAACCTAACCCCGCATAAGAAGCATCTGAACATACCACTAAGTCTTCACTCCCTTCGGGTAATGTTAAGACAGGAGCTTGAGTCAATCTTGCCTTTAACTCCTAGAAAGCACCCTCCTGTTCTCAACCCTACACAAATTTCACGTCCTTGTGGGTCAATTTCATCAAAGGTGAGGCTATCTTGGAAAGGTCTTGTATAAACCTTCTGTAGTAACCTGCCAAACCCAAGAAACTACGAATCTCGGATGACGTCTTTGAAGACTTCTATTGCATCACCACCTCAACCTTTGCCGGGTCCACCATGATTCCTTCAGCATTTACCACGTGAACCAAAAATTGCACCTCACGCAACCAAAAAGCACACTTAGAGAATTTAGCATACAACTTTTCTCTTCTAAGTGTCTCCAATACTTCGCGTATGTGGCCGACATGTTCTTCCTCACTCTTCGAATAAATCAGGATATCATCAATAAGCACAATCACTGATTTATCTAACATTGGCCAATACACTCGGTTCATCAAATCCATAAAGGCAGCTCGCGCGTTAGTTAGACCAAAAGACATGACGAGAAACTCGTAGTGTCCATAACGCGTGCGAAAAGCTGTCTTAGAGATATCTCATTCCTTCACCTTCAGCTGATGATAACCAGGTCAAAGATCTATCCTTGAGAACCAACTGGCAGCTTGTAGCTGATCGAACAAGTCGTCAATCCTCGGTAACGATTACATATTCTTTAACGTCAACTTGTTCAGCTCTCGGTAGGCGATGCACATCCGCATACTATCGTCTTTCTTCTTCACAAATAAGACCGGAGCACCCCATGGAGAGATACTCGGTCGAATGAACCCTTTATCCATCAACTCATGCAGTTGAACCGAGTTCCTTCCTCTAAGTCGGAGCTAATCGATACGGTGCTTTGGCAACGGGTTGAGCACCGGGTATCAGATCAATCTGGAACTCAATTTCACAATCCACTGGCACGCCGGGTAAATCTTCTGGGAACACATCCGAGAATTCACATACAACTGGTACATCAGACAGTTGTGGTACAGACGTGTCCACTTCCTGCACGTAAGCCAGGTAGGCATTACATCCACGCCTCATGCACTTCTCCGCCACTATCATTGAAATCACCTTTGGCACTGTAGTAACGCGATCACCGTATATCGTCACTGAACTTCCATCAGGCGCAACTAATCGAATCATCTTCTTGCGACACACAATGTTCGCCTCATAGGTTGCTAACCAATCCATCCCTAGCACTACATCGAATCTGCCTAGGGGCATCACATGTAAATTGGTAGAAAACCTATGGCCTTCTAGTTCTACGACACAGTCTCCTATCATATCAGTAATCCTAGTAGACTTACCAATAGCAGTTTCTAAATCGAATGGCTCATCAATACTCCTACTACTAACAGGCAATTTAGCACAGAAAGTAGCAGAGACGAAACTCCTACTAGCACCGGTATCAAATAATACAGAGGCACAAGTTTGGTTTACTAGAAACATACCTGACAAAACATCAGGGTCCACTCTGGCCTCCTCTCGGGTCATCATAAAAGCTCTAGCACTTGCCCTCCTTCCTTCTTTAGCCTTCTTCTTCGCCCCAGAACTCTCAGCCCTTAGCCTCTTCCAGTCCTTGCTTACGTGGCCCTCCTCACCACAGTTATAACACCTCAATGCCTTGCAATCCCTTGCAATATGACCAGGCTTCCCACATTTAAAACATACATTTAATCCCAACATACGCTCCCTAGTATTCTCATTTCCACATCTGTCACACTTCCTCAGCCCCAAACCTGATGACGCCCTACTATCATCCATCTTCATTCTTTTGTTGTTTGGAGCGAAACCACCACGTCCAAACCGCTTCCTATTCCAGCTCTTATCACCACCACCTATCTTCTTCGCCTCTACCACAGTATCCTCTCGCTCATCATACAACCTACCTGCCAGGTCTACAGCTGATCGAAAGGTACCCGGTCGGGCCGCAATCAAATGCCTTCGTATATCAGCCGGCAACCCCTGGACATATCTCTTAATCTTCCTTGATATCAAAGTCACCTGATCAGGCACTAGCCTTGCCATCTCGTTAAATTCGGTGGTATACTGTTAGTGCGTCATAGCTCCCGCTTCCAGCTGCAGGAACTCCATCTCATTCTTGTCCAACTCCCTGTGAGGACAGAACTCCTCAATCACCAACGTTTTCAGTTCTTGCCACCTCATCTTTCCAATGGCCTTGCTGCCCTCAGCCTAGACAATATTATTCCACCAGCATAAGGCCGAGTCCACCAACGAGTGGGTGGCAAACTTCACCTTCTGATCTTCTCGGCACTCGCTGATATCAAGCACCGCCTCCATCTCTCTCCCCTATCGCTGAGCAGCAGCACCATTGTCGTTCCCATCGAATGTTGGGGGCTTTCATCTCTGAAATTCCCCGTAATTACAGCCCTGTGCACTTTCCTGCACTGCTTCTTCCTCCTCTTTACTAGAGACAACCGTCTCAGCCTCCGATTATTCTCTTTCTCCTCTTCCAGTGGGCTTTCTCTTTCCTTCCTTGTTTTCTTTTCATCCTCCCTCACAGCTTTGATCACTTCAGTCACTACAGATGGTAGAATCGTCTGCTTGACTTGATGGGCTTCCTCTACCACTGCCTCTTTCACCGAGGCCCTTAAGTTCGCGCTCTTGTCACCACCCTCCTAATGATGCATCTCGGGCTCTTTACGGGTCCTCTCAGTAGTCTTAGCCCTATTCCTGGTAACTCGCGGTTCGGCACCACGTCCACCACGTGCTCTACTCCTAGAAGCCTTAGAAGACCTACCTCCAGCCATCCTCTAGACACTATAAGATTCAAACACTGACACGATCATTCAAGGTAATAACTTAGTTTATGTTGAGTATAGTAAGTCCCTAATTAGAGTTTCCTGTTGTGATTAGTCACTTACTTTACTCTTCAAACCCCAAGTATTTTGCTATCCTGACTACATCAGTATCAAAACCTACTAACAACACATTAGTCAAGTAGCACACGCACATAATACTGGTTAACATTAAGAAAATGAATACCTGATCTTACATAGCTACTCGGGCGGACAACCCTCCATTCAGTCCCATTCTCAGTTTAAGATTAGGTTTTGGAAAATATTTTACTCAATTCACTTAAACTTTAGCTCTGATACCAACTTGTAAGGCCCTATTCCCGGGCACCTCACAGTTGGACAATCATCGCATTATTACTTAAAACATTACATCATTCATAAATTAAGCAGTAGAATAGAGTTAGCAAAAGCCATTCATTTCATTTATAATTACAGTTGTTAAGCAATACAATGTTGTTCATCAGCTACAAAAGAACTGTTTAATTGTATTACAAAACAACAATAACATCAAAATATGAATGGATGTCAGCCTTGTTTCGCCGAGTAGCTTCACCCTCGGGTCATCCTCAGCAACAGTTACCCGCCAACTGAAAATGTATAAAAGTCAGCGTTGCTGAGTGAGTTCTAGTTTTAAAAGCGTTAAAATACCTTGTATAGCTTATATTTGAAAATACACTTTTATAATAAAATACTTTCTTTACTTTCGTATGTGAGCATTAGTCGTACATACAACAAGGTATAGATTCATTCATTGTCATGCGCATTCGTTCGTTTTGTACTCTTTTCATTATCTTTCACTTTCATCTGGATCAATGTGCAATACCACGAACATTGTCCACGAAGCTGATGTTGGGCCTGTGGTCTATAAATAGACCATGATCATTGTGCACGAAGCTGACCTAGTCACCTAGGGTATGCTACAAGGGTCCCGTCAATCTCAATGATTGACCCTGTGTGCATCCTTCGGCTTAGCTAAACCACACACAGTTAAACTAACGACAACATGGTCATGCACCTCCATTCATTTGCTTACAAGACTTTTATTCTTTTATTTATGTTCCACTTTTATTCATTATTAATCTTTCACTTTTGTTAATGATAATACTTTACGTTTATGATCATTAACACACCACATACAGTCACACAATAATAAATAGTATGGAACATAAGAACAGCTCATAATAATGCATAATATAAACAATTATAACCCTAGAGTCAAACTAGGGTCAAACCCTAATCATTCTGTTTTTCTCCCAAATTCTAGAAAATTTCTAAGTGTTTGGGCGTATGGGAACTATGAAGGCGCATGAGGCCTGTTTAGGCGTTTTTCAACTATATGGGCGCATGGGCCACTTAGGCGTTTCAACACTTAGGCGAATGAGCCACTTCGGGCGCATGGATACTATTTGGGCGCATGAGGTATACTTAGGCCTCTGAGAATAACACTTAGACGCATGATCTACTGTTCAGGCGTATGGACTTACACTTAGAATTTCTAAGGCAATAGTCAGGCGCATGGGGTACTATCTGGGCGCATCAGCCACATTTAAACTTTTTAAGATAATTTCCCAGGCGCATGAGGCCTTTTTGGGTGCATGACCACACTTAAAGTTTTCTAAGGCAAATTTCTTAGGCGCATGGGCCCTGTTGGGCGCATGACCACTTACGTATATGGTTCCAAGTGATTTTTTAGTCCCAAACATCACCTTAACATATTCTAAGCTTCTCACTATCATTCTAAACATCCAACAAGCATGAACAACCATAAAACATCAACATACAAACATAAATACTTACGGGCATACATACAACTTTTGTAAAAATCATTTATATACATTTTCAGCCCTAAATAATTAACAAAACATGTAAAAGATGGGGTCTAGAACTCACCTTTTACAGCTTTCCAAACACCTCTCCTTCAAACCCGATCCCTTAAGGATTTCTAACACCTAGACATGTCAAAACATATAACCCGAACACATTTATGCATATAAGAACATGTAGAATTCGGTTACATGGTCAAAAATCCTTAAAACCGAACCAAAAAATCATAAAACACTTACCAATTTTGATTTCAGCCCTTTTCTCCTTGAAAACCCGAGATAACTTCTCCTTTTCTTCTTCTTCATTTTTCAGTTGAAAAGTAGATGGGATTGACACTAATATGGGCGGCCATACTTCAAATATTATTATAATATTTGACTTTTGTACCTTTTACATTTAGCCCCCTCCACTTTGTGTTCTTTTCTTTTCTTACAGAATACTTTTCTTTTCCTGTTTCTTATTTCCTTTCTTTCTTTTATTTTAGACAAAATTTCTAGGTGTTATAAAAGTTGAGATGTGTTTTCAAGAAAAGCGTATTCAAGATGAGACGGAAGGTCTTTGAGTTCTAAAACCGTAGGGTCTACGATAGAAGGTTTGGCTTTAGGTTCTAGTTCTTGTTCTATGATCTCAAATGCTTCTTGATAAGAAGATGTTTCATCAACTTCTAGTTCTGGAATGATTTGATTCCCACAGATGGGTTCAGTGGTTTGGACCTCAATTAATTGAGTGTTGCAAACTTCACATTGAAGAGTTTTCTTTAAATGACAGCTTATGATCGAATCGCAAACATCAATGTAATAGAGCGAGTCATCATGATGTTGTGGATGTTTCATGGATTGTCCTATGTTGAACGTTACTTCCTCCTTATCCACTTAGAGCGTGAGTTTTCCGATCCAAACATTGATGGGGGCTCGAGCAGTTGCTAAGAAAGGTCGACCTAGGGTTAGAGGAATATTCTTATCCTCATCCATGCAAGGGTCACAAAATCAACAAGAAATATGAATTTGTCAATTTTAACTAAGAGATTTTCAATGATGCCCCTCAGATATTTAACAAAACAGTCAGCTAACTGGATGCTCATACAGGTGGGTCTAGGTTCACCTAAATTTAGCTTTTCAAAAACCGCATAAAGCATAAGGTTAATGCTAGCAACTAAATCAGCTAACACGTTGCTAATAGAAAGATTTCCTATTAGGCAAGGTATGGTAAAGCTTCCTAGATCAGTCATCTTTTGAGGTAGTTTGTTTTGAAGAACTGCAGAGCATTCCTCATTTAAAACTATGTGTGATAACTCTTCCAGTTTTTTATTGCTTGACAACACACCCTTTAAAAATTTAATATAATTTGACATTTGGGCTAAGGCTTCCACAAAGGGAAAATTGATGTGTAGTTGCTTAAACAACCCTAGGAATTTTCCATATTGTGCCTCCATTTGTTGTTGTCTCAAACGACCTGGATATGGAGGTGGTCAAACACAGGGTGGCGGTGGTACGTATTTCTTGGCTGGTTCTTTAACAACAACATATTGCTTTTGCTTGTCACTTGCATTACTTGGAGTTTTGGTTTCCGTTTCTTCAAGGATGGGTTGTAATGTAGGTGCATCACCTTAAGTGGTTTTTCCACTCTTTGTGGTGATAGCTTTAACTTGAGCATTAGGGTTTGTTACAGTGTTGCTAGGAAAAGCACCTTGGGGTCTTTCAGATAGTTGTTGTGCTATCTAACCTACTTGGTGTTCAATGGTTTGCAATGATGCTTTGTTGCTTTTGATGTCAGTTTCATTTTTTTGGAACCTCTTCTCATTTCTTCGATCAGATTTCCAGATGTATTCATCTATGGCTTGTATGGTTATCAATAATTGCTGCAATAAGTTTTCTATTAATGATGCTCCATGGTCTTGGTTACTACTGTGTAAGGCCCCTTCCCGGGCACCTCACAGTTGGTCATTCATCACACATAGAATATTTTAAAACATATATTTAGTTTGCAGCGGAATTTAAAAACATTCATTAATAACAAAAACATGTCATTTATTTCATTACAACATTCTTTTTATCTAAAAATACAACGACATGTCAAAATATGGATGCCAGTCTCAACAACTGAGTAGTCGCCCTGTGCCATCCTCAGCAACATACCTGCCAACTGGAAAATACATAAAACGTCAGCGTTGCTGAGTGAGTTCTAGTTTTATATTAAAACATACTTTACTTACCGTCAAAACCATTCTTACATACATACGATCATACAACATACGTACACGTAGATAATATTATTATTACTTTCATCATTCATTTATTAGCTTTCGTTCGTGTACCGTTCATCATTAACATTCACGTTCTCTCTTTACGCTTTCTTTCGTTCATGCGTTTCTTACTTTCATTCATACGTTCGCTACATTCGTCCTTACGTACGTTACGTTCATTCTCACGTTCATTTCATTTGTTAGTACGTTCATTACTTTCATTCGTTCGTTCTTTAACTTTCATTCGTTAAGCATGTAAATCTCTAAGGGTCACCTCTCTTCTTTGCCCTCATGGTTCATACCCATGAGCCGACAAAGCATACTCTAACATACTGGTGCCCCTATGGCTCTCAGTCCATAGACCGACACGCGGTTACCCCTAGACCATGCAAGACTTTCTTTCATATTCCTCATTCTCATCTAGATCTTGTCTCATGCAACATCCCCGACTTATGTTCGAAGACTAGCACAGCACCGGGATACGTGACAAAGATCCCATACGAGTCAATCACAGAGATTGAACTCCATCCGAGTATATTGCAACACAAAGTCGCTCACCTCATAACTATGTTTGGCCTCGTGCCACACCCCCCGCAGTTAGACATAACTCGGGTAACAACACCCCCATCGAAATGGGTAACATCACCCCCACCAAAGTGGGTAACTACACCCCCACCGAAGTGGGTAACATCTCCCCCACCGAAGTGGGTAACTACACCCCCATCGAAATGGGTAACTACACCCCCACCGAAGTGGGTAACATCTCCCTAACATCACCCCCACCGAAGTGGGTAACTACTATACGCATTAGTTCATACTTACTTGCACATTGGATATCCTTCGTACCACTACCATCTGCTATACCCCGAACGTTATTAGCTACCGGGCCGAAGTCATTAAATGAACAGCAAAACGTATGCCCTGTACTAGAGGTAAGCGGTAGAGGTTCCATACATATAGATACTTACTTGCACATTGGATATCCTTCGTACCACTACCATCTGCTATACCCCGAACGTTATTAGCTACCGGGCCGAAGTCATTAAATGAACAGCAAAACGTATGCCCTGTACTAGAGGTAAGCGGTAGAGGTTCCATACATATAGATACTTACTTGCACGCATTGAAAGGTTAATTGTACCGATGTCATATGCTACACCTCGAACAGTCTTAGCTACCGGGCCGAAGTCAATCCATAGACAGCAAAGCGTAGTGCCACAGTACGGGCCGAGGTCAACAAATGAACAACAAGCGTATGCCACGGTACTGGGCCGAAGTCTATGGAGGGACAGCTAAACATGGTGCCACGGTACTAGAGGTAAGCGGTAGAAGTACCATGACCATGGTCAATCACATAGAAGGACCAATCGCGTTATTCAATGCTTGCAAGGCATAACTCATTCGTTCATTTATGCATGTATTCATCATCATTCCTCATTTCGTTCATTCGTTAATACATGCATTCGTCATCATGTTCCTCTTTCATTATCTTTCACTTTACGATACATAATACTTCATTAATTCATTTCTCGTTATTCGTAAAGTTTCAGAAAGATAAACATACACAATTACCAGGAACATACACACATCATACATATTCATCATACATTCATCATCATACATTCATCATCATATGTACATCATCATGCACAGCATCATACCTTTCTTAACAATATTTTAATAATATTGTTAACAACAATATACTAATAATAATATTAGTAACAATCAGGGTTAATCATACTCATAATTATATGCATGAGACATCAGCATTTATTAACCCTAGTCAACCCTGGTCAAACCTCGAACTTTGGACATACTGGAAATTCCTGAAAATTTCTAAGTGTTCTAGTCGTTTTAGCCCTGTTGGGCGTATAAGCCTCTGGTCGTATGAGCACTATTAGTCGTATGAGTACTGCTGGACTTTTCACTTAACACTTAGAATTATCAACTGGTCATACGACCACACTGTTGGTCGTATGACCACTGCTGGTCGTACCACCCCTGGACTCAGGCACATATTTGGATCATATGACCACTGTTGGTCGTATGAGTCCACACTTAGAAAATTTTACATTGTCATACGACCACTATTGGTCGTATGAGTCCTGTGGGACTTTTTAGTACTTAGAAAAAATCCTGATCATACGACCACTGTTGGTCGTATGAGTCCTATGGGCCTCATACTTAGAAAATTTCACATATTCATACGACCACTGTTGGTCGTATGAGTCCTATTAGACTCATCAACACTTAGAAAAATCCTGATCATACGACCACTGTTGGTCGTATGAGCACTGGTGGACACATCAACTTTTCTTATTTATTCTAAGTCCCATTTTCAGACACATTAGCATTCTACTCATATGTCTAATTCATATTTCAAGTCCAGAACATCAAAATGCCTATGTCTAAACATATGCACATAATTCTAAGCATAAATCTAACATAACATAAACATACATACCATTAATTCATACGGGTATCAACCCAAAGTTTTATAAAAGCATATTTACATGCATTTCCAGCCCCAAAACATTTAAAACAGTAAAAACGGGGTCTAGAACTCACCTTAGCTGCTCTTCAAGTTCAAACTCCCCTGCTCGAGCCTTTCCAAAGGACTTGAAAGCCTAGATGTGTCTAAAACACACAAACTCGAACACACATACACATAAGAACATGCATTTCTCGGTTTCTTAGCTCAAACACCACTTAAAAACACTAATTCTTACCTTGAATTAGATTTCTTCTTCTTTCTCTCTCTAAAAACCGAAGCCTCTGTTGTTTCTCTTTCTAAAAAGACGAATGAGGGTGTTTGACAGGCCAAAATGGGCGGCCATACCTCTTTATTCACCAACTTTTATTTTCTTTTGTCCTTTTGGCACTTTTTACCCTTTAACTTTAAGTTGACTTCCGCTTTCTTCCTTTCTCTTTCTATTTTATTCTTTTACTCCTTTAAAAGAAATTACGGGTGTTACAAGTCCACCCCCCTTATATAGGTTTCGTCCCCGAAACCTGTTATTCCTTAAACCCGTGTGAGCAGTACTGTCTCACCTCTTCTTCCAGTCTCTCATCCGGAATTCAATCGCTCTACATCGTTTATCAACATTTGATTTCTGGTCTGTTTTTGACTATTCTGCATCGGCAACCCATGCCTACTGATCAATGATTATTTGACCAGCACCTGCAACCTCAAGCATGCCACGTAAAGTGCGGTCACTACGATTAGAAGAATCATCACAATATCCGAGCAAAGTCTCGGCGTCATAATCATTGAGCTTCAGAGCATCACTGAGAACCTTCAGCTTTCATGCTTTGAAACACACGGCCATCAACTTGCGTATAATTGCTAGCCCTTATTTGATGTTCTTTACGTATGAGTAATGACCCTTTGGCAACCCAACACTGACAAGAAAGACAATCCGGCTTATTTGGTGACTTAATCCAAATTTAGCTCTTTCCTTTACTTCCAACCTCCCATTCTACTTGTTTGCTACAAACGTCGAAACTATCGTACGTTGCCGTTCAATGAACCACTCACAGGCTGAAATTGTTCCTTAGACAACGGGCGACATAACTTTCTTAATTGCATCATGCAATCCTCTAGGGCATCCAGTAACCTAATGAATTTACTAATAGTAATCTCTACCTCGAAGGGTTCCTCCATATTCCTTCTCCTTTTGTTTCCGTTCCCTTTCTATCGGCGTACACTCTTCCCGGTGAAGCCTTCATCATAATCCATTATCGCCGATCGGCACCGACTTCTATCGGGCACCACCAATCAATCCATCTCTTTTGCAGCACTTGGTGCTTGCCTCATAAGCTACTATTCGATTCACCCGGAGGTGTACGTCTATCCACCTGCGTCTATCAGGGATGGTCTAACAGAAAAACAAGCGCTCTCTCTCAATTCTATTACGGGGTCCGTTAGCGCACTGGGTAATCTAGTTGGCTTCCCTATAGTAGCTCCTAAGTCGAATGACATCGATTCTTTCTATTCCTAAGATGTAACTTATCACAAAAGGCAGCAGGAATGAAACTAGAGCCATAATCAAACTACACAAAGGCTAAAGGTTAATTGACTAGAAACATACCTGAAGTAACATCGGGGCTCACCCTAGCCTCCTCCCGCGTCATCGTGTAGGTGCTGCGTTTGCCTTCCGTCCTTCTCTTCCAGCCTCCTTCACTCCCGAACCTTCCGCCCTTGGCTCCTTACAATCCCTGCTCCTGTGACCTTCCTCCCCACAAGAATAACACCTCCCCATACCGCAGTTCTTCGCCACATGTCCGGCCCTACCACAACGGAAACAGACATTGGTCCCCAGTCTACATTCCCCGGGTGCTTGTGTCCACACTTCTTGCATACCTCACCCTTCCTTATTATCCTCTCCCGATCATCGATCCTCATTATCTTACCTTCAGTCACCACTCTGCCATCACTATCTCGCCTTCCTTTCCCCTTCTTATCATAGGCTCGCTCCTCCGCTTCGCCCTTCATCGCCATCGCCTCCCGCTCGTCGTATAACCTTCCCGCTAGATCTACCGCCGACCTGAACGTGCTTGGTCGGGCGGCGATCATGTGCCTACGGATATCCGCCGGCAAGCCCTGAACATACCTCTTGATTTTCCGCGAAAGAGGTGTCACCTGATCTGGCACCAGTCGTGCCAACTCGTTGAATTTAGTGGTGTATTGCTGATATGTCATCGTCCCCGCTTCCAATTGCAGGATCTCCCTTTCAACTTTGTCCATTTCACGGCGAGGACAGAACTCCTCAATCACCAGCCTTTTCAACTCTGACCATCTCATTCTTCCGATAGCCCGACTACCCTCAGCTTGAACTATATTGTCCCACCAACACAACGCTGAGTCCACGAAAGAATGAGTGGCAAACTTAACTTTCTGATCTTCCCGGCACTCACTAATTTCCAGTACCGCTTCCATCTCTCTGACCCAACGATGAGCGGCAGTAGCATTGCCGTTACCGTCAAAAGTTGGGGGTTTGCATCGCCGAAACGCCCCATAATCACAGCCCCGTGCCGTCTCCGGCGCAGGCGCTTCCTCTTCTTCCTCATCCTCGTCATCGGACAATATCGTTTCTGCCTCTGTCTGTTGCTGTCTACCGGAGGATCGATTCCTCCCTCGTCTATCATCCTCGCGTACTGCCTTTATCACTTCGGTCATTACAGATGGTAAGATCGTCTGCATCACCTGGTGCACTTCTTCAACTACCGCCTCTTTCACCGAGGCTCTCAAGTTAGCACTCTCATCACCACCTCCCGGTTGAGGTGTTTCGGGCTCCTCGTGAACCTCCTGTTCTACTTTAGATCGTGCTCTCGTGACTCGTGGTTCAACACCATGTCCGCCACTACCTCCACTATGGGAAGCCTTAGAAGGTCTACTACCGGCCATTCTCTAACTTACACTGAAAGATTTAAACACTACACGGTCATTCAAGGGAATAGCTTAGTTCATGTCAAGTATAGTAAGTCCCTAATTACGGTGATCAGTTGTAATTAGCCACTTACTCTACTCTTCACACCCCAAGCATTACCTGTACTGACTATATTAGCATCTAAATCTAACAGTAACACATAAACACATAACATGCGTACACAATACCAGTTAACTCTAAGAAAATACCTGATGGCACGCAGCTACTCAGTTTGGCATCCCTTCCCTTTCCGTCCCATTCTCAGTTTAAGTTAAGGTTTATTCTGAAAAATTTTACCCAATTCACTTAAACTTTGGCTCTGATACCAACTTGTAAGGCCCCCTTCCCGGGCACCTCACAGTTGGTCATTCATCACACATAGAATATTTTAAAACATATATTTAGTTTGTAGCGGAATTTAAAAACATTCATTAATAACAAAAACATGTCATTTATTTCATTACAACATTCTTTTTATCTAAAAATACAACGACATGTCAAAATATGGATGCCAGTCTCAACAACTGAGTAGTCGCCCTGTGCCATCCTCAGCAACATACCTGCCAACTGGAAAATACATAAAACGTCAGCGTTGCTGAGTGAGTTCTAGTTTTATATTAAAACATACTTTACTTACCGTCAAAACCATTCTTACATACATACGATCATACAACATACGTACACGTAGATAATATTATTATTACTTTCATCATTCATTTATTAGCTTTCGTTCGTGTACCGTTCATCATTAACATTCACGTTCTCTCTTTACGCTTTCTTTCGTTCATGCGTTTCTTACTTTCATTCATACGTTCGCTACATTCGTCCTTACGTACGTTACGTTCATTCTCACGTTCATTTCATTTGTTAGTACGTTCATTACTTTCATTCGTTCGTTCTTTAACTTTCATTCGTTAAGCATGTAAATCTCTAAGGGTCACCTCTCTTCTTTGCCCTCATGGTTCATACCCATGAGCCGACAAAGCATACTCTAACATACTGGTGCCCCTATGGCTCTCAGTCCATAGACCGACACGCGGTTACCCCTAGACCATGCAAGACTTTCTTTCATATTCCTCATTCTCATCTAGATCTTGTCTCATGCAACATCCCCGACTTATGTTCGAAGACTAGCACAGCACCGGGATACGTGACAAAGATCCCATACGAGTCAATCACAGAGATTGAACTCCATCCGAGTATATTGCAACACAAAGTCGCTCACCTCATAACTATGTTTGGCCTCGTGCCACACCCCCGCAGTTAGACATAACTCGGGTAACAACACCCCCATCGAAATGGGTAACATCACCCCCACCAAAGTGGGTAACTACACCCCCACCGAAGTGGGTAACATCTCCCCCACCGAAGTGGGTAACTACACCCCCATCGAAATGGGTAACTACACCCCCACCGAAGTGGGTAACATCTCCCTAACATCACCCCCACCGAAGTGGGTAACTACTATACGCATTAGTTCATACTTACTTGCACATTGGATATCCTTCGTACCACTACCATCTGCTATACCCCGAACGTTATTAGCTACCGGGCCGAAGTCATTAAATGAACAGCAAAACGTATGCCCTGTACTAGAGGTAAGCGGTAGAGGTTCCATACATATAGATACTTACTTGCACATTGGATATCCTTCGTACCACTACCATCTGCTATACCCCGAACGTTATTAGCTACCGGGCCGAAGTCATTAAATGAACAGCAAAACGTATGCCCTGTACTAGAGGTAAGCGGTAGAGGTTCCATACATATAGATACTTACTTGCACGCATTGAAAGGTTAATTGTACCGATGTCATATGCTACACCTCGAACAGTCTTAGCTACCGGGCCGAAGTCAATCCATAGACAGCAAAGCGTAGTGCCACAGTACGGGCCGAGGTCAACAAATGAACAACAAGCGTATGCCACGGTACTGGGCCGAAGTCTATGGAGGGACAGCTAAACATGGTGCCACGGTACTAGAGGTAAGCGGTAGAAGTACCATGACCATGGTCAATCACATAGAAGGACCAATCGCGTTATTCAATGCTTGCAAGGCATAACTCATTCGTTCATTTATGCATGTATTCATCATCATTCCTCATTTCGTTCATTCGTTAATACATGCATTCGTCATCATGTTCCTCTTTCATTATCTTTCACTTTACGATACATAATACTTCATTAATTCATTTCTCGTTATTCGTAAAGTTTCAGAAAGATAAACATACACAATTACCAGGAACATACACACATCATACATATTCATCATACATTCATCATCATACATTCATCATCATATGTACATCATCATGCACAGCATCATACCTTTCTTAACAATATTTTAATAATATTGTTAACAACAATATACTAATAATAATATTAGTAACAATCAGGGTTAATCATACTCATAATTATATGCATGAGACATCAGCATTTATTAACCCTAGTCAACCCTGGTCAAACCTCGAACTTTGGACATACTGGAAATTCCTGAAAATTTCTAAGTGTTCTAGTCGTTTTAGCCCTGTTGGGCGTATAAGCCTCTGGTCGTATGAGCACTATTAGTCGTATGAGTACTGCTGGACTTTTCACTTAACACTTAGAATTATCAACTGGTCATACGACCACACTGTTGGTCGTATGACCACTGCTGGTCGTACCACCCCTGGACTCAGGCACATATTTGGATCATATGACCACTGTTGGTCGTATGAGTCCACACTTAGAAAATTTTACATTGTCATACGACCACTATTGGTCGTATGAGTCCTGTGGGACTTTTTAGTACTTAGAAAAAATCCTGATCATACGACCACTGTTGGTCGTATGAGTCCTATGGGCCTCATACTTAGAAAATTTCACATATTCATACGACCACTGTTGGTCGTATGAGTCCTATTAGACTCATCAACACTTAGAAAAATCCTGATCATACGACCACTGTTGGTCGTATGAGCACTGGTGGACACATCAACTTTTCTTATTTATTCTAAGTCCCATTTTCAGACACATTAGCATTCTACTCATATGTCTAATTCATATTTCAAGTCCAGAACATCAAATGCCTATGTCTAAACATATGCACATAATTCTAAGCATAAATCTAACATAAACATAAACATACATACCATTAATTCATACGGGTATCAACCCAAAGTTTTATAAAAGCATATTTACATGCATTTCCAGCCCCAAAACATTTAAAAACAGTAAAACGGGGTCTAGAACTCACCTTAGCTGCTCTTCAAGTTCAAACTCCCCTGCTCGAGCCTTTCCAAAGGACTTGAAAGCCTAGATGTGTCTAAAACACACAAACTCGAACACACATACACATAAGAACATGCATTTCTCGGTTTCTTAGCTCAAACACCACTTAAAAACACTAATTCTTACCTTGAATTAGATTTCTTCTTCTTTCTCTCTCTAAAAACCGAAGCCTCTGCTGTTTCTCTTTCTAAAAAGACGAATGAGGGTGTTTGACAGGCCAAAATGGGCGGCCATACCTCTTTATTCACCAACTTTTATTTTCTTTTGTCCTTTTGGCACTTTTTACCCTTTAACTTTAAGTTGACTTCCGCTTTCTTCCTTTCTCTTTCTATTTTATTCTTTTACTCCTTTAAAAGAAATTACGGGTGTTACATACTGCTTGGACCTTGATATGGTAGTTTCTTTTGTTGGTAAGATGGCTTGCGGTTGAATCCAGATGATGATTGATTGTTACCAGCTTCTCTGTAATTCGAGTTGCTCCTCTAATTGGAGTTGTTATTATATGAGTTATTTGGACCTCCTACGTAGCCAGCATCTTCAACCATCATAATGCCTTGTGGGAATTCGTTGGTCTTGTGTGAATTTCTGCAAGTGTTGTATTGTGTTGAAGTTTTCTTTAGTTCGACTTGCAATTATTCAAATCATTTGGTTAAGGCTTCTAACTAGGCTGCAATCAGTGTTTCGGAGTCTACTTAATAAATGCCTTTAGAACTGGGTTTGTTTCTTAAGGGATTATAAGCAAAGCTCTTATTACCTGCTCTTTCTAGGGCTTTGTATGCCTCTGTTGGCGTGACACTTCTGAAATCTCCTCCCGCACTTTGTTCTACAACTTGTTTGTGGGCTCCGCTGATTGCGTCGTAAAAAGTTTGACACTGCGGCCACAGATCGACTTCATGATGTGGGCATCTCCGAATGAGACCTTTGTATCTCTCCTATGTTGCGTGTAATGATTCATCATCATCTTGACGAAAGCTCGTGATGCTGCTTCCCAGTTTGGCAGTGCAATCAGGTGGAAGGTATTTCAAAAGGAATTGTTCAACCATTTTTGCCCATGTGGTGACGGAATCAGCCAGAAGTGAATCAATCCAGTCAATGGCTCGGCCTCGAAGTGAAAATAGAAAAATTCTTAGTCTAATAGCGTCGTCTGAACAGTTATTGATTTTAAAAGTTGCACAGATACGAAGGAATCATGAGATGTGAGCGTTAGGGTCTTGTCTTGCAATCCGTGAAACTGAACAGAGTTTTCTACGTGTTGGATAATACTAGACTTAATCCCAAAATTGTTGGCCGCTATTGCTGGTTGGACAACACTAGATTCATAACCATCGATTAACTGTATGGCATAGTGTGTCATCTTCATTTCCTCGTCTTGATGAGCCATGTCTTCTTCGGATGGTGTACCTTCCAAAACGTCTTCTTCAATGATTGTTGTTGTTTCTTGTGGTCTTTCACGTAACCTTTGACGGAAAAGTCGTTCGGGTTCTGAAAGAGGCGAAACAAGTTCAGGACTAGACGAGTCGGACATATACTAACTTAAGCAGGCATAAACTAAGGCTTAAAATGAATAAGGCAAATGTAACTGAACTAACTAACTAAGGCAAACTATCTAACAAAAATAAAATAAATTTGCATAAAAATATATTAATAGGATATAACAATAGTCAAAAATTTAGATTGTCTTTCAAAATTGTCGCATGTCTCCGGCAACGGCGCCAAAAACTCGATGCGTGCGAAAAGTATATATATGTTGATAAAGTTTTTTTTGCACAGATTCAGTTTTAATTGGTTGTTATTAATACTAAACTACACACACAAAAGGTAAATATACATGTCGTGAGGTAATATAGTGATGGTAAGACTCGAGTATCAATCTGTGGACACACCTAGCCTACTCAACAACCTTAATGATTGACTGCCAAATTTGATTTTTGTTTGAGAGAATGATGACTTGCTTTGATGTAATTAAGATTTTTAGGGTTTTAGAAATAATAATTAACATAAAGTAAAATAAGATTGAAACTTTTGGATTTAAAAGTAGGGAATAAAGGCTACCATCCTAATTAGATTACACTTATGTAACTGTGACTTATTGGTGTGTGATTAAAAATATTGATTAAAGTAATTATGTTAATGTTTATAAATATGAGCTGGCGTAATTTCTCGCCTATCCACTCCGTAGTGACTAGGTTCACGTCAGGATGAGTTTTACTACATAGATTAAAGCCACTAGTAATGTAGGTAAATCTCTTATGACCTTTCAACATATGATTTCTGAAAACATAACTTAATGTTAAAAAGAGAGTTGATCAGGTTCCTTTCTAACATACCATTATTTAAAAAAAACATAACAATTACTGTAGATTTCTCTGCCTAATAAAAGGGAACCCGTAAATGATCAAAACGTTAAGGTGATATGATTTCTAATAACCATTTCTAGTTCATTAGCCATAGATTTATTATAAAGACCAATTTCGCAAATAAAAGTTATTCATACATTTTTTAACCTTGTATGACATTCACAATTAAAAATCATAAGTTTATAAATTCTTGTTCAAATATAGATGCTACCCATCGAAAGTTTTCCAAGATCACCATAACATTAACATAATAGAAATAACACCATTAGTTTATCAAAAATTACATAAGTTTCATCCAATTAGGATGATAATGAGGGTTTAGCTCATAATGAGCTTGAACATAGCAACAAGTAACATAGAAATAGATATAAAATCATCGATAAAATAGAACAATCAAACCGGTGATCTATAATGGATGATGTTTATACAATCCCGAGCTTCTTCCAAGTATTGTATGCACCTCCCGAGCCTCCGATTGATCTTTAAGTCTTGATTCCCGAAGGAATTCAGCAGAGTAACTCTTCTACCAAAATCTTGCCAAAATGGTGAACTTAGGCCTCTATTTATAGGCTTTCTGGAGTGTTTAAGCACGGCCACGTGCCTAAAAGGCATGGCCCCGTGCTAGTATAGTGCTTACGAAAGTTGGTCGGCTCATACGTGTAGATGGTGTCGGGCATGACCCCTTTTTTTTGAGGTGGGGCACGACCCCGTGTCTCATGGGGCACGGCCCCGTGTCTCATGGGGCACGATCCCGTGCTTCCTTTTAGGGGATAATACTTTTTGTCCTGCTATATGTCCAAACACAGAGGTGTGCCAATTTAAGCATGGGGGTGTGTTTCACGCAAGACATGGGGGCATGCTTAATGAGGCACGACCCCATGCTTGGACACCAAAGGTCGGATTTTTTCAATTTCTTGTCAAATATGCTTATTTTGTTCATCTTGCCCTTTTTAACACCTGAAAACCAATTTAACAATTTTAAGTACATAATCATCATTTTAAGGGATATATTAAGGAATAATTGATGTGCTTTTGATAGGATTTTTAGGTATAATTTAGAGCACAACAATAGTCCAATCTTTGGTTATGACATCATAAACTTTCTTATGATGTTATTGTTATCCATCTTCACTCTAGCTTCTAGTAAAACATCAACAAGCTTAATAAATCTAAGATATGTTAAAGTCATGCTTTCTTTCTTGATAAAACTTAAGTTTAAAAATTATGTTTTAGCATATCTTTTTTTTTATTTTTCTTCATATCCTCTATTCCTTCATATTTGCCTTTAATGTATCCCAAAGGCTCTTGGCAATCTTGTTCTTCTTAAAACTATGAATAGCGTAATTAGGAATAGCCACTTGAAGTATCCGCGAAGCCTTCTCATCGATGTCGATCATTTTGAGATCTTCATCTAAGTATTTTCTATCAAACCACTATTTTCACCAGCGATCTCACCATGGGAACATAAGGACCATTAATGATGGATGTCTACATGTTTTGGTGTTTATATTGGTAAATCCCTCCATTGTTATCTTTCAGATAATGTAATCCTCTAGAGTAAACATAGGAGGTTTGCTTTGATTGTCATTCTCTAAATCATACTTGTTTATTGTAGCTGCCATCTTAAGATAATGTTACAAACAGAGGTGTTAGAATCATAAAAAAATGATTTGATGATGATTTGATCCACAAATATAAAGTCAAAGCTCTGATACCGCATATTTGATCATGAATAACTAAGTAACAAAGATTGTTGATGTGGAATCTTTAATAATTTAAGCTTACAACTTTTACAATTGCAAATAAGGGAATAGAACAATAATAAAAAAAGACATCAAGTTACAATATATTACACAAGAGCAATTATGGAAAGCGTAACCTACCAATTATTACATTAGGAGGTTTTGTGCCAAAAACTGCAGTTGGTTACATGTAGGCAACTAACTAGAAAATAAACAAAGAAAACTATATCAACAGTTTATTCTATGGTTTTGATCAGTAGCTTTATCTACGCCATTGATCTACTCAATATGGCATAACATAATTGTCTAATGTTGTTGGACAACATAAAGTGGATAGCAAGACAAACAAAATTGAATTACAAATAAGCATAAGATCTTCTACAGTGAAAGATTTGAGCTTGTTCCACCAGTCATGGAAACTACCACAATGCAGGACTATAGAAGCTTGTAGTGTATCAAATTCGAAAGCAGCCTTCATTAGTGTAGTGTCTTGGAAGATGTCTTGTTATTTAGAATAAGATTATGCTTTAGAAACAACCAGTTTTTGGAAAACAACTGTCCATCATTTAACTATGTATTCAATAGTTGGATTTCTTCATAGGCTTTATTTATTCAACTTTAAATTAACTAAGTAAAATAATAGTTTTGAATAGCTTCAGCCTTTTATATCCCAACAAAAATTTTAGCCAATTTAAAAAAGATAGTGCACTTCAAAAAAAATACATTCTTAACCTTCTTATATAATGAAGATAGTTTTTAAGAGAGCATCTCTCTCTCTCTCTCTCATTATGTGTGTATATAGTGTGATTATTTTCAAACCAATAAAAATTGAGAAAATTTTTATAAACTTCTGAAAATAAAATCAAGATTAAGTTAAACCATTATTTTTATTATACTAATAACATTATTACATATACACAACATCATGTTCTTTTCTATATATGTGCGAATTCATGTTATTGCCACCTAACACGTGCAAAATGCAACTTACATAGAGTAAAATTACATATGTCAATTGTAACTTTCGCATGTAAGTAACATTTTACATACTTGTTAATTATTTAACGAATGTGAATTTTCACAAATATATATAAGAACATAATGTCATATATGTGCAACAATGTATGTATGTGTATGTATTTAGAATAAATTTTTACAGCATATAATTTTAACAAATCTTATATCTATGAGTACAAGGTTATACATCAGTAGCCCACTAGGGCATGGTAATAAAGTTATACTTATACATCAACTTTTTGTTAGGTAATGTATTGCAATTGGATTTGTGGACAGCCCCTTTAAAAGTAGTGTCCAAAGGCGTCAGTCCCTAACAGGGTCTAATGATAGAGCTCCTTGCTGGGGATCAAGAATTTTTTATAAATGTAATTTTATAAAAAAATTATTAGAATTTTATCATCGTGAAATTTCACATCCGAAATATGGATTAGAAATTAGTTCCAACTAGTTTAAGTTTAAGGCATTGCGGCGGAGGGGTAAAACCATGCCAAGTAGTATCAATGTCACATGGTCGCTAGCGATCACCAACACCAAAAAACTTGTAAAACAAAAGAAATAAAAACAAAAATAAATCCGGAATAAAAGTAGACGTAAAAACGTTAAAACGTACACGCCCGCTGCGGTGCGTTAATGTGCATAAATTAAACTGAAATGTAAAACATAACTCGGCGTTAAACAAAGAAAATAAAGATAAAAACGTTAAAACAAAAAACAAGGTACAACCTACAAAGCATTAGATACAAACTATAATGCACACCCAAGTTGATAATTTGAATATATATAATTTATGAATTTTGAACTAAAAGAAACTGATAACTGTTAATTAATAGGGTTGTTCACGAGTCAAGCCGAACCGAGCGAATCTTTGCTTGTGCTTGGCTCGTTTCTAAACCGAACCGCGCAAATTGGCTCGTTTCTAAACCGAACCGCGCAAATTGGCTCATTTACAACTGAGCGGAAAATCGAACGAGCATTTTTCAAGCGTTAATTTTTTGATCGAGCGAGTGCAAACGATCGAGGAACAATTTTTACAACTCAACTATTTAGTATGTCATTCGATTTATATTACAACGAGAGACAGTAAAAATGTTGGATCTTAGGCTCTAATGACTTAAAAATCAGTCACATTTTATAACATAACATTTTCATAAATAATAATACATTGTGGCTGGCGATGAGCCTAAGATTATAGCCGATGTGACGATGAGCATACTGCAAAGGACGATACGTGATAGCTAGGAGATAATCGACTAAGAATAAAAACGAGGTAAAACTTTTCTCATAACGACTTAGGATTTCACTATAATCCTTAGTGTTAATTTTCTTTATTAGGTTGATTGATCTAATATATATAAATAAAATTGTACATAGTATGCCAAATACTATAGTGTTATGTATAAACTATATATATATATATATATATATATACATATATATAAAATTGAGTCGTACCAAGCTGAGCAGACCTTTGCTCGTGCTTGGCTCGTTTGCAAACCGATTTGATCCAATTGACTCGTTAACAACCAAGCAGAAATTCAAATGAACATTTTCGAACAAATTTCGAACGTGCACCGGTCGAGTAGCGATCGCTTTGCACAGCTCTACTAATTAGTAGTTTCATGTGCTCTTAGCTTTGAATACGAAATTTTCTTTTGGTTAGAGGATACTAGTTTACGAACGTGATACACATCTCTCAAATTATCCCGATTTTAATCAACGATTCCTTCACTTTTTACACAATCAGATTTTGCACATGGGTTTTCACCCAGCACAACTCATATATGGCTCTACCACAACCCAACAAATAATTCAAAAGTGAGGTGATGCATACTTTCAATATGTTTAATGCTCAATATCTATTTATTAATATTTTAGTGGAATACACCTAAAAGAAAGAAATATAAAAAAGAACATAATAGTAGCAACCTACAGGGACGTTGCTAACTTTATAATTCACAGACATTAAATAGTACGTTGGTTTAAAGATATACTTTTTTATAGTCTCCAAGTAGCTTCAAAAGAAAACTTTTAAATGGATGGGGAGAGCTCTCGTAAAGGGGATCCAAGTACGGGTGATAACATCATCATTGAATACGGATATTTGAAAAATTACAAAAATAATATTGTGTTTTTTAGATTGAGTCGTAAAGATTAAAGGAGATACAAAGAAAAACGTTGCCTTGGTTTGACCATACTATGTTTGGTTTAAAGACATGAAACAGTCTATAAGGTTAGGTTCAATGGTCTTGATTGTTTGAGTGGTTAACATTCACCGGCTTAGAATAATCGTGCCTAATGAAGGTTGTGTTTGTTACAACCAAATAGCTCAAAGGGTCATTACCACTACTAGAAACTAAGCCATTAATAATACGTAAATTGTAGTATACTATGGTTGTCATCGCTAATATATGTGCAAAAGATTACATGTATTTTTACGTGTCATTATTTCATTGTAATAAAAGAAAAAAAAAGTACAGAAAAAACTTTAGAATAATTGTGTTTCATCTTTTAATGTAATCTTATTCTCTTTAAAATCCTACGCGTATTAACTTAGTTAGAGAGAAAACTCATAAAATAGTAAACACGTTTTAAAAGTGTTTCAATTAGATCACTCATATTTAAATTTGTCACAATTAGGTTACTAATATTTTTATTTGTTCCGATCAGGTCACTAAATTTTAGGAGTGTTCCAATTAAATCACTAATATTTTTATAATTTTTTAAATTACTCACAAATTTATTATAAATATTATTATTTTTTAAATATTAAAACATTTTAAAAATATTTACAATTTATGAATGATTTAAAGGGATGACAACCTACTATTCACGTTAAATATATAGGATTAAAACAGCAAAGTAAACTTTAATGACCTGATTAAAACATAAAAGTTTATAAGTCGTCTAATTAGAATAATTCTGAAACTTGATTCTTATTTTACAAAATTATCTCTAGTTTAGATCACAAAATTAAACAAACGCCCTAAAACCTCAACAAGCGCAGCCTCTCTTTTATGACAAAGGCTTGTTTTTTAGCAGTGGTTATCTGTCTTAAAGTAACATGTTAACAAATTAATTATTATTTTAAATTTATTTTTATCACTGTTTTGAATCCCGAAACTAACATGATAATCGGTTAATAGCGAAGCAACGTTTACAAATTATGATACTTTCTAGTGGCACCAGCTTTCGTTATTTTTTATGACAAAAATAGTTTGATCATGCAATTTCTTAATTTATACTCCCATATTTTTAACAACTAGAATATTTTAGAATAACTTCTTCTATCCTAATAAATTTATACCTCAAATTCCACAATTAATATTTTGTAATTTGGTTTGAAAGATGCCCCAAAATTATATTGTAAAGTTTTCATTTGATATTCGCAATCACTACAAGAATTATGATTTTTTGCGGCGATATGGTTCGTCGCAAAAAGTCCTCCAACTCGTCGCAATATGTTTTTTGCGACGAAAATATCGTCGCTATCCGTTCGCCGTAATAAAGTGGTCGCAAAAAACTTTTTGCGACGAAATTTACGACGGAAAATTATGTGGGGTCCACAGCATTCAGCAAGTTCATCATTTGTATCACTCGATGTATCTGTTGTGTTCATTGTCTCGTCGTTGTTGTCCTCTTGTGGGACATTCTCCTGACGAACATCGTTGATAAAATCATGTGTTGAGTCTATCGTTTGAGGTATGACTGAAACTACTGGGGACGGAATATATGATTCACCATGATGCGTCCACGTTTTGTAAAATCGGCAAAAACCATTATTATGTATGTGGCGCTCTATTATTGGAAAAGGAAACCAATAACTGTTATTGCAATTATTACACGGACATCGAGCTTTATTTTGACTATTCGTGTAATTCTTACACCTTTCCATGAATCCTTTAAGACCAATGAGATATTCTTTAGAAAATTTATTTTCTAAAGTAGTCCAACTCTTATCAATCGTCATAACTGTGTTTACAAACAAATATTAAATATCTTAATACGTTTAAAACTACTGAAACACAATATAAAATAAACATACCAAATACATACGTTCTTATATTCATTCATACACACATGTTATTTCAAACAATCTTAACTAAGTTAAACATCCATGTTTTCATAATAATATAAACTTGTTAACCCTAATTTCAAACAATAAGTTTAATAATGTAAAGAATATTATTAATATTACAATTTTCTATTCATAGTCTAGTTACATAAAACTATAAGTAATATGTTATATATCTATACTTTCGTTATATACTCTTTAAACAAAATATTGATTTATTTTGATTTAATTAATTTGTTGTTGTGATAACAAAAAAAAGTCATTGTACACCCTTAAAGTTTTACCCTACTTGCTTCATACTCCTCTTCCTAAGCACCATAAACTGATTAATAATCACTAAAATAGTTTAACACATTTATATCATTCAACTAAGTTAAATAATCTTAAATAAGTTAAACATCTCAACTAAGTTAATCATCCATATTTTCATAACAATATAAACTTCAAAACCCCAAATAACTACAAATTAACATAAAATTAACACACTAGATACATTCATTCTTAAATACATACATACACACATATTACTTTATCTCAATATTATAACCCTAATTTTAAAATATTAACTACAAATTAACACAAAATTAGGCAAAATTAGGGTTATTACTTGAAATCAGAAGTGGTTGTGGTGGCTATGGTGCGAATGAGACGACGAACGGAGGTGGAGCAGTGGCGGTGATAAGTGAGCAGCGGCGGTGAAATTGCAACGGTGGAACCGGCGGTGGAGGGCGGTGGAGGGCGGTGGAGTGGGGTCGACCGCCTGATTGGAACCGGCGGTGAGGCAGTGGGGGCGGTGGAGCCGGGGGTTTGCGGGTGGGGTGCGCATGCCGGTGGGTGTGATGTGGTTTGTGGTTGATATGGCGGTGGGGGAGTGGCGTGGGCCGGCCGACGGTGGAGCCGGCGGTGGAGCTGGTGGTGGGGCAGTGGGGGCGGTGGAGCCGGCGGTGTGGGGTGGGGAGCGTAGGTGGGTGAGATTTGGATTTGGTTTTGTGGTTGTAAATGCTGAAAGAGAAAGAAGTCGAACTTAAATTCTGGGTTAATTTTTTGCGGCGACATATCGCCACAACCGACATATTGCGACGCCACGTATACTTTAATTAAAAATTATTAAATTTAATAATTAATTTGCATTTATTGTGACAAAAAATCATCGCAAAAGAGAGGGCGGGATTTTTGCCGCCATCAGAAAAGATTTTTGTGATATTAATAAATTGAAAAATAATTAATTGTTCTATATTGTGACGAAATGTCGCCGCAAATAATACCTTTGACTTTTAAGAGTCAAAAAAGTTAATTTTTTGTCGTTTTGTGTCTTTTTTGCGACGATTTTGAATCGCCGCAAAAAACATTGACGTAAAAATTCAATTTTCTTGTAGTGAATGCTATTATCAATCGAAATATTACTAAAAGCTTACTCCGTGGCTAAGTTAACAAACAAACATACCCAGCAAATTAAACTCACATAGAAGTCGGGTATAAAGAAGATAATTAAGATGAGGATGAACCTTGTCTCTGTCTCGAGAGATAGAGAAGCTGCTCAAAGCACTTCACCAAAACCAAAAACATTTACGAAGAATAAACAAATAAGCAAGTATAATGTTTTTATCAAGTAAAACTATGACACGTGGTCTTGTTGCATGCGGCCTGATTAAAACTTTTAATTCCAAAGACCGCGTATACGTACATGCATCCTTCAATTATAAGTAATCAACACTTATTTGATCATCTTTCATATGGTTTGAACTTTCTTGCCACTATCGACTCTTGCTAATTAAGGAACCACATGATTTGCGAAGGAGGTGGGGTCAAAAAGAGAAGATGGCCCGAAAGAGACGACTAAATAAAGCCAATTATTGTTTAAAAGCAAACTTTTTGGTCGATTTTCTAATTGCATTTCGGATGGGTTGTTGTGTTTGGATTGAGTAGTCATTTGGCACTGAAACCGTTGTTTCCATTTGCGGACAAACACACATTTTAACCCATGCATATTGTGGTTGAAAAGTTTTTGCATATGCAAAGATGTTTCATGCTTATCCATATTCCATGCTGATTCTTGACGAGCAAACAGACGCATTTTTTTAATCACAAGTCTTAACATTAGGCTGATGAAAAAAAATATATATATGTAAAGTGTCTTCCTTATAAAAAAGGTGATGTAAAAGGTAGTATTAATGCCTTTACAGGTTTATTTTTTGAATTAAACTTTAGATTATGATATATGTTATAATCTTTTCTAGGATGTGAAATTATTATTATTATAATTTAACTGTCATGGCTCATGAGTTTAAGGTTACTTGCTTATTTTCACGTCTGTGACTCTTTGATATATTGAATTATTTAAAAAACTAATACCTCAACTATTATTAGTAAGATTTTAAAGCAATTCGCTTTTGAAGTATTTAAAAAAATAAAACTACTATAAATATTACTGCAGGTAAGATTTAAAAATAGCTCGATTTTTAATTATTAAAATTTAAATTTGTAATCCAAAATATTTATACCTAAGGAGAGGCATGATCGTACGACATGCAAGAGGCACAACCATGCATGATTAGTCACATGGCACGAGACAATGACACGTGCCCACAGTGATTGTCGTGCGTCCATACATCGCTCAACACGACCATGCCTGTCAATGCATGATCGTGCTATTTAGGCGGTGCACAACCGTGCTATTTAGGCGGTGCATAACCATGTTTGGAGGCATACAATCGTGCTTCATGTGGACCCTGCCTTTATATGACTTGAAAAGTAAGTACGTATACAAATACTCCATGTGGTTTAGTAGAAATCACATGTTTTGGTATTAACGTTTGTTTAGTATCATGTGAGAGTTCAGGTTTATATTTTGTAACATCTTATGGTATTAGGGCTAATATTTGTACGCTTTTAATATAATTAAGGTGTTATTCATTTCTATATAATATTGAGTTAATTACATAGATGGTCTTTGTAGTTTGTGATGAGTAACAAGTCAATTACATAGATGCTCTTTGTAGTTTGTGATGAGTAACAAGTTTAGACATTAAGAGAAAAAAGTAATAGCTTTGAGTACTTAATTTCAATTTTTAACGACTATAAGTACTAACATCATGAACTGAATTTTAGGGTGAGGTCGCCGAAGAATCAAGCTGAAAGGGAGGGTGTCGAGGTGGTGTATCGCTGGACTATCAAGCTTGTGTGCTTGTTGCGGTGTTGTGAGGAAAGAAAGGTGGTAAATAGTTAAGAATTGTTTGAGTTAACAAGTTAAACAAACAATCCTTCAAAAAAAACAAGTAGAATTAATTACATAAATAGGACTCATATGTAAAATGACTGATATTTTCTGCAACTAGATAGAATATTTAACATTTCTTAATGTTAGTACTCAAACTCGTTACAAAGTATAACATAGTACCTAAACATGTTATTTTGCATAAACTACAAGGACCATCTATGTACATCACTCAAATGTTATTTAAGAATTGACAATAATACCCTCATGTGTTTAGCACGCGAGTATTTTGTTAAAAATTTAACACGTGCTAATCCTAAATCCTTCAGGTATTACAAACTTTAAACATCAAGTTTCATAGTTATTACAAAAGAAAGTTAATATCTATACATGCGATTTCTACTAAACCAGATGGGCTATTTTTGTAATTAACTCAAAGTAGAAGTTTAGGTCTTGAATAAATAACATAATTCTCTTTCTTAAAAAATTGTTGTACAGGGACATTTTTATTCTAGTGAACTTTAGAACCGAGTAATAAACTCGATACTGATCATAACTAAAACTTAACTCTAACTTCATGATCAAGACGTCGATTCATATATATGAAAATTTAGTTATACACATTGATATAACCATACAGGTATAGTCAGAGATCTTGGCAGATATGTGTAAGATAAAATAGGGGCCTTAGTAGGTGTAATACTAATGTAGGGCCTTAGAAATTTATGAAATTTAAAACTAACACATGGTAATATAAACTACAAATGTTAATATATGTCAATGAGCTCACTTATATTAAAGACATGTTGAGAAATGTTTGATAAGGATCAATGGATTAAATCACCAACATTCCAGTCTGTTGTGTGTTTTTAAACATGCATCTCAATATCTATAAGGAGCTAAAAAGGAAACCAATTTAAGACTCCAAAGAGGAAATCATAGTAAGAATTATATTCATAGATATGTTTGTGCCTTGATAGTTTGGTTGTAATAATTGTTTATTTGAACTGAAATTTTACTTTTGACAGCCAGGAATATATCAATTGGTAATTTTTTATCAACCCCAACTGTATTTTGTAATGAACTTGAAACAGAAGAATTAATTTTATATCCTATTATTGATTTAAATCCTCAAAACTTTCACTACACAAACATCACCCCCCAAACCTGAACCTGTGTATCGTGTTAGGATTGGTGCACGAACTATAGTTACACCTAGAAAATCAGTATGATATGATGACGCTATAAGAATCCAACAAAAGAAAGAACAAACCATGAATGCAAAGTGGGAGTAAGTATACAGATATGAAATACTCGACAAGAAAAGAGTGGAAAAACAAGGGAGCTGACATTCTAGAAACACTACAAGAAATTAGTGAGTCTATAGCAACGAAAAAATGACACCTTATAGGGATGACAAGTCGTCGTTACAGGCCATTTTGATCTATAGAAGCGACATGTCGTTGCTATTGATTTTGTCCCAAAAAATTAGTAGTAATAAGTAAAATGTCGTGGGAATAGACGTCATCGGCACAAAGTGGGCTATAGGAACGACATGTCGACCCTATAAGTGTTGTGGTTTCTGAAGTTAACTAATAAAAAAATTATTAAAACAATATAAATATTGTTTCTAGCAACGACAGGTCGTCGCTATAGATAATATTTATATTTTTTTAAAATACAGATAGCAGTCTATAGTGACGACATGTCATCGCTATAGACTGTATTTATTTTTTTTAAAGACTATTTTAAAAGAAAAAGTAAAGGAAGTGGTCGAGGTTAATTAATAATAAGAGGTGTGTTTTGGCCATACTATAAGTATGTATTAATATATGGAATGTGAAAATATGTTAGTGTTTAATCCATAGGACTTTTAATTTTAGAAAACACAGTATTAGCGAATAATTTGAACAAACCACTAAGCGAATAATCCAGATTTAAATATAACTCTAGTCCATCAATGAAAATACCTATCTCCATGAGCCAATAATATGAATAAAGACATAATTAGAAATTACAAACACAACTGAAATAGTAAAGGCTATAATAACCTTAAAGGACTAGAAAAAGTAAAGCCTCAAAAAGAGAAATCCTCTTTCTATATTTCGAAAATAAAATTAAGAGAAAGAAAATAAAGAAATATATAATAAGGAAATAAATGATCAAATCAAGAATGAAGAAAGTAAAATGTACTTATAAGATGTTCATCTCATCGCTTATCCACCGTCTATTGAAGGAAAAAAGCAAGCAACAAATGCATACGAATGGTTGAGCTTGATAGAAGCCATACTTAGGACTTCATAACTTGTTAATGAGTTGTTTAGTTTACACGAAATAAAATTTATCATAACAAGTAAACCACATATTACATTTTCCCATCTTACAAATACAATATACATTACATTTTCATGTCTTCTACATCAACAACTCTATATGTATGCTCATGTGGGACCTACACATTACCACATAGGGTTTTATTTTAGAAACAACATACCAATGTCCTATTTTGTTAATAAACTTTGTAGAAAACCATATTTGTTAACATATGTGATTTACCATAATCAATAGTTATTCATATACTACCTTTATATATGGACCACATATAGCTTGACTTGCGGAATCATAGGAAAATAAAGATACCTTTACATGTATGCATATGACACATGGTGTTTATATAGGGAACCTACTACTGATTTTGGCATGCCTTTATATTTTAAGACTACTGATTTTAAGCAAATTTGTTTTACCCATGTTGAAAACATCCCATGACAAAGTATTTAAATTCCAACACCATCAATTCCAATAAACTCTAACAACAATTTGCCTTATCATATATTAGAAATATAAGGATGTCATTTTTAGCTTGAGAGACCTGACGGTTACCATCTTGGCTAACTATAGGAAGTTTCATAGATTAACGATTGGTTTTAGTTTCTATTTATAGAAACACTTAACGGAATTGTCTGTCAGTATATGATACCACCCATAAACAATTGAAAAACATAAATGAAATCTGATCAAAGTTTTATCCTCAAATGTACTTGACTGATTACCAACAACATATCCTTCAGAAACTCGTTCCAAAAAAATAAACAAGAATCTCATTTGAACATTGTGAGTGTGTGAATTAGACTTTATTTTACTGACAGATGACATAATCCACCAAATTGAAAAAAAAAAATAAAATTCTGGATTTTGGTGGATTTCATCAGTAATTCTTTGCCGCCATTGTTTGTCAATAATAATTCGTTAATGATGCTTATTTGTTTAGTAATAAAACAATTCATGATACATAAAAAACGAAGATGAGAAGGAATTTCACTGAATCAATGAGACTATTACGAATAACATCTAGATTCTCTAAACTATAACAGACCATACATCACACATCCGACTGAAATCATCCATCATGTCCTAGTTGTGTGGCGTTAATTAAAGAAATCATTTTCTTTACCAATCCAAAATCATTTGAACTCAAAGTTGTAGATACATTATTATTGTTGACGTTATAGGAGTAAAGCCTTGATATGGATCATGAAGTGTGCGTTGCAGACCTTGCAAACACTTAATCATCCTTGGCGAAAATCACGGACAATATCAACATAGTAGAAAACAAGCTTGATTAGTATCATACAATCAAAAGTACTTTTAAACAAGCCGTTAATACTATTAGTTTGAATTAATCAAATCTTAACAGTAAATGTGTTCCTTTCAACTAGTTTTTATGGTTATTTGATGAGCCTCTAAGGGGAGACGGTGTCTTGACCGGGGGAGGGTGGGGGAAACCCGGCCCGAGATGGGAATACCACCGAAACCTCATCATCCCCAAGACAGCTAATCTTGGTGAAAATTTACCGAGCACAACCGCCCAATTAATTCTCCATGTAATCGTTGCTATATGGTCAAGAGACCATTATCCCATTTAAAAAAAATTAAACATATAAATAATACTCAGATCTATTTTTTTAGAATATGATATACTCTCACGCGTTTATGATCACACATAATCCACAACCTTCGAGTACGTGTATCTTATCAAGCATTTGTAGCAATTGTTTTAACCAAACCTAACGAACCTCTAGTTTTATTTTATTAATAAATGTCGTCTTTTGTTTTTTATAAAAATATTTTTGTTAGTTATTATTATTTTTCTACATATTTGTCAAAGTTTAATGTAATATGAAATATAAATATAAATTAAGAAAACAAATTAATTTGAAAAAAATGAGGGGTAGGGGGATAAATTGGGACAACACTCTATAAAACGAGAAAGCTCTACGAAAAACTAAAAATACAAAAAAAATTAATGTAACATTGGTCTATCACCCGGAAAAAAAACGAAATTACTAACAGTGTCATAAGTAGAAGTGAGAATCCAAAATTTCCTGTGTTGAATAAAATGCATATAAAAAGCAAAACTAGAGAGTAACCAAACAAATAAATGTCAACCCAATAAACAATTAATGGTTATTCTAGCTTTTTTCTTGTAATGTAATGAAATGAAAACAATAAAAGAGATGTATGGCGTGTCCATTTATAACTACGTCATTCAATACTATTGTCACAAATATATTATCCGAAAGTAGTGTTTTCTTTAACAGAAAAAGGGATTTATTAGAAAAACATGTTAGTAAGAAAATCCTAACCAACACATAGCATAAAACATTACATGACTAATAGGGTTTTTTTTTTAACCAGTCGACTCAAGATACATCGATCTTGTTGTTTCTGCTACAAACCTATGAATACGAGAAATGAACGACCAAATCAAAAATAAAATCCTTTTTTTAGGTTTTTAGTCTTGAAAATCACTTGGTTCCTAGATTTTCATATGACCAATCAAAGTGTTATATATGTGTTTATATATGTGTACATGTTACATAAACACGCATATATATTATTCATTAACTTTTTTGTTGAATAGTAACAAAGAAACTTTGTATTTTAACATTGGGCGTATATACTACTTGACTTACCTCTCGCTTTACATAGATTTTGAAAGGGCCCAGATCACGAAGCGATCTGATGTACGTACGTAGCCTTACTTTGCACTTTAATGTAAAAGATTGTTTTTCATGATTAAAACTCATAACCTTAAGTTCATATAAAAGTAATATTACCAGTTGCTTCAAGATCCGCTTTTGTTATTTTTTTAATATCAACATATATATTTTATTATTACTTTCCAAGGAAAAGAAGCACTAAATCCATGGAGTCATAAAGACAATTTATTAAAATATTGTATATTAATGGGCCAACAGAAGTATCTAACTGAAGATGCTAGTAATATCTCACTCTTTTCTTTTTCTTAATATTTAAGTTATTTGTATAAATGAAAATAGTTGCTAGACTTACTAAAAGCATATATTTGTAATGGCTAATTTTGTCATCCGATTATTAGATTTTAGTGACTTGATTTTCATTGTTAAAAGTTTATCACGGCGGTGTCAAATAAAAGTGATACCGGGTCAAATACATAAAATATAAGTATATAGCCTACATCATTCATTCATTTCTAGTGTTTGTATAAGAAAGTACAATATAGAACTATGGTAATATTTTAGGTGGTATGCCTATATAGCCATGGCAAAAGAAAAAAAATCTATTATCTATACTACTATATAAAGCATTTAGGGATGATACAATTATAATTTTATTTAAAATGTAAGACACCTAATACAACTTTTTAAGCATAATATACAAGTGTGTTTTGTAATAGTTCTTAAATTGCCCTCATTAAATATATTTCTTCTAATTAATATATTATTTAATTCACTAAATTAAATATTAAATTTACATTTACTATTTAAAATAATGCTTTTAAAATAATAATTAAATTTACATTTACTATTTATCTATTTATAACTATATATTATTAAAAAGATAAGTATATAATTACTAAATATTACATAGTTATAGTAATAATAATAATAACACCCAATTATACTAATGTTTAAGTCGGATTGGATTAGATTGTGCTCTTCAAGTGAGACTTGGTGACATATTATTTAATAACAATAATACTAATATTTTATAGGGGCATATTATGATTTTAGTAATTTTAATATTTATATAATATATGTTAGTTAATGACATATATTTAATATGTTTTAAAAAATAATTACAATAATAATATATATTATCTTACTAGCTATACTAACCCGTGTGTTACACGGGTTGAATAAATAAAAAATTAATATAACAAAATTTATTAATTATAAAATAATATTTTAAGATATAATATCACTGAAATTATGTATTAGAAATGAATGTAGGTTATAAAATAGTGATATCAACTTTTTAAAATTTTATTTTAAAAAAAAATAAATAAACGTTTTGTTCTAAAACAAACCGTATAAAAATATCATTTTTAAAAATTTTCTTATTATAACTCTTAAATTTAATTATTTTTAGTTTTAAAAAAATAACTTTTTAAAAATACCAATTTTAAATATTTCGTATTTTTAAAAAAAGTCTTATGCTTTAAATAAATTTATTATTTTATAAAAAATTATTTATTTAGAAATAACATTAATAAATAGATCTCTTTATTAATTTATTAAATCTAAAAAAATATTAAATAGTATTATTAGTAATTAAGGTAATTATTTAATAGGAGAGAGAGGCGGGAAAATTTTGGTGAGAATGATTGTGGTGTTGACACGTGTCATCCCAAATACCTTTTTATTAGAATAGGAAGATTACCGCTACTACTACTAATTATTATTATAACGTTAACAACAATAACAACAACTATAACATTTGTGTTATTATAATAGTTACAATATAATATTGTGTATCTGTCATATTATTATATCTATAACAATTTAATTTTTGATAATTGTATCATGACAATATAATAATGAATCACTAAATTAAACATGTGTAGTGACAATCCGAGTCTATATATAGTTGAACTCACCGAAACTATGATAATCTCCAAAACTATAATTATGACGTAATTTTATACGCTCCAAATCAAAACACGGCGAAGCGCGAGTGTAACGCTATCATATGTTATAAGTGAAGCCATATTGATGTATCTGCTTTTGCTCCCATATCAAACTTTAATTCTCATTAACGGATATGTAAATGAATGTGATATACGACCATGAATCCCGTTTCACTTATGTAGCATTTGAAAACTTCTCTTTGATAGAGGTTAACTCACATTATTGGTTTACATATGTAGTAATTTATTTTTCTTTAGAGCTTATCCCCAACTGTTACACCGACAATTCATTCATGTATTCAAACTAGTCTAAGCACGTACGTAACATGAGAAAATGTAATGCCTCGTAGGACAGAAGGTTCCTATGCATTAAGTCCACTCTTTCTCATCCACCAAATCATTGGTCATTATGTGTTTCCTGAAAAGTGAAAAATGAAATTGCCATCCTCTCGTTGACACTACAAGAAATGTCACCATTAGAGGCGACAGATTTAGCGGCGACAGGGACCATTAGCGGCGACAGCTTTTAGCGGCGACATTAATAGCGGCGACTGTCGCCGCTAATGGTCAACGATCCGTCTGGGGAAGTTAAACTTAGATCTGGCCGTTGAACCTCTGCTAGATCTGACGGCTGCCATTTAATCGTACTTGACACCTTTAGGCCGCTAAAGGGTGCAGATCTTCTAAAACCGGGAATATCTCCTTTTTCCCCTCTTTCCCTCCACACCACATCTCCATTCCTGCTAAGCAGACTGCTGAAGCTCCGGCGACCATCATTTCACGACCACCACTTCGTTCATCATCTTCCTCATCTTCGGGTCATCATCTTCCTCAACATCCGTTCATCATCTTCCTCAACATCCGGTCAACATCTTCCTCCGTTTAGCACTCTCAAAGTCCGCCCATCACCACCCCTCAACGTCATCCTCAAATACCGGTCACCACCGTCGCCGTTGTTGCTGTGGATCTCGACCACCGTCGCCGCTAATACATTTAGTTTTCAACACAAACTAGAAGGTAATTTTTTTGTTTAAACCTAAATTTATGTTTGTTTATGTTAATGTATGGTTCAAACGTGTTTAGATTTGTATATTTAGTAGGTTGAACATAATTTTTAGTAGGATTTGTGTAATTTTTAGGTGTGGTTGTTTGTATGTTAATAGTGTTGAAGATGATGAAATAGAATATTTGTTAATGTTAATATGTTTGTACGTTAATATGTTAATAATGTATGGTTCAAACATATTTGCGGATAGAATTTAATTATGACATTTAATCGCTAAAATAGAATTTAATTATCTAAGTTTAGCTTAAACGGGTCAAAACGGGTGAAAAGAACATGATTTGCGGATAAACGGGTCAAAATAACTTAAACTTGAATGTGTTAAGTTCATCATAGTTGTTTTAGGTTAATTATGACTTTTAATCGCTAAAATAGAATTTAATTATCTAAGTTTAGCTTAAACGGGTCAAAACGGTTGAAAAGGACATGATTTGCGGATAAACGGGTCAAAATAACTTAAACTTGAATGTGTTAAGTTCATCATAGTTGTTTTAGGTTAATTATGACTTTTAATCGCTAAAATAGAATTTAATTATCTAAGTTTAGCTTAAACGGGTCAAAACGGGTGAAAAGGACATGATTTGTGGTTAAACGGGTTAAAATAACTTAAACTTGGATGTGTTAAGTTCATCATAGTTGTTTTAGGTTAATTATGACTTTTAATCGCTAAAATAGAATTTAATTATCTAAGTTTAGCTTAAACGGGTCAAAACGGGTGAAAAGGACATGATTTGTGGTTAAACGGGTCAAAATAACTTAAACTTGGATGTGTTAAGTTCAACATAGTATGTTTAGTTTACACTTCATATACTTTGTCAAAATATAAATGTATATTTTGTTTTCGCAGGAGCAAATTTCAAGTCTGTTCCAAAATGCGCAATTTATGTCACAAATGACACAATTAATTGCTTTGTAAAAGGCTCCAAATCAAGAGGAAGAAGATGATTCAGACGAGGGGGATGAATAGGTTATTTTATGTTTGATTGTATTATATTTCGTAATCTATGTTTGAATAGCTTAATTATCTATGTTTGATTGTATGATATTTCGTAATCTAGATTGTAGTTTATGTTATTAGATTATGTTATTAGAAAATCTAGGTTTATTTTGGATGAAAACTGGATTTTTGAAAAAACAAAAAAAAATTTAAAAAAAGTAAGCATTACCGGCGACATATGTCGCCGCTAATAGTTAAAAAAAACCACAATGTGGCGACAACTTTTAGCGGCGACATCTAGAGTATTAGCGGGTACATTTTTAGCGGTGACCTATTAGCGGCGAACATTTGACCAATAGCGACTAACTTTTAGCGGCGACCTTTTAGCGTCGACATGTCGCCGCTAATACCATTAGCGGCGACAAACAGGGGTATTAGCGGCGATAATTGTCGCCGCTAATGATCGAATATTTTGTAGTGTGAGTGTAATAGGTGACATGTGTCTCTTGTGTAATTTATCAAATGTGTCCACTTGATAGGAGTTGGCATCTAAGTCGTTATTCACATTGTCTTCTTAAGAGCATTCTCAACACATCCCTTATCACCAACCTGATCCTCAAATTTTAGCAAAAATCATCCAAACAGACATTGCATTTAATTCTTATTTCTATATTTTATCCACATATTTTTAGAGGAAAGCAATCTCATCCTCTAAATATAGAGGCTCGCTATTCATCCCACTCATATATTTTTTTGATTATTTTTATAAAATGGATGTGAGATAGAGATATATAAAAAATGAGATGTGAAATATTTTTAAAAGATAAACAATTATATAAAATAGTATTTCATTTTATAAATTATAAGAATGGGGATCAGTTATATACTCTGAATGGTCTAAGTGAACTCGTTTGTTCAAGATCACATATATTATTATTTGTGTAATTGACACATGTAAGGATTAGATATGATGGTTGACATAAAAAGAAGTTTCTGTTATAATAATAATAATAATTGAGAGAATTGAGGTCCTTTTGTGATGGAAATTGAAGATTAATTTGAAGAAGAAGAAATATTCGTTGCTTCTGTATATCTGTAATCTTGATACATGCATATATATATACACATAGCAGAGAAAAAAAACAAATTGAGGGGACCCATATGTCTGCCATTATAACACTCCCCCTCAGACATATGGTCTAAACATTTCTTAATGTAATATAAGTGGATATACTGCCTCATTAAAAACCTTGCTAGGAAAAACCCATTGGGATAAAAACCATAGCTAAGGGAAAAAGAGTACAGTATATAGCTCCCCCTCAAATTATCATTTGTGTACATGACGCATCCCGATATTATAAATGTGCTTTCTGAAGATTGTTGTAGGAAGCGCCTTTGTGAAAAGATCTGCGGAATTATTGGTAGACTGAACGTATCTCATTTCAACCTGACTATCTTTAATAAGTTCTTGAGTATATGAGAAAAATCTTGGGGGTATATGTTTCGTTCTGTCACTTTTGATATACCCTTCTTTCATCTGTGAGACACAAGCTGCATTGTCTTCATAGATTAGAGTTGGATTGTTATCTTTCTCTAGTCCACAAGAAGTCAATATATGTTGTGTCATGGATCTCAACCACACACATTCTCTAGAGGCTTCATGTAGTGCAATAACTTCAGCATGATTTGAGGATGTTGCAACAAGTGTTTGTTTTTGAGAACGCCATGAGATTGTAGTTCCTCCATTCATAAATACATATCCGGTTTGAGATCTTGCTTTGTGAGGATCGGATAAATAACCTGCATCTACATAACCAACTAAACTTTCTTTTGATTCGTTAGAATAAAATAAGCCTAAATCAACAGTTCCTCGAAGGTATCGAAAAATATGTTTAATCCCATTCCAGTGTCTTTTGGTAGGGGATGAACTAAATCTTGCTAGCAAATTAACTGCAAAAGAAATGTCAGGTCTTGTACAGTTAGTAAGATACATAAGAGCTCCAATTGCACTGAGGTATGGTACTTCTGGACCAAGTACTTCTTCATTTTCTTCACAAGGACGAAATGGATCTTTTTCAATGTTAAGCGATCTACCAACCATTGGTGAGCTTAATGAATTTGCCTTGTCCATATTGAAACGTTTCAATAGTCTTTCGGTATAATTTGATTGATGTATAAGTATACCGTTGTTCATATGTTCAATCTGTAAACCAAGACAATATCTGGTTTTTTCAAGATCTTTCATTTCAAATTCTTTCTTTAAAAGAATAACTGCTTCATGAATTTCCTTATGCGTACCGATTATGTTCAAATCATCAACATATACTGCTATTATCACATATCCTGATGTTGTCCTTTTGATAAAGACGCATGGACATATAAGATTATTTGTGTAGCCTTTACCTATCAAATAATCACTCAAACGATTATACCACATTCTCCCAGATTGTTTCAATCCATATAATGATCGTTGCAGTTTGATTGAATACATTTCTTTAGACTTCATTTTAATGTATCTGGGATTTTAAACCCTTCTGGGATTTTCATATAAATATCATTATCAAGTGATCCATATAAATAAGCCGTAACTACATCCATAAGACGTATTTCTAATTTTTTAGAAACTGCTAAACTGATTAAATATCTGAAAGTGATTGCATCCATAACTGGGGAATATGTTTCCTCATAGTCAATTCCCCGCCTTTGAGAAAAACCTTGGGCTACAAGTCTGGCTTTATACCTTATAAGTTCATTTTTCTCATTTTTTTTTACGAAAACCCATTTATATCCTACAGGCTTTACTTCCTTAGGTGTAAGTATAATAGGCCCAAAAACCTTTCGTTTGTTTAGTGAATTTAATTCAGTTTGCATAGCGTCTTTCCATTTATCCCAATCATGTCTATTACGACAATTATCTACAGATATTGGCTCAGAATCATCATCTTCATTCATAATCTCACTGGCCACAGAATAAGAAAATATATAATCATTTTCTATTTCATCTCGGTTCCATACTATATGTGTATGACCATAATTGATTGATAATTCTTGGTCGTTTACTTCCCCCTGAGGGAAAGTAGTATCATTTACCTTTTCCTGAGGGAATATTTCAATATTGAATCATTTTCTTTATGGTCAATTTCATTTTCAGTACATTTTCTTTTTCGAGGATGTTTATCCTTTGAACCGACTGGTCTACCACGTTTCAACCGTTTCTGTGATTCATTCGCCATATTATCCTTTTGTTTGTCGGGAATCTCAACTCGAGCTGGAGCATTTACAGCTGGTATATAAGATTTTGTAACCCTTTTTGTATCAGTAAATGCATCAGGCAATTGATTTGCAATTTCTTGTAGATGTACTGTCTTTTGAACCTCTGTTTCACATTGTTTTGTTCTAGGATCTAGATATAACAATGAAGGTACACACCATGAAACATCATTTTCTTTACTTTTATTTTCTCCCCCTAATGTAGGGAAAACTGTCTCATCAAAATGACAATCAGCAAAACGTGCTGTAAAAACATCACCTGTTAAAGGTTCTAGATATCTTATGATAGAAGCGCTTTCATATCCAACATATATTCCCAACCTTCTTTGAGGTCCCATTTTGGTGCGTTGTGGTGGTGCAATAGGAACATATACTGCACAACCAAAAACTCTAAGATGGGAAATATTTGGCTCTTGACCAGAGACAAGTTGTATGGGGGAGTACTTGTGATTTGCACTTGGCCTTATACGAATTAATGATCCAGCATGCAAAATTGCATGACCCTAAATAGACACAGGGAGTTTTGTTCTCATTATTAATGGTCTAGCTATTAGCTGGAGACGTTTAATTAATGATTCCGCTAAACCGTTTGTGTATGTACATGGGCAACTGGGTGTTCCACAACAATTCCAACAGACATGCAATAATCATTAAAAGCATGTGATGTGAATTCTCCCGCATTATCAAGCCTTACTGTTTTAATTGTATAATCAGGAAAATGTGCTCGTAATTTAATAATTTGAGCCAAAAATTTTGTAAAGGCTACATTACGAGTTGATAATAAACATACATGAGACCATCTGCTGGATGCGTCTATTAGGACCATAAAATATCTAAACGGTCCACACGGTGGATGAATTGGTCCACACATATCACCTTGAATTCTTTCAAGGAATATTGGTGTTTCCTTTTCGATTTTTAGTGGCGAAGGCCTTGTAATTAATTTTCCAAGAGAACATGATGTACACAGTTGCATTTTATTTGCTTGGGGAATCCTTTGATTTTTTAATGGATGTCCATGTGTATTTTCAATGATTCTTTTCATCATTGTAGATCCGGGATGGCCTAATCTGTCATGCCATATGTTTAACATACCAGGATCACAATATTTCTCTTTTACTGCCATATGTGCTTGAGGCACATTTATATATGTATAATGCAATCCAGAATGAAGCATCGGCAATTTTTCCAATATGTGATTTTCCTTCACAATATATAGATATTTTTTGTTACCAACAGTTCTTGACTGGGTATCATATCCATTTTGATATATATTTTTGAAACTTAATAAGTTTCTTGTTGATTTTGGGGAAAATAGAGCATTCTCTATTAAAATCTTTGTACCGTTAGGTAATTCTAAATTTGCTTTTCCCACACCTTCAATCAAGTCCGTAGGACCTGATATTGTATCAATATTTCCCTTTGTCGGTTTCAATTCATAAAAATATTTTCGATATTTAAGAATAGTATGTGTAGCACCACTATCTGCTATACATAAATCTCCATTACTTGTTCGGTCTTGTGCTCCATTGGAATTCATTTTAATCTTCAATTATAAGAAAAATAATAATAATAAGCACATATAATATTATACATTTTAAACAAAATATGTTACATGAAAAGAAAGAAATATATTACAAACATAATTAAACATAATTATAAAAGAAATTATTATTATTCAAAAGCATTTAAATTTCTCCATCATTGAAAAAATACGAGTGGTGTAGTTCCGCATTGACATCATCAATTTTATCTACATGGTTCACTTCTTTCTCTTTTAGAGATGCTTGATATAATTGACATAGATGTGAAGGTGTGCGACAAAGTTTCGCCCAGTGGTTATTACTTCCACATCTATAACACGAACTATCATTAGTTTGAGATGTTCCAGCTTCACTTGTGAACTTATTTTGCTGGTTAAACTTGTTACTTTGTGGTGCGTTTCGTCCACGGCCACGACCACGACCACGACCTCGTCCACGGCCTCTATAATAATTGTTGGTCGACTTGAACAAGTTGTTATGACCACTAAAATGATTTTTATTATAATAACCACGACCACGACCGCGGCCACGGCCTCGACCACGAACTTGGCCTTGTTCCTATTTTTCAAAATTATTAGCAACATTTGCTTCTGGTATTGCTAGCGATCTTGTGGGACGAGTTTCATGGTTTTTCATAAGCAGCTCATTATGCTTTTCTGCTACGAGGAGATATGCGTTGAGATCGGAGTATTTATAAAACTTCAACAAACGATATTGTTGAGCCAAATTAATATTTGAAGCATGAAAAGTGGAATAAGTTTTCTCCAACTTTTCCTCCTCGGTAACAAGATGCCCACAAAATTCTAGTTTTGAGCATATTCTATATAAAGCAGACGTGTAATCATTTACTTTTTTAAAATCTTGGAATCTCAAATTGTTCCATTCATATTTGGCAGTAGGAAGTAAAACTTCCTTTTGATTATCAAATCTATCTTTTAGATCCTTCCATAACCCACATGGATCATCATAATTAAAGTATTCATGCTGCAATAATTCATCAATGTGTTTATGGATAAACACATCAACTTTAGCCCTTTCTTCTTCCGAACATTGATTATTATCATTTATTGCTTCTAATACACCAAGTGATTTTAGGTGTCTCTTGATATTTGCTGACCAAGACATAATTTTCCCCAGAAATATCGAGAGCCATAAATTCAAGTTTTGATAGATTCGACATTTTTCTAAACAATAAAATAGATATTAGAATTAATTTAGCATTACAAATAAACCTTTTAATAAATGTTAGTAATCGTTAGATTAGATATATGTTAGATGACATAAAAGTAAAAGTTAGAAGCGTAAATAAATGTTTGTTAACAGAATAATAAAAGTTAGGAGCATAAATAAATAAACGTTAGTTGACAGAATAATAAAAGTTAGAAGCGTAAATAAATGTTAGATTAGGAGCATAAATAAATGTTAGACATGTTAGTAGTCCCAACTGTTATATTTATTAGTAGTCTCAAAAATTATAATTTCTCAATAGTAAGGGGTACCCTGCACTTATTTATCATCATAGTATTTATATATTCAATTTATATATATTTATGAAAAACTTACATTGATTGTTATGACAACTTCTTCTTTATTGATCTTCTTGGTTGAGCACCTCGTGCTGATAACGTGTTATAAAAATAATAATAATTGAGAGAATTGAGGATCATTTTGTGATGGAAATTGAAGATTAATTTGAAGAAGAAATCTTCGTTGCTTCTATATATCTGTAATCTTGATACATGCATATATATATACACATAGCAGTGAAAAAAAACAAAATGGAGGGACCCATATGTCTGCCATTATAACAGTTTCTATATTATTTTAACGTCGATCATCTAGTTCTTGGTTGAACAATAAGTATAATAGTTATAAAGTATTAAATATGAAATTCTAATAAAGTTGAAAAATAGGTATAACAATAAAATTATCAATATATAACCTAGAGAGCACCAAGCCGTAGATGCTACGTCAGTTCTGTCATGTGTTACCATGATTCCACTTTAAAAGAATACGGAAATTCTGCACACACCGCAGTTTCCGTAAAAAACCGACTCAAACGGTCACGGTCAGGCCATTTTTGTCGTTTTGTTGTCACAAGGTCACGGTAGTACCACCTCAAACCGTGACAGCAAGGCCTTGCGGTCACGATTAGGGGCCAAAATGTGACCGCAAGCCCTAACCGTGACCGTTTGAACCGGCCTACCACCAAAAACCCCAGCGGTGTCCCCAGCATCATCCAAAGAATATGCTTGAATAAAAAGTTAAAATAATTCACAATAAGACTTAGCGTTTAATAACTACCCAATACCTATAACAACAACCAACTAACATGAGAGAAACAAGTTTGTGAATTTCAAATTATGGCTAATGTTATAAATATAACATGTGACAACCTATAAATACCATCGAACATAATTGTCAAACTTGCTACAACTTATGTTTATTAGCGATCCCAGTCATTTAATTTACATAATTTTATTCTCTTTTCTTGTAATCCTATTTTCTTTAACAGAAAGAAATAGCATGTATAGTTTCATAACCTATGAAATAGCCACCCAACAACAAGGCTCCCAATTGGAGCATATTCCTTTATCTCCATTCTCATCTTCATTGCACCTTCTTAGCCTTTGAAATTTCTCAATCACCTCATTTTCATGGCTTCCCATATTCAAACCGCCTTTTTCGCCCTTCAAACATGTCAACCGAAGCCGCCCATGGCTCCTTTCAACTTGTAAACAACTCTTCTCCAAACTCGTCTCTATAGCTTCGATAACCAACCTCCCTCCTTCCCGATGAGGCCTAACTCGAAACAGTTTTGGCTCGCTCATAGTCATCAATGGAGGTGGAAAGCTTGGTGAGAACACCTTCTTCGACTCCATGTGATCTCTTCGACTCTTTGTCACTGGTAAACTTGATGTTGGGACGGAATAAATGGCCCCATTATCGCTCATGTCACTGCCCGTTTCGCTACCTAAGCTTTCGGTGCAAAGCTCAAGGCTTTTTGGGCTTAGTTTCAAAGACTTTTGGTTGTAAAGATGTGAGTTTGTTTCTATGTTGAAACAATCATCAATCGGTTTATGGGATGGAGAATGGAGAACACTCCAATCTGCAAAGAATGATGCTTGATTGTATGATAGTTTGAGTGTCATTGTGGTTCCCGCTATGACATGAGAGGAATCTAAGGAAGATTGTGGGCAGATAATTGTAGACATGTTTGAGTATGAGGGATAAGAGGGTTAGAGAGAGTTGGTTGAATTTATAGGGAGTGAAAGTGGTGACGCAAGATGATGTTAGGGATACCTTTTTGCCCCACTTGATATTATATATGTAATTATTGTTCTGTCACAGTTCCATTTATATATGTTTTTATAAATGACAGAATATACAGGTTTAAACTGGTTAGATTTGAATTTGGTAGATATTGGAGTTTGAGATGACGTACGTGTTTCTTTTTAGCAATGTTCAAACACTCGTTATGAAAGGTCGAGAGACAAGAGTATCGAACAAACTCGAGTGTAGTATAATTATCCTGCTAGATATTACACTTTGGTTTACAACTTTAATATATAGGATTTATTTATTTATTATTATTATTTTTTTGAGTAGAACACTCAACTCAAATATTATAAACATGAATTCTAACTCAATTTTCAAAGTTTAATTTAACCTTTTGATAATATACACAGACATATCTAGTAAATCTCACTCCGATGGTAGGGTTTGGAGAGAATAAGCTATCGACAAACCTTACTTTTATCACTTTTTATGAATTGGATGATCAAAGAGAGAACCAGAACTCAAAAAACTTACTACATAAAAAACAGAAACATGCAAGGACCACATATATACAAACAAGTGCCATAAGAGAATTCACATCCTATTCTTTATCTTTATCTATAAAATTACACTAAAAATCACTACTTTTTCTCTCTTTTTTCAATTAAATAATATATTTTTTTACCCTTTTCATTACTTTTTCTCTCTCATTCACTCACAACCACTTTCAAAAATATTAAAAAATTTATAAGGGTTGAACAGTGAAACCTTAAATTTACAGATGAACAGTAACATTTTCTCTCTCCTCCACTCACAACCACTCAAAACTATCCCATATAATTTAAGAACTCACACTCACATAATTATAAAGCATGGGTTGTGAATGCTCTAACATTATTCATTTATAGAGAAGCATTATTCATTTATAGAGAAGCAGAAAGGCATAATAAACTCCTATAACTAAAGTATATTTAACTTTGGACCACCTAAAAAGTATATTTAACTTTGGGCCACCTAAGAGAATAGGTACAACTACAACTAGACTCACCTAAGATCTAAGAGGAACCTAAAAGTAGCTGGCTAAGCACTTATCTCTAGAGGCAGATGTATAACTAAAAACATCCTAAGACGAAAGGCAAAGGCAGACCTAGAAAATAAGTAAGCACTTAACGCTAAAAGCAAACCAAAACACTATATTGTCATAGAGATCGAGTATCTACCCTCCTCTATAAATCTCTCATCTTTACTTGACATCTACATAAATTTGTATCACCGATCATGTCCTCATAAAAATGATTACCTGTTTTAATATTGTTATCATCGTATAAGAAACATTTTTACTACAATCACAATTATGCATGTCAATTTATACTTCTACTCTAATAAAAATGCAACTATATAGAATACGTGTTAACACCACACTCATTCTTATAAAAATTTTTCATCTTCTCTCTCCTATTAAATAAATTTAAGTCTTTTTTGGATTAAAAATGATTTTCTAATAAATTAACAAATATATCTTTTTATTGATGTTATTTCTAAGAAATTAATTTTTATAAAATAAAATTTCTTTCTAAAACTCAAACTTATTAAAAAAAATATGAAATATTTTAAATTTTGTGTTTTTAAAAAGTATTTTTTTATAACCAAAAATAATTAAAAATGAGAGTATAATAAGGATATTTATAAAATCATCATGTGTTTTTTAAACAAAATGTTTTTTTCTTTGTAAAAAAAAATTTAAGTTGATATCGTTGTTTTATTACTTATAGTTTTACTCCTGCGTAATTTAAATCATATCTTATCTTAGAATATCGTATTATAATTAAGTAAAATTTTATTATATTTAATATTATATTTATTCAATCCGTATAATACACGGGTCTACTAAATTAGTTTACGATAAAAAAGTAAATGAAGGCGTTCTGTAAATATTTTGTTCAAAGTTATATGCTTTAGACCCAAAAATAAGTATTCTATCATTGATTTTTCTTTCTTCTTTTCACATTTCCAGGGACCTTCTAAAAGGAAGGTACATATGGTCGTAATTGGTTTGTGTTTTGAATAATACGTTCCATTGCTTTATAGAATATTTTATTTTTATTTTGTATCATTATAATGGATTACAACAATTTCAAAAGTCTTTTAATTCTACCGTCAAAGAATAAATATACACGACATGTCGACAATTTCCTTTTTATTTTCATAGAATTATATAGACTTATAATTTTGACGAATATAAACTTTTTTTATATATTTAATCAATAATAATTATCGAGTCAACATGTTCCGTAAATATGTTATATATGTCTACGACATGCATTTTAGAAAATATCGTGAAAAGTGGGATAAGTCTATAACTAACTCAACATTTAATTTATTCTTTTGGTCAATCAATGGTATTCAATTCAGTAAGATGATTAATTTAGTTCTTTCAAAGTAACATAAAATCATAAACTTTATGTTATAAGTTAAATACTACTATTAGTTTTGATGGGGATCCGATACATTAAAAAATTCATCAATAGAGAATGATCTCATGTTGCTTTTCATTTTCATTGTGTATGATGAATCCATTATCGCTCACTAGCACACAAAACTTATTTGCGGCGGTGAAAATACAAGTCTAAATTGACCACCCAGAAAAATAGGAAATAAAAAAAAAGAAATTTTGGGGCCGTTCTAAACCGCCCCAAAAGATCTAAATAACCGCCCTAAAATACATTTTCCATTTATCAAACTACACCCTCCTCAACATATGAATCATTAATGTGATAGGATAAGCTCTGGACCAAGTTACTGATCACCTCAAGGCATATGTGTATTAATTCATTCTATCTAGGTAGGAGGGACCTCACTTGCATGTTAGTGTGAGGATTGACTCTGGACTGAATCACCGATCATCAGGGTTGAAATTCTTCAGGATTGGTCGAGAGTGCAGGATAGATAGTGTTATACCTGCTATCAGAAAGTGTAGGATCGTTAAGGTTGTCTACAACCCGAGAGTGCAGGATCCTTACGATTGTCTGCTACTCTAATGTTGTGACATGTAGGGATTAGGTCGGCCATAGCACCTTTATCCTAACCACCATCATGTTGTGAAACTTGGAGTGACATATATATTGACGAAAACTTCCCGATATGTGAGGGCGTTAATAAGATTTGATTCAATTTACATACTCACTAGTTATCTCGCTTAACTGTTTTAAAGGCTTTGGTTATAACTTACCAACAACGTTGTTGTTGACGTGTTTTAGCTCATCGATGCTGGAGTTGGTAGTGTCAGGAGGCACTAGATAGTCAAGTCGAATTAGTAGTTTAAGTTGAATAAAATCTTCAGGTAGAAGATAATGACTGGAATAGATCTGTCCGGGGTAGTGCCTTAAATTGTTTTTGTATTTTGAACACAATCGACGCGTGAATTATATACACACTATAAGTTTTAATTCAGTCTAGTTTTAATTGTCTTGAAGGTAAGTCTTTTGCTGATTATTATTGTGTGATTAATACAACTGATCGTGTCCGTGGATTGAGATGTGACACCTATCACATAATAAAACTGTGATTTTTTTCTAAGTTTGGCACTTTGCACAAGAAATATGTAGATGGTTGAATCAAATTAGTATCGTGTGACTGACAAATTGTCCCTATCTTGGAATAATTATAGACAAATTGTCCCTATCTTGGAATAATTATAAATTATAAGCGCATGTTGAAACATAAAAGGAAGAACTTTCCTTGGTTCAACTTAGCAGTCATCTTCGGATTGATAAGTCCTTAAGGGCTGAAGAAAGTGACAAGTCAAATGATAGAAACATGGTTGAATCATCCTCTGTAAATATGGTTAGATATGGTGATCATTCCAAGGGATACAATTCCTACAAAATAAATTAAAACAAACAAACAGACAAAACTTTTTACAACAAACCAAAATTATTTTTTTGAAACTGTGGCAAACAGGGCCGGTCCCCAAAACCTCAAAAAATTTTGGGCCTAAATAGAAAAAAATAAACCCATATAATATAAAGGGAATAATCCGTATGTAAAAAGTTTATAATACGACAATAATTGTTACAATAATAAAGAAAAGTATCGTTGTAAAAAATATAATTTACTTAAATAAATCGTGACACCCTGCTAACGTTTTTTAAATGAATATAGATTGGATAAATGGTAATGGACTAAAGCAAATAAAATATTATTGGGCTTTAAGATTCAATAAACTAAAATAATTAAATTGTTATTAGATTTGTTACTTAGTTTGTTAATGTTTTATATTTTTTGTTTTATATACACACATATAAAGAATTTAAAATTTCCGAGCCCTGAGTATATCGGGCCTTAAGGTTGGTAAGAATAAACATGTGGCTGGTCTTACTGGGTCAAAGTGACCCAAGCATGCAACAAGATCAAATTATAGTGCAAAATGATATTTCGGTTTAGGATTATGTATTAGTGTATTACTAATATCTAGGACAATTTATATAGGATGATGATATTGTGTGATGTGTTAATTCGAGGCCACACGTCATGTTAAAATATCAAATATGATTCAACTCTACGCAACCAGTCAATGATGGAACCACATTAAGGATGTGTAATGTTTCTGCCAAACCAATCCACAACTTTGAAAACTAGTTTTATACCTGTCCGGTGGCCGGGTGGTTTCAAATCATAATATCATAACTATCTTCTTTTGTATTCTAAACAAAAACACTATTTGTTTTAAACTAATTTAACTTGTTAGTACAAAAGAACCGACTACATTAAAAAATAAAAATTAATAACTATTGAGCAACTTAAATATGAGAGCGTGTCATGCTGAGTTACAAAGATAGACGAAAACAATATATCCAAAAATCTCATTACTATAATCTTCGGTATGAATTAAAAGAAAAACATATAAATTTAAACAAACAACATGAGAATGGAGAGGGGAACAAAACATATTATCAGACATTAAGTAGAGATTAATTCTTGTATTAATCATGTTGTTATGACAATTGACAAATACCCAATACACCCATACGGGCAAAGAACTATTTTTTTATAAAATTCACGAAAATATATCGTGTAACCATGCAACCTTTCGGAGGACAAATTAATAACTTATTGCCCATGTTGTTCTTTTCATATCCAATCTAACATTGAACTCAAGCTTGAAATTTTTAAAGAATCCAACTATTTTACAGAAATCATAAAATACGGAGAAAGATGTGTTGGGTATGATTTGTGTAATACACCAGTTATATTTATTGGTGAGATATACTTGACTTCGAATAAGTATAGAAGTATCGTAGATTTTTTGTTATATAAAAATTAAAATGAGGAAAAATAGGTCATATGGTCTAAAATTAAAGCTGAGTTTGAAAAAGACGTCTCAAAAAATAGATCATACCCACCAAAGATACCCATGAGAACCCATAGTATGAATAGGGTTGTGGCTAGAAGGGGAAAGAAACTCATGTGCTGTAAATATCATGGCGATTAATACCATACCGAAGAACGGAACACCAGTTCCAACATAAACACATCATAAAACTTAGTTAACTGGAGGACGGAAAACAACTCCAAGAGCCAATAAATCTTAGTTAACAAAAAGATTTTGCAAGTATAGTTTACCATTCAAACATCAGTTAGTCCAAAAGCTAATAAATGTTACTGTATGTGATTTGTTTTTAAAATCATTATAGAAATTCTATGAATTGAATAACACAAAATAGAGCATCAAAAGCATATTCTTGTTTATGCCATAAGTGATAAGACATACATAGCTCTTCATCATATTAGAGAGAAATCTTTAGCATCCCTAGCATATCCTAACTTTATAAACCAAATGGTACTCACTCCATCCTATGAAATAGCATTAAGCCCTATGAAATCATTATTTCTTTGAACTTTTGGGTAAATCAAATATACAAATTATGGTTTGCAACCAAATGATAGTCACTCACCACTCTTATATCGCAAATCTCAGTTGTAATTTGATTTTATTTTTTATGCACAAACCCAACAACTTAGAGGAAATTAGAATGAGACCCCTTCAACTTTCAACGTATAAACCCTCCATCGGATACCTATTCCAAAATCACGAATCAAAATTCATATGAATTAACTCCAAATCAAACAAAATATGGGAAATTTCAATTTTTAAAAACTAAGAAGAGAGTCAAAAAGTACTTTTTCAAGGACACTCACCAAGGATTCAATGTGAATTCGCAAATGTCAGTTGCTTTTTTGTGTAGAAGGAGGTCACTTAAGGTTCTTAACAACATGACACACTCCTTCCATTCTTCAACACCTCATCCAATGAACGTTTCCATTTTACTATTGTCGATACTTGTTCTAACTGGTGGTTTGAACTTGAATCATAGGTTTGAGCAGGCTTGTGGTTCACCCGACTTTCAGTCAAGAGCCATATGAGAGTGTGAGCGAGATTTAGAGGGAGTTAGCTTATGATGATGATGAATTCAAGTAAGCTCCCCTGTAAAGTAAACCTAGGTCAAATTAACAATTTATTTAATCCTCAACTTTCTCTAAGAAGTAGTTAAAGTAGAGGGGAGATAATTACAGAGTTGTATACATATATAAATATGTGTCATGTGTGTATAGATCCTTACTAAAAAATTGGAGAAGCAATCACCATTGTTTGTAGTTGTCGAGGTCTGCTGTTCACAAGACGAACCTTGAATAGGTTGATGGTGATGTTCATAAATTCTTCATCAACATCGATGGCAGGGGGAGACAAACAAGTTTAAGAGATCAAAAAAGGAGAAGAATGATTAGTGAGCATATAGGTTTGTTATAGAAATCACACGTCAGCAAATCCTGATAGAAGAAGTCCGATAGAAGAAGGAATCAATATCTAAAAACGCAATCTAAATTTCATATCAGGTTTGATTAAGAAATCATGTTCTAGAACTTACGTTATTAGCTAATTACATCATATGTGATCAAAATTTCTACATAATTCACATCGGAATGATGATAATCATTGCATCCGAAGAAGACCATTGCTTCCATGGCCGATGGACAGCTGTGATGGTCGATTGGGCGGCGGTGATGGTCCATTGAGTGGCAGTGACGATCGATTGAGAGGTGACGATGGCCACCCATGGTGGTGGCTGTGACCGATCGAAACAATTTCTTCAGAAAAATACTTTTCCACAAGTTCATAAAGAAATTGCTATTTTGAATTTGAAATAGGTTACACATTAAAGGGTCTCTCAATTGCTGCAATTGATTTTGCGTAAAATCAGGAGATCTCATGAAGGAAGTAGGTAGGGAGTTATAGAGGTTACTGGACAACATGCAACATGGGTCTGTAACTGCCGGCAACCTCCACAACATTTTGTAACCACCTAATTTACACGGTCCAGATCGAAAGTACCTAGTTTTCAACGGTCAAGATCTTCTTAAAAATGGTAACCGTTATGCAGCAACAATATATATATATATATATATATATATATATATATATATATATATATATATATATATATATATATATAGAGAGAGAGAGAGAGAGAGAGGGACATTCTAATGAAAACCAAAAAAATAGAAAAAACTAAAGAAACTAATTATGACATTTGATCTACAGAATCTAGGGTCCAGATTAAAAGGGTAAATTTGAAATTTCATTTTTTTATTAAAAGGCGGATATGTGTACAGGAGGGGCAATTTGGGGATTTCGCATACACCCCTTCAATAACCGCTTACAGTTCTATTCGGGAAATCAAATTTCAAACGAATTCCAAACAATCCTCTTTAATTGACACAATCCAACAACAATACTTCCTTCAATCGTGTGAAATACCAGTTGATTCTCAATTAGGAGCATCAACATTCCATCTTTGAGTGAAATCTCGAAGTGATTCGTGCTGCGAATCCACCAATTCCGTCAATTAAGGGTTTCAATCCTTTATCTCTTTTCTCCGAGGTATGCTCTTTACTTTGCGTCAATTAGTTTAAATTTCAAGTTTATTTAGTTATAATCTTCGAATAATGCTATATTTGCTTCACCAAAAGCTCTGATTTGGGTTCTTGTATGCGTTTAGATTTATTGTTCAAGTCGTATTTAATATCATGTTTCTGATATCAACATGCAATTTTTCAGTGATTGTTTTATAATTTTTCCCCAATATCATCGGATGTTAACATTTTATCAACTTTGTTATTGTTATTTTTGATAATGTCTGTGATTTTGTTCCTCTTTTTGATTTTTGGCAAAGGTCATTCGCTGAGTTATGATGTGTTTGTAATATTAATTGTACTGTATGTAGAAGTAAATATTTTCATTTATGCTTTGTTTCAGCTAAAGAAAACATAAGATTGAGATTTGTTGTAGTATATAGCTGGTGATTTTTAAGCATCATCAAATTTAGAAGTTCAAGAATATGTCTGATTTGTATTGTTTGTGTTATTGGGGATAGTATAAGTTTTATATTTGTAGTGTTTGAATGTGTATTCTAAATGCACACACTGTTTTCTAGTTGAATTCATTTTGATGATGTGTTGTGTAGTTTTCTAGTAGATATGATCTTACTGCTGTATTGGGTGTTTGGAATAAACTGTTGGTTGTGTATATGTAGTTTTTTCTAAATGCTCAATACTAATCATAAGTATATGTAATGTTTGATTATCATGTTGTTTGATGCAGGCCAATAATAGTGTTCATTTTTTCTTCCATTAAATTTATGTTGTTCTTTATATTAATATAGAGTTTCATCAATGTTTGTACTTAGATTCTGATGTTGGTTTTTATAAATTATTTTCATGGTCATTGTCCATATGTTTGTTAGAATTCTGTGTTGCCTTGTTCTTTATTTGTTCATTAATGCACATTCAAGAGTGGTAATAACACTTAGATCTATTTGATAGGATAGTTAAATTGCTGGCTAATATGTGTCTTATATTACATAAATTCTTTTGTAATTGTATGTATTTCATTTATTTCTAAATGATTTTTTATTATGTTGGTTTAAAATAGGTAATTCGTGACAGAAGTTGTTATAGACGAAGCCATGAGTGGAGGCAGTTTTGTCTTTTGATCCTTATATATTATATCTTTTATTATTGTTTATATCATATAAATTTTCAAATTTTCCAACAGCTCGCAAAAGCGCGAGGATAGCTTTCAAAGAAAGAGGCCTAATTAAGTCAGCAAGTGGAGACCCAAGTCGACCAATTCTTATATCTGAAAATTCTAAAGGGTACATTGATGATGTAGAATGTAGCCCTGCTAAAGAAGGTTATAAACATTAATTTTCCATTTTTTTCATATTTATATAATCTTCATATTTTTATTCATTGATTCGTTAATTATTCCTACTAATATTGTTATATGTATATGTTCCAAAACAGCTTGCCCTGATCGACCCACGATTATCATTCCAGAATCATCTCAACCTAAACGTTACACCAAAAAAATGATAGGTTTTGTATATTTTTTATATTTTTCAGATTAACCAGAATGTTTCTTTTAGATTATTATCAATATTTATTTTACCCATATTTTAAAGCAGCTGAAGAGGTGCTCGAAAGGTTAATCGCTCTGAATCTCACCCTGAAGAGTCTGTCTCTAAATCCAGAATTGAAACGCAAGCTCCACCAGGTTTACATTTTTATTTTTCTATTAATATTTATTTTACTAAATTTCAAACTTTTATCATAGTATAATGAATATAGGATTAAATATTTTTGTGCTATGTTGTGTTTAAATAAGGCCATTCATTATCATCTCCCATAATTACATCTGATACTTCTACTCCAAGACGTTATACGAAGGCAATGATTGGTAATTTTCATTTATGTGTTTCATATGATTCATACCTATTATATTCCATGTATGTATTATATCAATTTTATGATTTAATGTTTTTGTAGCCAAGGAGGTTCTAGGTAAGGCTGCTCATCATCAAGGCGAAGCTCATGAGACCATCTTCCTTACTGATTCTGATAAAAAGAAAGATGATAATGTTAAAAAGAGGAAAAGAAAGATGCCTGATTCTTCAGGTAATCAAGGTTATGTTAATATGTTATAGTTGTATTGAAGGTATAGATTTTAGTATTACATAACTTTCAAACATACATTATGTAATATTAGCCATTTGTTTAGATCATATCCTTATGATGATTAAAATATTATGTTTGATATTCAAGTATATTTTTGCATTATAAAATATATCATTATATCTCATATGTGAATATTATGTCAATGTAGCCAAAAGGGTTCTTCGAAAGAGGGGTTTTGTTGAGGTTCAGCCTAAAGAGGTTGTGACTTTACCTAAGTCAACTAAAAATAAGGCAATTAAAGACAACAAGAGAAAGGGAAAGGCGCATATTACTGCCGGTATTTGTCTTTCTTCAATATTTTTTACTAAAATTGTATTGTAGATGTTCATTGAATCATTTTGAGCACATAAAATTTGTTTATTATATTCTCTATTAACAGCACGATTTATATGCAAAATTTATGTTTAACTCTCTTTTATACTCGTTTGATTGAAATTTTAATATTGTTTAATATACTAACATTATGTGATATTTGATTGTAAATGTATTTTTAATCTTACTCATATGGGTTTATATAATCCTTGGTCATAGATGATGTCACATATGATGACTAATTATGATAGTCTTAGACTGTTTTTTTTTAAGAAAAGAGATCATGTTTTTTTAGTAGTGATTGTGCAGTGATGCAAATAATAATATCTTTTGTTTCTATGTCATATGATAGCATTTTATATGTTTTTTTATTCAAGGTAAAGGTATTAAGTCCAAACCAGTGAAGGGTGATAAGATACCTCCAATCCCAAAGAAACATAATGGTCGACCAAAAAAATTTCCTACCCTTCATGTACGAACCAGCCCACGTCCTCTATGTCAAGCTCTGAAGAGTATTGGATCATCTCAGCAAAACAGCCTGCGTGAGATAGGGTTCGAGCGATTGCGGTTCTTCAGTGTTGATGGGATTCCAGCTAGACTTGCGTATTTTGTTGTTGATGCATTTGATCCTGAATCGATGTCAATTCGTATTCCTAATGCTGAAATCCCGGTTACTGTCAATACAATTCATGATGCCACCGGGTTACCTTATGGAGGAAGAGACCTTTTGGAGGTCGAAGATCCGGTTTCCTCGCATGCTGTTATTGAAGAATGGCTGAAGATATATGGTCGTAACAACCTAACTGCCAATGATATCATGGAAAATATCATTTTAAATCAAGATGATGATCGTAAATTTCAGATTGATTTAATTATGTTGTTTTGCACTACCATGATTGAGTGCACCAAATCGGGTCTCATCAACATCAAACTTTTAAAGAGCCTTAACTTAGGTTCTGGACTTGGTAATCTGGATTGGTGCGGATTGATTCTGAAGAAACTTAAAACATGTAAAAAAAATGGGCTCTCAACAAATCTCGTCCCTTTACTGGTCCTGTGACTATATTGACGGTGCGATCTAACTTTATTTTATTTGTAATTGAGTACTTTTTCCATAAAAAGTTAGGTTTTCTTGTAAAATATATAACCAAGTCCATTATCGCAGTTAATTTACTTGGACGGAGTAGAGGTTGAAGGATTGCATAGAAATATTCGGCTTTTGCCGAGTTCTAGCTGGACATTGGGAAATATGAGAGTCCGTGAGGAAATTGAGATCCGCAACGGGGGTTTGGAAGGGGAAGGTTGGTTGATGGTAGGGAACAAGGTCATATCGTCACTAAACAGGTATCATTTTTATACTTTTTCTTAAATATTAGGTGTATATTATAGCACAAGGAGGTGTTTAACATATTTGCTTGAGTTACTTTAAAACATTGATAATTTTTTTATGTTTATTATCTTATGTATTGTATATGTATACAGATGTAATCTGTTTATATTTGTTTGGTGTGTCAAGGATAGAAATCATGCATTACTGCATATATTTATAGTCTCCTTTTTCATAATGTTTATCCCTGTTATTTTTTTTTATGTAGGAGTACAAAGACACTTTGGACAGTTACATTAAAAGGGTCATAGCTTTTAAGATTCTTTTTCGGAATACTATAAGGGATGCAAGTAATGAATATCCCGAAGACGAGGAATGGCCAGAGATTCAACAGGAGTTTGATGAATTATTCCAAAATATTGAATCGGGTGTTGATCCTAAGCAATCAGATAAAGTCCCTGATACTAGGGATAACCTTACCACCAAGACCACTGTTAAGGATCGTAAACAACCGGATGAAGCCAATAAAGAACCAGAGAAAATCGTTAATGAGGCATCTGAAGATGAAGCCTTCTGGTCTGATCCGGCGGTTACCGCTCAAATCATTGATCAGATGGATCAATTAGAAAAAAACAAAGAGGATAAGAAAGACACGTTGGAAATGGATTTTCCGTCATTCAGCTTGGGTCTAACCCAGTTATTTGATGAGGTTGCATCGAAGCATGATGGAGATGAACTAGACAATGTTCCTTTAGCCGATCGGCTAAATGAAATTAAATCAAAAACTCCGTTGGTTCGTAAGAAGAGAAAAATCACAAAGGCTGTTTTGGCCAAATCTCTTTAAGTTAATCGTATTGTTGATGTGTATCAAAAAACAACGGCTTTAGAGGAAAAGATATGGCGATATCTGTTTGGAGGAATCGATACAGACAAGTAAGCATATTTTAATATATTTTGTACAATGTAATTCAATTAAATTTAATCTTAAGTATGTTACTTGTTTCTGTTATATTCGTTATGCATGCCAAATTAAAATATATGCTTATATGTTCATAGCTTTATATATTGCCAAGGTGATTTAGTATGTTGTAACAAATGCATTGCAGCAAAGTTTGATATTGGTGATTCTTTATTTCCTTTATGTAGTAAAATCATTTTTTGTACGAAAGAAGGCGTTCGAATGGATTTTGAGTGTTTTGAGTCGTTGGAGGTCGAAAGTTGGCTGGTGAATGGTGTTATTGATTGTTGGGCTGTTGTGTTGAACCATGAGGAGGCATTTAGATCTGCTGAGTCTCCCCACATCCTATTCTGCACGACAGATGTAGTAGTAAGTTTATTTTGCACATTTACTTTCTATTTGTAAATGTTAATTTTTATGAATTTTAATGTTGAACTGTAATTATCATGTAGTCTCTAGGGATGCTCCAGGAGGGGCTAATGACTGATGATGCGAAGTTAGATGTATTCAAGCAAAACATCTCACGTATTATTCACAGTCATGCTCAGCAATCAAACATTAGTGATTTTGATTTCGTCTTCTTCCCTGTACATGATGTCAACCATTTCTACCTAGTTTGTTTTGATCTTTCCAGCCCATCCCTTATTGTGATAGATAACATATCACCCGATAGTTCCAAGGTCTAATTCCTAGATGGATCTATCGCATTGGTGGTTGAGAACCGAGATGGAAGCATTTCCACCCTTGTTAAGGATGAGACTCCCACTATTGTTAAATACGTAAGCAAACTTTTTAATTTTATAGTATGTTGTCTCTTTATGTTTGAAGTTGACAGATTTTAATTGGTTCTATTTTTTAATATTAATCTTTGTAGCGTTCAATATTTGCAAAATATTTGGAGTCTGTTGGTCATCCATCTGGTGTGAAGATGAAAGATGCACAGATAATTAAGCCCGTGCTTAGTTGGGCAACAAAGAAAAACTTCGATGACTGTGGCATCTTCTTGATGAGGCATATGGAAACATTCAAAGGGATGTCAAGGGATTGGGTCAATGTTTTCGAGGAAGAGGGGAGGAGACAGAAAACGCAGATTATGAGATTGCGATGCAAGTATGCTGCCAAGATTCTTCTATCCGAGGTTAATGTTTATAGGCATCAAGTGATCAAGTGTGCTGAGCGAATTTGGGAGGAAACTCAAGCGATGAAGGCGATCGCTAGAAGCAATAAAAAAGCATCTTCCAAGAAAGCTGCCACACGAAAGCAAGACAAGGATGTTGTGAAACACAAAAAATGATTATATGTTAAGAAATGGTTAGGTAGATGTTTTGGGGATTTGTCATATCCTTATGTTGAACTTTATCGTGAAATAACATTTGTTTTCAATTTTGAATCCTGTTGAATATTCCAAGTGTTAAATATCTTTTGTTTTGTTTTATCGGAATAGTTAATTAATTGTGTTAGCTGTTTATAAGTTATCCTATTTCAACATTTGTTTTGTTATGATTTTTATTTTAATATTTGCTAGGCTAGGGATATTTTAATGGATTACTATATATGTTGTTAAATTAATGCCATTCGTAAATGCATAAATGCATAATTTTTTTGTGCATAATTGCATAATGTGTGGATGTCTGAATAAATAGAAAACTTATGTATAATCATAAGTTTTATCAATGTATATTCATTCATGTATAAATCAAACTAAATGGTAATACCACATCCAAGTAAACAATATATAAATTAAACATCAAACTTAAGTTAACGTTTGGTTTCCACATCATTCACTCTTTCAAATCCAATTTTTTTGTGCATACAAAGATTCATTAACTTAATTCACCCAAATTTTGTCAACTCATATCTATGTAGCCTTTCTTGGTGGTCTCCCGCGTTTATTCTTGTTGAGATCTTCATTTTTGTTGATGTTTTTTGGGTTTAAGTCACAATTTCTTGAATCATGATTCACAAACTCATTGCACATATTGCAATGTCTTAACTTTTTCTTGGATTTGTTGACAGCCTTTTCTCCCGGTCCTATCATTCTCTTGTTGGTACCACAACCCTTATTCCGCGCGCCTTGTGGTACAGTAACTGTCACCTTATCGGTGATTCAGTATCAAAAAAGGTCTTGAATACTTCCCTTGCTGTTTTTCACCGGTTCATCTGGAAACTTTTTATCTATTTCTTCTTCCATTTTTCTTAGTTGATTCACAAACAACCTCATCTCACAGACATCCCCCCTTAACCTTGCAGCACACTTCTCCACAATACTCACTGCTTTACAAAATAATTCTTCACGTTCATCCTTCACCCCCGTATTAGAACCATGCATCAATGCATATTTCTCAGAAAGTGCATCTTGTCTCCATCGATTCAGAACATATTTACTTGGTCTGGTATCAATCCCCATATACTTTAGCACACAATATGTGTCTGCACAAATACCCAATCCTCTTAAAATTTAGACAAGAGCAGTCCATCTCTTCGCCACTCATATTTATAGTAACCTGATCAATGTCAAATAAAAGATATTTATTTATATATTCAATTGTGGTAAGATGTAGTATCATAATATTTGATGATTTAAGAATATAGTTCTGATTCATTAATACCTTAAAATCCTCCATGGAGTTCAAAATTTTATCCTTATGCGTCACCGTGAATTCGTCGATACCATCTTTGTTGTTGAAATTTTTAATTGCACACGTCATGTCACCCTTCAAGATTTCCTTCCTCACTTCTAGAAATATTTCACGCGTATATACATTTGCTGCGTACATTTCCAATTTTAGATTGGTCTTAAAACATGGTCTGCTATCCTTTGTTGCATGATCAAGTTTTTTCTGCTTGTATCGTTGTTCATCCATAGCAGCCTCAAAACTAACCATGAATTGTAAAAACGTGTTTTCTGGATTAGCATATATTCTAAAAAATGCGTTTGCGCTCTCTGATCTTGATGTTGTTTTCATCAAACAACATATGGGGAGATCTCTGAAGAATCCTGGAATCCACCGTTCTCTTATATCATACATATCTTGCAACCACTTGTTGTCATGCAACTTGAAGTCATCCACAATCTTTATCCATCCAGTCTCAAATTGAGATGGTGTGAGATTTGTGTTCCATACTATTTTGTTGATACGCTTTCTCAGATCCGTATTTGCTAAGACATCTCCTGAAATCTGTTTATGTTGGACAATATATTATTATTAAATAATTTACCCAAATACATCATCTAAAAGTAATATTATTTACCTTTATTGGCAACTTGTCCATTATATGCCACATGCATAATCTGTGTGATGATTCTGGTAAGACTGCCTCAAGTGCTACTTTTACTGCAGGATCTTGATCGGTAAGAACCAGCTTAGGCTGCTTGTTGTGAGCGTATTTGAATGCTTCTAAAATCCATTTGTATGATTCAATGTTTTCCCTCTCAATCAAAGCTCCTCCAAATGTAACGCTTTTTGTGTGGTGATCAACTCCTGTGAATGGTACAAACACCATCTTGTACCTTCATCATCAACCAAATTCTAAATTATTCATTTAAGAATATTAACCAAAATAAATTACATTAAAAGTATGAATGATATTAGTTATACCTGTTCATACGGTACGTTGCATCAAATGCAAGTACATCTCCAAATGCTTCGTAATTTGTTTGTGCTATTTCATCCGCCCAAAACAATGAAACCAATTCATTTTTTTCCGTTTTGAAGTCATATGCATATTTTGGATTATTTTTTTTTCTTTTTTCCATTCTGTTTATTAACATTTGGGCATCTCTTGATCCAATGTAAACGTTCATATCCCTTCTAATGTTTCTGAAATCTTCAACATTCCCATTCACCTGGCTATGTCCACCACTAGACAATGATCTAATTCTGTAAGCAATACTTGGTCCTATATTACTAGTTGACAGTTTAAGGATATACCTTTTCTCAGCGTATTGCAGCTTTCTTCTTGCCTTACTAAAGTACTTTTTATCATCGTCCAACAGTTCGTGATTATGTGCCTCTACAAAGTCATATACGCAATAATTTGTTGTTCCCGGCATGACTCTAAACTTCACACTTGCTTGGCAATTTGTAACTTTAAAGTTGCTCATACGTTTTGAACATCCTCCTTGCTTTTGTTCTAGTGTGTCATATGGAACTGACTTTGACTTTCCATATTTATTACATACGATGTAACGATGGGTGATCTCTCCTTTATCTCGTTTCACTGTCCCCCTTCTTGTTGAAAAACCCGCATTATCTGAATAGCGGTCATACATCTTCTTTGCATCCTCGTAACAAGAGTAAATATCACCAACAACTGGCTTCAGTTCTTCTGGTACTATAGGGATCCAATATGTCGATCCATTAGGTGAGTGAATAATGGTTACGTCACTTTCTTCGTTAGCTTGCTGATCTGCTATAACTAAAAATTTAGAAGTCATATAATGACGCACATTTCATTATTATTATAGTGTGTAATAAACAATATATATAAATAAAAATAGTGATATATTTTTGTGATATGAATAATCTACATTTAATCATCAAATATATATAAAATTAGCATTCTAACTTTTTCGGAAACATCACACCCATTTATACATTATTAAACAATAGTGATAAGTTAATTCAATTCATGCTATCAACTAATCAACTCTTCTAATAATTTTTAAATCTTTCATTTTATGTGTTAAATAAACATTTAAATATTAGTGATTAGTTTTCCATCAGTGTTGGTATGATCAATTTTTGATTATGTGCATCATATAATCACAATCCCCATTTTTTGGTTATGTGCATATATGAATATTTTATGAACACTTCTTTTTTACAGTGTTAGGCTTATACTCACAATCAGATTTACTAGCCCTGAATTGTAAATTTTATAGATCTTTATCCCAACTGATAATTTACATCGGATCTTACTCTAATTTCAGTACCCATATTATCGAATGATGCAATTACTTTTTGATTTATTAAGAATACCTGGTTCATCACAGTTAATTAATGTCTCTATTGTTGCATCAACCTGTCTTCTATCTTCATGATCTTCCATATCGCAATCGACATCTCCTTCTTCAATTGAATCCGTCATTACTCCTTTTGCTTTATCCTGATAAGCTGATTCCATCTCTCGTAACCTTTGATTTGAAGTTCCTGATTTCTGTTTCTGGTTTATTTCAATTAAACCCACGTATCGACCTGCAAATTTATGAAATATTCAATTGTTGTTTTCATCTGATTACATATTCTATAAAACCACAATAATACTTACAAATCACGTATTTCACAATCCTCCTAATCTCGCATCAGATTCAATTTGATTCTTTAGTTGTTAAATCAGAACCCAAATCTCAAAAATCGTGGCCATCAAAGTGAAAAACCTTCCGATGCATTCAGAGAAAATGGAGGGAACAGTTGATTCTAAAACCCACTAACTATGATTAGTTCTAGAAATTACAGAATTACCCTTTTTGGATTTATTGGTTATATTTAAAATATTAATATTTTAAAATTTCCTGATTGGTGGGTTTTAGTTTCTTTAGTTTTTTCCAAAATATTGGTTTCCTATATATATATATATATATATATATATATATATATATATATATATATATATATATATATATATACTAGTCAGGATCCCGCGCGATGCGGCGGCGGCGGAGGCGTCAATATGTAACTAAGATTTGTAGAACCACCACCACTACCACCAATCTAAGCCCTTGATGCTTCAACGGTCCTTAAACTCAACCATTCATTTCATTATTTTTTTAAATAGTATAATAATTTGTATCTATGTTTTTATGAGATAGGAAGAGATAAGTATGTGTTACTCAACGCGTTACGACAGTTGTTTAAGTTAAAATCGTGTATAACTGCATATAACCTACATGTATATTTTTGGGCTTGCAAAAGCAGCCCATATCTCGAAAATAAAGAACTAAAAACAGTCACATAGTACACCCATGTGTTAAACAAAGGGATTACCATCAATCAGGATGAAATATATGATTACATAAAACTTAAACATCAATCAACACTTGAATTACTCAAACATACATTTATATTTCAAACATTACAATATAATAAGTTTATGATTCACGGTGATCGTCATTTTTCAGCTCCATTGCTCACCTTAATTTCCAAAAGCCTCTCCACAGGCTGCCTGCATATCGGGCAACGGTTTGTCTGAAACCTCAATACTTTAGCACACCCACTACACATACACTGTAACCAAACCAACAAACTTCATTACCGTCATATACATCACAAAACAAAGCAAACGTGTTCGACTAAAGATCAAGAACTTTATTACCATGTGACGGCAAGGAAGGACTGTAGTGTCCCGAGGTTCTGATAAGCAAATAACACATTCTTTACCAGGATCATTCCCATCAAAATCAGCACCATCTACTGAATTACCAATTCCATAAATCTCCTGCAATTCATATCTCATTCCATTGACCCACAAAATCTGTTTGACTACTCTAACTTGATATTCTACCTTATCTTTCTCAAACATTGCTTGGGTTATTTGGGAATTTGTAGATTTAGCATTTGTTGTCCCGTCTTCTGATACATATGGAGTTGCTTCTGCCTTAATTGCTAAAGGATATACCCCTGTTTCACTGACTTTTAGTAGCTCTGATTCCTCAAATGCTGCGAGGTCGATACCAGTCCCAGATTCTTGTCTGAATTTCTGGCCCAAACCTTGTTGGAAGCCCACTGTCATTGGTGGAAGTACGTCTTCTTTTGTTGGACTGATGTTACAATCTTCCCCTTCTTTTGCAAAGAAATACAGGGTAATGCTGTGAATAATATAACAGAAAAACAAAACAAAAGGTGTCGTTAAGGATTTGCTATATTTTGATTTAGCAGCTGCAACTGTAAATTGTTATCCTGTAAGTTATGCAACCTTCATACATGCTTCATGAGATGGAAAACATATACAAGGTGTTCATATCAAAATGGTTATTTGAGTGTTCTGTTAAAAGGTGAAAATATCCCAAGTAACATATTGTAACATTTATATACTGATAAGCCTTTTGGGTGAAAACTTTCTGATATGCTTGCTTTCTTTCAATATAAGAATCCTAATTTGCTTTTGATGCACCACTAAATGTCTAAGTTGAATGGTCATTGGCCTACATGTTATACTTTGAGTGACCCTATTAATATTTACTTTAATATTCATGATATTTTATTGAAAAAAAAAGTCATCACCATGTTAAAGCAAAGCTGTCAACAAAGAGACCATACTCACAAGATGAGCAACAACCAAGCTCAAACAAACCTCAGTGCAAACTAACAACAACAAACCTCTAGTTGGGGACCCGCGTAATGCGGCGGCAATGACAATTTACAACGCGGTACTCGTTTTTTGTTAGTAAATGTACTCACACGATGTGTACTATAACATATATGTGTAGTACAAAAAGAGAAAAAAATAAGAAAAGGTAATTGCATTTTCCCAATCTATTAGTAGACCGTTATTGTCAACACAAAATTATATAAAAATTAAGCTTGTTGTGTTTTCATGTATGGCTGGCTTCTCACTCTTGGATTTCTCCACTTTGGGTAAGAAACATAGAAATTTATCGCCATTTTTCTTTGGCATGACCACCGATTCTTGATCGTCATCCTGCAGAATAGAAGATTCACACGTATATTATTGGGTAACAGGTTAGAACAGCTTCAGGGCAAATGTGTAGTTTTTAGTGTGGGTTCAAACGGATGGGCGAGCCCTTTGACAGTTTATTGTCTAGATTTATAAATATATTTATTAACCAAGAATGATAAAAGCTACATTGCTAGAATGAAACTTGGAATTTTTATGAAGTGGTTTATATGTTTTAAGCATCCAATCTTTCAACGTGTTTTGACCCCGGCTGACCAAGTTGACCAAAAAATTTACCCATTGGAGATAATGTACAATCCAAATCAATCCCTCTTACGGGGTTAAAATAGCCACCTCTAACGGACTGTGTCTTTGAGATTTAATATGATGCCTACTTACACTGATAAGCATAAATCCAAGTGTTTATAAGTACAATTACCACAACGAATCACCAACTACTATGTCGCTATTGTACGAAGCTCTAGCATATAAATTTAGTTCAATGCTAACCAATAGTAAGATTGGCCTAATAAATTATTCTCTGTTTCTTCATATCTTATTTCAAATCATTGAAACATTAATTAATTGAAAAGAATAACTATAGCATGTCCAAAACTCAGTAAGATGTTTTAATGTTAAGAGTATAATAAAAAATGAATATTTATCATATGTTCAATCATTGGAAAAATAAAAATAACCTTTCAATGTGCTGATGTGTTGAGAAATAAAGTCCAAACAGCTAGCAATTGTATGAGTGATTGGTGTATCCTGTCAGTGCTTAACTTGAGACATGGATCTAGGGTTAAAGAGAGTTGGCTCTAATTTAGTCGAATCTGAGATCAGGGAACTTATGGATGCTGTATGTTATTTTATTCTTGCTTCCATAAAGAAACAAATGACTTGCATTATATAAATAATCACATACAGAGTTTGAATTTTGAGTTAATAACAGGCTGATATTGATGGCAATGGCACAATAGAATATGGTGAATTTATTGCAGCAACTGTGCACATGAACAAGATAGAGAGAGAGGAAAACCTGCTTGCAGCCTTTAGATTTTTAGATAAAGATGGAAGTGAGTACATAACCAAAAGGTATAAGCTCGGCCCTAATTAACCAAAAGGTTAGTATCATTTAAACTATATTGTGCTTCTTTTGTATGGAATTTTAACTACTTTGTTTTCTGCAATGATATCATTATAAGAATCAAGAAATCTTGAGGGTGACATTCTTTAGAATGTCATAAAAACAAGAAATTACACATGGGTAACACTTTGTAACTTTTGAAGTCTTAATGGTGTGTCCAAACTTAAAAGCTCAAGAAACTTGGCAATTGTTATAAAAGATTAACAAAATTGCAGTCTTGAAGGTGTACCTTTCCCAGAAGGCCAAGTTTTCCTAGTAAATTAAATGATAAGTTGTTGTCCCCATATGGAGAATCTTGTTGTGAAGCCATCTGTGAGTTTGAATAACTCTTCGTCTCTGATGCAACGCTTGGAGAAGACAATACTCGGGTGTTCCTTAAACTTGGAGGTGGTGTTGTGCTTTTCTTTTCCTGCAATGAAACATTGCACTACATTCAAGATTTCAAGGTCAACTGACTCTGATCACTCTTCAAATAGCTTGCAGAACAGTATATAAAGTGCTGTTGGATCATGATAAGGCTGGTGCAACTAAAATCACTTCATAGTCATCTTTTGGTACTACATTCAAAGGCTTCCGAAGCTGAGAAGAGATCTTCCGAGAGTCTGAAGGACAGCTTCCGAAGACAAAGTCTGAAAGAACTTCCGAAGACAAAGTCTGATGAAAGAGCTTCCGAAGACAAAGTATGAAAGAGCTTCCGAAGACAAAGTCTGAAAGAACTTCCGAAGACAAAGTCTGATGAAAGAGCTTCCGAAGACAAAGTCTGAAAGAGCTTCCGAAGACAAAGTCTGAAAGAGCTTCCGAAGACAAAGTCTGAAAGAGCTTCGAAGACAAAGTCTGATGAAAGAGCTGAAGACAAAGTCTGCTTCCGAAGACAAAGAAGACTCCAAGCCTCGGAAGAAGCAGTTTTCCAAAGTACAAGTGCCTTCGAAAGAAGTTATTCTTCCGAAGTACTTTATCCTTCGGAAGACATTGCTATGTCCAGCAGATAAAAGTATGGTCCCTGACAGTCCGCTGCAGTCCTCTGATACAGCATGGCATCTTCCTAAAGAGCCATGTTGTTGACCATACTTTATTCTACTGTTCACCTTTTTATGATAGTACATGTTACCAACTTTAGTTGGTGACAAAAGGTAAGTCAGGGACATGTCCTGACTACCAACTCTCAGGCAAAATGTCTGAAAGACCTCACCTAGAGTCTTGTAGTATAGATGTAAGGTTAGAGGTGTCCAGCTGGAATCAAAGTATTTCCGGCTGTAGGTAGTATTATATATATCTTCTCCCTGTAACTCTTCATGTAAGTGATTTTGAGTCCAAGTGTCTTGTAATCCTTTGAGTTGAGAAGCAATATATAAAAGTTCCTTGAAAATTTACCTGTTGTGTTAAATTTTCTTACTGCTTGTTACTTGTTATATTGTGATCAACTCTTCATAGACTGCTTGCCGAGTGTTGATTCACAGTGAGTTGAGAGAAAAACCACCCGAAATCCGATCCTGCAATTGGTATCAGAGCTTCAGGCTCTTGATTGTGAGATCTTACCATCCTAATCAACCTGTTTTTCACTCCTCACCATAATCCACTCACTCAAATGGCTGCTCTCTCCAAGGCTGATATGGAAACTGGTACCTTGACCAAGTCCCCTATGATCACCCCTGAAGACTTTGACACATGGTGTATCAGGATGGAAGGCTTCATCAAGTGTCAAGACTCAAGGATGTGGGACTCCATTGTCAATAGTCCTTTCATACCAAGCACTACATCTGCCACTGGTAATCGCATCATTCCAAAAGATGTTGATGATTATTCAGAGGAAGATAGGAAGAGAATAGAGCTAGATCAAAGGGCTATGACTTGTCTCCAAACTTCTCTCCCCAACTCCGTCTACAGACGCTTCAAGAAGTGCAAGACTGCTAAAGATTTATGGGAAGCTTTGAAGCTGATGTATGAGGGATCCAAGGAAACTCAAGAGAACAAGAAAGATCTCTTGAAGCAGCAGTTTGAGAACTTTACTTTCAAGGCTGGTGAGACCTTGACTCAACAATACTTCAGGTATGTTGAGCTAGTAGATACTCTGGCGGATATTGGAGTAGCTCTTGAGAACAGAGACATAGTTAGGAAGTTCATGTCTTCTCTTCCTAAACTATGGACTCACTACTGTGTTGTCATCAAGAGAACTTCGGACCTTAAGACTCTTTCTCTCACAGAGTTGTATGGTATCCTAAGTGCATTTCAGATGGAGATGAACATGCAGAACTCCTCTGACCACTCCAATAACCAACAGAGTTCAGCCCTTCATGTGGTTGAAAGGGAAAGCATGGAACCACAACATCAGTTGCTATGCTACCCTGACAACTCACATACTGGACCCTTCATCACTCTACCTGAGACTCCAAAGTCTCAAAAGGTTCAACACAACTCCTTTCAGGATAGTTGTGCCTTTGTCTCTGGAAGTGGACACTCTGGTGATTTTCAATACTGCTTTGATGATCTTGAGTGCTTCAGTCCAGATGATGTGGAGTATATGGACATTGTCCAGCAGATGGCTCTTTTAACTTACAGAGCGAAGAAGTTGTTCAAGAGAACTGGAAGGCAGTTCCCTCAAAACCCAGTCAACAGCAAGTTTGGGTTTGATAAGAGCAAAGCAAGGTGCTACAACTGCAACCAACTTGGTCACTTTGCTAGGGAATGCAAGGCTCCCAAGAACAACCCGGGAACCCCACAGGCCTCCACACATCCCACTGCTCCCAAGCATGAAGAAAAGTCAACTGAAACAGCTGCTGTTGCTCAGGAAGTTGACTGGAGCTTCATGGTACAGGATGTGACTCCCGCTCAAGCACTCATGGCCAGAACAGATGATGATCAGGTAATGAACATCTTTGTACTGCTGCCTGTATTGCTAAAGTTAAATTGTATAAGGATTACATTTCGGAAATCAGATCTGAGGTTGAGTCTTTAAATGTGCTAAAATCTGACTTTAAAAGAGCTGAATCTGACTATCAAAGGAAAATTGATGAGTTAGAGAAAACTGTGTCTCTTTTGAAACATGAAAAGACTAACTACAAGACTCAAATCAAAGATCTGATCTCCAAACTTTCTGAAGTTCAAGCCCAGTTAGTCACAGCTGAGGCTCAGGCCAGGAAGCAAGCTATTGCTGAGCAAAGCTTCCAAACTATTCTTGCATCAACCTCTCATTCCAAAATGTTTTATCAAAACAAAGAAGGGTTGGGAACCAGTGAAATAGCTCCACCACACTCTTATGAGTCTATTAGACTACCTAGATGTGGTACTGAAGAGCAAGAGGTTCCAACTGCTGACCCTTCTCCATTGGAACTAGAGGATGAAGCAAAAATAGTGGCCTTCACAGGGGAGAAACAGGAGGATACACCCATCTCCACCTGTGATGACCAAATCCTGACCACCAAGGCAAGAAGAAGCAGAGCTAAAGCTGCTAGAAGGACTGCTAAGAAGGTTGCAGAGTCCAAGCTTAAGTTTGACCCTAAGCAAAAGGGTGTCTTCATTTCTGCCGGATTTCAAGTGGTAGGTACTCCTGATCCAGGAAAGGAGTGTAGTACCAGCACTCCTGTCCTACTGAAGGATCAGAAGTCAAAAGGGAAAGTTGCTGATGAAGAGAAGAAACCCAAGAAACAGCAACCTGTAAGTTCCCAGAAGACTAACATTGCATGCATAATGTGTGGTCTGCACAACCACATGGCTAAAGATTGTTACTACAATCCAGCAAGCACACATTATGCAAATAATGTTAGAAAAGAAGTAGTCAGAGAAGGTTTCTCAGTTGGACCACTTCAAAAGGTCCAAATGATGAAAAAGGGAAAGTTGGTCTCGGAAGCCAAGTTGCTTTCGGAAGAAACTACTTCTTCCGAAGGGAAAATGGCTTCGGAAGCCAAACCTTCTAAGGTTCGTAAGAACAAGAAGGCTCCCTTGAAACCATCTCAGAAGAAGACTACTTCGGAAGAAAAGGTGGTGAAGGCTTCTTCCGAAAAGAGAGAAGCTTCGGAAGAAGACCATGCTGCAAAAGCTTCAACAAGCTCATCCTCAAAGATCAACCAAAGGATGGATTGGAAGATCAAGGAAGATGCTGCAGCCCAAACCTCTTCTTCAACAATGACCTCTATTGAACCCCATTGCATATCTTTTGGTTCAATTATGTCACTATCTTTGGAAGAGCCCGAGACCTGCAAGGCTTGGGCTTCCAAACAAAACTAACCATCTCATCTTATGTGCAGGGACATCATTTGACAAGAACAACAATATCTGGATTGTAGATAGTGGATGCTCCAGGCACATGACAGGGAACAGATCTCTCCTTCAACAATTCCAGAACTTTGATGGAGGGCCTGTCCAATTTGGAGGTGAGGCGAGGATTTCTGGCAGAGGAAGTATATCCAATGGCAGAATAAACATTGACAAAGTTCACTTTGTCAAACAGCTTGAACACAATCTGTTAAGTGTTTCTCAATTCTGTGACCAGAAGCATCAGATGCTTTTCACAGAACATGAGTGCATTATCCTCAGACCAGGGATGACAATTCCTCCGGAATTGGTGCTTCTCAGATCTCCCAGGAAAGGGGATATGTACAAGCTAGATATGAACAATGCTTCTCCTATGGGTGAAGTATCATGCTTTCTTTCCAAAGCTGATAGTGATGAGTCAACACTATGGCATAAACGCATGTGTCATGTGAATTTTAAAACAATGAATAAATTGGCTAAAAATAACTTGGTACATGGTTTGCCTAAAAAGGAATTTTTCTGCAAAGATAACTGTGTTGCATGCCTGAAAGGGAAACAACACAGATCATCTCATAAATCCAAATGTGTTAACTCTATCACTACTCCATTACACTTATTGCACATGGATCTCTTTGGTCCCACAAGTATAATGAGCATTGGAAGGAAATCATACTGCCTTGTGATCGTTGATGATTTTACAAGATTTACATGGGTATTCTTTTTAAGAAGTAAAGATGAAACTGCTGAAACTTTAAAATCTTTTATTCTTAAAATAGAAAATCAAATTGATCACAAGGTTAAGATTATTAGAAGTGATCAAGGGACTGAGTTTAAGAACTTCGTTCTTGACTCATTCTGTGACTCAAAAGGGATTGCCAGACAATATAGTGCTCCCAGAACTCCTCAACAAAACGGTGTTGCTGAGAGGAGGAACAGGACACTTATTGAGGCTGCTCGGACCATGTTAGCTGATTCAAAGCTGCCTCTAACATTCTGGGCAGAGGCAGTCAGCACTGCATGCTATGTGCAGAACAGGGTTCTTGTAGTGAAGCCCCATGGAAAAACCCCTTATGAGTTATGGAACAAGAGGCCACCGTTCATTGGCTTTCTAAGGTCCTTTGGCTGCAGGTGTACCATACTTAACACAAAGGACAACTTGGCAAAGTTTGCTGAGAAGTCGGATGATGCTATCTTTATTGGATACTCTTCTAGCTCAAAGCTTATAGAGTATACAATATCAAGAATCAACAATTTGAGGAGTCATCCAACATAGTTGTTAATGAGCACACTCCTTGTGTTAGGGGGAATGGACCTGAGTATATCTTTGATTTAGAATTGTTTCCAAACTATTCTAAACCATCTTGTGAGAATGTTTCAGCTGGAACAGGTGCTCAAAGTGATGCTGATGCTGATGCAGGTCAACTATATGAGCTTCCCAGACCTATTCCAAATTCTCCAAGAGCTGAAGGGCAACAAGCTTCAACTATTCACAGATCTGACAGTGTAACTATCTCCAGAAATAGTGAAGCTTCAACAAGTGAATCACTTGATCAACCTCAAAGTTCCTCAGGTGATCCATTACAACACCAGGTTGAGGGAAGTGGTATTCTGAAGGAACAGGCAACTGTTAATACTACTTCACAACCAACCATTGATGATGTTTCTCAATCATTCAATCAGTCCTCATTGAATGACTCTGAAACAGCAGTTGGACAGAGTGATCCAGTTCCTGATCAGAATATGTCTAACCTAGACTTATCTCTGCAACTGGAAGTGATTCCTCGTCTTAGGATTCACAACACTCATCCAACTGAGAACATCATAGGGAATGTCTCTGAGGGTGTGAGAACAAGAGGACAAACTCATCATGGGAATGTCTGCTTGTACTCATGCTTCCTGTCTCAGATGGAACCAAAGAAGGTAGAAGATGCCTTAAAGGATAGTAGTTGGGTTGAATCGATGCAGGAGGAGCTGCTTCAATTCAGAAGACAAAAGGTCTGGAATCTATGCCCACTACCATCTGGTCAAGTACCCATAGGCACAAAATGGGTATTCAGGAACAAGAAAGATGATAGAGGCTTGATTATCAAGAACAAGGCAAGACTAGTAGTTCAAGGATACACCCAGGAGGAAGGAATTGATTATACTGATGTCTTTGCACCTGTTGCAAGACTTGAGGCAGTTAGGATCTTCCTTGCTTATGCTGCATCCAAGAACTTCACAGTCTACCAACTTGATGTCAAGTGTGCTTTTCTATATGGGGATATAGATAGGGAAATCTATGTGTGTCAACCTCCAGGATTTGAAGACCCACAGCACCCCAACTATGTGTGCAAGCTGGATAAAGCTCTATATGGGCTGCACCAAGCACCTAGGCTGTGGTATGAGACCTTGTCTCAGTTTCTCCTGAAGAATGGATACACTAGAGGTACCATTGACAAGACTCTTTTCATCAGAAAGAGTGGAAAAGACATTTTGCTTGTACAAGTCTATGTTGATGACATCATATTTGGTTCTTCAAACGACCAAATGTGCAAGGACTTTGAAAGCATTATGAAGCAGAAGTTTGAGATGAGTTCCATGGGAAAAATGGACTTTTTCCTTGGAATCCAGGTGAAACAGATGAAGGAAGGGTTCTTCATAAGTCAATCTAAGTATGTCTCAGACATCTTAGAAAGATTTGAAATGAAGAACTGTAAACCAGCCAAGACACCCATACCCAGAAACCATAATCTTTGCCCTGACCTTGAGGGGGAGGATACTGATCAACATCAGTATAGAGCAATTATTGGTTCTCTGATGTATCTCACTGCAAGTAGACCAGATATCATGTTTGCCACATGCATTTGTGCAAGATATCAGGCTGCTCCAAAGGTGTCTCACCTAGCTGCTGCAAAGAGAATCCTCAGATACCTCAAAGGAGCACCTAAACTAGGTCTCTGGTATCCAAGAAATAGTGATTTCAATCTCTATGGATACTCTGACAGTGACTATGGTGGCTGCAACATTGACAAGAAATCAACATCAGGAGGATGTCAATTTCTTGGTGGAAGGATTATCTCATGGCAATGCAAGAAACAATCCTGTGTCTCTACATCAACTGCTGAAGCTGAATACATTGCTGCTGCTAGCTGCTGTGCTCAACTGCTATGGATTCAAAATCAGATGTTAGACTATGGGTTCAACTTCATGACTACTCCTATCCATATTGACAACAACAGTGCTATCTCCATTACTGAGAATCCGGTGAAGCACTCCAAGACAAAACACATTGATATCAGGTATCATTTCATTAGAGATATTCATGAGAAACAGCTGATAAAGTTAATCAAAGTTGACTCAAATGAACAATATGCTGATTTGTTCACAAAGGCATTTGATGAAAAAGATTTAAGTATCTCATATCAGCAATTGGGATGATAAACATTGAATAACTACCTCTTTTGAAGACCTTTTAAATGAGTAATGTCTTGTGTCAATACAATTTAAGCCCTGTTACAAAAGATCTTTAAATTATTCCAAGTATAAATTCCTTCCGAAGAGGAATTAACTCTCGGAAGATATTCTTGAATATCTTCCGAAGCCAAATTCCTCATTGGAAATTTCTTCTCGGAAGAGTTTTTGGTCTCGGAAGAAGCGATTGATTTTATATCAGATCTACTTCCGAAACTTATACAACTCTCCATTCGGAAAGACAACTTTACCTTCGGAAGCAATGCCTGCTTAAGAAGATAAAGTGCCTTCAAAGGACAATTTTACCTTCGGAACAATATCAGCTTCGGAAGAGAAATTGCCTTCGAAGAAAATTACCTTCGGAAATGTTTTACCCTCGGAAGTAAAGGTTTTTATATGTAACGGATATCTTTTGGGCCCCACTCTGTAAAAAGTAAAGATTTTGTTGATAATGTCAGATTATTTAAAATTATCCTTGCCGCCATCATCATTTCTCCGCCGTAAACCACCATACCACCCACAGTAACCCAAACAGTTACCCTATTCCACCACTACCACTATTCACCCTTTTTAAATAATCTTGACTCATCAATTTCATCTTCTTTTACCACTTTACAGCCCTAACTGTTCCCTTCACTGTCAAACCCTCAATTTCACTCAAAATTTCAAGCTTACCTTTTCTCCAATGGCGCTAAACCCTCAGCACAACCAAGTCGCATTACTTGACTCGTCAAGGGATGCCGACTTCACCCAAATCATCACCTTTCTCACCGAATCCACCTACCTCACTGCACTCACAGTTAACCCAACCGTATACTCCAACCATATGTCAGAATTTGGAGCAACGGAGAAACTACAGTGATGAATGGGGTTCGAGTCCTGAGAACCAGAGTTTGTGGCCAAGAGTTGGTCATCAATGAACAGATCATCAGGGCATCTCGAGCTTCACGATGATGGGGCTCCTACTGAGTTCCCCAAGGAAGACTTGGAAGGCACCTATATCCTCATGGGATATGGAGGCGATGTCAGCAGGTCTACAGTATACAAGTTCAACTTCTCTTACCATTGGAAGTTCCTGCTGCACATTGTTTTGCACTGCCTCTCCAACAAATCAGGGGGTTGGGATCAAATCCCATATGAACTAGGATGCCTAGTTCATGGGTTGGTGAGAGGCCTCAGATTCAACTACTCACGATTTGTGTTGAACAACCTAATCGCCAATCTCAGCAGGGATACATTCTTCATGTATCCCCGATTTCTTCAACACATAATCAACTGTGAGATGGAACCAAGCAAGCTTGTCTGCGCAGCTGCTCTTCCTGTTCCACACATGAGGCCTACCATCTTCAAGACACTGAAGAAGATGTCCACCAACTTCACTGGACGGTACACTCCATTACCTCCAGAGATGACTGAGCGCATAGCTCCTGGTGACATCCCTGTTCTCCCCACAGGTGATGAACCCACACCAGCAACATCCACCACAATACCAAAAGCCTCTTTACCCATCAAAGCTACATATCAGAGACGCCCCAAACGAACCTTGTTCAATCTACTCTGATTGAACAAGCTCCTCCTGTTCACACCGAAAGGACTAGAGTGGAATCATGGGCTCCCACTCAGTCCGAGGTCACACCATCCTTCACATTTGACCTCAATGTGGGTTTTGAGTCTCCTCAGTCTCAAACCCCTGAGCCCGAACCCCAAGCCTTTAGCCCACAGGGTGAGTCTCTACACTCCCCTGTGCAGCTTTCTAGGGACAGCCCCACCATAGGCTCAATGCCTGTAGACATTGATCAAGGTCCCGGGTCAGTAGGACTAACCACCCTCTCTTTCACTGACCTTTTACTCCGAACTGATGAAGAGATTACATCTCTCCATGGCCATGAAGTTGATCTACAACACCCACTGAGAGATCAACAGAGCCAAGAGGGATCCCTTGTCTCTAGCCCCCATCAGAAGCCTGCTACTGAGGTGAGTCCCACTGATGTGGAGGGGACTCATGTAGACTCAGCTGCCACTACTCAGAGTCTCTCATTGAGCTCTCAGGACAGTGGTAACATCATTAGGACTGAGTCTACGGCAACTTTGCCCATTGACATCTCTGAAAGAGATGACTCTGAGCAAAGGAAACCAGGGTGCCAAGAAACCACATCTGGTGGTGAGAGTGAGCATACTAGGTATGTTATCTCATCTCCCCATGATTCTTCTCATGAAGATGAGGGAAGTATGCAACTAACACTTCAGTACTTGCTTTCTAAGGTCTCCAACCTGGAATCACAGGTGAAGATCTTAGAATCAAGGACTGCCACTCAGCAACTTGAGATTAACTCTCTCAAGGCTAAACTAGCTGAGAAACAGACGGAGAGGTCTGTTAGGCATGTACCAATCCAGGTCTCAATGACTTCTTCCTCTAGCTCATCTAGCTCTCAAGATGATGCTACCAAAAAGGGGGAGAAAGTTCAGAGACAAACACCACAGGAACCACAGACCCAACTCATTTCTTCCCAAATCATTACACTACCTGAGTCATCTCAATCCTTTCTGGAGATTGACTCAAGGATGCTTCAAGATCTCTACAGACTTTTCACAAAGTTTGTATTGAGATCATCCCTAGAACAGCCCAGCCCCGACACCACACTTGCATACTTTGGGGCTGAGGAGCTTCAAAGACTGACTGCACCTTCTACCACTGTGGAGGAAGTTGGTCAACCTAAGGTCTTCATGGAACCTGAGATTAGCTTCGAAGGGGAAATGGGGACTGATGGCCCAGCAACTGAAACAGATGGGACAGAATCTGCAGCAGTCTCATCTTCGAAGCTCTAGCTGAAGCTTCCGAAGCTTACATGGAAGCCTCGGAAGAACAAGACAAGTCTTCCGAGGCCGAAATAGAAGCTGCGGAAGGCTTTTTCAGATGTCCGAGGAACTGACCATCACAGATGTCATTGCTGAAATTGCATCTGAGGTGAGCAGGGAGGACATTTCTGAAATTCCTCCAACCCAAGCACCAGCTGAACTTCTCTCTCAATCACAACCCTCCATCCAAGAACCACCACAGTCAAGCACAATCAAAGACAAAGGCAAAAGGAAATTGACTGCGGAAGAGCTTCAGGAGGAGGAGAAGATTGAGAAGGCTAAAAAGAAAGGTCGGTTTCCTACTGAGAAGCTGCTAGCTGCTAGTTCTAAGGCAGCTGTAGCCAATCAGGAAGAAATCAACTAGAGGAGAAGAACAGCACTCATTGACCAGCTCATCAATCTAGGAGCTGCCAATGAGGAATACTCCTGCTACCATTAGAGGAGTTGGTGACTTTGGAGAGGTCAACCAGGCTACAACAAGAAAAGGAAGCCAGGTTGGCCTTGGAGAAGGAAGAACAAGAGCAGAGGGAGGCAGCCCTGAAGCTGAGAGAGGCTAGGATCAAGTTCCTCCTCTCAAGAGGCTTCAGTCTTCCTGAACTGTCTCCACATGATGACATGATCCTGCTGCTCCACAACAAAGAGCAGGATCAAATGGAGAAGGAAAGGAAGAAGGCTGCTAGGGAGAAGTTGAAGGTGAAGAGGAAGAGAGAGGAAGAGAAGGAGGTCACTGCTGCCAAGAAGTCAACTGACAAAGCCTGGATGAAGGACTACCTCCGGGCTCATGGCTTCTCTGGTAGGCAGGTGGGACCTATGTCCGAAAGGACACTCCAGCGGATAGTCAGTGAAATTAAAGCTGACATCCGTTTGGGGAAAAGGAAGGAGATGTACAGGAGGATGAAAGGAATGGTCTTCACCCCAGCCACTCAACCACAGCCACAACCCACACCAGAACCAACCCCTTTTCCCATTAAACCTGAACCCACTGATGAAACCTTCACCCCTCAACCCACAACTCTACCCAAACCTACTACATCACCTCAACCACCCAAACTACCCATCCTAAAACCCAAGACTCAACCCAAAACCACTAAACCTAAGCCTACCCAACAACAACCAAAACCATCCCCTCAGCCTCCTAAACATCTCTCCTTTGAGGAAATAAAGGAGTTCAAGACGAGGCTCATCAACTGCACTACCTTGAGCAGCATCTCCTGTGAGGGAGAAGTTATCAACATCACCTATGTTGATAACTCTTCAAGCTCCCTCACCCTAGGCCAATTTCTTGAATTGCCTAGAGACACTTTGGGCCAGGCTGCAAGACTTCTTGGTCTCAACTCCGATACCCTCAATGCTGAGGAGAAGAGGCTAAGAAGAAGACTGGTGACTCTGCTGGATACCAGGAAAGAGGACAGGATTTCTGGTCAATCTCCTGGACCTAGAAATGCAATAATCCAGTGGAGGTTCGATGAACCTTCTCACAACTTTGTTGTGGAAAGGGAGAATGGTGAAACCAACAGGCTCAATGCCACTTCTCTACTGCATCTCAGCAGATTTGATCTTGCTGAGCTTGCAGAGAAGCCATTCTCCAATCCCTCCAACTCTGAGACTGCTGCACACATCAGAAACCATATCAGTGGTCTCCACTTGGCTGAACGAAATAGAAGAGCCAAGATTGAAGAAGAGTTGAAGCTGAAAAGAGTGGAAGACAAGGAAAGACCAACCACCAAAGGCACAGCCTTTCTACAGATGGTGGAAGGTCCTGAATTGGAACCAATAGTTCGATGGGAATATGACTATACTTCCCATCAACTAACTCTTTTCAGAGGGCCACAACAGAGGGTACATATAATCCAAGGTGACAGAGTAGAGGTTCTGTCCACCAAGGATCTGTACAAGATTCTCAGCACCACAGCAGGAAAGAATGAAGACACTGATAACACCTGCTTTCCTTGGTGCTGAGAGCTTTGAGAAGAAGAGAGAAGTGAAGTTTTGGTAGCATCAGCCTAGGGGGAGTTGTTGGATCATGATAAGGCTGGTGCAACCAAAATCACTTCATAGTCATCTTTTGGTACTACATTCAAAGGCTTCCGAAGCTGAGAAGAGATCTTTGAGAGTCTGAAGGACAGCTTCCGAAGACAAAGTCTGAAAGAACTTCCGAAGACAAGTCTGATGAAAGAGCTTCGAAGACAAAGTCTGAAGAGCTTCCGAAGACAAAGTCTGAAAGAACTTCCGAAGACAAAGTCTGATGAAAGAGCTTCCGAAGACAAGTCTGAAAGAGCTTCGAAGACAAAGTCTGAAAGAGCTTCCGAAGACAAAGTCTGAAAGAGCTTCCGAAGACAAAGTCTGAAAGAGCTTCGAAGACAAAGTCTGAAAGAGCTTCCGAAGACAAAGTCTGATGAAAGAGCTGAAGACAAAGTCTGCTTCCGAAGACAAAGAAGACTTCAAGCCTCGGAAGAAGCAGTTTTCCAAGTACAAGTGCCTTCGGAAGAAGTTATTCTTCCGAAGTACTTTATCCTTCGGAAGACATTGCTATGTCCAGCAGATAAAAGTATGGTCCCTGACAGTCCGCTGCAGACCTCTGATACAGCATGGCATCTTCCTAAAGAGCCATGTTGTTGACCATACTTTATTCTACTGTTCACCTTTTTATGATAGTACATGTTACCAACTTTAGTTGGTGACAAAAGGTAAGTCAGGGACATGTCCTGACTACCAACTCTCAGGCAAATGTCTGAAAGACCTCACCTAGAGTCTTGTAGTATAGATGTAAGGTTAGAGGTGTCCAGCTGGAATCAAAGTATTCCCGGCTGTAGGTAGTATTATATATATCTTCTCCCTGTAACTCTTCATGTAAGTGATTTGAGTCCAAGTGTCTTGTAATCCTTTGAGTTGAGAAGCAATATAAAAGTACCTTGAAAATTTACCTGTTGTGTTAAATTTTCTTACTGCTTGTTACTTGTTATATTGTGATCAACTCTTCATAGACTGCTTGCCGATTGTTGATTCACAGTGAGTTGAGAGAAAAACCAACCCGAAATCCGATCCTGCAAGTGCCAATGTAGCTAAATATGTAATTGATTAAAAAAATGGAAAATTGCCAAGAAACTGTAACTAAACATGTACATGTGTGGTATGAGTAAATTCCCCTCTTATGAGATGTAAAAGTTGATTTTCTGAACAAATTTGACAATTAAAGTTCAAATTTCTTGTGAGACAAAATTACATTATAAATTGGTTAATTCCCCTAAAATACATATCCTAAGATAATGTTCACTAAACTATTTCTGTTTTGAATGACTAATTTTGCGTACCAATTTCCATTCTTATCTGCAGATAAAGATGAAACATATTCACTAAGCTTTTCGGTTTAGCATTCTGCCACTAATACTATCAATTTGGTATCATCCAACTGTATTTTAGACAATTTACATAATTAAACTACAGTTGTAGTTTCTTATATCAGGACCATATCAAGTAGTTTCTGCTTATAGATTATGTCAACCTACAATAATATAATTCACCATAATCAACAACAATACCAAAGAGGAAGATGTACCTACAGCTGTAATTAAAGGCTTCTCAGATCTTCGCATCCCGGTCACAAATCGTACTCTTAGTCCTCGAATACTTCGTCATCGACGCACCAACAGCACAGCTTTTACGCGTTACAGGACTCTCCATCATCTTCGACAACAACGCGCCACCTGCAGACCCTCTAACCCTACCCCCATCCTTCTCAATTGCTCTACTTCTCGTCAACGGCGACATAGCGAAATTAGCCCTCACCGCAAACCTCGATTTCACCGTGTACATTGATTAAAATCCAAAGGACATGGCTTCAACACCATTGGTGATGCACACACCCCATCTTCCCCTTTTGTCCTGTGCCCCAAGACTCTCCATCATCTTCAACAATCAACACCAAGCAGCTGGAGTCGTTGCCGAGGTTGTCTCTTGACAGCAGGGCGACGGTGGATTCGAAAGGGAGTCTTTGCCCGTGAGAGATCCGACCCGAGAATGGACCGACTCCATTGATGAAAGCTTCGATAAGCAACGAAGGTCTCCGAGTGTGATTGCGAGACTGATGGGGCTTGAGCAGCTGCCTTCGAGAGATTCAAGTGTGGAAACGGTGAAGAAGCCGGAGCTCCGGCGATCGGCGTCGGAATCTAGGGTTTCAAGAGATTTGTTTCACTCGAGGTTCATAGACTGCAGATGTGTTTTCAAGCTCTTCTTCGTTGTTAATCGATTTCTCTTTTGCTCTTGTTGTTAATCGATTCACAGAGAGAGAGAGAGAGAGTAAGCCAAGCGGTTTGAATTTTGAAATGACAAATGGATCGAATTTAGTGTGTGTGAGGGAGATTTCAAAACTTGATGAGTTGTACTCTATGCATATAAAGTTGTAAAACTCTTAATTTTAAGAGTTTTGGGTGAAATGACTCTTTTGCCCTCCTTTAATGCTTATTAATATAGTATAGATATATATATTAAGAACTTTATTTTACTTCTAGAAATATTTAAATTTATAAAATGTATTATTTGTGCCATGGATTTGAAAGAATAGGCTTTAAATAAGTGTGTTGCTAATAAAAAGATTAGTCATAACAAAATATACTCTAAGCATTGTGACTCATGAGTTAATTACACTACGAATGAAGAACCCACAAAATCGTATGAATGAACTAGGGAATACACATGATAAGTTAGGGTAAATGATTTATGAATGAACTAAGGAATACACATGATAAGTTATAATAGAGCACGAATGATTGAATTATTAGCAAATAATCATATGGTACGATTTATGGACTCTTGGGCCGATGACTAAAGGTCACAACTAGTATTGGGCTGAAGTTTTATATGGTACAAAACTACAAATGATGTTAACTAACGAAAGAATGACATTGATGATTTTATTTTAGAAAAATAGTTATATCTATAGAATTGTAAGTAGAACAAATTTACTGCATCGTAAATAGCAATTTTTGTGGGTTTATACGCTTTCATTTGGTACTAGCTTTAGTTAGCCGTGTATTACACGGGAGGTGAATATTTAAATAATAAAATAACACAAAAACATAAATAAAACTAAATGTATTACACAGGTTAGAGCATGTGTGATACACGGGGTGATTTAAACAACCAGACTTTCATTAAACATTGATTACATAATAAACATTATAAAAAATTCAAAGTATGAAAATAGAATTAAAATAGTATTCATACTCTCAAAACTTTTCCATAGACGTCTAAACACCTGTTTGTATACAACGTTTTATGTGTCTCGCTGGTAATGTTATCAAATTTAATCTAAAATGAGTAATTTTACACCGTCTATAATCTTCACATTTGACAAAGCCAAATATAACTGTCCTTAAGTGAAAACTGGTCTTTTTAATACAAACCAACTTTTGAAAATAAGTATCCCTAACTCTTGTAATCGTCATTGCAAAATAAACAATTAGGAGAAACTGTCTTCTTTTAAATTTGAAAGGGATTATTTATCGGATGGCACGAGATAATTATTGCAATAAATGTTAGGCATCCAATATTACTTCCAGATATTATCTCCACTTTAATAACCCGTTTCCCAAATAGAATTTGTAGGCGAGTACCATTGCAAAGACCATTTTGTTGGTCGATGCTACGTAGAAGCATAACAGGAACTCCAACTTTCAATACTAACTTGTGATTTGACAATCCGATATTTTAAGGCCATTTAGAAAATAAGGAGAGTGCAAATTTTCCTGTAACGGGATATTAAAATGTTTCATTTGACGTATGTTATCCAAAGTAGACACTTTATCTTATCACATGGGAAAGTGAAAGCAGATGATCGTTAATTTCATGAACGACCTCATTTTTTGGTGTAAAATTGCTCTCTCATGAAAGTAATTTTTGTCATTGTAGTTCTCTAATATGGATGGGTAAACAAATTGAATTAAACTTGCTAAAGGATTGATCGATTCGTTGATGAGGAGTTCATGAGGTATAGTAATAGTTGTCTCACCATCGTTATAACTACCAACATTACCTTCTCCTATATCAAGAAGCCAAGTAGCAAATTGTTCAATTCCTTTATGTCAACACCTTGTCCCTTGGCTTTGATAAATTGATAAATATATTATAATTGGATCAATTAATTATACAGTAAGAAATCAAAATTGGTGAATAAAAAATTCATAAAATAAAAATCTACTAAATTAAAGGAGTTTATTTTAGAAAACAATACAGAAACAGAGGACAATTTTAAATTCTTAACACATAATATAAAAGGTTAAATGGAATTTAATGAATAATACCGTAGAAGTTGAATTAATATATGGTTAAATGGAATTTTTATGACATAATATAAAAAGGTTAAATGGAAGCCATAATTTGTAATTTAAATCAGTATGTAAGTATGGTAATATATTAAATTAAATGTCTAGTATGGTAAGCATTAAATATATCAAAGAACTAAAAATAAAGATGGTGTAAGAGTGTGTCACGTGTCAAATTGGTAGTTTAAGAGAATGATATGTGACTTTAAAAACCTTGTTTTGTTAGAGTCTATAGATACTAACTTTAGTAAACCCGTGTATTACACAAGTTAAAAATAAAATATTAATTATGATGAAAGTATAAAATGATATTTTAAATAAAATATGATTAAAATTACATATGAATAATAATTATAAGTAATAATTTTAATTTTTATTTTCAAAAAAAATTAACCATTTTTCCAAACAAATCGTATTAAAATATCATAACTCCTAATTTTAATTATTTTAGTTTATAAAGAAGTTTACTTTTTAAAAACATCAATTTTAAGATATTTCATATTTTTAAAATATTTGATGTGTTATAAAAACTCTCATTTTACAAAAAATTGTTTTCTAGAAATAACATTAATAAAAAGACATCTTTTCTTAATTTATTAAGAAATATTTTAAATCTAAAAGAACTAAAATTATTTAATCTTTAATTTAGGTAACTATTTAAGAGGAAAGATATGCGGAAAAAAACAAACTTAGGGGGTCTAGCAATATGACAAGTGTCCCCCCAAGTTACTCTTTTAGTGTTATATATAGATATAGATACGTCTCGGCTTAAGTTTTGTCTGAAAATGCATTTGGTCAAATATAATATGTTTTCATTTGACAATATAAATATAAATTACTCTACGTTTTGATAAAAATTTAATTTGACAACGATTGAGAGAGATTGTAATGTATACTTTATCATGTCGCATACGAAGCCGATATTCGATGTACGTTTTGAGTTGATATACGTTTAGATATAACTTTGTTTGAAAAATGTTTTCATTCAGCGGTATAAATTCAGTTAATCTATTTTCGACGTAAATTTAATTCGAAAACAAGTAATGTTGATTGAAGTCTATATTTTATTGCATTGGATACGATATCTCCGCAAGGTGCAACGGGAAAGAATACTAATTAAAGAATAAAAATATGGGTGGTAGCACAAGTTAATTTCCAAGCCGTGGAAAATAAACAATCAAAACAAAACCAATTATTGTCCGTATGGGAAGCTGGTCACGCAAAATAATATATATAAATTACTACTTATACTTTATATATATATATATATATATATATATATATATATATATATATATATAATATATAATAGAGGAGGGATCAAATGAAAACCACCTTTATAATGAAAACTAAGAAAACCACTCTCAACCAATCAAATCTTTTCCTTTTAAACTTTTTATTTTTTATTTAAAAGGTTAGTAAGGTAATTTTGACACCATTTTAATTTTAGTAACTATTTATTCTTTTGAATCTCAATCTTATACACTCACTCCTCTCAGATCTCTCAATTTCAATCTCAATTCATCCGATTCACAATCAGATCGTAGATGGATACCTCCGCCTGCATAAAAGAGGTTAACAGATCGGCATCGGTGGCGTTTGCCCCCGACGCGCCGTTCATCGCCGCCGGCACCATGGCCGAAGCCGTCGACATGTCGTTTAGCTCCTCGCGAACCTCGAAATCTTCCAACTTGATTTCCAATCCGACGATCGGAAGCTCCCGTTAGCTGGCGCTATACCTAGCTGATGAACTGTAAACACCAGAGTGATTTCATGTTCTGTGAGATCTGTGGTACCATGCTCTCTTTTGATTCCAGAAAGTATGTTCGATGCCCCCTCTGCAACTTCAAAAAGAAGACCACAGGTATGGAATTAGGTCATTAACAATATGGAATTGATGTAGCTGTTGATTGTACATAAATCTAAATTTGATTAATAAGGATGTTATTTTGTTTTTCTGCATCACTGCTTGTCCTCAAGAACCATTTTCTATAACAAACACTTCAATTCACAAATATACATCCAAGAATTTTATAGTTTAGTTGCCCGTTGATTAATTACTAATACTAAAAGTATACATTTTTGCATTCTGTAAAATGTGCTGCTCTTAACGTGACTCTGATATCACTAATAGGAGAACAAGAGTCGAAGGTAGACGAATAGTAGTATAGGCTTAAACCGTAACCGAATAAGAGAAAAGCTGTAGCTTTTGGGGTGCCGAAACTTGTAAATACCTTGTCATCTATCTTGTTAGCCAGAAAAGTTACTTTCAAAAGTAACTTTTGGGGAAAATAAGTAATTCCAAACATACACTAACGTTAAGTTATTTCAGAGATTGCTGGAATGGAAATAAAATACACCGTTAGCGAAGAGGTATGTACTTACTGCTGACATTATGCATGTGTTCACTGGACTTTAAAACGTCTTTCTAATCATTTGAGCTTACCATTACCATTGGTTGCTGACATTACGCCGCCTGAACTTGAACTTGCTCGCAGCAAATTAGACGAGAGTTGGGCTTGTCATCCATCGAGGTTTCTGGAGAAGAACGCGATCAATGGTATCTATGTTTTAATAGCTTTTATTTTTTTTAAAGAAGATACACAAAGGTTTAACTGTTATTTTTGATAAGTGGAATAGGGAAGAACTGGTAACATCAAGATGAAGAAGAAGATGATGATGAACTTGCTCTGGTACGTATATGTAACCGTAATGAAGATGACAATGAACTGGATGGAAAATGGAAATCTATGTAAGATACATATATGTACCCACTTGTGACGTACGTATATGTAAGTCCAAATGAAGAAGAAGATGATGATGATGAGCTCGATTACGTATATGTACCCTAATGAAGATGGAGATGAACTAGATGGAAAATGGGAAACTAGGTAAGATACATATATGTACCCACTCATGACGTACGTATAAGTTTTTTGTTTAGATGAGATGAACTATATGCATGTATAAGTTTTTGTTTACATATGTACTTCTTTTTTTACGTATACGTGAGTTGAACTTGTATTCACACACATATATATAATATTTTTTGGCTTTTCAATGGTTTTCTTTGTTACTATATTTTATTACATGTATGTAAGTATTGGTACGTATATGTAACTAGGCCATCTAGTTTCCTTGATTTAGTGTTTGCAATTGAAGTTACATATATGTATGTGGGTATTTAGTGTTGTTGTATTTATACAATTATTATTTTGCTACTGTTACATATATGTACTAAGTAATCACAACTAAGTATTTTTGAAGTTTGATTGTGTTACGTATACGTAACAAAATTTTCATGTACATGAAACACTGATACATATATGTAACATAACGTTACATATTGAGACTATCAGTTTTTTTTATGTTACAAAAATAAAAAATAATTTAGTGTTATTTTTATAAATAAGTTTGTATTTAATGAATAACATACATGAGAGAGAAAAGAGTAATTTAGGAAATTTTATTGATAATGGATTGTTCTAAATTTAAAACAATATGGTTTTCCTATCTTACCCTTAATGACTAATAATGCATCCTTAATTATTCATTTAATTACAATCATGCCACTAATTGATCTAAAACCATTCATCAATTAAATCAAAGGCTATAAAGTGTTTTTTATAGTTTTCAATTATAATGTGGTTTTCATTGGAACCCTCCCTATATATATATATATATATATATATATATATATATATATATATATATATATTATATATATAATAATATATATATATATATGTGTGTGTGTGTGTGTGTGTGTACTAGAAGGGTACAGGCGCAATGCAGCGGGACAACATTTTACATTTGACACGTGCATTTAATATTTTGTTATTCTTGTAGTAGTTTTACAAAATTTATTATATTTTTTCTAAGCTAAAATTTAAAACACAGATAAATGAGTTCTGCATAACGACTTGTATATACGCATTAACTTATTGTACCTCACAAATACAGATCGTTTCAGCAAAAAGTTACACCAAAATGTTTAAAAATAAAAACAGGCTAAGTTGTAGTCTCAAACGTTTTTAATGTAATAGATTAAAAGATAGAGCTGAAATCTTAAACATATTAAGTTTTTTTGGTGTATGGGTAGACAATATAAAATTTAATATTAGTAAGTGTAAGGTTATTGTGTAACTAATTATAAGGGGTAATGTGTAAATAATGTTATAAATACCATTTTACCCTTAAAAGTGGTTGTATCTTATGCATTAAATATAGTAAGTGTCTTAATTTTATGGTATCTTAAAATACCATTCTAATATGTTTTATATATACTATAGATATATATATATATACATATATATATAATAATAATAATAATAATAATAAAATAATAATAATAATATTGGTATTGCAATTTGAGGGGGGATACTTGTTGGAAGTGTGCACCTTTTATTAATGTCCAAACAGCGTTGAACAAGACCTTAACAACTCTTATCTTCTCCTTTCGTTCCTTCACACAAAAAAATCCACTTCTAAGAAACAATATACATGAACCCTAACAAAGATTCACTCGTTCAGCAAGCAGTATCATGGATTCATCTCATGAACCCTCGGCCATTGAAGAGGATGGAGACATCCACAACACTCGTAAGAATCACCCAACAAAACCCACCAATTTCGCCTACAGAGTTCGCGATCACGGTATGATTTCCATGACAAATGTTTCCAATTGAATTACGTACTTGATGTTGAGATTGATTGATTGAAACAGAATGGTACGTACGTTGTTGTTGATTTGCAGTGAAGATGGGTCGAAATGGTCGGAGACATGAAGGGGAAGCTGAGATTGGGGGCCAAATTATTCAAAAAGGGGGGAGGGAGAACATTTTCAAACAAGTATTCGGGGAGATTGATGGAGAAAAATTGTTGAAAGCTTCACAATGTTATTTATCCACGAGTGCGGGTCCCATCGCAGGGATACTCTTCATCTCGACTCATAAGCTCGCCTTCTGCAGCGAACGATCTATCAAGTTGCGTTCGTCCAATGGAGATCTCATTCGAAACCCTTACAAGGTAATTCATCACATTTCCATAATCCCATATATATTGCACAACACACTAACTTCCATTTGAAACAGACTTAAAATTAGCCATACGAGACACGGCTTTTAAGTCTGTTGTTTTAAATGAAAGTTAGAGCCACATTTGAGAATTTATAGGGTTATAATATGGTTTGGTTGTGTTGTGTTTGTAGGTATTGATCCCGACGAACAAGATTAAAGAAGCTAATGAAATGGAGAATGTGGAGAACCCATCGCAAAAATACATACAAATAGTTACCAGTGATGACTTTGATTTTTGGTTTATGGGTTTTCTACGGTATGAGAAAGCACTTCAAAATCTCAGGAAGGCGGTTTCATGTTAAGCAATTGGAAAAATTGCACAGGGTGTACGGTTTATGTTCGTTCTTTTGTACAAATTAATCTAGTGTTTGAAGGGCTTTGTAAAACAAAATAGACCAGCAAAGAACCACCTTTTAGTTGTTGGATCATCACATAATCACGTTTGTTACTTTCTTATGTTCGTACATGATTCAAGGTTAACATGTTTTATTTAGGGCCCCTCTAGTTGCTAATTATTTACTAGTTATTTAGATTTAATTTGCTATTTATTTATTGATTTGGTTTCAACTCATTCGCTTACAGATATATACATATATATGATGTATTTGTAGAATATTTAAGTAAGGGGCCTACTAAAGAGACGCCCTCCAGGATATCTGGACGCCCTCTTTACGGCCCGTAAGGCCCTTCACGGGCCGTATGGTCTGTCGCAAGTCAAATCGGTCATTCAGAAACGTAATTCAAAAACGTAACGGCCCGTGAATACGATCACGGTCGTATTTCTTTACGGCCCGTGAATTTCTTCACGGCCCGTATGGAATTCGTCTTACGGGCCGTGAACTTACTTACGGGTCCTAGTTTCACTTTTAATAATTTGACGAGATATATTATTCCTCGTTTTCGTGTAATTTTGTATTTATTACGTTATTTGATATGACGTAATATTCCTCGATAGTCGTGTAAATTTGTATTTATTACATTATTTGATATGACGTAATATTCCTCGATATTCTGTTAATTATGTGACGAGATGCAATATTCCATTTCAACTACTATATAAACGTTAGTTTATAAATTCATTTCATAATTCAACGATATAAATTAATTTCATTTCAACTACTACATAAACGCAATATTTCATTTCAGTACTATATAAACGTTAATATCTAACGTTACGATGTCTTTCTGGGATAGCAACTATTTATTTGGTTCGGAATATAACTATTACCCTCAGGAGGGTTACGGTTATTACGAAGAGGCTGCTTCAAACTATCCAGGACAGTTCGCGTCCAATTACGGCGGGAATGACGGCGGCGATGACGGGGGTGATAACGGTGGCGATAGCAGCGGGATAATGACGGTTCTGGTTCCGGTAAAAAGGGTTTATACGACACGAATCAGGTTATAAGATATATCATATTTAATTTTACTTTCATTTTACTATCATTTAGTAATAACTAACTAAAAATATTAAATTGATTAGGTTTTCTCATCTCGTGAAGAATTAGTTGATTGGGCAACTAAAGTGGGGCGAGATAATGGGTTCGTTATTGTCACCAACGTTCAAAAAGAAATTCGAATGGTTTGGTGGTTAAAATTTGGTTGAAATGCGATCGGGTGGTGTATATAAGGAGCATCCACTCTAAGAAAAAGTGGCACGAAAAAAATAAACTGTCAATTTGAATTGCAGGGTAAGTACCAGATGCAGAGAGATGGGTGGATTATAGTTGTTGTGGATGATACTCATAACCATGACCTGCTGAACCTGGAAGGACATGCATACGCAATGAGGCTCACCGAAAATGAGCTTTCTACTGTAAGGAATCTGACCGAGCAAAATATTGACCCTCGAAACATTCTAGGCACGTTGAGGGAACAAAATCCAATAACGTGTCTGGGTTACGAACCGTATATAATGCTCGGGCAAAAATAAAAAGTCCACCAGAATTGGTGAAACCTCAATGCAGGTTTTTTTTTCTATACTACAACAACATCAATATATTTACACCCCTCACATTGAGGAACCGACAAATACCGTCGACGGGGTTTTTTTTATACATCCCACATCTCACACATTATGGCGTGCTTACCCACACGTGCTGATGATTGACACAACATACAAAACTAACTTGTATAAAATGCCTTTTGTTCAAATGGTTGGTGTGACATCCACCCTGAAATCTTTTTCTGTTGCTCACGTATTCATTGATTATGAGCGTGAAGCCAACTTCAGATGGGTGTTAGAGCAACTAAAAGCAACGCTGGAAGATAAGTGTATGGAGCCCCGTGTTATACTAACCGACCGAGACCTCGCTCTGATGAATGCGTCAGAAGAAGTTTTTCCGAGTGCTGTTCGATTACTTTGCAGATGGCATATTTCGGAAAATATTGCTAAACATTGTAAGGCGAGTTTTTCAAATGAAGAGTGGGGTGCTTTTCAGCATGTGTGGTCGGTACTTATTAACTCTGAAACGGAGGACATATACGCTTATAATTACGACCGGCTTTATCGCAGATTGGTGTCCAACTATTCAAGTAAGTTTTCTAGTGTTATTCTTAAAAATATATGTATATTTATATAAAAATAAGTGCATTTTTTTAATAGGAGTGCTGATGTACCTAAAAAATAACTGGTTGGACCCCTACAAAGAGAGATTTGTGTCGGCGTGGATAAATAGAAGTTATAACTTCGGTCAGCACACAACGAACCGAGTTGAGAGCCAACATTCGTTGTTGAAAAGTTACCTGAAAGCAACCAATAGCACCCTGGATAGATTTATTCCTTTCATTAATAATATCTTAGCTACCCAGGAAATTGCTATAAAAGAAAGTTTTACCAAAAGCAAAATCATGCTTATGGTGCAGCATAATCATGAAGTGCTTAAATTGCTGCGAGGTAACGTTTCTATTGCGGCTTTGGATATGTTAGTCGGTGAGATTAACAGGATACATCATCTAATTATATCCAAAGAATCATGTGGCTGCCATCTTTTTACCAGCTTTGGTCTTCCGTGTGCTTGTAAATTAAACAATTACTTTCAAACAGGTGAATGTTCTTTTACGTTTTTTATTTTTTCATGAAACTTTTATTATATTTTATTTAATATATTATTTTATAGGTCAATGTATCCCGCTCGATGCCATTGATGTTTTTTGGAGGAAGCTAGATTTTTCACCCGCGTATATTGTACGGGCCTCACGGTCGTGACGGGCCTCACGGTCCTATATATTATCGGGCCTCACGGTCGTGACGGACCTCACGGCCCGTTACATAATCTCCACACGGCCCGTTACCTCTTTCACGGGCCGTGATGCTTTGTACTTTTTAAAACACGGCAGTTGACACTACACGGCCGTATGGTGACACACTCACGGCCCGTAAAGCCTCTCACGGGCCGTACAAAATTTTCCAAGTCTATAAATTCAGCCGCTTGACACAAACAATTCACACAAATTTACTCAATACCCAAAACATGAGTGCTACAAGTGATCAAAATCCGTGGACGGATGAAGAGGAGGTGACTTTAGTAAGATCTTGTATCGAAAATTCAGGTACTATCCCGCCAAATTCAATATTTTGGAACCGGGTTTCAACTCGTTTTCATCAAATTCTCGAACGTGAAGAATATCGCACCACTCGTGAACTTAGCAACAAGTGGTCTGACTTGAGAAGGAAGGTCACGACATTTCACCAGCTCTACAAAGACGTTTACAACAATCGAAATATGTTATGGAATGATACGGATATTATGACAAGAACTCAAGAAAGATATCGGGAGAAATTTGGAATTTCCTTCAACCATTTTGCGGCTTGGATCTTTTATAAAGATCAAGAAGATTAAAAATTATGTGTTTTATTTTTGTGTGATAATAACGGTTTATCGTTTTTGAATGTACTAATAAACGTTTATGTTTTAATAAAATATTTCATTACTGTTCTACATTACACGTCTAGAATACAGTTCGTCTGCCATAAATCTTCGGAATCTAAAGCAAGCATCCTGTAAGCTAACCTCTTGTCACTCTAAAGATCTATTTTGAACCACCTACGTAATAACATACAAATTACAACTCCCGAATCTCGACCAATATGACCGGCGTTAGGGGCCAAACGGTTTCACCCGATACCACCAGTTCTTCGATTTCTTCTTGTCCGGAGTGCTGCCAATATTGTATACGTGACAGAAAATGTAAAAAGTACGATTCGAATTGTACGAAAATCGTTCGCGCATTACGATGAATGCATCATGAATCATCACACGTATTTGGTCGGCATTCGTATGGAGAATATATACGAACTTGTAGTGAGTCCATAGAAATCTTAAAAAGATACCAATTTTCTTCGTCATCAGTCATTGGTACGTAAACCTACAAAATAATTTAATTCACGGTTATAAATTTATGATTTTTATTGTAAAACATGAAAACAGTATTACCGTATCAACTTCCCATAACGCGGGATATAGACAGTCACTCCCGTCTCCAAATTCGTTACCATTAACGGACCCCGAGTATATTAAGTTAAACCACTCAAATGGGAGAATCGTCCAACGATCACTACCCGGCAACTCTTCGGTTCTACGTATTTCTTCGTATCTCCATATTGTCAGTCTATTTGTCCACGCCCGAACATGCTATAAAACAACAACTTTTTAATTGTTAGAATTTTAAAATAAAATAAAATATATAAAAAAACTTTAAATCATACCTCTGTACCTAAAGACACGTTTCCGAGTAATTCACGCCAAAATTGTAACGGAATATCGGAATGACCCATGTAATACACTCTACATGTTTGGGAGTCACCGTTACGTATAAAGTGAATAATATTCTGAGACCAGTTCCTCCCGTTCTGCCAATTATGGTTATCTATTGGATCGGGAATACTTTCCACAATATCTCGTGAGTTTGAAGATGACTCATTTGACGTCTTCTCCTACCTCCACGAGAAGACATTTTTACTGTTTCGTTTCTCACTAACCATATAACAAGTCATATATATAACGGTTTATATAGAATCTTAAATCGAATCAAGGAATAATACGTCGCGTCACATAATTATAAAATTTAAAAGTGCACGCAAAACGAGGAAAGTAAATTCTGAGAAGGACAACTACGGCCCGTGAAGGATCTCACGGGCCGTTATTGAGGTAGTTAACGGGCTGTGTGTGCGGACGTTTACGGGCCGTTTGTTTCTTCACGGGCCGTGATTAAATGCAGTTGTGAGAATTAAATTTCGAAGCCCTCACGGCCCGTAAGGCCCTTCACAGGCCGTGAAGAAAGTCAAAGGGCGTTTATTTATCACCTGACAGGGTGTTCAATTATCAATGGCCTTTAAGTAAACTATCATCCTTTAAACGGTCTACTTCTATATAGCGAAGAGTGAACTTTAGGGTAAGAATAAAAATATTAAACAATTTTAGGTTCAAAATAGTAGAAAATTAAAATTTAGTTTGTACTGGTTTCAAACTCGGATCAGACCGGGATTCAGACGTCAGACCGGTCTGGTCCACTCTAAATTGTTTTGTTTTCAAAGAACCGGCCAGTTGAGCCAGTTCTCTGGTCGGTTCAATACCGGATTTTTAAAATTTTCTATTTTTTATTAGTTTTTTGGATTTTAACAAATTATTATTATTTTTTTTGTTTCTGGAACGGCTTGTAAAGTTGCACTAACCACATAATTTCCAGGCATGGGAATTAGAAAAAGGTGAAGGTGGCAGGTGATTGGTCCATCTGTCACGCGTTTTATTGAATGAGAACGTGGTGGCTGTCGTTCAATACCCGCGTTGACCGGGTAAATTAGTCATGGTCGGCGTTTAATATTCTTTTTTATTTTTCATTTCTTTTATGCTTTATTATTTCTTCGACGTAAATACACAAATCATAAAATACTATTAATGCTAGTATCACATTAATTGTTCTTATATTAATCCAGTGTGTTTTCCATTGACGATATAAAATTCGGGATTTATTAATTTGCAAATTATTTCTCAGTTAGCTAAAAGGATGAAATTAACTGACATTATGACGAGTAGAGGAACAGTTATTTTTAGAGCACACTTTAAATTGCTTATAGTTCTACTACCCATTGATACAAAATAAAAAATTGTAATGGAAAAATCAAATTGAATTTAAAAGTAAACAACAAACAAACAAACATACCCAGTGTATCCCGCTGAAAAGCAGGGTCTGGGAGGGGTATGTGGTGGCAAGTCTTTCCTCTATCCTGAGAGATAGAGAGACCGCTTCCGAAGAGACCCCCGACTCGTTAACAAAGACAGTACCCATAACAATCATAAATTATTTCTCAACTGCTCTAACAGGTGCTGCCATTGTTCTCCTCTTCACGTGCCCAAACCATCTTAGTCTTCCCTCTCGTATTTTATCTGTGATACATGCCACCTCTAGCCTCTGGCGAAAGACGTCGTTTCTGATCCTATCCAATCTTGTGTGTCCACACATCCACCTCAGCATTCGCATTTCTGCGACCTCCATTTGTCTCTCGTGCGATTTCTTTATGGCCCAACAGTCTGTGCCGTATAGCATAGCTGGACGTACTGCCATTCTTTATAGTTTTCCCTTTAGTTTTGGTGGGAACCTCTTATCACACAGAATCCCTGATGCTGCTCTCCACTTGCACCATCCTGATTGCACACGGTGTGCTACATCGCTGTGTATCTCTCCGTCTTCCTGTATATACGAGCCAAGGTATTTGAACCTACCCGTCCGGGGAACCGCCATGCCCTGTATACTTATTTGGGTGTCCTCTTCGGCCTCACCACTAAAGTTACAATGCATGTATTCTGTCTTAGAGCGACTTATCCTTAAGCCCCTGCGTTCTAGTGCTGCTCTCCACTGTTCTAATCTCTCGTTAATCACCGTCTTAGATTCTGATATTAAGACAATATCATCCGCAAACAGCATACACCATGGGACTGCCTCTTGTATAGACATGGTCATTTCATCCAACACTACTGTGAAGAGGAATGTGCTCAATGCCGATCCTTGGTGGAGCCCCACTTCCACCGGGAAGAAGTCTGTGTCTCCGACAGGTGCTCGTACACACGTTTTTGCCCCGTCATAAATATCCTGTATTATTTTGATATACCTCTTTGGTACCCTTCTAAGTCGTAGACTTTCCCAGATGATTTTCCGCGGCACACTGTCATAAGCTTTTTCTAGGTCAATGAATACCATATGTAGGTCTATTTTCTTTTCTCTATATTTCTCCATTAACCTCCTTATGACGTGTATAGCTTCTGTTGTAAAGCGTCCTGGCATAAATACAAATTGGTTTACCGCTATCTGAGTTTCTCGTCTAATTCTCGTGTCAACAATTCTTTCCCATAGTTTCATCGTGTGACTCAATAGCTTTATTCTCTGTAGTTTGTGCAACATTGGACATCTCCTTTTTTCTTATATATGGGGACTATGACACTGTTTCTCCACTGCTCTGGCATCTTTCCTGTCTTAAAGATAGTGTTGAATAAGTCCGTTAGCCATTGTAGGCCCTCATCTCCAAGGCACTTCCACACTTCAATCGGAATGTTGTCTGGCCCCACCGCCTTAGCCCTTCCCATTTTCTTCAAAGTTCTCGTAACTTCATCGACTGTGATGCTACTACAATAACACTTGTTTCGTTACGTCGTTTGATTTGTTTCATCGATCTCCGTTTATTGATTACGGTTCTTTATGTTGAAAAGGTTATTGAAGTAAGTTTTCCATCTCCCCTTGATGTCTTTTTCCCTCACCAATACCTTACCATCCGCGGCCTTTATATACTTCACCATTCTCAGGTCCTGTCTTCTACGTTCCTTGCCTTGGAAATCTTAAACATGTCATATTCACCCTCTTTCGTCTCTAATCGCTTATACATCCTCTCGTATATTGTGTTCTTTGCCTCTGACACAGACTTTTTCGCCTCTCGTTTAGCCTCTTTGTATTTATCTTTTAGCTCGGTTCGTTCTTCTTCATTATTACAGTGTAAAAGCTCTCTAAAACTTTGTTGTTTAATTCTTATCTTCTCCTATACATTTTCGTTCCACCACCAGGATTCCTTATGACCGACTGTCCTATTTGTTGTAGTCCCATGCGTTTCTTTAGCTGCTTGAATGACTCTAGTTGCCATAGCCTCCCACTTTTGGTTGGCGTCTTCCTGTGGCCTACTCAGGTTCATTGGTATGATTTTATCTCTAAAGATGTTAATCTTTTCGTCTTTGAGTTGTCCCCATCTGATCGTCGGTCTACTTCTCTTAGTTGGTTGGACCATTGCTCTCTTCAGTCGTAGATCTGCCACCAACATGTGATGTTGAGTGATTACTGTCTGTCCCGGTATTGTCTTGCAGTCCTTCCACGAGCTACGATCTTCCCTCCTCATCAACAAATAATCTATCTGTGTGTGTCTCCCGCCGCTGCTAAACGTGATTAGATGCGAGTCTCTTTTCTTGAAAAACGAATTTATGATGCTTAGTTCATGCGCTAATGCAAAGTCAAGGAGCTCCCTACCGACATCATTCCTCAGACCATACCCAAAGCCTCCATGCACCAACGGGAAATGATCGTTGTCCTTACCGATATGCCCATTAAAATCTCCTCTTATGCATATTTTTTCTTGTCACGGTATGTCTCCCATAACGTGATCTAAACTTTCCCAGAACTTCTTTCTTTCCGTTTCCCCTAATCCAACTTATGGTGCATACGCACTAACTACAGCCACTACTTCGTCCCCTATTATTATCCTTAACAACATAAGTCTATCGTCGTATCTTCTAACCTCCACTACATTATCCTGAAGTTCTTTGGCAACTAGAAAACCTACTCTATTTTTTGTTCCATCTGACCCTGAATACCATAGTTTATACCCATTACACTCCTTTGCCCTCCCACCCCGCCATCTCGTCTCCTGGAGGCACGCTATCTGAACCCTACGTCTCCTTAACACATTTATTAGCTCTAATAACTTACCAGTAAGGGTTCCTACAATCCACGATGCCAGTCGTAGTCTATAACCCTTTTTCTCTGTAGTTGCATCTCTCATCACCGAACATGATCTAGGGGCAGCATAATGTCTCCTGTTACCAATTCTACCTCACTCACTCAGCGTGACAAGAAACACCTTAAAAAGATGTTGCCACACTAATAAGGCATAAACAAAAGCAGTCACTCACGCAAGATCAACAAAACACAGGTAACACACAATCAAAACCAACAGCAGAAATATATCAAGTCACAAGACACTGTAACAGGCACAAGAATAGGGGATGGCTCTCCCTATTTAAACCAGGATGCTGGTACTCCTAACCGAGCCAAACAATCTAGACGAAAGAACTATATATATATATATATATATATATATATATATATATATATATATATATATATTAGAGCAGACTACAAGTTTATTTTAGCACTAAACAGGGAATATAAAAGGGTGGAAAGATCTCACAGTGAGGGGTTCCCAAGTTAGGGTTCGCCGAGCGAGTGAAGTCCGTAACTTTCAAGGGTTACAAGACTCACAGAAAACCAAGAGGAACAAGAACTCGTAACCTTCTAAGGTTACAAAGTTACTTTAGAATCAGTGACAAGATACAACCCGTAACCTTCTAGGGTTACCAAGTTGAATCCACCTTTACACACGCGGGTCAGATCAAGAATCCTTCAATTTTAGGGTTTCTCGTAAAACCCCGCCACGCGGCTGGTGAGGCGGTGAGGTTGCTGCGGTGGTGGTGGTGGTGCTGGTGGCTAGCGGTGAGATAGAGAGCAGGTGGTGCTGGTGGTGCTGGTGAGGCGGTGAGGTTGTTGCGGTGGTGGTGGTGGTGCTGGTGACTAGTGCGGAGGTCGCCGGTGGGTGATGTGGGGGGTAGGTCGCCATTGGGTGAAGGTGACAGTGGTCGGTGACGGCGGCAGTGGGGGGAGGTCGGTGAAGGCGGTGGGTGAAGGCGACAGTGGTGGGTGATGTGGGGGGTAGGTCTCCGGTGGGTGAAGGCGATAGTGGTCGGTGACGGCAACAGTGGTCGGCGGGTGGTAGGTCGGCGGAGGTCGCCGGTGGGTGTGTGAACGTTGGTGATTTGAACGTCGGTGAGAGAGAGAGAGAGAGAGAGAGAGAGAAAAGAGCTTAAATTGAATTTAAAAGTAAAAAACTAAAATTATAGTATATATAACCTAGCTTGATTTTAAATAAACCTTACATCAAAACAAAGATAAAAGTAAGCACGTTGCAACAATATATTTTAAGTTTTATTATCATATCTAAAGATTTAGAGAAAAACATATATGTTTAAAACTAATTATAAATAATAAACTAATCAAACTAGATAAAAAGTAGAAAAATTGGCTTGAGTGGCGGTATAGAGAGAGAGAGAGAGAAGGTAGCTCGAGGGTTGAGATTCAAACCTATTGCCTTAAGGTTTGAAGAGAACGGTCTTTACCGGCTACAATGTGTCAGTGTGATGTAAACAAGAGAAAGAATATTGGGGAAAGAATTTTATTCTCATTGATAACTTTAAACAAACTTGCAAAGCTATTTATATACAAGAAACAAACAAACATAATTAGCTAACAAAACATGCGCAAGAAACTAAGTTTCGGATAATAACCTCCTCAAGTTTGAGGTATATACAACCCTAACGAAGAAACCAAATTTGCGTTCGGATAACCAGCCATACTTTTCGCGCATAAATCCTCAAGCTGGTCTCAAGTATAAGGGTTAGATAACAAAATCAAACCATCTTGAATTTTTCTCACCCATAAAGTGAATCCAAATAAATATGCTTAGTCTACTTTATGAAAGAATTAATTTTCAACAATATAAATAGTAGCTTGACCATAACTTTTGAAAGGAAAAAGAGCAAGACTAGATACTTGAAACTCAAAAAGCAAATGAGTTAACCAAGCAAGCTCCTATGTCACATGATAAATAAACAACTTTACTTCATCAAATCTAAGTGAAAAGGAATAGAACATCATGAGAAACAAAACTTCAAGAGTATTAATTAAGATTGTAAAATTTATACCCTTTCTTACCAAAAGGATAATCAATAAACACACAAGCATCTACTCGTGGCTAAGATTTGTCTCGATCCTTATGTAGCAATAGAAGAATACCCACAAGGACCTTATAGGGAGTCTTTTTGTGAAGTATCTTTATGGGGAAAGGATACAATCACCCCTAAGGAGTAATGTACAACTTGCATTGAAACATACGCACACTAGCATTTCAAGAAGATGCTTAAAATTTCGTTCACCCGGGAACGAAAAACGTGTCTGCTTTGCCACCAAGCATCCTTCACACAACTGCTTCGGGTGACAAATCGTAGGCAGACCGTTTACATAATGTTTTCTACCCATCAGTTCCAAATCATGAAAATTGGCATGACCCAACCTTGCATGCCAAACCCATGCAACATTATCAATTTTCGACAGTAAGCATGTGGGTTGTACAGTTTTCAAAGACAATTTGTACAACCTATTTGGAGACCTTTCCACTTTCATGATTAGTCTCTCTCTTTCATCATAAAGTCTCAAGTAATTTCCATACATATCAACTCTATAATTTACTTCTGTCAACTGACCAAGACTAAGTATATTTGTAGTTAAAGCTGGAATAAAATATACCTGCCTGATTATGAGTTGATCCCCATTTTTGCAAAATAACACAATACCTCTTCCTTTGATGTCCACTTTAGACCCATCACCAAAACGAACCTTTCCGGTCACACTTTCATCAAGATCAGCAAACACCTTCTTTAAACCAGTCATGTGGTTGCTTGCACCATTGTCAAGATACTACAAACTCTTCTTAGACTCACTCCAGTCACCATTCAACTCGGGGAACAACTTCTTCTCGTTCAACAGAACTATGGATTCTGTTTTTTCACTGCACACGTTCAACAAAAGTGTAGGTTCATCATCTCGGTCTTCAGTAAGGTGCACCTCTTCATCTTGTTTCTCCTCATGCTTGCATTAAGAGGCATAGTGACCGAGCTTCTGACAGTTAAAGCGTTTTACGTTGCTTTTATCTCGTTTAAGGTTCCAACCACCGGTTTCTTGTGATGAACCGCTACCCCGACAGTCACCCCTTCCACGAGACGAACCCCTTCCTCTTGATCCATTTCTGCCTCCTCTAGCACTTGTCCCTCGACCACGACCACCCGTCATGGTTTGCTTCCTATTTTCCTTTTGGGTACCACCATCTGACTTTGAAAACATTAAAGTACTTACATTGCTTGTGTTACTTTGCCGAGCTCTCAACCGATCTTCATAAGCTTTCAAACGCCCAATAGCCTCATCGAACGGCATCGAATCGATATGCGAGTATTGCTCAATGGAAGCAATTATCTGCAAAAACTTATCCGGTACAACATTGAACAGCTTCCTCACCAACGTTGAATCATCTAACGTCTTCCTGATACTGTTATAACTTGATTTAAAACCGGATACTTTTCCCATAAACTCGTCGATGGTCTCACCTTCCTTCATCCTTAATGCTTCAAATTCACTCTTCAGAGTGTGCATGCGACACTTCTGTACCATCTCAACACCCAAATACCGTGTTTTGAGGGACTCCCATATTTCGCCTGCTGTCTTCTTCTTCGCAACCTGCAACAGAACATCTTCGGGTATAGCACCAAAAATGAGAGCACGAGCCAACTTGCTCTTCTTCTCATCAACTTCCTTCCCGTCTGGGCATTCAACCGATTCCCACAGGCCGTGGGCATCTAAAATAGCCTCCATTTTAATCACCCACGTGGTGTAATTGGTGGCTATCAACATGGGACATTGGAGTGAAACTCCATGACTTTCTTCCACCGATGAAGAAGAAGCAGTAGGGATTACTTCCATTGGATTAAAATGCAGATAATTGGGCATAAACAAGGCTCTTGATACCAAAATGTTGGAAATCAAAGCAAAATAACAAAAGAAACAATGTGCCAAAAGCTTCTGTATATTAACACAACTTCAAAGGGAAACATATACAGAGAACTTCTAACGTTTTCTGGTGATAAAAATAAACAACTAGCAACTACCTTAAATAGAAAAGATGCTAAACAATAACTTCCTAAAAAACAGCAACAACTAATGGTTAAAGTAAACATGCAGAGCCCACTCTTCACATTTCCTTTGACCAATTATTAGGCAGGAATAAACTTAGTCAACAATAACCCACGTACACTTAGCCACGTCATCCTTCATTCGCACGGGTCAAGTCAACAGGTGCATTATGTTTCCACATAAATACAAATTGAAACAGCAGTCAAGTTTTGCACTTTCAAGTCTGAATTCAAAAATTGATTAAAATGCATTGATGATGATTGATGTCATTTAATTTTTTGTTTTTTTTTGAGTGGCAAACAAAGAAATTTATATTAAAACTCCATCAAAGTCCAGCAGGTAACTGGACATTACAACACCACAACCACTAAACATACATATAAACTAACGTATACCAAAGCCACCAAACCCCAAGGAAATGATTCCTAAAAACAACCTGCAATTCAAATGAAACCTGTCAGGTGGAAGGATCTCCATTGCTCCCAAGTAATTGTTCTCCGTCGTACACAGTTCGAGACCCATAAGAAGCTCATAATCTTTATCTCCTCCATAATTCCAATTAAGGACGGTTGTCTATTGTTAAATACTACCTCATTTTGTTGTTTCCACAAACATTAAATTCCAACCAAAATATCGCATATCGGGTCTTCTTAAGCACTCCCGGGCCAGCTCCTAGCCACGGGATCGATAGAAGATCCCCCACCTCTGCAGTGAAAATTGGCTTTAACCGGCACCACTGTCCAACCGCCTGCCAGACGGCCTGTGCAAACCCACACAAAAGCACTACATGCTCAGCAGATTCCGCCACTTCCCAGCATATAGGGCAAAAATCAGATGGAACCTGAATCCGTCTTGTCTGCAAAGCCGACAAAGATGGCAATCTTTCCATTCCTGCCCTCCATGCCACTGTACAAACCTTCAAGGGGACCCATCTGGACCACCGGAATGACCTTTGGTCCATATTATACATCGAAGCAAGTGCCGTCTTCTTCACGCTTTTGATAGAGAAACCGAGCTCCTTATCAAGTTCCCACACCCAACGATCCGGTTGGTTAGACAGATCCATGGACTCATTCAAATTAATTAACCTATCTAGTTCATCCAGCTCATTTGGTGAGGTCGGAGAGCAACTCCAACACCAGGAGAACCTCAATATACCGTCCACTTTCGGAACCCGGTTCACCACGAAGCAATACTTTTGTCTTTCCAAAGAAAACAAGGTCGGGAAAGCATCTCCAACGTATCCGAACCAACCCACCTATCCTTCCAAAACATCACTTTAGACCCACACCCGACAACACCTTTAATTAGATTTTCCATCACCACACCGAAGCGAGCAAGATGATCATTGATTAGTCGGATACTTCTCCAAGCGCCCGGGATCGACACTCTAGCCGGGATAAAACTCTAGGATCTAGCCGTGTGATGAATCGACCACACCACCTTCCTCCAAATCCCATTATGGTCCTCCTTAAAGCGCCACCACCATTTCGCCAACAGAGATAGGTTGGCTAATGATAACGAGCCTAGTCTCAACCCACCGTATTCTACCGACTAATAACTTTTTCCCACGCTACCCAACATATTCTTCTTTTATCCATTGACCCACCCCAAAGGAATTCTCTTCTAATGCGGTCAAGTTCTTTGATAATTTGGGCCGGGGCATGGTATAGGGAGAAAAAATATGTCGGAAGGGCATTAAGTACGGACTTTATTAACGTGACACGACCACCAAAAGATAAGGATTTCGCCTTCCAAAGAGCAAGCCTACTTTTGAAAATATCAAGAACGGGCTTCCAAAATTTTATTTGACTCATGTTTGCTCCCACCATCAAGCCAAGGTGTTTAAAAGGAAATTCTCCAATCTTGCAACGAAACAAACTCGCCATGTTGGCTAACTGATGCTCCTGAACTCCAATCCCAATCATGAAACACTTAGCCAGGTTTACTTTAAGCCCCGATGCTAAGTAGAAGCATCTAAGAATTTTGCATAGGTTCAAGGCATTTACCCGAGACCATGACCCCAAGAACACCATATCGTCGGCGTATAAGAAGTGAGAGATTAACGGGCCATTTGAAGGACATTTAATACCGTTAAAAATGTCTAATTCACAAGCCTTCCTCATAATCCCGGATAACGCTTCCATAGCAATAATAAATAGGAATGGCGATAACGGGTCCCCTTGTCGCAAACCACAGTGGCAATCAAACTCTCTAGTCGGCGACCCATTTACCAACACGGATGCACGGGCTGAGCTCACAATTGCCATCACCCATGATCTCCATTTAACCGGGAAGTTCATTTGAGCCATAACCGAATCCAGGAACCCCCAGTTTAGTGAATCAAATGCTTTGTCAATATCAATTTTGAACATAAGACCGTTTACTTTGGTTTTTCGCATCCAAGCCAAGATCGCATTCAACATGAGGGGACCATCCAAAATACTCCTACCTTTCAGGAATGCCGTTTGCTCCGGGGAGATCAAAGTGCCGATAACTTTTTTCAGCCTATTGACAAGGACCTTGGAGACCACCTTATTAAGACATCCAATGAGACTGATCAGTCAGAATTCAGAAATTGAGGAAGGATCCTTGACCTTAGGAATAAGAGCAATAAAAGAAGATGTAGTGCCCGGGCTGAATCTAGCATTTTCTGAAAATTCGTTAAAAAATCTCACAAAATCAGCCTCAAATACGGTCCAAAATCTCTTAATGAAGGTGAAATTGAAGCCATCCGGACCCGGCGCTCGATCACCATCACACTCCCATACGGCAGCCTTGATTTCATCAGCCGTGAATGGGAAAACTAACGATTCGAAATCTGCAACTGAGAGGCTATTAATACCTTGGCAAGTAATGGCTGGTCTCGATCCCATACGCTCCGTAAATTTAGTTGAAAAAAACCATACACTTTTTCCTTTAAAATAGCCGGAGCCGTGACCCTTTCACCATCGAAATTCAAACCATTAACTCTATTACAACTTGTATTCGCATTAACTACCCCATGAAAAAAGCTACTGTTTTCATCTTCATCAATAGCCCATCTAACCCTCGACTTTTGTTGTAAATCCGCCAGTTTTGATTTCTCAAATTCTACTACAGATTTCTTTAGCTCCGTACGGTATTCAAGTTCTGTCGTTAATAGCTTCCTAGTCTCCGCCTCCTTTTCTAGGTTCACAATTCTTGACTTGTAGTCCCGGTACACCCCTTCACGTTTTTTAACTCATCTGCCAACCACCTTTTCATTTTGTTTTTAAGCCATCTCATTTTCGTGGTTATCCCCACATCCGCACGACCCCGGTACCTAAAGGAAGCACCTGCTTCTTCCACAAAATCCCCAAACCCCGGCAATTTCAACCAAGAGTTGAAAGCACGAAACGGGATGTGACCAAATCAACCTGAATGGTGGACATTAATATGGGTGTATGATCCGAGCATTCCCGGTCTAAGGCCATAACCGAGGCCGTCGACCAGGAGCTCATAAATTCCTGGAACACAAGAAATCTGTCCAGCTTACTAGATTTTCCCCTAATGTCACTGAAATACGTATGTTTATACCCACTCATATTGTATTCCATCAAATTAGAATCCCGGATAAAGTTATTAAAATAATTTGTGTTAAACTGAATGAATTCCGAATTGTTTCACTCAGAAGGCACTCTCACATCATTAAAATCACCCAAGAACATCCACTTTCCGCTTAATGCCCAGCGGATACCCACCATTTCCGCCCACAAACTTCTGCGAACAGCCGGATCATTCGGCGCATACATATTAGCGATATTCATGACACAACCCAGCTGTTTTAGCACCCCGGATACTATTAGGAAATACCGACCTTTGATAACATTAGTTACTTCAAATAATCCAGGACCCCACACCGAAATAATACCACCGGACCTACCTACGGACCCCACTGCTTCGTAACAAAAAATTGACCGACCCTAGACTTTACTTACATGATAGTTGAAGACCTGCTGCAATTTTGTTTCCTGTATTGCCAAGAAGTGCACTCCATGACTTGACTTTAATCCCCTGATCCAATTAATCTTATGCAACTCACTTGCTCCCCTATAATTGACTGATATAAAATTCATTGATCACTTTCAATAACACCATCCCTGACTACTAATTCCCTGACATCCACCCGGTTGTCTTCTACACAAATTCCAATGAGGTTGCCAATCGAAATTATGGCCTCCACCTCATTGCGAATTGAACCCTCAACAAACCGATCAACACCACCCGATTTCCGACCATCGGTCTCAATCCTTGGTTTTGAGTTTTGACCCACATCCTCAATAACTGGATCCAATGTTCCTTGAGCTTGATTATCAGAGACCAGGCCCGCTCCCAAAGTCCCCCCCTGCGGTTGCCCTAAATCGGTATCCTTCGAAGCTGGCGAATCATTACTTAACGAAGGCGACTGATGAACACCAGGGTGGGTATGTATGGGGGGAATATTCAGGTCAGGAAACAATGAAGCCGATGGAGAGAATGCAGTAAAATCCGGATGGGAGGGTGTAATTATAGGGCTCGCAGGTGGTGGGCTCCTAACACCTCTCTGCCTTTTTCTAGACCTAGATACTGATAGAGATGGTCCAGAATTAGGCAGCCCAATATTAAACCCATTTTGTAAATTATCCTTATGGTGGGCCCCGTTTGTGGACATAGAATCATGAGAATTTTGCATGCCTTCTCTCCTGACCCCATGCACACGTTGATTCAATTTCCCATATCGAAGACTCTTCGGCTTATCATGAATATTCCGACCACCGGTGCCTGAACCTTTCCGGCCATAGCCAACCGGTCTAAACTCGCCTTCTTCTACCACATTTTCTTCATCAAAGAGTGGTAGATACGGCGTCGATCGGCCTTCCGCCACCCATACACGATACACCGCGTTCTTCCATTTGAGGATAATTTCCTCGTCAATCAACTTTAAGGCCTCCGTTAGGACATAGCAGGAACCGTGAGAGTTATCTATGGGGTTCCATGAAAATTCCGACTCCGAAACAACTTTACCGAATAGGCCACCAATCCAGTTAAATGTGGAACTGTCCCTAATCTGATATGGCACTCCGGTGAAAGTTAGACAAGCTATACGTTCATTCGGAAGCGGCTGACCATCCCACATAACCGCTGAGGCAAAAAACTTCTCCCATGCATCTGTTTTTTTGTCCAAAAACTCAGTTGCAACCACCTTGTCTCTAAAAATAAACAACACAAACAACCCACCAACATATGAAATCGTAGCTTCCTGGAACCCCTCATTATTGAGCATGAGGCGAGAGCCAATTAAAGCATCCAGGTCCTTGGCAAGAGCCAAAACAGATCGACCCAGGAAATGCTTGGGATACGCATGGGCATCATCTTCAACGGTAATGCTTTTAGCAGGTGTATTCGAACCTGGTGTTTTCCCCAACATGGCATCCTTGTAGGAAAAAGTTGAAGAGACAAGAGGTTTTCGGTGGTGGTGGGTAGGAGGTGGGTGCCGGAAATAGCTTTCCGATGAAGGACCCGTTTTGCCCGCACTTTGACGAGCACCGTATTTGATAAGCTTATGATTTTTATCGAACCTGGCAAGGTTAACTGAGAGGATAGCCCCGTTCCATTTAACAGTCCGAAGAGTAGCCTCCATGCTGAATGGATCCCGCACATGCTTGAACTTCACAAACCCAAAATAGTTTTTGTGTTTATCCCGATGTTTGGAAACGAATGAATCTGATATATCCCCGAACTTTTCAAAAAGACTCCAGAGTGTGTTGTTGGAGCAAGGCTCTGGCAGATTCAATACGAAGAAGGTCGTGATGGCAGGATCTTCAAAGAATTGATTTGTCGCCGTGCTTCTTTTCCGGTAAGAGATGTGTGTCCATCCATCTTCAGTCCCATTCCTGTCGGCTCCGGTAGGCAGAGGCCCGATGCGCCTGTTGAGATGCTCCATCCCCTTAATAATTTTTAGTTTTAATTCTTTCGTATCTATAATTGTATTTTTAGTATAACTACCAAGACAACCTTATTGTTCAAATATCAACACTTAGTAGAATTATCTCTAGTAAAGTTCAACATCTTCATCTATATTCGTCTTATTCAAGGTACACTTTTGGTTCTAGTGTCCTCCCCGATCTAATTAAAAGATAATGGATCAGGAGGAATTCTCATATGTATTACTCTTCAATGATAGAACTGTTAGGACCGTGTACGTACGGAGTACTAACTGATTCTTCGTTGTACCGAATCAAATAGTGCGGAATCCTATTTGATTGGCGATCCAATCAGTGAGAACGAATTCAAGATCAATCCTAACGATTAGAAAACGTTATGAATTGACTCGGAATGATCTGAAACCCTCTATGAAGTTGGAATGGTCGAACAGCACGTTCTGGGGCGATTAGGGTTTCTCGTATTCGAAGTGTCACGTTTTTCCACGAATTAGGTGGTATTTATAGGTTACAGATCTCATTCGTGCGACTGAGTCTTGCGACTGACTCAGTCGTGCGATTGAGTAATACGACTAATTCATTCGTACGCTTGAGTCAGACTGATGACTCAACTGTCCGATTGACTCAGCCTCTTAGTTCAACCGTGCGATTGGACCATTCGCATGGTCCAGTCGGGCGACTGAAAGAGATGTTTAGTCAAACACATTCATGAACCTTTAATGATTCAGAACTGTGTCTCACAACTGTAAACCTATATAACATGGTCATATTAAGCGTGTAACAACTAATAAAATAAGTAGATATAACATTATATAATCAACAACCATATAAAGAAGAGATTCTCATTAGATTGATTTAACATTACATATGTGTAACAAGATAGAACTTTATTACATTTCAGCTCACTAGACTAGAACTGGGGACATGTGTACCAACAAACTCCTCCTTGGACCTAGTTCTATCTAGACTTTTACTTCTTTCTTGAACTCTTCATATCGTTTCACCCTTTCCTCTCTTGAGATCCCAGAATGAATATTCAATGCGAAGCAGATACGTATAACATGTTGGAATTGCAGTGCTTGCACAATATCCTGTGTATCAAAGAACAGTGGCCACTTGAATAAGATATAGACATCAGACTCAGACAAGTTGGTTAGCCACATCGGATCAAACACTCTTATCGTCTCGACCGTTCCTTCTTTCTCCAAAACTATGACGGCTTCACCAGTTCGCCAGTCATAATACCACCATTTGAAATGGGGTGCAAAATCCTGAGGCATCTCCCTCAATGGAATACGCGACATCGTGCGCAGAGGGTGCCATCTCAAGACCACTTTTGGTCTTCCTGAGGTGGGGTCAACCTCAGTCCTATGAAATAGCCTTCTTGGCTGTTGAGGTTTAAAGTTGACCCACCTTGTATGGTACTCTTTCTTTAGTGCCTGCTCAAACCATCCTGATATCTTTCCTGGAACAGCATATAGGAGGTTCAAGTTGGCTAGACGATTAAGCTCAAACCCTGGGAGAGTTTTCAAATCATGAGGAAATCTGAAATATTCGATTCCCTTCTCTCTCTTCACTGCATATACTTTTAGATCATCAAAGTATGCCCAGCTGATAATCTTTCCTGACACCTTCTGATGCTTTTTAATCTTGTAAAGCTTGGTGTAGGCATTTGACTTTGGAGGCCCACGCTGTTTCTTCATTTCCTCAAGGCAGGCAATCCATTCCTCCTTCTTGGTTGCACGATCAGTTTCATCTGCCTGAGGAATCTCTTCTGCAGCTGCCTTAGCTGCTGTCATCTCTTCCACTTTATCAAATATATTGCTGTCAAAAGTTTCCCCCACATCTGGAAGCACTTCGCCTTTGGCGTTAGTGTATTGGGGATAATGATCAGCCGTTACGTCCTCAATCTCCACCTCGTCGACATCTTGAAGTTCTTCATCGCTGACTACATCGACTTCGGGAGCATCTTTTACCAACTCATCCGGATTCAGACTGAACAGTTCTGCAATCTGTTCATCTGTCAAGTCGTGAATGATTTCCCCTTCTTCAGCTGAGTAACCCACAGACCGTTGCACTATCCCTTGAAGATCAAGAATCATAGTCAACTTGGTCTCAATCTGACGAAGGGGCATAACATCATGCTCATCGACTTGTGTGGTTGATCCTATTACAAAATCAAATATATTGCAAGTAAGTATACATTGATCACATAACCAAAGATGATTTATATCCACAAAATTTTATATATAACAGACTAGAATACATAATTTCAAGTACAAAGTTTCAGCAAAATAAATAAACGTCTAGTCTTGAACTTTGCCTTGTATCTCCGGTGGATCTTCAGTTGGAGTAGACGAAGAGGGGCCTTGATCATGTCGGCGTTTAGTACGCCTTTCGCCTGCAACATTATCGCTTTGATCTCCGGCAGTTTCTCCCCCTTCACCTTCATCATCTTCTTTCTTCTCATCATCATCATTACTTTCTTCACCACCATCATCATCGTCATCATCCTCATCATCTTCATCATCTTCATCATCGTCTTCCTCATCCTCACTATCATCATCATTATCATCACCATCACCTTCTCCAATCTTGAGGGGCTCACTTTGAGTACCTTTCAGTTTTAGCACAAGAGTCTTATGAGCCGCCTCTAGCTTTCCCAACTTAGCATCTGTCTCTGCCTCATGTTGAAGTAACCCAGTGATCTGATCTGTCTGTGAGGTGATCACCTGGGCTTGGGAAGAAATCTGCTCGCGTAGCTGATGAATCTCAGCAGTTTGAGAGGAACTTAACTCTCTCAGCTGCTGTAACTGAGCCGTTTTCTCCGCATCAGACGCCATCAGCTTAACCACCATGCTGTTTAGGGCAGCAAGCTGCTCTACAACAGAAACTGGTGGGATGAATGAGCTGGATGGAACGATGAGGGACCTGTTTGTTGAGTGGTGGTTGTGGAGGTGGCTGTGGTGAATATAGGGGAGGGGATGAATGATGTGGTAGGCTGTACAGTGGTGGAAGTGGTGTGTATGGGAGAGGGAGTGAATGAGGTGGTAGTCGGTACAGTGGTGGTGGTGGTGGATGTGACAGTGTGAGGTGAAGGGATAGTAGTGGTGGATGGAGATGTTTGGGATGATGTAGAGGTGGTAGCTGTGGTGAACCTTAGTCGCTTTCCTTTCTTACCATGCGGACGCGCCATGGTTTTCTTCCTTTTGCCCGTTGACAAAGGTGCTCCCCCTCTGTTGCTAGAATCATCAGGGGCATACGAGGGATCAGACTCAATGCGTGTGTCCCCTGATGTACCAGACTGCCCACCAACATCTCTCAGTCCTTTCTCGGTGGCAACCACTTTGCTGCCAACTCTCCTGGTCAAACCTTCTTCATCACTTTCTTCCTCATCATCGGGTGGGCAAAAGTCAGGAACAAACCCTGCAGTTGCCGTGTCTGTGTGTGGTGATAACGGCTGAGCTGTAGAAGTAGATGGTCCCTCAGAGAAAATTGGTACATTTTCTCCATCAAGATCATCATCATCATCTGAGTCAACCAATGATACAGTAATCACCTCAGTATCAGAATCGCTATCGTCATGACGCCATTTTCGCCTCCTTGGCGCCATGTAGTCTTCCCGGGCCAGATGCCCTATCAACCTCTTGAACACGGGCTTCACCTGCTTGCCCCTATACACTTTCATTCTTCCTAGAGTAGTGTCATCCATAATCTCTAACACCACTGCATCACTCCTCTCTTTGGGCAAATCAGGCAGTTTCTCATTAAAAATGAGCTGAAGAAAGCGTGGATACATACAGAAACCTTCTTTTCCCTTAGCCTCCAAGTTCTCAATCAGATAATTAAAGATCATGTTGGAGAAGCTGAAAGGGTGGTTAAGGACCAATGCCACATAAGCATTCTGAATTTGGTCCGATAAGTCATCGAACCCACCCCTTCTTGCAGCAATGCACTTTAGAATCACATGAGCTAAATACTTGTACTGTGGGCTCAGGTTGCTCTTGTTCAGCACACCTGAGCTAATGTCTCCACAGTACCCAATTCGTAGAAAGCATCCACGAACTGTAAGAGGGTGAATCCTGACTAGATGTGAATCATCATCTCCAAAGTCCAAAACTCTTCTAATATCTCCAGCTGTGATCTCAATTGCCCTACCAAAGATGGTACTTAGGATGCGGTAGGGTTCCACAGATCGGTCTACCGAAGCTCCTGCCCAAAATGCTTGATGGATAGACTGATATGGTGTACATGGAGTAGATATGGCTTTGAAGATCCGAGATCTTCTCAGGAAGTCAATAATACCAACAAAATCACCACCATTTCTTGAGGTGGAATCCAGATTAGCACAGATATTGTGCTTTGGATTAATTTGCCAACGGTTAGCCATCTTCCTGTAACAATAACAAACGTATGTTAGAAACTTGAACAACAGAGTTTGACTAAGTCAGAAATCAGTGCAGTTCACTCGAGCGAATGAAGTGTGCGACTGGGTTCAGGCAAATGATGTAATTCTGCGATTGAGTTGTCCGACCGAATGAACTCATTCGAATGACCTAGTCGGCCGATTGAATGAATCACTTCCTTCAATCGTGCGATTGACGTTCATTCGGGGCAACCAATCGTATGGCAGACTCAACCCATTCGCATCCTCCATTCGGCCGAATGAACGAGTCTCCTCTTTCAATCGGTCGATTGAAGTTCATCGGGAAGACCAGTCGTATCACAGACCCCTGTTCCATTTCAAACTTGGTTTTATAATTTTTACGAAATTAGAGGTTAAGTTCAGGCTTGTTAGACTCGCAATCATGTACTTAGACTACTTCGATCATTGATTTTAACATTTCATGTGATTAAAGCAGTTTATTTGGCCGATTTGTTACGAATCAACATTTAGGGCAAATGTGAACTGATTAACCATCAATTTTTACATTCTGATGCATCCTTGTGTTGCGTATTACCTGTGTAACAAGTGCAAATCGTCAGAAAGTGTATATCAAAAGGTTTAAAGATCAAACGAAAATTTTGCAGAGTAACGGTGCGAATAGGAGTATTTTAGGGCGAATGATGTCTGCGATCGACTGAGGGGTCTATTTATAGACAGACTCAGCTCAATCGGCCGACTGACTCAATCGTACCTTTCATTCGGTCGATTCAAAATCAACACGTACGATCGAGTCCAATCGCATGTTTCATTCGATCGATTGGAACTGGGTCGTACGATTCACTCAATCGACCTGCTTCATTCGATCAACTGATCTCCATTCGCACGTTTGACCTAATCGACCCTTTCAATCGGCCGATTGGGCTCATACTTATGGTCCAATCTTACGATTGAGTTCAATCGTATAGCCCATTCGCATGACTAAGCATACTCATGATTAAGTAGTGCGATTGGGCTATACTTGTGCCATATTAGTCATTTCGTTTGCTGACACATAGTTTTCCTTAAACAATTAATAAACATTATGTGTAATTGATCATCTCAGACATGATCCATTTAACCACCCGATCACCTCAGACGTGATCCATTTATCCACCCGATCACCTCAGACGTGATCCATTTATCCTTTCAGAAACAATAAGTTTAGATAGACATTAAGCACCTTCAGTGACATTTAGCAGATAACAGTATACACAGTCCGACACGACACATTATACTAGGACTAAACAAAAACTTAACCTATGAATAGAAAGACCTATTTTTGTGATTTTTGTTGGGGCAGGCTTGTATAGCTTGTTAGCATTAACAGTTTATCCGGAATGGACTCTCGTGGAATCAGACAGGCATATACACCATTACTTGGAACATTAGTGCTTATTACACTTTGCATGATAATGATTGCACAGTTTTTCACTTATCGAAGACTTCTAATATCTAACTGGGAATCATGTTTGAACTAATATGTAAGTATTATTGATTTTGATCATCAGGCGATGCAGCCACGACGATTGTCAGTATATTTGTCCACTTAAATCCATACACAGACATTTGACATACACCAGCGACTAATTAGATGAATTAGGTCAACTCGTATTTGTGTATTCCACAGGTATATGGTAATCAATCATCCTCAGGAGATTTTTGAGCGGTCTAGGACTTAGAAGATTTGGTTCTAAAAATTGTCAAAGAGATGCAGAACCTCAGGTCAGTGCCATCGCACAGCAGAGAGGCGCAAACAACAATGAATTCTTAGAACGAATAGGTTATGCTTAGCCTCAGGTCAGTGCCATCGCACAGCAGAGAGGCGCAATACCTATTTATCTTCTTAGAGCAGCATATTTGCATATACATTATTTTAATGACATTTGTCATCTTTTGCTCTGTTTTGCAGGTCTTTGCTCACATTTGTGGCATTAGCTTGCTCCTCACCCCTTATTGGACATTGATTGATTGTGCAGACCAGGGATACCATGGGAACACACAACTGGTTGAATAAATTTAGTTTAAGCCTGTTCACTGATGATGTCTAATGGTCTATTGTGTTAAATCTACTGACACATCGTATTGTGTACTTACACAACCCTAGATCTACTTTCTCCAAGTAATTACAATACCAGTCAAAGCTTCTATCATATTCCCATTTTGTTAGACTTAGACTTCTCTGACTTATGATTTTTATGTTTAGAACCGAAAAAACCAATTTGATATTCCAAGTAACTCGGTGCCTGTGTGCTATCACTTTCCAGTTTTATCGAGTCGCATTTCCAGTCTATTTGTCTATGCCTTTTCAGCTTAACTTATCTTCCCCCCCCCCTTTTTTTTTTTTTTTTTTTTTTTTTTTTTTTTTAATAAGTAAATGAATACTGAAATAAATCTCCCCCTAAAATTCTAAAACAGAAAATCTTTTTGTGTTTTTGGATTTTATATGACATGGAAATTAAAAAAATAAAAATAAAAATGAAAGAAAGAAAGAAATAAACTAAAGACACAAGTCGGACTATGAATCTGCTTCTTCAGCAATCACATCACTTTTCTTTTTAACGCCGTTGACCTCTAGGAGATATAAAAATCTTGGTTTATCAAACGGTTTGGTGTAGAGGTCAGCGCGCTGAAAATCCGTGTTAATTTTAATCACATCGATTAATTGTTTTTTATAGCAATCGCGTATGAAATGATATTTAATCCCGATGTGTTTTTGTTTTTGGGTGTTGAACAGGATTTTTAGTGACAGCTATGGCAGCAGAATTATCAACATAAATAGGAGTGTTAGAAAATTTCAAACCGTAGTCGCGCATTTGCTGTTGAATCCAGATGATTTGAGAGCAGCAACTTGCAGCAGCAACGTATTCAGCTTCACAGGTTGATAAGGCAACCGAGGTCTGCTTCTTGCATTGCCACGTGACTAACCGTCTTCCAAAGAACTGACACCCTGCTGACGTCGATTTGAAATTCATCTTGCAGCCACCATAATCTGAATCGCTGTACGCAGTAAGCTCGAAGTCATCGTCATGAGGATACCACAAACCTAGTGTTGGAGTACCCTTCAGATAACGGAAAATCCTTTTTACCCCAATCAGATGATTCACTTTTGGCTTCGCTTGATATCTAGAACATAGACATGTTGCATACATGATATCTGGACGCGAGGCAGTGAGATACATGAGAGATCCAATCATCCCACGATACATAGTGGCATCCACCAAATCCCCATTCTCATCAGGAGCCACATCATGATTTGTGGCGAGAGGGGTACCAGCAGCAGACGTATTTTCCATGTCAAACCGACTGAGAATGTCGCCGACATACTTGGTCTGATGTAAGAAAATGCCAGTTGGTGTTTGATCCACCTGTAATCCCAGGAAGAACTTCATCTCTCCCATTGCACTCATTTCAAATTCTGCCTTCATCACAGATTCGAAATCTTTGCATAATGCTTCATTTCTAGATCCAAAGATGATATCATCCACATAGATCTGCACCAGAAGCAAGTCACCATCTTTTTCTTTGATGAACAATGTACAGTCAATCACACCCCTGCGAAAACCATGCTTTAGCAGATGGGTAGAGAGCTTTTCATACCAAGCTCTAGGAGCCTGATGTAGCCCATACAGAGCCTTGTCCAACTTGTAGACTCTGTCCCGATGATAAGGATCTTCGAATCCTTCGGGTTGACTGACATATACTTCTTCACGGATTTCCCCATGCAAGAATGCACTCTTAACATCTAGTTGATAAACTTTGATCTTCATGTAAGAGGCGTAGGCTAGAAAGATACGTATAGCTTCCATTCTAGCTACGGGAGCAAAGACTTCATTGTAGTCGATTCCTTCGACTTGCCTGAAGCCTTGAACGACCAACCGTGCCTTGTTTCTGATAACAACACCCTGGTCATCCTTCTTGCACTTTAGTACCCATTTGGTACCAATCACCTTGACTCCTTTTGGCCTGTCAACTAGAGTCCAGACTCCTAGTTTCTTGAACTGGAGTAGCTCTTCTTGCATGGCATTGACCCAGGCCTCATCTTTCAGGGCGTCACAGACATATTTAGGCTCGATTTGTGAAACAAAACATGAGAAAGCCCCGTCATTGACATAACCCTTTTCCATGACTGCAGCATAATCAGCAGAGTACAGCTGATTTCTTGTTTGCACACCGGATTGAATGTCCCCTATGATAGACGAGGGGGGATGATTCACACTGATCCTAGTCACTGGTGTGGTAGGAACCACAACCTCAGTATCCATATTGGTGACTACTGGTTCAGTATCCGGATTTCCTGCAGCTGGTATAGCAGCTGATGATTCACTGTGTTGATTAGCTGTTTGCTCAGTGTTAGAAGCAGGAGCTTCTTCATCATCTGATGAATCATCACTCTCATCATGAGCAGGAGTCGAAGAGCTTGAGGCACCAGCAGTAGGTGTGATGTTGCTTGAATCCAGATTTGGTGAGTTAAGAACATCATACATCATCTGGGTAGCAGCATCATCCTCTGAATCAAGCTGTGGAAGATTGAAGGATTTGAAAAAGCCATCATAATCAAAGAATGATGATGGTCCTTTTCCAGCAGGAGGTGTGGTGAATCTCTGAACATCCACATTGCACCACACCTCTACCTGACCCGTCGAATTATTGTAAACTCGCTTGTCTGGGATGCTGTATCCTAAGAATATTCCCTGATCTGCTTTTTCGCTGAACTTGCCATCCTGAGTCTTCTTCAGTAATGTACATGGAGCTCCAAATGGTTCCAGATACTCCAAATTTGGCTTTCTTTTCTGAAGTAGCTCGTAGCAAGTCTTACCATGCCTTTTGACTACTAACACACGATTAAGTGTGTAGCAGGCATTTGCAACTGCCTCATTCCAGAACTGAACTGGGAGCTTTGAATCAGCTAACATGGTTCGCGCAGTCTCAATTAAGCTCCGATTCTTTCGTTCTGCAACTCCATTCATCTGTGGCGTGTATGCTGAGGTGAACTGGTGAACAATACCCTTCTCCTTGCAGAAAGCATCCATCCACTGATTCTTGAACTCTGTGCCATTGTCAGAACGAATTCTCCTTACCTTCAGTTTGTAGAGTGACTCCAAAGTCGTGACGAGCACCTTGAATGATTCAAACGTTTCTGATTTAGCTTTCAGAAACATCACCCAGGTGAATCTTGAGTAGTCATCAGTGACTACAAAGCAGTACCAGTCTCCTGCTATACTCTTCGTGCTTACAGGACCAAATAGATCCATGTGTAGCAGCTCCAAGGGCATCTCAATTGTGTTGACGTGCTTGGTCTTGTGAGATTTCCTGGTCTGCTTTCCCTTCTTGCAAGAGACACAAAAATCAGGAAGTTGGAAGTTCTTGACTGTAACTCCCTCAACAAGGTTGTTGTGAATCAGATGATTCATCTTCCTTTGATTTATGTGTCCCATCCTTCTATGCCATGAGATGGAGTCCTTCTCTGTAGCTTTTGAGAGGAAACATTGTGCTGTAGATTCAGAGGTAGAAGCATTAGACATATCCAAGACATATAGATCATTGTACCTGGATGCAGACATCAAAACCTGCTTCTCTGGAATCTCCATCTCCTTTTTCAGTATGTAACATTTTCGGTTGTCAAACATAACTTTGAAGCCCTTGTCACATATCTGAGACACTAAAGTAAATTGTTTTCCAGTTGTTGAACAAAATTTACTTTATCAAACTTTACCTTCTCATTACCTACTTCGCCTTGAGCAGTAATGTATCCTCCTTTGTTCCCAGCAAAAGAAACATGTCCCCCTTTAATTTGTTTGACATTAAAAAGAAGAGACTTGTTTCCTGTCATGTGCCTGGAAGCTCCGCTATCCACAATCCATGTATTTGATGAAGCACTATAGCGGACAACCTGCACATAATTGAAAACAATCAGTTAAGGAGGGGGACCCAAGCCTTGACTGGCTTGGGTTTCCCAGAGGAATCAACCATCATGAATTCAACCCACTGTCCTTTATCAGTAGGTGGAATGTCAACTTCAGATTGTCCTGGCTGTCAGATTCACCAAATGTCTTTGCTTTCCATAAACCATCCCTGTGAAAGGATTGTTTATGATAAACTTTAGACTGATTAACAGTTTGAGTATATGGTTTAGATTCAGAAACAGTTTTTCTTGCCGGTGTCACAGACCTGTCGGGGACTTGTCTGTGTTGTCTTTCACGTGGGGGGGACGAAAACGACTTAGAAGGTGTTTTATGCCTAATGGGTGTTTTCGATCTCACCGGGGTCTTAGATCGCTGTTTTGAATCTACTTTGACTTTGTCGGTTAACTCAACTTTAATTCTTGGTGTCTGATAGCGTGGACAATTGGTTGAAATATGACCTCGCTGACCACAAGTATAGCAGGATCTCCATTCATCAGGACTAGGAGATCTCTTGTGGGGCGGTGAGTAAACCTCAGGAATGGGTCTTTTGGTCTCAATCTTTGAATATGTACCCTCTTTAACAAATTTAACTTGTTTAACATTTTGATTAATTTGTCGTTGAGGTTGAGCATTATCCCTTTTAACTGGTTTAGCTTGAGTGGATTTAGAAATCTTGGTTTGTGTAATATTTGACTTTGATTCCAAACCAAGAGTTGTTTGTACATTTGTTTCCACCTGTTTCTCAACATTGACCGTTCTTGATGCTGAGAGTTTCTGATTATCATCCGAAGAAGCAGACTGAACTGCAGTGTCCGGATCACTCACCAAAGGAGTTGTCACCACATGATCCTTAATTTGATTATTATTAATTGGACGTTGTTTTGTGTTCAAAAGGATTTCATGTGGTGGTGGAACTACCTTGTAACCCAATCCCTCCCATTGTTGCGTTCTTTAACCAAGTTTTTCAAAATGTGCGAAGAACTCGCGAGACTATGTAGTTTTTGTTGCAATGACTCATTTTCTACCTGTAAGACTGCTTTTTCCTTTTTAGTTTCTTCAATGGTCTTTAAGTAGAATTTAATGTCATTTTCTTGGTTAAATACAACAACTTCAGTTTCCTTTAGTTGTTTCTGCAACGCATCTAACTTCTCTTTATAACTGCTCTCATTTTGTTTTAAGACACGATTAGCTTCTGAGCACAGTTTTAAGTCATTTACTAAGTTATCATTGTGATCTAATAACCTAGCAAACTTTAGATCAATGCTTTCTCTAAATTTCTCACATTCGACACAAACATGTTCATTAAATAGTTCATCTTTAGATTTTACCTGTGTGGATGTCGATGTTCCAGCCATGAAAGCATTCTGAGACGTAGATTGAGCTTCAGATTCTGAAGTCAACTCATTCTTGACGATTTCATCAACAGCATCAAACGTCTCTTCCAAATCAGCAGTATCAACTTCAGCTGAGCTTTCGCCTTCACTCGCCGAGTCTTCGTTCAAGTCTTCCACGGATGCTATGTTAGCTTCATCAGACACGAATCTAAAGGACCAGTCTTGTCCTTCATCTCCTTGTGCTACCATAGCTTTAGAATCACTTCCCGTGGATGCTGGTTTCTTGTCTCTATCTTGCCTGTTGAACGAAGAAAAAGGATTTTATTCCCAGTCTTCTTAGGCTTTGAACACTCCCTTTTAAAATGGCCCTTTTCTCCACAATTGAAGCACGTGACTTTAGACTTGTCAAAACCAAAGGTTGTATCTTTAGTAGCCACGAGATTCTGCCCTGTTTTCTTCACAAATTTCTTTGCTCTTCGGACAGCGCTTGCAAGAGCCCACATGATGTCCATTCTTTCCAGCTCATTTTCATCTACTTGTTCATAATCTTCATCGGCAAGGTGGCAATTTCCAATCTTCCCCGCCACCAAACCATCATACGAGTGCACAACAGCAGCCAATAGATCCATGTGCTCTTTAGCAACCTCCACTGTTACCTTTCCCAGATTTTCTGTTGTCAACTTAGCAGACTGAGTAACAATAGGACTTTGACTAACACAAGATGCACCAAGAGACTCATTTGCAGATGATGAGCCTTGGTCAGAAGTTTGAGATGCATTGGACACAAAGGCTGTTTGCAGGGGAGCACCTGAAGACTTTGCAGCAGGGGTGGACGTGGAAGAGACATTGTAGAGTGAGGGGTCTTGAGCATAAGAACCCTTCTTAGCCTTGTATTTTTGTCGCACTTCCTCCTCTTTCAGTTTTAGAATAAAGTCATTGATATCCAGGGTGTCTAAAACTGAGTTGTATCGCAGAGTAGAAATGAATGAATCCCACTTTGCAGGTAGACCATCTGCCAAGCTTAAAACCTTGTCTTCCATTGACGTCTTAACACCATGAGTGTTAAGTTCACTCATCAGATGGTAGAAACGATCGATGATCTCATCTAAGCTTTCATTCCCAATTGCCGAGAAGTTATCAAACTCCTTCTTCAAAGCTTTGCCTTTCAGTGCCTTTAAGTTAGAATTTCCTTCATACCTCTTTTCAAGGACTTCCATCAGTTTTTTACTTTGTTTGTGCTCTGAGTATGATGAAAGATAGGCTTGGGAATGGACTGAGTCAAAATAGCATAAGCCTTCTTCTCTGCATTGTAGGCAACCTTTTGTGTATCGGAGAGTCCACTCAAAGTCAAAGGAACACCATCAGCCCCTACTGGTATTTTATAACCCACCTCAATAGAGTTCCATAAGTTAGTATCTACACCATTAAGATAGATTTCAAAACGTTGTCTCCATTGTGGAAAGTCCTCTATTGTCAATAGTTTAGGTGGCTTGTTATGGTTCCCTATCTCATTTTCCAGTAACAACAAATTCTGAATTCGTGAATCCTTGCCAGCTGACATGGCATAATTTTCTGAGTCCATCTTTGAATTAATTTAACTTGAGAATTAAACTGCTGTGCGAATGGACTATATGCGATTGGACTCAAACGTACGATTGAAAACGGACGACTGAGAGACTTAGACGACTGAACAGACAGTACGACTCAGATGTGCGACTGGAGTGGGCGATTGACTCAATCGGGCGATTGACACTGCGATTGACTCAACCGGGCGAATGGACTGGCGAATGACTCAAACGTGCGAAAGATCGGGGCGAATGAGTTCAGTCGTACGATTAAGATAATCGTGCGACTGGGTCGGCTGAAAACGCGATTTTTGAACACTTTTGACCTAGAACGCAATTCTTTGCACCCTAGACGGCTGAAACTCGATAAACACTGACTTTTCAGAACATGCAAACGTAAAGACTCGATTTTTAGCCAAAAGAATGAATCTTTTTGCGTAAAAACGTAGACTTTTTCACAAAAACGATTGAATCAACGAAGAATCAAGAGCCAAAGCTCTGATACCACTTGTTAGGACCGTGTACGTACGGAGTACTAACTGATTCTTCGTTGTACCGAATCAAATAGTGCGGAATCCTATTTGATTGGCGATCCAATCAGTGAGAACGAATTCAAGATCAATCCTAACGATTAGAAAACGTTATGAATTGACTCGGAATGATCTGAAACGCTCTATGAAGTTGGAATGGTCGAACAGCACGTTCTGGGGCGATTAGGGTTTCTCGTATTCGAAGTGTCACGTTTTTCCACGAATTAGGTGGTATTTATAGGTTACAGATCTCATTCGTGCGACTGAGTCTTGCGACTGACTCAGTCGTGCGATTGAGTAATACGACTAATTCATTCGTACGCTTGAGTCAGACTGATGACTCAACCGTCCGATTGACTCAGCCTCTTAGTTCAACCGTGCGATTGGACTATTCGCATGGTCCAGTCGGGCGACTGAAAGAGATGTTTAGTCAAACACATTCATGAACCTTTAATGATTCAGAACTGTGTCTCACAACTGTAAACCTATATAACATGGTCATATTAAGCGTGTAACAACTAATAAAATAAGTAGATATAACATTATATAATCAACAACCATATAAAGAAGAGATTCTCATTAGATTGATTTAACATTACATATGTGTAACAAGATAGAACTTTATTACATTTCAGCTCACTAGACTAGAACTGGGGACATGTGTACCAACAAGAACTATCAAATATACAGAAATCAAGAAGAAAATACATAAGGTGGAAGCTAACAACCAACCTACAATATAGCCGGTAAATGAGGAACTAATAGACATAGCATGTTCGAGATTGCTTATTTTGATTGAAAAGAACTTTTAACAAAAAGGACTTATTCACTTATGATTTTTCAAAAGGTGTTTTTAAAAAAGCGTTTGGATTAGCTTATAAACTAAAACGTTGTATAATTACCAAAAAAACGTATTTTAAAAATGATGAGAGTTAATAGGAGGTAGTAGAGGGGTATAGTAGGAAATTAGACCAAAAGTAGTTTTCAAAAATCAATAAGTAACTTTCCCCTTACTTTTCAAAACCTTCTTTTTACCCTATATGAAAAGTCAGTTCAGAAGTCCTTTTGGCTTTGCGAAACACTTTTTTTAATTTATTAACTTTTTATAAGTTAATAAGTTAAAAGTAAGGGGAAATAAGCAATCCCAAACATGCACATATTATATGAAATATTTTTCTCCAATACTTACCCTTTAAGTTGGAGCCATTTAAGTCTCTTATGCCTAACTTGTTAAGTAAGAATCTTAGTTGTTGAGTTTGCAACCCTTTAATGAATAGGCCTACACTTTGCATTTTAGTATTAATGTGATGAAGCTGAATTTCTTGTGAATCGACTCTTCCTAAACGAAATAACAATCCATTTTCATGTGTTTAACTCATTCGTGGAAAAGCAGGTTATTTGCTATGTGACGAGCCGCCTGATTGTGCTAAAAGAAAATGGTCAGACCAGGTAAAAACACATCTAGCTCCCTTAAAATCCAACGGATAATACTTCCCTAACAGTAGACTCTGTGGACTAGTACTTCTCTTCGTTAGATGAACAATGAATTCGTTTTGGTTTTTCAGGATATGGGTAACCCTCCTCAAAGAAGAACCTGTTTGGGATTTTCTCATATACTGACATCCAAGCCAATCAGAATCACAATACGTCGTAAGATTACAACACCCGTCTCGTGGGAAAAGAACACCTTGTCCAGGTGTTACCTTGAGGTATCTCAAAATTCTATGTGTGGTGTCCATATGAGACTATCTTAGGTCCGGAACAAATTGGCTTAACATATCTACGATATATGCTATGTCAGGTCGTGTAGCTTGCAAGTAGAGGAGTCTACCTATGATGTGACAGTACAGGTTCACATCAACCTCTGGTTCATTTTCACCCTTATCTAACTTTTGGTTCTGTTTAATAGGAATCGAGCTCGATCATTCTACACCTTTGAAGGCCACAATCTTCAAGGACGTCCAAGGTGTATTTTCTTTGGTTTAACACAAACCCCTTAGAGGTGCGAACAAAAATAGCTTATAAATATGGTAGGTCAATGAGGAAATAATAGACATATCATAGGGGAATATTTTATCTCCAATACTCGACACTACTAATTGCTCCATTTGATGTACCATGAGAAGCGATTGAGTTCTATTAGGAGACTCAAAATTCTTTTTAGACCAGAGTCTAACTCGAATCTTTAATAACAACTTTTTGTGTCTACCTTGTCTTTATTGTTTTGTATTTAGTTATAATTCAATAATAATACCTATATTAAGTTTTTGTTTTATTTTATTTTATTTAAATATATTATAACATGATAAGTCATTCATATTGTAACAATCGACTACATGTGGTGGCACATGTGACCACCACCTCATCCTCAGCAACCATTTTCCCGCCCAAAATCAATGACCCATCTGTAACACTCTTGCGGATCTTTTGACCCGTGGTTATGATCCGTTTTCAAATATTATGAAAACCCTAAAAGTTATCTTCTTCAACAAATTACCAAATATTTCGGATGATGATCCTTCCTTCTATCATTAGTTATATAGACACTTACTAATAAAAGTAAAAATTAATTTTAATTTTACTAACCAATTTTTGAAAAAAATAACCAGTTTACTTCAAAATATTAAAAAATATTAATTTACCTTCAAAGTTTCATAAGTTGTTTCGATTTCAGTACAAAAGTTTCATTATTTGTATCCAAGTTGAAAAACTGATAGACTTTTGGAAGTTTCATTATTTTGTATCCAAGTTGAAAAACGGATAAACTTTTGGATAGAAAATGAAACAACGTATAAAACTATTGATGGTAAATTGATATTTTTGATATTTTGAAGAAAAAATATTATTTTTGTCAAAACTCAAAAACCAAAAACCATGTTTAACTCAAAAGTAAAAGTCGTTTCACCTCAAAGTACTGATTATCTGAAGTTATTTTAATTTTTTGGTTCATTTTATTCTATTTACAATAAGGATGTGGTTGAGATTATACCAACAAATATACATCTAGCTACAAGTAGGGGTGTAAACGAGCAGAGCCGAGCCGAGTCGAGCCGAGCCGAGTCGAGCCTGAGCTTGCTGAGACTCGAGCTCGGCTCGTTTTGGTTTTAGGAAGCCCAAGCTCGAGCTCGGCTCGTTTATAGTTTTATTTATAAAGCTCGACTCGTCAAAAAATTTTCAAGCTCGAGTTCCGTTCGGGCTCAACTCGTTTATTGTTAAATTATTAAACTTATATTTTTTTATAATGACCTTTATAATTATTTATAAGCATACTTTTATATATAACACAATAAATATTATTTAACTATTTTTATCATAATAATATATTTAATAATATAATTTATGTAAATATGTATTTATATATATTTAATATATAAATAAAAATATATATAAAAAGCTCGTTTAGGCTTGCGATCCAGCTCGAGCTCGATATCCTGAAGCTCGGGCTCGATCTCATTTAGTAAACGAGCAATAATCTGAGCTCGAGCTCGTGTAAGCTCGGTTATATTCGAGCTTTTTTCGAGCCGATCCCGAGTAGCTTGCGAGCCGGCTTGGCTCTTTTACACCCTAGCTACAAGCGAAAGTGTAGTGTTGCCTATCCACATGCTTTATTTCTAGTAGAATATTGATTATTTTTTATAAATTTTGTAAATTCTTAGTTGTCATTAAAACTAGGAAGTTAAGTTGGATGAGATTTGACAATAAGTCTTTAGTGAAGAATCAAATTATGCATAGAAGGGTATGATATTAATTGATCGCAAACACTTATCAACAAATGTTATTATCATTTGAAAGATAATAAAAACAATTAGGTAGCGTTTGGTACGCAGGAATGAGAGGCAGAATAAATGAACCATTAAGGGTGAATGAAAAAAAGTATGTTTGGTTGGTAAAGATAAATGAATGAACAATTACATAAATAGTTTCATTCCTTCTAATTCATTCCATCCAACATCTCCTCTTTTATTGCATTTCATTTTTTTTCCATCCTTAGTCACCAGCACCATCCACTCAATCACCACAATAACCACCATAGGCCACGACCACCACTACAGCCTACCATTGACCACCACAACCACCGCCTACCTCTGACCATCACCACCACCACACCTACCACCACCACCATCACCACAAGCCAATATTGGTTGTCATCGTCCACCAATAACAAGCACGACCACCACCATTGGCCACAATCACCCACCACTACTGACCACCACTACCACCACCACGACTACCACCACCAACACCACTTGCCACTAAGATCATCATCAGCGGCTACCACCACCATTGGTCGCCATTACCCACCATCAAGCCCACCGCCTACCTCTAACCACCAGCACCACACCTACCACCACCACCATCACAACAACCAAGATCGGTTGTCACCTGCCACCAATAACAGGCACGACCACCACCATCGGCCACCATCACCTACCACTACCGATCACCACGGCTACCACCACAAACACCACTTGTCACTAAAATCGGTCGCCAGCGGCCACCACCACCACTGGCCACCATTACCCCATCAAGCCCACCTATAACATTTGCCCATTTAAAAAAATGAAAACCCAAACCCGTTGGGTTAATTATGTAAATCAAAAAACTATTTAAATTATTTTATTCATTTTGGTGATTCAAAAGCAATTAATATGTTATTTAACTAATTTTGTGAATTATATTATTTGATTTTTATTTATTATATCATTTAATCAATTTATAATAGTTTTATAATATATAAAATAAAATTTTATAAGTTATAAAGTTTATATGTCATTTATGAGTTTTAACTAATAAATATAAATAAATAATTAAATCGTAAAGTTTTTATAAGATTTCTAAAATTTTTTAAAGTTCTATAAATAATTTAATTTATTTTAAAACTAGGGTTTTATAAGTTTGGGGTTCAAAATGTAATTATTGAAACCTTATTTCAAAATTTTTGACATAAAATAATAACAACTCAAAACAACAGGGACCAAATTGTAAATATTTGAAAACCCAAATCCCCTCCCCCTCCCCCGTCGATTTTATCCCTCCGGCCACCCTCCGGCCATACTCCGGCGACCACCAAACCTTTCCAAAACGTCGATTTGAACCCAATTAAACGATCCCCTAATTCTCGCATATATTATTCGAACCCAAGACCTGTTTCAATTGGCCTTACTAAGCTGTTATGGTTGAGCACTTGTAACCGAACCCGCATTCAAAGTATTACACACTTGAAACCGGTCAAATTAAACATATATAATCAAGGGGAAACATCCCGGACGATCCCTTCAAACCCTATATACCTCTAATTTCATTTATAAAACACACACTCCTCGAACTCAACCTCCATCAGTGTTAATTAAAGTACATAACTTGTCTTTAATTTTATTTCCTTTATAAACTAATCCAATTATTCTCAAGTTATCATCAACTTCATTATTTAAAACTATTTATTAAAACCCCAAATCTCAAACCCTAATTCTTACATAGTCTTTAAACCATTACTATTCTAACAAAAGTAAACCAAACCTTAGGTTGAACCTTGAGGAATTTTTGGTGTCAAGTCTTGTATTATATCATTTTCAAAACACTTATAGTTATCAATGGTCAGTACTCATGACCTTTTTTATGTCTTATATTTTGATGAAATCATATGATTCAATATTCAATCATTGATATTTATTGTTATTCCATTTCATTCTAAATTCAATTCAAGACATGCTATGTTATTACTTGTAATTATGTGTTCATAGTTAGATAAACTTGATGATAACATAATCATTAATTCATGCAACACGGTAACAATGATAGATCTATTGATTTGAAAAACCCACCCCATTTGTTTAGTCGCGTGGTGATTGAAACTAAAATCATTCATTCTATAAGGCTTCGTCTGCTGAGCGAGTCAATCCAGTCATTAGGTTTGATTGTGTTGGTTTGTATTTTATGTTACACTATTACATTTATAAGTCATGACATTGCCATGTGAATTGAATTGTTTTCAATCATCGTAACCAATCTATATATATATATCTATGCAAACCTGTGTTTACTCACTGGCTAATACGTTAGCTGACTCGTTACTTTTTCACATAATTCATAAATGCAGTTTAGAGGACTTCTTCATGCTTATATAGGACTTAAACCTAGATTAATAAAAGACTTTATTATGTTATTTGAATTTTATTGCATTTTAATGAATTATTTGATTTGACTTATTCAATGGAAATGACATTTAATATTATTTCAACTCAATTACTACCATGTACTTTGAGTAATCGATTCACATTCATCTGCCCCGACGATTTCGTATTCGGTCGGGCCGTGACACCACCATCATTGACCACCACAACTACCACCACCATCACCACTGGCTACCAAGATCGGTCGTCACCGGTCACCTCCATCGGCAGCCACCACCATCGCAGCAACCACCACCAACGATCGTCACAACCGGCCACCACCACCATTGGCCATCACTACCATAACCACTTTTTATTCTATTCCTTCATACTTTCTACCTAACAAACAATGTAAAGTAATGATTCATTTCATTTACATATGATAATTAAACAGGATAATGTAATGTAATGATCCATTTTGTTTCTTTGTCCATTTCATTCACTTATCCATTTCTATTTTATACACTCGTTCATTCCTTTATCCCATACCAAACACTTCCAGACACTTATGTTTGAGTAAACACTAGCAATTAATGTAGTATTGATTTACTATTTTTTTAATACTTGAAAGTTATTTGTTTTATATTGCTAATGATTCGATTATTGTGATAAAAAAACTATTTCATGTAATCATTTGTGGGTTAATAATTAAAATGAAATTTATAACGGAGAAAAGATAAATAGATTATTCAGCTTGTTTAATATATGGGTTCTAACTTATAATGAAAATATATATTTAAAGTTACCAAAATATACTCGAAAGTCAAAAGCGGGATAATGATGGTGTGGCAACAAAGACGGAATGGTACATTAATAGAGTCGAAAACAACTAATACTCGATTAAATTAACGAAATATTAAAGAATCTTTAATTTAACCACAAATGAAGCTAACCATTGTAGTAAGCATATGCATGATCGACATATAATAATATCACATATATGCACACCCCTCGATCTAGCTATTTCATACTAAATATATTACATAAAATAAACGTAGAGAATTAGTAGTACGTACTTCATAATTAATAATCTACTTAATCTGAAGTCACCTCCAAATTCCATCAGATCAGATCCAGATGTATAATTTTAAATTGCAGGATCCTCATCACAAGACTTGTAAACTGAACGTTTGTAAATTCACCGAGTCATGGAGTTCTTGCAATGCGCTATCGCTCCTTCAATCGCGTTCTGCAGCTCCTCACTCGACGACGACGACCTGCTTGTGTAGCCCTTGACAACACCTTTCCGACAATGATTCGGAGACGAAGGCATAGTCGAAGGGCAGCTCGACACGCAGCTCGTCTTCCTCAAAAACCTCATATTTCCCGTAAACGAATAGGACATTAAGTCATCAGTATTCGCCATGGGACGTGCAGTTTTCTTACCATGAAACTGCGATATTTTCTTCACGTACTTCCGTATCTTGTCTCTCAAGGTTAAGCTTACCGTATCAGCCTTAGGTTCCTTGCGAAACACAGAAGAGAACTTGTTAAACGAAAAGTGCTGGGTGATAAGTGGTTTTTTCACGTTGGAGATCTTCGGATTGAAGGGTAAAAGATTGTGAGGAATGTGATCATGATCAGCTAGGGAAGTTTTGTAGAAAAGCGATGAATGGTAGTCCCCCGAGTGGCGGGTGAGGAGGTTTCGAGGCATGGGGGTATGAGGGGGAGGTGGGGGGGGAGGAGGTGGCCGTTGTAGAAGAGCTCGTCGGCGGGGCGGAGACGGGGGCCGGGGGCGGTGGGAGGGGGGAGGGAGATGGTGAATTGGAAGTCAGGGGAGGAGGGGAGGGTGTGGGAAGTTTGGTTGTGAAAGGCCATTGTATTGTTACAAGTGAAGATTATGAGAGTTGAAAGGTATTTTGAGTTTGGAAGTAATATTGGTGTGGTGGGAAGGAATGAATGAGGGTATGGGGTTGAATTCTTTAATTAGTTATAACTTGTAATACAGTTTTGAATATACCTAATCTTCATGAGAAATTAATATATGTAATTCATAGTCAAGAAGCATATGTTACGGTATTTGTGAAATTACATTTTTGAGTTCAGGTCTCATTTTAAAATAAAATAATGGTGTAGATTTATAGATAGTATTAAACTATACATGAGCTAATTTCTACGATAGTAACGAGTAACCAGTAACTTCTTTTTTATATATATATAGAAAAAAAAACTCGTAAATCTTATTAATAGTAAAACTATTGTCAGTGAGAAGTGAGATGAAATAGGGGCAAACATTTCATCTACCTATTTTAGAGGATAAAGATGTTTTCATCAAGACCATTGGCTTCAAAATTATCTTATTTCATATAGCCATATAACACACAATGAATATCATTCAATAAAATCCAACATATAATCCGTATAGCATAAAATGAGATAGCATATGATAATAGTATCATCAAGATACTTTACAATAAATTATTATCATATAGTGAAGCTAAGAAAATCAAAGTCTGGGCGTAAATGTAGGAACAAACTTAAGCAAAGCTAAGTTAAAGTCAAGTTTAAGCACCAATGTAAGGATAAGCTATAAGCACAAATGTAAGGACAAGCTAGCTAAGGAAAAAAATAGCTAAGCTTACAAAGTTGTAACGGCAAGTTAAAGCATGATAACGATTAAGCTGGGTAAACAAAAGTATAAAGATAAGCCAAGTCCTTAATTAAGACATATATATATATATATATATATATATATATATATATATATATATATATATATATATATATATATAAGTCCATAACCTTAATATGACGTCTCCAATAACTCATATCGCCGATCATGTCCTCATAGAATGTAAGTCTAGCAAATTATGCCTAACCACATCATCCTAAGTCAGTGTGAGCCATCCTCTACACCTTGTCTCCTCCATTATAGGGGTTTCAACTACTCTGATTGTAGTTGTTCGTTGTCTTCTCTTCACATGCTTAAACCATCTTGATTTCCCTTCTCTTATATTATCTAATACATGCCAACTCCTTTTCTTTCAAAGAGCTTCATTCTTTATTCGATTAATCCTTATGTGTGCACACATCCACCTCAACATCATTATCACTACTACCTCTAGCTTTCGTGAGTGTCTTTTTGATGGCCAAACAATCGCATTCATATAACATAGCCAATTGAACCTTAAGCCTATAAAATTTCTCCTTCAATCTTGTAGGAACCTTTTTTTCGCATAATACTCTAATCGATACTCTCCACTTGCACCTACTTGCCTAAACTCAATGGGATACATCACTGCCTATGTCTCTGTCAATCCTAAACATTTGAACGTGGTCTTCTAGCCATGCGACCTTCAATAATAATTTGGGGTTCATCCTCATTATTTCCATAATATAGGTACTTAGTTTTGGAGTGATTTTTCTTTAAACCTTTGCGTGCTACTCACCGCTCTGCAGTCCTCTCATTCAGGTTTGGTTTACTCTCCTATATTATTACAATATCATCAACGAAAGCATGCACCAAGGAATAACCTCCTGGGTCGATTTGGATACCTCATCCAAGAATAGAAAAAAGAAATGTGCTCAATTCGGATCCTTGGTAAATGCCCACCTCCATAAAAAAGAAGTTGTACCCCCACTAATGCATGAATGCTTAGTTTAACCTCTTCAAACATTTGTTTAATTACCTTTATGTATATCATAGGAACCCTTCTTCCATCAATACTAGCCTCAATCACTGTATATGGCACACTGTCGTATGCTTGTTTGTGGTCAATGAACCATCTCACTATACTTTTCTATTAATCTTCTTAGGATGTGTATCACCTCCATAGTAAACCGCTTTAGCATGAAACAAAGTTGCTTGATTGTAACCTATGTCTCTTGTTTGATTCTAGTTTTAATTACCCGCTCCTAAGGTTTCATAGCAAGGCTTACTCTGTAGTTCATATAACACTATGTGTCTCCTTTGTTCTTGTAGATAGCAAACTAAGGCACTATTTCTCCTTGGTCTAGAGTTTTTTCGGTCTTGAAGATAATGTTAGATAAATTTGTTATCCTCTTTACTCCTTTCTCCCACCGATACTTTCAGACCTCAACGGGTGTGTTGTCTGAGCCATCACTTAGCTTTCCCTATCTTATTAAGGGTTTCACCAACTCTTCATGATAGCAATACTTATATCTTTGTCAGTGTTGGGTCGTGGGGTGCTCGTTTTCTTCTTGGTTGTATCTATGTTTGTTATAAAGATTGTGAAAATATGTATGCCATCTTGACTTAATGTCGTGCACTTTTACCAAAACACGCCCATCCTCTCCCTTTATAAATTTCGACTTCTAGATCCTTATACCTATGTTCTCTAGCTTTGACAATCTTGAACAAGTCATGCTCCCCCTCTATAGTTTCTAATTTCTTATATATTTTCTCATAGGCTTTATTATTTGCCTAAAACGCTATCTTTTTACCCTCTTCTTTTGCCTCTTTATATCTCACCCTCAAACCAACTCAAACCTCTTCATTGTGCACCTCAACAACTCCCTTAAACACGGTTTCTCATTCCACCAATATTTCTATTTGATAACCCGATCCTAGCTATTATGGTTGTTGATATGTACCTGTTTATCATGCTATTCTGCACCACCAAAAACCATATATAGTTTCATCATGTTGTGTGCACACGATAATTGAATAAATAATGCATGTTTTTTACCTAGAAATCTTACTCCACTGAAAGTTTTAATAGTTTTAGGCACATCGTACCCTTCAACAATTTTCTCATTTAACTTGGAATCCTGAATCACTGTACAAACCAAACATAGTCAGAGATTTAGGCTTGGTAACGCACACTAGCTATAACTTTGAATAGAATTCATTTAGTTAGTGTATATAGTGGTTTCCTAATGATTACATCTCATTAATTTATGTAAACCAATCTCAAGCATCAATCAATTTAATATATGTAAAACCAATCTAAAACATACCTTGAGTGATTTAGTTCTCCGAATATAGAATTGACTAACCGAGTAGCTTAATATTTGATATAGTTGATTTTCCATTAATTAACATTAATAAGATTTTTTAATGAAAAATTGAATTGATTTGCATCACTAACAAAATTCGGGATGGATCGGATAAGGAACGACGTGTTCCGACAGAGAGTAGGGGTGGCATGCATCACTAACAAAATTCAGGAGGGGAGATTGAGATGGTTTGGACACGTGAAGAGGAGACAGATGGCAACACCAGTTAGAACTGTAGATAACATTGTCGTAGACGGTAGGAGGGGTAGAGGAAGACCAAAGTTGACCCTGCTTCTAGTAGGATTATACAGGGAATGTTGTTGTATTGAGCCATTTGATCTTTTTCGTATCTGCATCATATTCCTCCTTTGAAGATTGAGCCTTAGGCGTCACCTACATCGCTTTTGTCTAAGTAACGTGAGTGTTGTACATAAAGCATATGTCAAGGGTGATTTCAAGTAAAAAATCAGCATAAGGCTTAGGTCTTAGGCGCGCTTTTTGTATGGGATAGATTTTGTGCTATGAAGATGAATTGAAAATGTGATGAAGACTCATCTTTAGCTTGCACACAATATTGTCTATTCTTTTTATTTAAAATCCTTTTGGTTGTTCCATATAGATGTTCTCATCAAGATGCAAAGTAATATGATATTTAGTTGCTCTTGATGCAAATTTTATACTGACCACAATACTAAGTACTAGCCAGTTTGTAGTCACTTTAATAATCACAGGTGAGAAATCTCATTGTAGTCTTACCCGTGCTTATGTTGAAACCCTTAACTACCAACTGTGATTTGTTATCTTTTTGTTCTATCACTTTCATCTTTAATCCTGTAGATCATTTGTTTTGAAGACCTAGGTTAAAAGTAAGGACTTTTAGCGGGATCTGTGGGTAGACTTGCACCTCTCTGAGCACATGATTGAGGATAGGAGTGAGTGGAGGCGTAGAATTAAAAGGACTTTTAGCGAGATCTGTGGGTAGGAAGGATAAATGAAGCCCTTTCTAGATGAAACATGCCGCGTATTTTGTTATGTGCACTTTCTAAATCTTTATATGTTATTTACCTATGTGTTGTATGATATATAATATGCTTACTATTACTGCTATTGATTGCTATTGCTATTGCTTTTGTTATTGAGTCGGGGGTCTCTTTGGAAGCGGTCTCTCTATCCCCCAAGATAGAGGAAAGACTCGCCACCAACTACCCCTCCCAGACCCTACTCTTGAGTGGGATATATTGGGTATGTTTGTTTGTTTGTTTGTTTGTTTGAATTGATTTGCATCAATAATATGACACAGTTTTAATCTGGTTATCAATGTATAAATATTTAAAAGATCATCGTAATAACTAACAGATCCATCGTATCTATAAAAACTGATTTTTTACGCAAAATATAGCCACTTAGATATGGTATCTTGTCCAAAGAGCTCATCTTATGCACACTAAATGTTTGTCTTCCATAAAAATTCACATAGCTATCCATAATACAAAATAATAGTCAAATATGAATGATTAGGGTTAGAATTATAATCCATCATCACATACCTTAAATGAAGTTGTGGTTCATGAGTTCTTCAACTTTGGGATGCAACCTTTAACATCAACCACCACTCAAAACCATTCTTTGCCCAAAAGTATTTTTTAGTTACCATCTACAATAAAAAAACCCTATTTAGTGAAAAAATAATAATTAAAGCTACTAAGAAATTGTGTAGAAATGTGAAACACTTCACCAAAACCCAGATTGCGCAGATTGCGCTTCGCACACTCATTATTATGAACTAAGTTTCAAACCACTAAAACTACGTTTGCATATGACGACTTACACCAAGGGAAACATCCTAACCAAAGCCATGGTTGTATCTTGTAACCTAAAACAAAAAAAAAAGTCTAAGGGATTGACTAAGAGAATACATGACATTGTATTGTAATAAACTTGTTAAATTCATAATGTTAGTATTAAAAATAAATGGTATATTTTTTTTGAACGGTGACTTTCTTAGAAGTGACTCCTGTCACATCGCCGTGAGGCGACCCTAGCCAAGATCTGTTCCAGACTATGTTGTCTGAACTGGGTCCACGCTGGAAATGTCAGACTTGGTTACGGCGTTCCCCCGAAAACCGTACTGCCTCCACAAAGGTTGCCCCTCTGGAGTAACAGCCGGATGAAAACCGGGGTCAAGCTCTGAGAATTGGCCTCCGCAACATTGGCTCAAAGGCAAATTCTCTTCATTGCTTTAGATGTCCCCAAACTGGTGCCAATGAGGTTCGAACTCCTGACCTCCACAATGGGAGTAGGAGTCCTTACCACTTGAATCAAGTTTGAAGGACTATTACTCCTACATTGTGACTAAATTAATAAATGAGTAACAATCAAAAAATAAACAAAAACCCTCAAGTCAGGAATTTTGACCTCGTATTTCTTCAATTATTTTGATATCAACTAATGAACATGATTAACCAAACAAAATACTCAAACCTCAATAGATTCGGACTTCTAGAAATAGTTCTTTCTATGGAGTTTCCTAATTTCAATTTAACCATTGTGAATGCAAGGATTATTGATCATCTTACACATTTATCAAAGTAATATGATCAAGTAGGGTGGCAAGTAGTAGTAAAAATCACCATTACAGAAACAAAGCCCTAATTAAAGAATCTCACCCGAAATCATAAAACATCATGACTACAATTATTGATTTGCCTTCTTCATGTATAGATCTTGAAATTAGAACCAAACATAACGAGTTGGGTCAAAATAAAGTCAGGGAATGGGTTATTTAGCAAATCAAGTTGGAAGTATACGCTTTACCAAATCTAGTGCTATAAAATTTGAAAACCACACACACAATTCATAGATTTAATTCCTTTAATGAATTAAACTCCCCTGAGATTTCAAGAATATATCCAATGCCCTAACTTGCCTTATCCAGTTAACGGTTACTACACTTGTAAGACAAATAATAATTAAAATAATCAATTCGCACCATCTTTGTTACAGGCAAATGCCTCTTTTCCTTCTAAAGTTGTCGAAATTACTCTTATTAAGATATTGGCTACAATTGAAAAGATTTTATCAATAAAATTTCCATCTATCCACGATCTAGACATAGGTTCTAATGAGAAAATCTTCTTACTCTAATAAAAGAGTAACTTGAGATGCCATGTGGCAGCATTATAATTATTGAGATGCCACGTGGCAGCACCACAATCATCATCACCAAAATTTTCCCGCCTCTCTCCCCTCTTAATAATTACCTTAATTAATAATAATATTATTTAACATTCTTTTACATTTAATAAATTAAAAAAAAGAGATCTATTTATTAATATTATTTCTAAAATAAACAATTTTTTTATAAATAATTAATTTTTCTAAAGCATAAAACGTTTTTAAAAATATTAAATATTTTAAAATTGGTATTTTTAAAAATTCATTTTTTTCAAACAAAAAATAATTACATTTGGAAGTTATATAAGGAAATTTTTAAAAATGACATTTTTATACGGTTTGTTTTAGAACAAAATGTTTATTTTTTGGAAAAAAATTAAAATTAAAATTTAAAAATGTTGATATCACTTTTTTATTAATTATAGTCAGTAATATCGTATCTTATAATATCATTTATAAATAATAAGTTTATTATATTAATATGTTATTTATTAAATCCGTGTAATACACGGGTTTATAAAGATAGTGATCCTATAAAAACAGAATTCTATAGTACGAAATAACATAAAAACATATTTATTCTAAATAAATGATGACACTGGCCATTGATCAAATTTGCTTGTAAATTCGCATGAGTTGAATCAAAGAAACAAAAATTGAAAGCTAAGTTACTTGTTCATCAAATTGTTTACGGCAATAGGATTTGCAAATCCTTTGATTACCATCATCATGCTTTGATGTAATAGACCCATTTATCTACTTTATTTAAAAAGAAAATCATCACCACCACTCCATTACCATCATAGGTAGTCCTGGCTAGACTCAAAGAAACCTTATCGTCGTCATCATAACCCACCAAAAACCTTAGGTGTTGTGATGTATTAGTTTAGTCATTGATCTTTTAAGAAAAATGTCAGGAATTAGAGGAACAGAGTAGAAGGTGATGTTGGTACCGTTGATGTTGTTTGAATTTACGTCTGTCATTGCCAGAAGGCATATTGGTAGTCATTCTCCCATTATCTTCTCTCTATTGTTTCTTTTTCTCCCTTTTTTTATAACAATCCGCCATTGAGCTTGTTCAGATGAGACATACTTGTGCAAAAGGCTCTGCCACTAACATGTCGTAGGGGCTATTTGCATATAATTAAACTTTGATCGTTAATGTATAAAATCTTAAAAGATGAGTATAGTTATCGACCAAAAGCTAATTTATATATATATATATATATATATATATATATATATATTATATATATATATATATATATATATATATATATATATATATATATATATATATATATTATATATATATATATATTATATATATATATAGGGGAGGGTTCCAATGAAAACCATATTATAATTGAAAACCAAGAAAACCACTTATTCACCATTGATCTTTTGATCTATGGTTAAGATTAATTAATGGTATTTAAGTAATTAAATAAAAGATTATGAGAGTTTAAATATGCATTAAGGGCAAATTAGGAACAACACAAAATAATTAACTTGATAACTACCAAGTATAATTAACAAGATTCCTAAATTTACTCTCATCTTCCATTTTTCTCTCACATCTTTCTTATATTTAATAAAAAATAAAACAATCAAATGTATTATTTTCTTTATTTTAGATTTGTCACACCCTAACCTTGACGGCGGAAACGTCGAGGTGTGAGGGTTAAGATTGTTCACAGCCACATAACTCTATGTTAAAGCATAAAATGCCATTAAATAATTGTTTCAAACACTACATACATCAAAGTCTCAAAATAAATCAAACGAAAACAAGAATCCAATTGTCTTTATTTAGCCTAAGTCCATATTCTAGGTTTGAGCATTTCTTCAATCATCATTAAGCTTGCACATTACCTGAAACATGTTGAAAATAAAGTCAACTAACTAGTTGGTGAGTTCTCATGGTTTTAAATAAAATAAGTATACAAAAATGTGGCAATTCTAGTCAATGGTCACAAGATAGTAAGTATATAGAACATGCATAGTTACAATCAAGCCTCGACTGAATAATATGAATAAGCATGATTAGCTAAGTATATTTGGTTCCCTAGTGCACAAGCATACGGCTCCTTGGAGTCGGCAATACATCGACTTTAGCACCAAATAGGCTTGTCAGGCCCAAAGATCTAAGACTTCGCTAGGCTAGCAATAGTTAATGATTACACACGTATGTCACATCTCATATAATACTTAACATATTCAAACAACCACGACTATGTAAAGAATTGCACATCTGTAATAAGTATCAAAGCGTGTATGTGTAAGTTTGTATAAGCAACATGTTTCACCCCGAAAGATGTGAAATAATCGTAAAGCGGGGCATAAGAACTCACGTGTTTAATAAAGGAGACTTGTAGATGTAATAAGAATAACCACGAATAAGATTTCCAACACAAACGTCACAACGCACCTAAACGAAATAAAGTAGCGCGTTATAATTTGTTTGATGATTAATTATAGGTCTAATAGGATTTAATAATTATTCGTATTTATTACATGTTAATGACGTGATCGGTTAAATGGAACGAATGGATTTTTATACTTGGTATAATCAATTGTTTGCGCGTAAAAGAAAGAATAAATAAAACTTGATTAATTGTACGTTAAACCGATTTATAAGGATTGTATATAATAATTATAATAAGTGATTTAGCTATTATAAGGAACTATATATAAATATATATATATTTATAGGTATAAGTAATTAAACAATTTAATTGTTTGAATATATATAAAATATATACTAAACAATTATAATATTGTGTATAATAATCATAATAAGTGATTTAACTATTAAAAGAATAATATATAAATATATATATATATATAGGTATAATAACTAAACAATTTAATTGTTTGAATATATATATAAATATACATACTAAACAATTATAATATCATATTAAGTGATTTAGTTATTAAAAGAACTATATATAAATATATATATATAGGTATAAGTAACTAAACAATTTAATTATTTAAAATATATATACATATACAAGTATTATGTTTACTCATTTCTTTTGTATTTTTAAAACTAAAATTATGTATTTATAAATACAAAAGTATTTATAAAATTAATTTGATCACAAATTAATTAAACAAAAGTAAGAAAATAAATCTACATTTTATAAAATAAATTTTAGAAATTTTCAGAATTTAAAAAGGTTAAATGAATAAAAGAAAATGAAGAAAAGAAAACAATTCAGAAAAAGAAAAACAAGGGGAGGGGCTGCCCGGGGTCGAACCCGGGGCCCCCTTGTATTATGGAGCACAGGAACCAGTGAACCAGGGCCAAGGCCTTGGTTTCACTTTGGTTTCTTTTGATTTCAAGCTCTGTCTCCCCGGTTTCCCCAATTCGAATTGAGATGAACCCTAGTTTCACAGATCCTCAATTGACCCTCGATTCGGTGTTAGACACCCAAATCATCATAGGGCTTTTGATCCTTGGACCAAACGAGTAGTTAACAGGTTTTGATTACCTGTTTGGATGAGATTAAAGGTGATTTCGAGTGCGGTTTAGGTTTCGGGTGTTCTTGGTTTGGGGTTTCTGATCGAGTGGTTTTCTTGTGAAATTGGAGGTTCATGGAGTTTAGGAACTCCACAATGAACCGAAAGACCACAATATATAGCTTTGATTTCATAGATTCGAGCTTAACACGTTTGATTTTGGAACCGCGTTCGGGTTTACTAAATTAGGAGATTCCATCTGTTAATTTTGCGTAATTAAATGGATTAATTGATTGATTCGATCGCGTTTTAACTTTAGGCATGACTGATTTGATTCAATTGTATTTTTGGTCAAGATTGATTCGAAGGTTAACAGTGGGTAGTCGCGGTTCGAGCGGGAATTTCGAATTGGGTCGTTTATTCGAGTTCGAAACCGGGGGTCGAGAGAGTTAGGGCCGGTTATTTCGATCAAATGGCAAAAAAAAACGGGTTCGGGCCTCGCCGGAGCTCGCCGGAGCACGGCAGCCGGAGAATCGGGATGATGAGGGTGGTGTTTGGGAAATTTACACATATGGCCCCTGTTCTTTCAAGTTTGCTATTTTATGTAATAGTCTTTTATTAAAGTTTTTAAAATGGCAAACAAACCCCCTGCACTTTAATTCTAGGTTATTTATTATTATTATTATTATTATTATTATTATTATTATTATTATTATTATTATTATTATTATTATTATTATTATTATGGTTATATTATTATTATTATTATTATTTATTATTATTGATTATTATCATTCATTTTTATTATTATTATTATTATTATTATTATTATTATATTATTATTATTGTTAGTATTATTATATATATTTAAAAAAAAATTGCTAAGGATGCTATAAAATGGCATAAATAAAATGAAAAATACAGGATGTTACAGTCTCCCCAACTTAAAAGAATTTCGTCCCGAAATTAAGAATCAAAAAGGGGTTACAAGAATAAGGAAGGGTACGTCTTCTTCATATGTTCTTCACGCTCCAAGTAAATTCCGCTCCTCGTTTGTTCTCCCATCGAACCTTTACAATTGGGGTCGTAGAGGTCCTAGTCTTCTTTATAATAAGATCCATGATTTCGACGGGTTTCTCAATGAAGTGTAGTGACTCGTCGATCTGAATGTCTTCCAATGGCACCTACAAATTATCGTCGGCCAGACACTCCTCAGATTCGAGACATGGAAGACCGGGTGAATTCCGCTAAGGTCAGAGGGTAGTTCTAGTTTGTAGGCCACTTTCCTGATTCTTTTCAGAACCTTGAAAGGCCCTACAAACCTCGGAGCTAACTTGCCTTTCCTTCCAAAGCGAACCACACCCTTCCACGGTGAGACCTTGAGAAGGACCATCTCCCAACTTGGAATTCTAGTGGCTTGCGACGTTTATCAGCGTAGCTCTTCTGTCGACTCCTGGCCACTTCCAGGTTCTTGCGGATGATAGCGACTTTATTGGTCGTCTCTTGTATGAGCTCGGGACCGGTGATAAGACTCTCGCCAATGTCGGTCCAGCAGATTGGTGAACGACACTTACGACCGTAAAGTGATTCAAACGGTGCCATTTGGATGCTTGAGTGGTAACTGTTGTTGTAGGAGAATTCTGCGAGCGGCAGGTGTGTATCCCAGTCGCCACCAAAATCAAGGACACAGAGACGCAACAAGTCTTCCAGAGTTTGGATCGTCCGCTCGGTTTGGCCATCGATTTGGGGATGGTAAGCCGTGCTTAAATCCACTTACGTACCCAGAAGTTCTTGCATAGTAGACCAGAAGTGAGAAGTGAATCGAGCGTCTCGGTCGGATATAATGTGAAGAGGAACACCATGACGGCTTACGATCTCGTCGATGTAAATCCGGGCTAACCTTGATGTCTTATACGTGTCGCGTATGGGTATGAAATGTGCCGACTTGGTCAATCGGTCGACGATTACCCATATGCTATCGTGCCCGCGAGATGTACGAGGTAGCTTGGTTATGAAATCCATGGATATATGTTCCCACTTCCACATGGGAATTTCGGGTTGTTCGAGTAATCCTTTGGGCGTTGATGCTCCGCTTTAACCTTCGTACACGTAAGGCACTTAGCAACATAGGTTGCTATGTTTCGTTTCATTCCGGGCCACCAATATTGACTCCGTAAGTCCATGTACATCTTATCGGAGCCCGGGTGGATAGAATAACGAGTCCGATGTGCTTCGTTCATGATAGAAGCCCGAAGGTTATTGCGTTTGGGAATCCAGATTCGGTTTGCGAAATACATTAACCCATTGGCTCTTGTTTCCAATTGGGCTAAGAGATTTGGCTCGAGCTCTTCCTTCATACTCCCTTCGGTTTGCACCGCTTGCTGTGCTTCTCGAATACTCGCCTCAATGTCACAATCGATCTTTAAGTTCTGCAATAACACCGTAGTATTGTTGACATCGAGTCGGACTTCAGTGTCAAACTCTCCCAATGTATCGAACCATTGGCGTCGGTCGCGAATCTCTTGAACGGAAACCATCTTTTGATGCGTCTTTCGACTCAATGCACCGGCTACGACATTTGCCTTGCCGGGATGGTATCGGATGTCACAATCGTAGTCGCTAATTAGTTCCACCCAACGACGTTGCCTCATATTGAGGTCCTTCTGATTGAAAACGTGTTGGAGGCTCTTATGGTCCGTGTAGACTATGCATTGCGTGCCGTATAGATAGTGTCTCCAGATTTTCAAAGCAAAGACCACCGCTCCGAGCTCTAGATCGTGCGTCGTGTAATTTACCTCGTGAACCTTTAATTGTCTCGAGGCATATCCTATGACCTTTCCTCGTTGCATGAGAACACAACCAAGGCCTTGTTTCGACGCATCGCAGTATACCGTGAAGTCGTCATTCCCATCCGGTAGCGTCAGAATAGGAGCATTGCACAACTTGTGCTTCAATGTCTCAAATGCCTCTTCTTACGCGGCTTCCCACTCGAAAGGCTTGTTCTTCTGAGTCAAGGACGTGAGTGGCTTCGTGATTTTCGAGAAGTTGGCAATAAATCGCCGGTAATACCCGGCTAGACCAAGAAACGATCGAACTTCCGTCGCATTTGTGGGAGCATTCCAATTCTTCACTGCTTCAACCTTCGCAGGGTCGACGTGAATTCCTTGACTATTCACTACGTGCCCTAAGAATTGTACTTCTTCAAGCCAAAACTCGTATTTCGAGAATTTTGCGTACAGTTGTTCCTTCTTCAACAGATCGAGGATTTGGCGGAGATGAAGTTCATGATCGGAGCGAGACTTGAATAAATAAGAATGTCGTCAATGAAAACGATGACAAACTTGTCTAGGTATGGCTTGCACACCCGATTCATAAGATCCATAAAGACCGCAGGAGCATTGGTTAAGCCGAAAGGCATAACCATGAACTCGTAATGCCCATACCTAGTGCGAAATGCAGTCTTTGGGATATCGTCGTCGTGGACTCACAGTTGGTGATAACCCGAACGCAAGTCGATTTTTGAAAAGATTGCAGCTCCTTGAAGTTGGTCGAAGAGATCGTCGATACGAGGAAGAGGATACCAGTTCTTGATGGTCAGCTTGTTGAGCTCACGGTAATCGATACACATGCGGAAAGACCCATCTTTCTTCTTCACAAATAAGACAGGTGCACCCCAAGGAGAAGAACTAGGGCGGATAAACCCCTTCTCGGATAATTCCTAGAGTTGGCTAGAGAGTTCTTGCATTTCCGATGGTGCGAGTCGGTAAGGTGATTTAGCCGCGGGGCTTGCTCCCGGAATCAAGTCGATTTTAAATTCTACTTCGCGTACGGGAGGTAACCCGCTAAGATCATCGGGAAAGACCTCAGGGAATTCTCGTACAACTGGAACATCTTTGAGTTCCTTCTCTTTGACTTTGGTGTTGACTACATAGGCCAAGAATGTCGGATAACTCTTGCTTAGGCATTTCTGAGCCTTAGTACATGACATAAGCTTGAGTCCTTTGGAGGACCGTTCACCGAACACCTTCATCGTGTCACCGGAGGGTAAGGTCATGCGAATACACTTCTCGAAGCAGATGATCTCGGCATGGTTCTTGGATAACCAATCCATGCCAATAATAACGTCGAAGCTTCCAAGCTTCATTGGAATAAGGTCGATAAGAAAGTTATGGTTGTCGAGGCACAATAGACAATCGCGGATAACCACGTCGACGGTGATGGGTTCTCCATCAGCAACTTCGACGGTGAGAGGTCTCTCTAGATTTGAGCGAGGTTTAGAAAGTGTCGGCTCAAACTCTAAGGAAACGAAACTTCTATCGGCGCCCGAATCAAATAATACGTATGCATGGGTGTCATTAATAAGAAACATACCTGTATGGGTTTTAAAGGCACTTAAGGACATAAGTAAGGAATTTTAAGAGAAATTCTATAGAGATAGGGTTGCAATTTTTTTTACGTACCGTTCACTACCTCGTTGTTCGCCTGAGCTTGGTTTGCGTTGATGTTGAAGGCACGTCCACGAGCTTGTGGAACATTGCCCACAAGACGAGGGCATTGAGGACGGTAGTGACTTGGTTCTCCACAATTGTAGCAGACCCGATTTGGTTCCGTCACTGCGTTTCCCATTGCTCGGCGGCATGTTGCCACGAGGTGCCCGTACTTGCCACATAGTGTGCAGATGCGACACGGAAGGTTGCCCGGGTGATGATACCTACACGTGTTACACATAGGTAGAGGGCCCGCATAAGCCCTTGCCACGGGCACTTGTGCTGCCGGTGTAGCCCCGGTAGTATACTGTCTTTGGGGCGGTTTAGGAGCAGCCACGGCATAGTTCCGTGCCGGTACAAACTTCCGTTTCTTGTTATCAGGCTTGACCTCCTTGACCTCCTCGGGGGTCGTCTTCTCAGTCTTCATGGCACCCTTTGTAGACATAGTGCCCGCTCGGATGTGGTTCTCCGTCAACTGTGCAGTGATAGTGATGGCTTCTTCCAGAGTTGCGGGTCGGCTACCCACAACAACATCCTGAATTTGAGGCGGTACTCCCTTAATAAATTTTTCCACATTACGGGAAACAGTATCCACCATGTGTGGCAGCAGTATACTCAATTCATGATGACGGGTAGAATAAGCCAGATGGTTCCCGCCATCCTGTTTCAAGTTCCAGAATTCCTCCTCTAGTTTCTGGATTTCACTTCTCGGGCAAAACTTGGCGATGGCTATGTTTTTGAATTCCTCCCAAGTTAAAGCCAAGATTGCGTCGGGGCCTCGGTTCCTCTTTTCACTGTTCCACCACGTTAAGGCCCGTTGCTGCAGCATACTGGTGGCATACCTTACTTTGAGTGCTTCGGGGCACTCACAGTTGACGAAGGTGTTCTCCATCCCTTCAAACCATTCCAAGAGACCGGTGGCACCTTCCTTGCCACTATAACAGGGAGGCTTGCATGAACTAAAGTGCTTGAAGGTGTAAGACTGGTTGTTACGACGTTGGTTCGCACTATTTTCCCCTTGGCCGTCGCTATTGTTCGTGACGTTTGCGATCATAGTGCTGCTGAGTTCAGCCACCATGGTCGGGATGACCGCAGCCATTTGCCGGGCAATCATGGTGGCAAGCTTACGGCCGGATCTTCCTCGTTTTCGTGGTAACGAGACATGCTGGGAAAATACAAATTGGGTTAGGATCGGTTAAAAGGATAATAAGGATGGGCAATTAAGGTAAGAATCATGAATTATACGGAATGATTCCATTTGATGACGCATCACCATTTGGAAACGTTGACACGTCAAGATGAATTGACCCATTCGCCTCAGAAACTTGTGTATGTTGGTCATAGTTTATCACTCATCCCGGAAATCCCCAGGTAAGCATGACTGGTCCCGTAGGATTTATGCAAAATGCTTACCTTGGCCCGAGGGCCTTTTGCTAGAAAATCCAGAATACAGGTGTCTATGTACCACACTAGTTCTTTGGTTTATGAAATCAAAAATCTTGATGGGATATTTACAAGATTAGATATAAAGTCTAAAGAATTTCTATCAATAGATTCTACTCGGAGACGAGAATAAGTTTAAGAAATAGTAATTGTTGGGGAGAATCAATGTTTAAGATAAGTCTAGGGAAGACGGGTAACAATATGTAATCATGCAGAAAGGCACCTATGCTAAGGCATCACATTGCACATAATAAGGCATAGCGTTAGGCAGCATGCAAACAATAAGTATGTATTCATAAGAATACTATTCTATAAGGTTCATGCATAAACTATAGTCTAGGTCACCATTTCTAATAACCTAAATCCCTATAGTTATGGGCTCTGATACCAATCTGTCACCCCTAACCTTGACGGCGGAAACGTCGAGGTGTGAGGGTTAAGATTGTTCACAGCCACATAACGCTATGTTAAAGCATAAAATGCCATTAATCAATTGTTTCAAACACTACATACATCAAAGTCTCAAAATAAATCAAACGAAAACAAGAATCCAATTGTCTTTATTAAGCCTAAGTCCATGTTTTAGGTTTGAGCATTTCTTCAATCATCATTAAGCTTGCACATTACCTGAAACATGTTGAAAATAAAGTCAACTAACTAGTTGGTGAGTTCTCATGGTTTTAAATACAATAAGTATACAAAAATATGGCAATTCTAGTCAATGGTCACAAGATAGTAAGTATATAGAACATGCATAGTTACAATCAAGCCTCGACTGAATAATATGAATAAGCATGATTAGCTAAGTGTATTTGGTTCCCTAGTGCACAAGCATACGGCTCCTAGGAGTCGGCAATACATCGACTTTAGCACCAAATAGGCTTGTCAGGCCCAAAGATCTAAGACTTCGCTAGGCTAGCAATAGTTAATGATTACACACGTATGTCACATCTCATATAATACTTAACATATTCAAACAACCACGACTATGTAAAGAATTGCACATCTGTAATAAGTATCAAAGCGTGTATGTGTAAGTTTGTATAAGCAACATGTTTCACCCCGAAAGATGTGAAATAATCGTAAAGCGGGGCATAAGAACTCACGTGTTTAATAAAGGAGACTTGTAGATGTAATAAGAATAACCACGAATAAGATTTCCAACACAAACGTCACAACGCACCTAAACAAAATAAAGTAGCGCGTTATAATTTGTTTGATGATTAATTGTAGGTCTAATAGGATTTAATAATTATTCTTATTTATTACATGTTAATGACTTGATCGGTTAAATGGAACGAATGGATTTTTATACTTGGTATAATCAATTGTTTGAACGTAAAAGAAAGAATAAATAAAACTTGATTTAATTGTACGTTAAACCGATTTATAAGGATTGTATATAATAATTATAATAAGTGATTTAGCTATTATAAGGAACTATATATAAATATATATATATTTATAGGTATAAGTAATTAAACAATTTAATTGTTTGAATATATATATAAATATATATAGTAAACAATTATAATATTGTGTATAATAATCATAATAAGTGATTTAACTATTAAAGAACAATATATAAATATATATATATATAGGTATAAATAACTAAACAATTTAATTGTTTGAATATATATATAATATACATACTAAACAATTATAATATCATATTAAGTGATTTAGTTATTAAAAGAACTATATATAAATATTATATATATATATATAGGTATAAGTAACTAAACAATTTAATTATTTAAAAAATATATATATACATATACAAGTATTATGTTTACTCATTTCTTTTGTATTTTTAAAACTAAAATTATGTATTTATAAATACAAAAGTATTTTATAAAAATTAATTTGGTCACAAATTAATTAAACAAAAGTAAGAAAATAAATCTGCATTTTATAAAATAAATTTTAGAAATTTTCAGAATTTAAAAAGGTTAAATGAATAAAAGAAAATGAAGAAAAGAAAACAATTCAGAAAAAGAAAAACCAGGGGAGGGGCTGCCCGGGGTCGAACCCGGGGCTCCCATGTATTATGGCGCGCAGGAACCAGTGAACCAGGGCCAAGGCCTTGGTTTCACTTTGGTTTCTTTTGATTTCAAGCTCTGTCTCCCCGGTTTCCCCAATTCGAATTGAGATGAACCCTAGTTTCACAGATCCTCAATTGACCCTCGATTCGGTGTTAGACACCCAAATCATCATAGGGCTTTTGATCCTTGGACCAAAACGAGTAGTTAACAGGTTTTGATTACCTGTTTGGATGAGATTAAAGGTGATTTCGAGTGCGGTTTAGGTTTCGGGTGTTCTTGGTTTGGGGTTTTCTGATCGAGTGGTTTTCTTGTGAATTGGAGGTTCAGGGAGTTTAGGAACTCCACAATGAACCGAAAGACCACAATATATTGCTTTGATTTCATGGATTCGAGCTTAACACGTTTGATTTTGGAACCGCGTTCGGGTTTACCAAATTAGAAGATTCCATCTGTTAATTTTGCGTAATTAAATGGATTGATTGATTGATTCGATCGCGTTTTAACTTTAGGCATGACTGATTTGATTCAATTTGTATTTTTGGTCAAGATTGATTCGAAGGTTAACAGTGGGTAGTCGCGGTTCGAGCGGGAATTTCGAATTGGGTCGTTTATTCGAGTTCGAAACCGGGGGTCGAGAGAGTTGTGGCCGGTTATTTCGATCAAATGGCAAAAAAAAAACGGGTTCGGGCCTCGCCGGAGCTCGGCAGCGGGAGAATCGGGATGATGAGGGTGGTGTTTGGGAAATTTACACATATGGCCCCTGTTCTTTCAAAGTTTGCTATTTTATGTAATAGTCTTTTATTAAAGTTTTCAAAATGGCAAAACAACCCCTGCACTTTAATTCTAGGTTATTATTATTATTATTATTATTATTATATTATTATTATTATTATTATTATTATGTTTATTATTATTATTATTATTATATTATTATTATTATTATATTAAGAGTTTTAGGTTACTGAGCTCTCTCTCTCTCTCTTCTCTCTCTCTCTCTCACCGACAGCACCACCACCAACGTTCAAATCACCGACCTCAACCCCTCCCCCTCCGGCGATCTCCGCCGGCCAAAGCCTCACCGGCGACCCCCGCCGGTAAAAACAAACCGGCGACCTGTGAACAGCCCGTGAACCTGTGAACAGCCCGGCAAAAACCAAACCGGCGACCTGTGAACCGCCGGCAAAAACCAAATCACCGACCACAGACACCGACGCCTGTGAACAGCCCACACCGGCGCTCTGTGAACAGCCCACCGGACCTCTGTGATCAGCGCCCACCGGCGATCACAACACCCCCACCGGCGCTCTGTGAACAGCCTACCGGCGCTCTGTGAACAGCGCAATCGGAGATCTGTGAACCGGCGATCTGTGAACAGCCACATCACCCGGCGATTCGCCCCCAACCGGAGATCTGTGCAACACTCACCACATCACCCCCAACCGGCTCTCTCCGAACAGCACAACCGCAGATCTATGAACAGTTCTCTCGATCTGTGATCAGTCTGTGAACAGGGTACCAACAATCTCCGGTGTATATTGGTGTAATTTGGGTGAGATCGTGAACAGGCTGCATAAACGAAGAACCCTAAATTGGGTGTACATTGGGTGAGATCGTTCTATCTCAGGTTTACATATCTGTTTTTACTTGTCTTTCATTATATCATTGGTGTAATTTGGGTGCACATATCTGTTCTATCGCAGGTTTACATATCTGTTTTAACTATACCTTTAGTTTATATCTGTTAGTTTAGATTGTTTGGCTGGGTTAGGGGTACCAGCAATCTGATTTTAAATAGCTACTTGTTAGTGTAATTTGGGTGAGATCGTCCCGTCTCGGGTCTTATCTCTGCTTCTAGTCTGCTCTTTTATATTTTTCGTTTGGACTGATTGGACTGATTGGTTGGGTTAGGGGTACCAGCACTCTGCTTTTAAATAGGGATTTGATTGTGCCACTCACATTGTCTTGTGATTTGATATATTTCTGTTGCTGGTTGTAATTGTGTTCGTCTGTGTTTTGTTGACCACTGCGTGGGTGACTGCTTTTGTTTTAAGCTTTATTAGTGTGGCATCCTCTTTTTTAAGGTGCGTCTTGTCACGTTGGGTGAGTAAGGTATAATAGATAACAGGAGACATTATGTTGTCCCGAGATCATGTACGGTGACGAGAGATGCAACTACAGGGAATAAGGGTTATAAATTACGAGTGGCATCCTGGAATGTAGGAACACTTACTAGTAAGTTATTAGAGATAATAGATGTGTTAAGGAGCCGTAAGGTCCAGATAGCGTGCATCCAGGAGACTAGATGGCGGGGTGGGAGGGCAAAGGAGTGTAATGGGTATAAACTATGGTATTCAGGGTCAGATGGAACAAAAAATGGAGTAGGTGTTTTAGTTGCTAAAGAACTTCAGGATAATGTAGTGGAGGTTAGAAGAATCGATGATAGACTTATGTTGTTGAGGATAGTAATAGGAGACGAAGTAGTGGCTGTAATTAGTGCGTATGCACCGCAAGTAGGATTAGGGGATACGGAAAGAAAGAAGTTCTGGGAGAGCTTAGATCACGTTATGGGAGACATACCTCGAGAAGAAAAAATATTCATAGGAGGAGATTTTAATGGGCATATCGGTAAGGACAACGATCATTTCCCGTCGGTGCATGGAGGCTTTGGATATGGTCTGAGGAATGACGTCGGTAGGGAGCTCCTTGACTTTGCATTAGCGCATGAACTAAGCATCATAAACTCGTTTTTCAAGAAAAGAGAATCGCATCTAATTACGTTTAGCAGCGGCGGGAGACACACACAGATAGATTATTTGCTGACGAGGAGAGAAGATCGTAGCTCGTGGAAGGACTGCAAGACAATACCGGGACAGACAGTAGTCACTCAACATCACATGTTGGTGGCAGATCTACGACTGAAGAGAGCAATTATCCAACCAACTAAGAGAAGTAGACCTACGATCCGATAGGGACAACTCAAAGACGAAAAGATCACCATCTTTAGAGATAAAATCATACCAATGAACCTGAGTGGGCCACAGGAAGATGCCAACCAAAAGTGGGAGGCTATGGCAACTAGAGTCATTCAAGCAGCTAAAGAAACGCTTGGGACTACAACAAATAGGAAAATCGGTCATAAGGAATCCTGGTGGTGGAACGAAGAGGTACAGGAGAGGATAAGAATTAAACAACAAAGTTTTAGAGAGCTTTTATGCTGTAATAATGAGGAAGAACGAGCAGAGCTAAAAGATAAATACAAAGAGGCTAAACGAGAGGCGAAAAAGGCTGTGTCAGAGGCAAAGAACACAGCATACGAGAGGATGTATAAGCGATTAGAGACGAAAGAGGGTGAATATGACATGTTTAAGATCGCCAAGGCAAGGGAACGTAGTAGACAGGACTTGAGATTGGTGAAGTTTATAAAGGCCGCGGATGGAAAGGTCTTGGTGAGGGAGAAAGACATCAAGGGGAGATGGAAAACGTACTTCGATAACCTTTTCAACATAACGAACAGTAATCAACAAACGGATATCGTTGAAACAAATCAAACGATGCAACAAAACAAGTGTTATTGTAGAAGCATCACAGTCGATGAAGTCAAAAGAGCTTTGAAGAAAATGGTAAGGGCTAAGGCGGTGGGGCCAGACAATATTCCGGTAGAAGTGTGGAAGTGCCTTGGGGATGAGGGACTACAATGGCTAACGGACTTATTCAACACCATCTTTAAGACATGAAAGATGCCAGAGCAGTGGAGAAGTAGTGTCATAGTCCCCATATATAAGAAAAAGGGAGATGTCCAATGTTGCGCAAATTACAGGGGAATAAAGCTATTGAGCCACACGATGAAGCTATGGGAAAGAATTGTTGACACGAGAATTAGACGAGAAACTCAGATAGCGGTAAACCAATTTGGATTTATGCCAGGACGATCTACAACAGAAGCTATTCACGTCATAAGGAGGATAATGGAGAAATATAGAGAAAAGAAAAGAGACCTACATATGGTATTCATTGACCTAGAAAAAGCCTATGACAGTGTGCCGCGGAAACTCATCTGGGAAAGCCTACGACTTAGAAAGGTACCAGAGAGGTATATCAAAATAATAAAGGATATGTATGACGGGGCAAAAACGTGTGTACGAGCACCTGTCGGAGACACAGACTACTTCCCGGTGGAAGTAGGACTCCATCAAGGATCGGCATTGAGCCCATTCCTCTTCACAGTAGTGTTGGACGAGATTACCAGGTCTATAAAAGAGCCAGTCCCATGGTGTATGCTGTTTGCGGATGATATCGTCTTAATATCAGAATCTAAGACGGTGCTTAACGAGAGATTAGAACAGTGGAGAGCAGCACTAGAACACAGGGGCTTAAGGATAAGTCGCTCTAAGACAGAATACATGCATTGTAACTTTAGTGGTGAGGCCGAGGAGGACACCCAAATCAGTATCCAGGGAATGGCGGTCCCACGGACATCTAGGTTCAAATACCTTGGCTCGTACGTACAGGAAGATGGAGAGATACACAGCGATGTAGCACACCGTGTACAATCAGGATGGTGCAAGTGGAGAGCAGCATCAGGGATTTTGTGTGATAAGAGGTTCCCAGCAAAACTAAAGGGAAAACTATACAGAGTGGCAGTACGTCCAGCTATGTTATACGGCACAGACTGTTGGGCCATAAAGAAATCGCACGAGAGGCAAATAGAGGTCGCAGAAATGCGAATGCTGAGGTGGATGTGTGGACATACAAGATTGGATCGGATAAGAAACGACGTCTTTCGCCAGAGGCTAGAGGTGGCTTCTATCACAGAAAAAATAAGAGAGGGAAGATTAAGATGGTTTGGGCACGTGAAGAGGAGAACGATGGCAGCACCTGTCCGAGCAGTAGAGAACATCAGTTTAGAGGGTAGGAGGAGTAGAGGTAGACCTAGGTTGACTTGGGACGAGGTTATTAGGAGGGATATGATAGACTTGCATCTTTCTGAGAACATGATCGAGGATAGAAGTGAGTGGAGGCGTAGAATTAAAATTAAGGACTTTTAGTGGATTTTGTGGGTGGGAAGGGTATACGGTGATACATGGCCGGACCACACGTGCTAGGTGTAGTTTTTCCTCATATACCCTCTTTGGGTGTTACATGCCGTTTTTATTATGATTGGTTATTGTTATTGACGGTGTTATTATCTTTGTGTGATATATATCTTTGTGAGATATATCTTTGTGTTGTATGCTTTATCAATTCTTTATGTGATATATATCTGTGTGTTGTATGCTTTGTATTATGATTGTTATTGTTATTGACTGTGTTAACGAGTCGGGGGTCTCTTCGGGAGCGGTCTCTCTATCGTTCTAGATAGAGGAAAGACATGCCACCATATACCCCTCCCAGACCCTGCTCCCCAGCGGGATACACTGGGTATGTTTGTTTTTGTTTGTATTATTATTATTATTATTATTATTATTATTATTTATTATTATTATGATTATTATCACTTTCATTTTTATTATTATTATTATTATTATTATTATTATCTATTATTATTATTGTTAGTATTATTATATATATTTTAAAAAAAAATGTTGCTAAGGATGCTATAAAATGGCATAAATAAAATGAAAAATACAGGATGTTACAAGATTGAAAAATTAGATCATCATGTTTCTTATAAAAACAAATAAACTAAAGAAAACGACTATCTATGCATTCGTAACATCGTGTTACGTATGCGTAACAATGTGTGTTATGTATGCGTAACATTGTGTGTTACATATATGTAACACTATCATACATATGTGTATCATTGTTAACGAACCCATATAAAAATCCAGAATGAGTTACACATATATTTTAAACCAAAAATTTTTTTAATACTAAAAACAATTCCTAGAGTACATATATGTAACAGTGGAGTTACATATACGTACCAATACTTACATACATGTAACAAAATATAGAAACAAAAAAACCATTGAAAACCCTAAAAATATGTATATATATGTGTGTGTGAATACAAGTCCAACTTACGTATATGTAACAAAAAGAAGTACATATATGTAAACAAAAAACTTACACATGCATATAGTAAAGTTATATAAACATTAAAACAATAGAGTTACATATACGTATCTTGCATGCTTTGAATCAGCCATTGTCTTCTTCAATTCATCTTCTTATCACTCAAATACTCCTTGCCATCTAATAGAGTTACCAAAAAAAATTTTAATGCTAAAAACAATTTCTAGAGTACATATATGCAACGGCGGAGTTACATATACGTACCAATACTTACATACATGTAACAAAATATAGTAACAAAGAAAACCATTGAAAAGCCTAAAAATATTTATATATATGTGTGAATACAAGTTCAACTTACGTATACGTAAAAAAGAAGTACATATATGTAAACAAAAAACTTATACATGCATATAGTTCATCTCATCTAAACAAAAACTTATACGTACGTCATGAGTGGGTGCATATATGTATCTTACCTAGTTTCCCATTTTCCATCTAGTTCATCCCCATCTTCATTAGGGTACATATACGTAATCAAGCTCATCATCATCATCATCTTCTTCATCTGGACTTACATATACGTACATCACAAGTGGTACATATATGTATCTTACCTAGATTTCCATTTTCCATCCAGTTCATTGCCATCTTCATTACGGTTACATATACGTACCAGAGCAAGTTCATCATCATCTTCTTCTTCTTCATCTTGATGTTACCAGTTCTATCCATATCTAACCCTATCCGTATGACTTTTCTAAAGATGAAATTAGATTACACTCATCATCATCATCATATGTATTTTCTAGTGACAAAATCATGTTGCAATTATTAATAGCGATAAATAACTTTAAATCATCTTTAGACGATAAAACAGAGACGATCTTGAAGTCCTCATACTGATTGAAGATTAACATAAACATACAGATGCAATCGTTATGAAATAAAGAGGCAAGATGCATCCGATATGATTGAATAGCATCAGAACAACATACATAATTTTCAAAATCGTCATCATCTTCGAACTAGCAACCATAGCGGGTCTTCATTGAATCGCACGAATCAAATATCATGTACGGTTGGTGATGAACATACGAAATCATGGATCTCATGTAACAAACCTTTAAAAATAGGGTGAAAAGCATATTTCCCCCTCTAAAAATGATTAATTGCATATATACCCAACCAAAAAATTTAAATGCATATATCCCCTTTCTAAACTTTATAATGGCATATATACCCAACCAAAAATTTAAATGCATATATCCCCTTTCTAAACTTTATAATGGCAAATATACCCATTTTCATTAAAAATATTTTATGTAATGACTAATTTACCTTTATTTTTATTAAAACTTCATAATTTACAAAATTCCCCTTATTCTTATTAAATTGTCAATATAGTTTTTCAATTTATACTTTATAACTCAAAGTTCCCCTTATTCTTATTAAAGTGGAAGATGTTTTTATGTGTTATCATTCAAGTGACTCGTATTAAATATAGTATACAAGAATGAAAAAAGTCCCACAAAATATAACCAAAATATTCAAAGATCTTGACATTTGTGTCTTTTTTTGTGGCGAGTACGGACACCATAAAAAAACTTGCAAAAATTCGGCATCTCAAGATCTTTGAATATTTTGGTTATAATGCCTTATCTTCATTATATATTTTGTGGGACTTTTTTCATTCTTGTATACTATATTTAATACGAGTCACTTGAATGATGACGCATAAAAACATCTTCCACTTTAATAAGAATAAGGGGAACTTTGAGTTATAAAGTATAAATTGAAAAACTATATTGACAATTTAATAAGAATAAGGGGAATTTTGTAAATTATGAAGTTTTAATAAAAATAAGGGTAAATTAGTCATTACATAAAATATTTTTAATGAAAATGGGTATATTTGCCATTATAAAGTTTAGAAAGGGGATATATGCATTTAAATTTTTTGGTTGGGTATATATGCAATTAATCATTTTTAGAGGGGGAAATATGCTTTTCACCCAAATTATATTGGGTATATACGCTATTATATTTTTTGCTTGGGTATATATGCATTTAAGGTATATTTGTAAGGGTATATATGCAATTGTTCCTAAAAAATAATTCAAGATGGCGATAGAGAAGAGTAAAATTTTGTTAAAAAAATGCTGATGATGAACACCTCCTAAAATGATGATGATGAAGTGTAGACAATGGTGAATTAGTTGTTAGTTATAATTATTCAACATCTTTTGTACAGAGATTTTGATGAAGGTGAATAAAACTTACAAGATGATTGATAAAAATGATATTAGAATAAACTAATTCTAATTTGTGTGGAGAAAAATCAGAATTTAGTTAATGCAATGAAATTTATCATAAATAACTTTTAACTAAAATTACAAAAACACCCTTTCAATTAGAACAATTAAAATTATTTTTAAAAATCTCTGATTGGTTGATGATGGTTTTATGGTTTTCATTTATAATCATAGTTTTCATTTGATCCCTCCCCTATATATATATATATATATATATATATATATATATATATATATATATATATATATATATATATATATATATATATATATATATATTATAGTTTGAATATTCAAAACCTTTGACTCTAATAGATTATTGGGTGAAAAGCATATTTCCCCCTCTAAAAATGATTAATTGCATATATACCCAACCAAAAAATTTAAATGCATATATCCCCTTTCTAAACTTTATAATGGCATATATACCCAACCAAAAAATTTAAATGCATATATCCCCTTTCTAAACTTTATAATGGCAAATATACTCATTTTCATTAAAAATATTTTATGTAATGACTAATTTATCTTTATTTTTATTAAAACTTCATAATTTACAAAATTCCCCTTATTCTTATTAAATTGTCAATATAGTTTTTCAATTTATACTTTATAACTCAAAGTTCCCCTTATTCTTATTAAAGTGGAAGATGTTTTTATGTGTTATCATTCAAGTGACTCGTATTAAATATAGTATACAAGAATGAAAAAAGTCCCACAAAATATAACCAAAATATTCAAAGATCTTGACATTTGTGTCTTTTTTTGTGGCGAGTACGGACACCATAAAAAAAACTTGCAAAAATTCGGCATCTCAAGATCTTTGAATATTTTGGTTATAATGCCTTATCTTCATTATATATTTTGTGGGACTTTTTTCATTCTTGTATACTATATTTAATACGAGTCACTTGAATGATGACGCATAAAAACATCTTCCACTTTAATAAGAATAAGGGAACTTTGAGTTATAAAGTATAAATTGAAAAACTATATTGATAATTTAATAAGAATAAGGGGAATTTTGTAAATTATGAAGTTTTAATAAAAATAAGGGTAAATTAGTCATTACATAAAATATTTTTAATGAAAATGGGTATATTTGCCATTATAAAGTTTAGAAAGGGGATATATGCATTTAAATTTTTTGGTTGGGTATATATGCAATTAATCATTTTTAGAGGGGGAAATATGCTTTTCACCCAAATTATATTGGGTATATACGCTATTATATTTTTTGCTTGGGTATATATGCATTTAAGGTATATTTGTAAGGGTATATATGCAATTGTTCCTAGATTATTCATTCATATTGTTTGTTATATTATATGATTGTTACATCAAACTTTCACAACCCTAGAACCTTACTATATTAATCAACACCTTTAAACTCTATATTCACAAACCATAAAACATAATCAATTAATCCTTCTAGCTATAGATAACAAGAAATCTTTTGTACTATTCTATCTCTTTAGTAAAATTTATTGTTGTAGCATTAACTTCAAGCAAATTGGATTCACGATGAAAGTTAAATGATGACTAAATGATAGCGGTGGTGGTGAAGGTCGAATGACAGTGGTGGCGATGGAGATTCACAGCACATGAAGATTGAAATAAAGAAAGGGTTACATTTAATTTAACTTTATATATTTAGTTTTATTTTTAAACAATAAACAATATTATATATCTATATAATTTGCAACTCTTAGCTACACTAAGGGTTGTTTGACAGCCTCTTAATCAGCCTCTTAATCAGCCTCTTAATAGTTCAGATGTCTGAATAGTTCAGCACTTAATGGTTCAGACTATTTGTTTCGTGAGCAAATACCTGAATGGTTAAGACATTTGCCTCTGAATGATTAAGTATTATACTAATGCTGAATGGTCAAGAGGTTTAATGTTGAATGGTTAAGACCTCTTATTTGAATTGGTCAGACATTTGTCTTTAAATAGTTAAACGATATACAAACTCTTAATGATTCAGGCATCTTAATGGTTCAGCACTTAATGATTCAGAACTTTTATTGGTTCAGCATTTAATGATTTAGAACTTTTATTAGTTCAGTACTTAATCATTCAGATATTAACAAACAACCCCTAAGATTTTAGATTCTCTTATTTTGACCACTGTTATTTTTATAATGACCCCTCATTCATCTTAAAATATTTCATGCAATTATCTCAAAATATTTATTTAAACAATACATGAGCTTCATCTCACTAGCAATCTATGAATTTTTTCACCTTGAGAAGTTAAGTGGACTTTAAGGATTTTATGTTTTGACCATATGAGTTTAGCTTTATATAATAACCCTTATTTCCTCTGTTAATTTTTAAGTTAAAATTCAGATATTATCACATCGTCCTCTCAAAATGGTCATTACCGATTTGAAGAAAGAATCATGAACTTTGATTAGCAGATGAAGTATATGTTGTGCGGGTTCAAGACCCTGCCCGAACTTTTTCTAGCAACCTTTTTTCTATATTTATGGGTTTTATGTTGTTTTGTTGTTTTGTTGTTGTTATTTTTTTCATTTCATTTCCTAGATGACTTGGGGTTTCACGTCGGAGTGATAGTCGTCATGATATGTCTTGTATTTGTGTTTTGATATTCGTGTCCATGATGTAATTTCCAGCGCAACGCGCGTAGAGAATATTTCTAGTTCTAGTAATTTTACGTGCATTTAATAACATAAGTAACTACTATTCAAGTAGGGATCTAAATTGAATATCATGGATTGAAATTTCCCCTTGATCCAATCCAACTAGACAAACAATTGAAATTTCTCCTTGATCCAATCCAAATTTATAATATACCACTAACTACTTTGGTGTAATTTACTAAAAAATAATATACCATGACTACCTTTTTGTCGTAATTTACTAAAAAATATTAGTAATAGTTGGTTGTTCAATTTATTTTTTGGGCTCACACAATATCCAGCCACTTGCACTTGAAAAAACCTAACTATAATATAACATATGTGTCTCCTGTTGGCCGTCTGTAACAGCTTATTTGAAACGATCATGGCGGAATCTGTTAACGCAAAATCCCTATCGGAGGTACAATCTACATTCATCTTCTATTACAATGTATATACATGATGTATTTCTGATTCCCTTGGCTAAGTGTGTTGTTTTCAATCGAAATTTATATATGCCATTCTTTTTCACTAAATGAGATCAAATTTCTGTTGTTATTTCGGTTTCAATTTGACGCATTGATGTTATTGTGCATGATTCTAACTTTTGTTCGCCAAAAAAATCTTTCAATTTAACGTCGTCTTGATTAGAGTTTGCATGTTTGAATCATTTGTTGTTCCAGACACGAGAATCAGCTTAAATATTTGAATCATTTGAAAAATTAGGGTTTCATTTTGAGTAAACGATCTGCAATCAGCTTAAATATTTGTGAATTTTGGAAATTGGAAACCGATCATGATATCAATTTGCTTTCTTTTCAACTTTTATTCTCTGTTCTTTATGAATATACAGTCTGCGTATTTTCATATTCCACAAAGTGCTTCAAGCATAATCATATACTAACATAATCTCACAAGAATGGGTGCTTTTGATGTATTCATGCAGCATTATCTGCTTAAGGATGTACAAGAGAAGGTGGATGCGATAACTGAAAAAACTGTGGAAGCTGGTGAAAGTGCTGACCAAGAAAATATGGACAACGAAACACCAGAGATTAAGGTATGATTAATCTAACATGGGATTTACGACTTGCTAATTACCAACTCACATATTCATTCTGATATGATTCTTTGTTAACAGCTTGAAACAGCACCAGCAGATTATCGATTTCCAACTACAAACCAAAGCAGGCACTGCTTTACCCGTTATGTTGAGTACCACCGGTGAGTCTCCAGTATGATTTCTGAATCCCTTTTCATGTATTCACAGTTCTCATGCCATATAAATAGGACCCACTATACGCATGCAAAGTAATATGTTACCTTTGTTCCAAGATTTGTGAATGCTAATCTTGATTCATGATTTTGACATTAGATGTGTTGCTGCCAAGGGAGACGGTGCTCCTGAATGTGATAAGTTTGCAAAATACTACAGGTCGCTTTGCCCTGCCGAATGGGTATGTTGTCTTCTTACTACAATCTATAAAAACATGTATGAATGTAGAAACCGAACCAGTGAGTTAACTGGGATGTTGTGATATAATGTATGCAGGTAGACAGATGGAATGAGCAACGGGAGAATGGCACTTTTCCAGGTCCTCTATAAAGAATCGGTTGCTTCCATATTTATGGTTAGGTCCATGGCAAGTTTTGGGGCATCGAGTATGCAACCGAACGAGTGAGTTAATAAAAGATTTAGTTGTAGTTTTGAAGGAGCGTCGAGTTTAGAGAGACATTGCACTGTTTCGTGTTCTGGTTCATCTTTGCTCCCCATGTTTTTGATCTGAATGTTTTTGTGAGAATTCTAATTTCTTTGGACGTAAGGTTCATATGAATATCTAATAAGATCTACTGGTTTTTTAATTGTATGGATGCTCGAGCAATACATATTTTTTTCTATTACGAGGGTAACTAATAGCATAACGCTTGTAAATCGGTGATTTGTACTCTACAAAAAGATGATTCTAACATCATTTAGTTCCGACCGATTTCAAGTTCCAAGCCATGAACAATCCTTTACAGCATAAGTTCAATGAAGTAAACCATATAAATCTCAAACCAATTGATTTGCTTGGATGTATACTCTCGAACCGGCTGATTGCCATTGATTTGTTTAGCTTAAACAGTTTGATCTTAGTTTAAACAGTACATGAACCTACACACGAGTGATTAACGTCTTAAGAAAGTTGATTCAAGGATGAAAAAAAGAATGATCTGCACAAACTATACACAAGTGATAGCCGTCTTAAGACATTGCACTGTTTTGTGTTCTGGTTCTGGTTGCTCCCCGTGTTTATGATCTCAATGTTTCTGGGACATTTCTGATTTGCTAGTTTTAATTGCACCATTTTTGAGTTGTATGGATGCTAAAGCAAATTACATTTTTTTTTCTGCTACCAGGTTATTATAGCTTAACGCTCGTAAATCGGTGATTTGTAGTCTACACAAAATCAATCCAACATCTTTTAGCATTACAATAACCCATTTACATCACAACTACTCTACGAGAAATCAATCCAACGTCTTTTTGCATTACAATAATCCATTTACATCACATTGGCCTTCTGGTCCAATGATAAGGGGGTGATTGTTAAAGCTTAAAAAATATTTAAGTCTCAGGTTTTGTGACTCAAGTGAGTTTTTTCACAATGGTAGGTTTTCTTCTTGATTGTGTTTTTGGGTGAGTCAGAGCTGGAGCGTTAAAATCAATATGAACGGTTAAAATCCCGTCTCATGAAGGCTTACTCAGATATCGAGTGTAGTTTCAAATGTTGTTCAAAAAGAAATTTATATCACAAAGAACAGACAAGATAAGAAAGGGTATGTTATGTTTTGTAATGTTTAACAATCACGTTTTGCGCCCCCTCCAGTTCAATCGTTTCAACCAAGATTTTAGACCGAACTCTGTCCTTAAAAAGTTGTTTGGGTCAGCTGGATTGATCAAATTGGCTTGGCTTTGTTTTTGATAATTTGGACGGTTTGAACAATCTCTTTTAAATCAAAATAATTAGTTTGTAAAAATTTGTAAAAATGCTTCGCCAATATTATAGTTATTACAAAAATGAGAAAGAAATATACATAAAAAAAAAAAAGTAAACACCCGGTTCAAGTTATAAGCCACGAGCAAAGCCTTTACACGAAAGGTTCTTAAGCATTAAAGCAAACCATATAATTCTCAAAGCAATTGATTTGCTTTAGCGTATAAAGATAAAGAATGATTCTAGGGAGTATATTAAATCAAGAGGCTAAATATACATTTTGAATCATCTCTTTGGCGCATGAACTGATTTCAAAATCACAAATTTAGAGATTGATAAACCATCAAAGAATGCTACTTTATAAAATGACTTTTGCACAGTTACACAGAGAAAATTTTGCAACCAAATATCATAAAGAAATTTGATTCCAGCCCAATTCAAACACTACAAAGTATCACCAACAATAAAGTCCAACAAGACTACTAAACATAACAGAGAAACTCAGGTTTCCCATCAAACAAAACACATTGCTACTAGTAAAACTTCTTTTTACCATCAACCACCTACTAATGAAACCACAATCATCATTTAAGCCCTCTCACCCCTAATTCTCCTAGCCAACTGAATGTCTTTAGGCATGATGGTCACACGTTTGGCATGGATCGCACACAGATTGGTGTCCTCAAACAATCCCACAAGGTAGGCCTCAGCTGCTTCTTGCAATGCTAAGACAGCATGACTCTGGAAACGCAGATCCGTCTGCAAGATTTATCAACCCACATGTTTATTTCTATCACAAAAAGAAAATTAACTTCAAAAAACAATTAACCATTGTTAGACATTGGATATGACCTTGAAGTCTTGAGCAATTTCACGAACAAGCCTCTGGAAAGGAAGCTTCCTGATCAAAAGTTCAGTGCTCTTCTGGTACTTACGGATTTCACTGCAATGCATACACAAGATCAGATCATAAACAAGAACACAAATCAAAGAAAAGAACTGTAGTTGGACTTGAATGAAAGTGACAAACCGCAGAGCGACAGTTCCTGGTCTGTATCTGTGAGGCTTCTTCACACCTCCTGTGGTTGGAGCAGACTTACGAGCAGCCTGTCATAAAGATTTAATAATCCACCATTATAGCCTCAAAAATCAATTTATGAACAAATAATGTGGTTTACAATGGTTTTTGGCACAAATGCTATCTAAATGTCTAAATAAATCTTTTGGACGAACAATCAAAATCTACCTTGGTGGCAAGCTGCTTCCTGGGGGCCTTTCCTCCGGTGGATTTACGAGCAGTTTGCTTGGTACGGGCCATCTACGATTACAATTAAACTTAAGAACAAATTGTTCAACGTAATTTAAATGTTCATCGTTTCAATCATATGCAATCTACAACACAATACATTGTGCAACAAACACATTGATATGTTCATAAGAATCTTGAGATCAAAAAATGTTCGTCAGACAATCAAAAACCCTAATCTCAAGGTCACTATCAAAATTAAATCATTAAACAAACTGTCAAAGAAGAATTATGAACAAACCCTAATTGATAATCAACGAAATCAAAATCAAACAGCAAAAAATCAAGACGCTTGCAACAAGAACGAGACAAAAGAAAAAAAGTATATCATCAACCCTAATTTCATGAAATATACTTCAAGAAAAGGTTCCGATACAAACCTTAATTCAGCACAAAATCAACGAAAACAAAAATCCACAAAAATTAAATCACATCAAACGAAAGTTCTTTTATATCTAACAATCGATCAAATACGACGATGCAGTCAGAATTCATAGGGTTCAGAGATCATACGGTAAATTGATATCTTCTTATCGGCGGTTGATTTGCAAATTGGGGATGAAAATGTCTGAATAGTCGAGTTAAATATACGAACACAGGGGGTATTTATATAGGGTCTTCTTCTTTGCGTATGAGTGATTTGATGGATCTGACGATAATGAATGAATATGTGTGTGTTTTGTTGAATTGCTTGGACGGTTGAGATTTGCCACTTAGGTGCACTAGCCGGATCGTACAACTCTAATACAATCCTCTCATTGGTTCATTTTCTAGAGTATTATTTAGTTAAACCATGACTAAATTACGATATTTATAAAAAATATAAATGTAATAATAGTTTTAGGTTATTGGCAATTGTCTTGTTAAATTTTTTTGAATGATACGTTAGAGTCATATTAGTTTTTTTCCTATTTTTGTACTTTTTCATAGTTTTTTATTGTTTTGTAGTATGTAGTCACAATCTTTCCATATTTTCCTCTTCTTGCAAATTATTTTATTTCTTGAATTTGTAATTTTCACAAAATGTGACGGACCCTCCCTGGACCCTGCGAAAACGCGGGAGCTCTTTGCAGCACCAGGAATTTGTAATTTTCATATTTAAATTTGATAAATACATTGAAAAATAATAATAAAGAAATAAAAATACTTAAAAAATACAATATAACATTTTATTAATAAAATAAAACTTAGACATTCGTTTAGTACGTATGATTGATACAAATGCTCCAAGTGCTCTTTAAGATTCGTTTGAAGATTATTGCGGATTATACATGATAGTAACTATGAAACTATATTATTTTCAAGCGGTTCATTGTCTAGAGGAACTTCTAAATAATCTAGATATATCGCAACAACATCACTCTTTAAAATCATTTTGTATAAAATAATGCATGCGTACATATTCTAAATAATCTAGAGATATTGCGGGAGCATCACTCCTTAAAATCATATTGTATAAAATAAAATACGCGTACATAATTTTTTTATCCTTCGTATATGTAGTATTTTTTTGTGGGTTGTTGAAGTATATGTCATTTACCTTTTAGAACCCCCAAAAGCTCATTGATGCCCTTTCTTGCCGCTTCTTGCACTCTATGGAACCATTGTCGTTTAATATCGTTTTACGGCGGGCAAGGCAATGTTTTACCTATCATTGTTGATATAAAATAAAGTATCAAACCAATACTTGAATCACAATATATATCATTAAATAAAAGGATAGATGCTTCGTTTAAATTATGGATACATCTACACCACTTGACATACAAGAAGGCATGGTCACACTCATCAAAGATACAACCACACCACACCGGTAACTCAAAAAGAGTTAATTTACAGCTAATTCTTATCATACGCATCTACACTATTACGACCATACATAAAGGAAATTATAAATTAAACTACACACTATACCATTATCCTATTTCTAAGAAACATTCAAATAAATAAACACACCCACTACTTGATCAATGCCAAAGTGTTAGTTATATTTTTAGACGTTAATTATCATAGTTTTAGAGTATATTTTATCATTTTATTTGCATTTCTTGCATGTATTTTTCATTTATTTCATATAAAAGTAGTTTTTGTGGGATGAAATCTACTTTGGTGTGTTTTTGTTGGTTTTATAGGTTTATGCAATTGGAAGAGAAAAAATGTTTAAAGAAAATATTATTAAGAAGAATATTGAATTAAAAAAAAGTGCAGGAATTTTTCTATTTTGTAGGAATTCTGATGATTAGATTTTTTTGGACAAAATAAAAGAAACTAAAAATCCTAAAAAAGTGGATCTGAAAATAAAATATATATCATAAATATAATAGAAGGGGATGATCAATGGGGTTATTTTGGAAATCTTGAAAATATTATTTTAGAAAATCAAGTTCAAGAAGCAAAAAGGAGCAATATCAATTTAGGTTTTTTGCAACTCTCTTCATTGTCAAGATACTTAATCATTCATGTTTTGTTTCGTAAGTTATGATCTAGTCGTTATGTCCGGCTAGAACAATATTTGTTTTAACATTAAGGTTTAATTTCTATGATTCTGGTTTGAACTTATGTTAAACGTTTATGAGATATTTTTATTTTAATGGTTTGTTTGTTTGATTCTTAATCTTAAACCCAGATCTAATCCGATATATATTAGATTGTTAATAAAATTGACTACTTTATTAATTATTCTAATAAAGTTCTTCAACATTGGATTTTTGATATAAGGAACAATTAACGATTGGAGTTTGTCTATGAATTCATTCTCGTTATAGAATCACACAATCTAATTAAGCATACCGAATAGCGTGTGTGTTTAATTATAATTGATACTTCTATCGTTGCAACCCGCACGCTAAGATCTGGATGGTGTAAGCTTAGAGTAGCGGGCTGCAGGATCGGATTTCGGGTGGTTTTCTCTCAACTCACTGTGAATCAACACTCAGCAAGCAGTCTTTAAGAAGAGTTGATCACAATATAACAAGTAACAAGCAGTAAGAAAATTTAACACAACAAGTAAATTTTCAAGGTACTTTTATATATTGCTTCTCAACTCAAAGGATTACAAGACACTTGGACTCAAATCACTTACTTAAAGAGTTACAGGGAGAAGATATATATAATACTACCTACAGCCGGATATACTTTGATACCAGCTGGACACCTCTAACCTTACATCTATACTACAAGACTCTAGGTGAGGTCTTTCAGACATTGTGCCTGAGAGTTGGTAGTCAGGACATGTCCCTGACTTACCTTTTGTCACCAACTAAAGTTGGTAACATGTACTATCATAAAAGGTGAACAGTAGAATAAAGTATGGTCAACAACATGGCTCTTTAGGAAGATGCCATGCTGTATCAGAGGTCTGCAGCGGACTGTCAGGGACCATACTTTTATCTGCTGGACATAGTAATGTTTTCCGAAGGATAAAGTGCTTCGGAAGAATAACTTCTTCCGAAGGCACTTATACTTCGGAAGACTGCTTCTTCCGAAGCTTGGAGTCTTCTTTGTCTTCGGAAGCAGACTTTGTCTTCAGCTCTTTCATCAGACTTTGTCTTCGGAAGCTTTCAGACTTTGTCTTCAGCTCTTTTATCAGACTTTGTCTTCGGAAGCTTTCAGACTTTGTCTTCAGCTCTTTCATCAGACTTTGTCTTCGGAAGCTTTCAGAATTTGTCTTCAGCTCTTTCATCAGACTTTGTCTTCGGAAGATATCTTCAGCTGTTGGCTTCAGTTGTTGTCTTCAGTAGTTGACTTCAGCTTTTGCCTTCGGAAGATGTCTTCAGCTGTTGTTCCTTAGACTCTTGGAAGATCTCTGGCTTGGCTTCGGAAGCCCTTTAATGTAGTACCAAAAGTGACTATGAAGTGAATTTGGTTGGACCAGCCTTATCATGATCCAACAAACTCCCCCTAGGCTGATGCTACCAAAACTTCACTTCTCTCTTCTTCTCAAAGCTCTCAGCACCAAGGAAAGCAGGTGTTTATCAGTATCTTCATTCTTTCCTGCTGTGATGCTGAGAATCTTGTACAAATCTTTGGTGGACAGAACCTCTACTCTATCACCTTGGATTATGTGTACCCTCTGTTGTGACCCTCTGAAAAGAGTTAGTTGATGGGAAGTATAGTCATATTCCCATCGAACTATTGGTTCCAATTCAGGACCTTCCACCATCTGTAGAAAGGCTGTGCCTTTGGTGGTTGATCTTTCCTTGTCTTCCACTCTTTTCAGCTTCAACTCTTCTTCAATCTTGGCTCTTCTACTTCGTTCAGCCAAGTGGAGACCGCTGATGTGGTTTCTGATGTGTGCAGCAGTCTCAGAGTTGGAGGGATTGGAGAATGGCTTCTCTGCAAGCTCAGCAAGATCAAATCTGCTGAGATGCAGTAGAGAAGTGGCATTAAGCCTGTTGGTTTCACCATTCTCCGTTTCCACAACAAAGTTGTGAGAAGGTTCATCGAACCTCCACTGGATTATTGCATTTCTAGGTCCAGGAGATTGACCAGAAATCCTGTCCTCTTTCCTGGTATCCAGCAGAGTCACCAGTCTTCTTCTTAGTCTCTTCTCCTCAGCATTGAGGGTATCGGAGTTGAGACCAAGAAGTCTTGCAGCCTGGCCCAAGGTGTCTCTAGGCAATTCAAGAAATTTGCCTAGGGTGAGGGAGTTTGAAGAGTCATCAACATAGGTGATGTTGATAAGCTCTCCCTCACAGGAGATACTGCTCAAGGTAGTGCAGTTAATGAGCCTCGTCTTGAACTCCTTTATTTCCTCAAAGGAGAGATGTTTAGGAGGCTGAGGGGATGGTCTTGGTTGTTGTTGGGTAGGCTTAGGTTTAGTGGTTTTGGGTTGAGTCTTGGGTTTTAGGATGGGTAGTTTGGGTGGTTGAGGTGATGTGGTAGGTTTGGGTAGAGTTGTGGGTTGAGGGGTGAAGGTTTCATCAGTGGGTTCGGGTTTAATGGGAAAAGGGGTTGGTTCTGGTGTGGGTTGTGGCTGTGGTTGAGTGGCTGGGGTTGAGACCGTTCCCTTTACCCTCCTATACATCTCCCTTCTCTTCCTCAAACGGATGTCAGCCTTTATTTCACTGACTATCCGCTGGAGTGTCCTTTCGGACATAGGCCCCACCTGCCTACCAGAGAAGCCATGAGCCCGGAGGTAGTCCTTCATCCAGGCTTTGTCAATTGACTTCTTGGCAGCAGTGACCTCCTTCTCTTCCTCCCTCTTCCTCTTCACCTTCAACTTCTCCCTAGCAGCCTTCTTCCTTTCCTTCTCCATTTGATCCTGCTCCTTGTTGTGGAGCAGCAGGATCATATCATCATCATGTGGAGATAGTTCAGGAAGACTGAAGCCTCTTGAGAGTAGGAATTTGATCCTCTCCTCTCTCAGCTTCAGGGCTGCCTCCCTCTGCTCTTCTTCTGCCTTCTCCAAGGCCAACCTTGCTTCCCTTTCTTGTTGTAGCCTGGTTGACCTCTCCAAAGTCACCAACTCCTCTAGTGGTAGCAGGAGTATTTCCTCATTGACAGCTCCTAGGCTGATGAGCTGGTCAATGAGTGCTGTTCTTCTCTTTAGGTTGATTTCTTCCTGATTGGCTGCAGCTGCCTTAGAACTAGCAGCTAACAGCTTCTCAGTAGGAAACCGACCTTTCTTTTTGGCCTTCTCAATCTTCTCCTCCTCCTGAAGCTCTTCCGCAGTCAACTTTCTTTTGCCTTTGTCTTTGATTATGCTTGACTGTGGTGGTTCTTGGATGGAGGGTTGTGATTGAGAGAGAAGTTCAGCTGGTGCTTGGGTTGGAGGTATATCAGAAATGTCCTCCCTGCTCACCTCAGATGCAATTTCAGCAATGACATCTGTGATGGTCAGTTCCTCGGACATCTGAAATAAGCCTTCCGCAGCTTCTATTTCGGCCTCGGAAGACTTGTCTTGTTCTTCCGAGGCTTCCATGTAAACTTCGGAAGCCTCAGCTAGAGCTTCGGAAGATGAGACTGCTGCAGATTCTGTCCCATCTGTTTTAGTTGCTGGGCCATCAGTCCCTATTTCCCCTTCGAAGCTAATCTCAGGGTCCATGAAGACCTTAGGTTGACCAACTTCCTCCACAGTGGTAGAAGGTGCAGTCAGTCTTTGAAGCTCCTCAGCCCTAAAGTATGCAAGTGTGGTGTCGGGGCTGGGCTGTTCTAGGGATGATCTCAATACAAACTTTGTGAAAAGTCTGTAGAGATCTTGAAGCATCCTTGAGTCAATCTCCAGAAAGGATTGAGATGACTCAGGTGGTGTAATGATTTGTTGGGTGGAAATGAGTTGGGTCTGTGGTTCCATAGGTGTTTGTCTCTGAACTTTCTCCCCTTTTTGGTAGCATCATTTTGAGAGCTAGATGAGCTAGAGGAAGAAGTCATTGAGACCTGGATTGGTACATGCCTAACAGACCTCTCTGTCTGTTTCTCAGCTAGTTGAGCCTTGAGAGAGTTAATCTCAAGTTGCTGAGTGGCAGTCCTTGATTCTAAGATCTTCACCTGTGATTCCAGTTGGAGACCTTAGAAAGCAAGTACTGAAGTGTTAGTTGCATACATCCCTCATCTTCATAGGAAGAATCACGGGGAGATGAGATAACATACCTAGTATGCTCACTCTCACCACCAGATGTGGTTTCTTGGCACCCTGGTTTCCTTTGCTCAGAGTCATCTCTTTCAGAGATGTCAATGGCAAAGTTGCCGTAGACTCAGTCCTAATTATGTTACCACTGTCCTGAGAGCTCAATGAGAGACTCTGAGTAGTGACAGCTGAGTCTACATGAGTCCCCTCCACATCAGTGGGACTCACCTCAGTAGCAGGCTTCTGATGGGGGCTAGAGACAAGGGATCCCTCTTGGCTCTGTTGATCTCTCAGTGGGTGTTGTAGATCAACTTCATGGCCATGGAGAGATGTAATCTCTTCATCAGTTCGGAGTAAAAGGTCAGTGAAAGAGAGGGTGGTTAGTCCTACTGACCCGGGACCTTGATCAATGTCTACAGGCATTGAGCCTATGGTGGGGCTGTCCCTAGAAGGCTGCACAGGGAGTGTAGAGACTCACCCTGTGGGCTAAAGGCTTAGGGTTCGGGCTCAGGGGTTTGAGACTGAGGAGACTCAAAACCCACATTGAGGTCAATTGTGAAGGATGGTGTGACCTCGGACTGAGTGGGAGCCCATGATTCCACTCTAGTCCTTTGGGTGTGAACAGAAGGAGCTTGTTCAATCAGAGTAGATTGAACAAGGGTTCGTTTGGGACGTCTCTGATATGTGGCTTTGATGGGTAAAGAAGGTTTTGGAATTGTGGTGGATGTTGCTGGTGTGGGTTCATCACCTGTGGGGAGAATAGGGATGTCACCAGGAGCTATGCGCTCAGTCATCTCTGGAGGTAATGGAGTGTACCGTCCAGTGAAGTTGGTGGACATCTTCTTCAGTGTCTTGAAGATGGTAGGCCTCATATGTGGAACAGGAAGAGCAGCTGCGCAGACAAGCTTGCTTGGTTCCATCTCACAGTTGATTATATGTTGAAGAAATCGGGGATACATGAAGAATGTATCCCTGCTGAGATTGGCGATTAGGTTGTTCAACACGAATCGTGAGTAGTTGAATCTGAGGCCTCTCACCAACCCATGAACTAGGCATCCTAGTTCATATGGGATTTGATCCCAACCCCCTGATTTGTTGGAGAGGCAGTGCAAAACAATGTGCAACAGGAACTTCCAATGGTAAGAGAAGTTGAACTTGTATACTGTGGACCTGCTGACATCGCCTCCATATCCCATGAGGATATATGTGCCTTCCAAGTCTTCCTTGGGGAACTCAGTAGGAGCCCCATCATCGTGAAGCTCGAGATGCTCCCTGATGATCTGTTCATTGATGACCAACTCTTGGCCACAAACTCTGGTTCTCAGGACTCGAACCCCATTCAGCACTGTAGTTTCTCCGTTGCTCCAAATTCTGACATATGGTTGGAGTATACGGTTGGGTTAACTGTGAGTGCAGTGAGGTAGGTGGATTCGGTGAGAAAGGTGATGATTTGGGTGAAGTCAGCATCCCTTGACGAGTCAAGTAATGCGACTTGGTTGTGCTGAGGGTTTAGCGCCATTGGAGAAAAGGTAAGCTTGAAATTTTGAGTGAAATTTATGGTTTGACAGTGAAGGGAACATTAGGGCTGTAAAGTGGTAAAGAAGATGAAATTGATAAGTCAAGATTATTTAAAAGTGGTGAATGGTGGTATGGTGGTGGTAATAGGGTAACTGTTTTGGGGTTACTGGGTGGTATGGTGGTTTACGGCGGAGAAATGATGATGGCGGCAAGGATAATTTTAAATAATCTGACATTATCAACAAAATCTTTACTTTTTACAGAGTGGGGCCCAAAAGATATCCGTTACATATAAAAATCTTTACTTCCGAGGGTAAAACATTTCCGAAGGTAATTTTCTTTCTAAGGCAATTTTATCTTCCGAAGCTTGGTATTGTTTCCGAAGGTAAAATTGTCCTTTGAAGGCACTTTATCTTCCGAAGCCAGGCATTGCTTCCGAAGGTAAAGTTGTCTTTCCGAATGGAGAGTTGGATAAGTTTCGGAAGTAGATCTGATATAGAATCAATCGCTTCTTCCGAGACCAAAAACTCTTCCGAGAAGAAAATTTCCAATGAGGAATTTTGGCTTCGGAAGATATTCAAGAATATCTTCCGAGAGTTAATTCCTCCTCGGAAGAAAGTTATACTTGGAATACTTTAAAGATCTTTTGCAACAGGGCTTAAATTGTATTGACACAAGACATTACTCATTTAAAATGGTCTTCAAAAGAGGTAGTTATTTAATGTTTATCATTCCAATTGCTGATATGAGATACTTAAACCTTTGTTCATCAAATGCCTTTGTGAACAAATCAGCATATTGTTCATTTGAATCAGCTTTGATTAACTTTATCAGCTGTTTCTCATGAATATCTCTAATGAATGATACCTGATATCAATGTGTTTTGTCTTGGAGTGCTTCACCGGATTCTTAGTAATGGAGATAGCACTGTTGTTGTCAATATGGATAGGAGTAGTCATGAAGTTGAACCCATAGTCTAACATCTGATTTTGAATCCATAGCAGTTGAGCACAGCAGCTAGCAGCAGCAATGTATTCAGCTTCAGCAGTTGATGTAGAGACACAGGATTGTTTCTTGCATTGCCATGAGATAATCCTTCCACCAAGAAATTGACATCCTCCTGATGTTGATTTCTTGTCAATGTTACAGCCACCATAGTCACTGTCAGAGTATCCATAGAAATTGAAATCACTATTTCTGGATACCAGAGACCTAGTTTAGGTGCTCCTTTGAGATATCTGAGGATTCTCTTTGCAGCAGCTAGGTGAGACACCTTTGGAGCAGCCTGATATCTTGCACAAATGCATGTGGCAAACATGATATCTGGTCTACTTGCAGTGAGATACATCAGAGAACCAATAATTGCTCTATACTGATGTTGATCAGTATCCTCCCCCTCAAGGTCAGGGCAAAGATTATGGTTTCTGGGTATGGGTGTCTTGGCTGGTTTACAGTTCTTCATTTCAAATCTTTCTAAGATGTCTGAGACATACTTAGATTGACTTATGAAGAACCCTTCCTTCATTTGTTTTCACCTGGATTCCTAGGAAAAAGTCCATTTTTCCCATGGAACTCATCTCAAACTTCTGCTTCATAATGCTTTCAAAGTCTTTGCACATTTGGTCGTTTGAAGAACCAATATGATGTCATCAACATAGACTTGTACAAGAAAATGTCTTCTCCACTCTTTCTGATGAAAAGAGTCTTGTCAATGGTACCTCTAGTGTATCCATTCTTCAGGAGAAACCGAGACAAGGTCTCATACCACAGCCTAGGTGCTTGGTGTAGCCCATATAGAGCTTTGTCCAGCTTGCACACATAGTTGGGGTGCTGTGGGTCTTCAAATCCTGGAGGTTGACACACATAGATTTCCCTATCTATATCCCCATATAGAAAAGCACACTTGACATCAAGTTGGTAGACTGTGAAGTTCTTGGATGCAGCATAAGCAAGGAAGATCCTAACTGCCTCAAGTCTTGCAACAGGTGCAAAGACAAGCAGCTTTACTAATCTTGTAAATCATCAACGATCACAAGGCAGTATGATTTCCTAGCTCATTATACTTGTGGGACCAAAAGATCCATGTGCAATAAGTGTAATGGAGTAGTGATAGAGTTACCACATTTGATTTATGAGATGATCTGTGTTGTTTCCCTTCAGGCATGCAACACAGTTATCTTTGCAGAAAAATTCCTTTTTAGGCAAAACATGTACCAAGTTATTTTTAGACAATTTATTCATTGTTTTAAAATTCACATGACACATGCGTTTATGCCATAGTGTTGACTCATCACTATCTGCTTTGGAAAGAAAGCATGATACTTCACCCATGGGAGAAGCATTGTTCATATCCAGCTTGTACATATCCCCTTTCCTGGGAGATCTGAGAAGCACAATTCCGGAGGAATTGTCATCCCTGGTTTGAGGATAATGCACTCATGTTCTGTGAAAAGCATCTAATGCTTCTGATCACAGAATTGAGAAACACTTAACAGATTGTGTTCAAGCTGTTTGACAAAGTGAACTTTGTCAATGTTTATTCTGCCATTGGATATACTTCCTCTGCCAGAAATATATCCTCCGGCCTCACCTCCAAATTGGACAGCCCTCCATCAAAGTTCTGGAATTGTTGAAGGAGAGATCTGTTCCCTGTCATGTGCCTGGAGCATCCACTATCTACAATCCAGATATTGTTGTTCTTGTCAAATGGATGTTCCTGCACATAAGATGAGATGGTTAGTTTTGTTTGGAAGCCCAAGCCTTACAGGTCTCGGGCTCTTCCAAAGATAGTGACATAATTGAACCGAAAGATATGCAATGGGTTCAATAGAGGTCATTGTTAAAGAAGAGGTTTGGGCTGCAGCATCTTCCTAATCTTCCAATCCATCCTTTGGTTGATCTTTGAGGATGAGCTTGTTAAAGCTTTTGCAGCATGGTCTTCTTCCGAAGCTTCTCTCTTTTCGGAAGAAGCCTTCACCACCTTTTCTTCCGAAGTAGTCTTCTTCTGAGATGGTTTCAAGGGAGCCTTCTTGTTCTTCCGAACCTTAGAAGGTTTGGCTTCCGAAGCCATTTTCCCTTCGGAAGAAGCAGTTTCTTCCGAAAGCAACTTGGCTTCCGAGACCAACTTTCCCTTTTTCATCATTTGGACCTTTTGAAGTGGTCCAACTGAGAAACCTTCTCTGACTACTTCCTTTCTAACATTATTGCATAATGTGTGCTTGCTGGATTGTAGTAACAATCTTTAGCCATGTGGTTGTGCAGACCACACATTATGCATGCAATGTTAGTCTTCTGGGAACTTGCAGGTTGCTGTTTCTTGGGTTTCTTTTCTTCATCAACAACTTTCCCTTTCGACTTCTGATCCTTCAGTAGGACAGGAGTGCTGGTACTACACTCCTTTCCTGAATCAGGAGTACCTACCACTTGAAACCCGGCAGAAATGAGACACCCTTTTGCTTAGGGTCAAACTTAAGCTTGGACTCTGCAACCTTCTTAGCAGTCCTTCTAGCAGCTTTAGCTCTGCTTCTTCTTGCCTTGGTGGTCAGGATTTGGTCATCACAGGTGGAGATGGGTGTATCCTCCTGTTTCTCCCCTGTGGAGGCCACTATTTTTACTTCATCCTCTAGTTCCAATGGAGAAGGGTCAGCAGTTGGAACCTCTTGCTCTTCAGTACCACATCTAGGTAGTCTAATAGACTCATAAGAGTGTGTGGAGCTATTTCACTGGTTCCCAACCCTTCTTTGTTTTGATAACACATTTTGGAATGAGAGGTTGATGCAAGAATAGTTTGGAAGCTTTGCTCAGCAATAGCTTGCTTCCTGGCCTGAGCCTCAGCTGTGACTAACTGGGCTTGAACTTCAGAAAGTTTGGAGATCAGATCTTTGATTTGAGTCTTATAGTTAGTCTTTTCATGTTTTAAAAGAGACACAGTTTTCTCTAACTCATCAATTTTCCTTTGATAGTCAGATTCAGCTCTTTTAAAGTCAGATTTTAGCACATTTAAAGACTCAACCTCAGATCTGATTTCCGAAATGTAATCCTTATACAATTTAACTTTAGCAATACAGGCAGCAGTACAAAGATGTTCATATACCTGATCATCATCTGTTCCGGCCATGAGTGCTTGAGCGGGAGTCACATCCTGTACCATGAAGCTCCAGTCAACTTCCTGAGCAACAGCAGCTTTTCAGTTGACTTTTCTTCATGCTTGGGAGCAGTGGGATGTGTGGAGGCCTGTGGGGTTCCCGGGTTGTTCTTGGGAGCCTTGCATTCCCTAGCAAAGTGACCAAGTTGTTGCAGTTGTAGCACCTTGCTTTGCTCTTATCAAACCCAAACTTGCTGTTGACTGGGTTTTGAGGGATTGCCTTCCAGTTCTCTTGAAGAACTTCTTCGCTCTGTAAGTTAAAAGAGCCATCTGCTGGACAATGTCCATGTACTCCACATCATCTGGACTGAAGCACTCAAGATCATCAAAGCAGTATTGAAAATCACCAGAGTGTCCACTTCCAGAGACAAAGGCACAACCGTCCTGAAAGGAGTTGTGTTAAACCTTTTGAGACTTTGGAGTCTCAGGTAGAGTAATGAAGGGTCCAGTATGTGAGTTGTCAGGGTAGCATAGCAACTGATGCTGTGGTTCTATGCTTTCCCTTTCAACCACATGAAGGGCTGAACTCTGTTGGTTATTGGAGTGGTCAGAGGAGTTCTGCATGTTCATCTCCATCTGAAATGCACTTAGGATACCATACAACTCTGTGAGAGAAAGAGTCTTAAGGTCCGAAGTTCTCTTGATGACAACACAGTAGTGAGTCCATAGTTTAGGAAGAGAGGACATGAACTTCCTAACTATGTCTCTGTTCTCAAGAGCTACTCTAATATCCGCCAGAGTATCTACTAGCTCAACATACCTGAAGTATTGTTGAGTCAAGGTCTCACCAGCCTTGAAAGTAAAGTTCTCAAACTGCTGCTTCAAGAGATCTTTCTTGTTCTCTTGAGTTTCCTTGGATCCCTCATACATCAGCTTCAAAGCTTCCCATAAATCTTTAGCAGTCTTGCACTTCTGAAGCGTCTGTAGACGGAGTTGGGGAGAGCAGTTTGGAGACAAGTCATAGCCCTTTGATCCAGCTCTATTCTCTTCCTATCTTCCTCTGAGTAATCATCAACATCTTTTGGAATGATGCGATTACCAGTGGCAGATGTAGTGCTTGGTATGAAAGGACCATTGACAATGGAGTCCCACATCCTTGAGTCTTGACACTTGATGAAGCCTTCCATCCTGATACACCATGTGTCAAAGTCTTCAGGGGTGATCATAGGGGACTTGGTCAAGGTACCAGTTTCCATATCAGCCTTGGAGAGAGCAGCCATTTGAGTGAGTGGATTGTGGTGAGAAGAAAAAAAACAGTTGATTAGATGGTAAGATCTCACAATCAGAGCCTGGAGCTCTGATACCAATTGCAGGATCGGATTTCGGGTGGTTTTCTCTCAACTCACTGTGAATCAACACTCAGCAAGCAGTCTTTAAGAAGAGTTGATCACAATATAACAAGTAACAAGCAGTAAGAAAATTTAACACACAAGTAAATTTTCAAGGTACTTTTATATATTGCTTCTCAACTCAAAGGATTACAAGACACTTGGACTCAAATCACTTACTTAAAGAGTTACAGGGAGAAGATATATATAATACTACCTACAGCTGGATATACTTTGATACCAGCTGGACACCTCTAACCTTACATCTATACTACAAGACTCTAGGTGAGGTCTTTCAGACATTGTGCCTGAGAGTTGGTAGTCAGGACATGTCCCTGACTTACCTTTTGTCACCACTAAAGTTGGTAACATGTACTATCATAAAAGGTGAACAGTAGAATAAAGTATGGTCAACAACATGGCTCTTTAGGAAGATGCCATGCTGTATCAGAGGTCTGCAGCGGACTGTCAGGGACCATACTTTTATCTGCTGGACATAGTAATGTTTTCCGAAGGATAAAGTGCTTCGGAAGAATAACTTCTTCCGAAGGCACTTATACTTCGGAAGACTGCTTCTTCTTCCGAAGCTTGGAGTCTTCTTTGTCTTCGGAAGCAGACTTTGTCTTCAGCTCTTTCATCAGACTTTGTCTTCGGAAGCTTTCAGACTTTGTCTTCAGCTCTTTCATCAGACTTTGTCTTCGGAAGCTTTCAGACTTTGTCTTCAGCTCTTTCATCAGACTTTGTCTTCGGAAGCTTTCAGAATTTGTCTTTAGCTCTTTCATCAGACTTTGTCTTCGGAAGATATCTTCAGCTGTTGGCTTCAGTTGTTGTCTTCAGTAGTTGACTTCAGCTTTTGCCTTCGGAAGATGTCTTCAGCTGTTGTTCCTTAGACTCTCGGAAGATCTTTGGCTTGGCTTCGGAAGCCCTTAATGTAGTACCAAAAGTGACTATGAAGTGAATTTGTTGCACCAGCCTTATCATGATCCAACACGGGCTGGCTCTAATCAACGAACTGCGATTGATTGGACATTAGATAGAGTGGATATCTGAACGCATGATATCTAGTATCGATACAAATCATTGATTAAAAACCGTAATCTTTAATGGTTATAAGCCAAATCGAATTAAGAATTTACCTTAGTGTTGGAATTAGTTTTTGTATTTGAATTAATTTCAAATTTAATTAACGTCTTTAGTAATCTCTTTTTCAAAATAAAAAAAATACAAAAAAATGTCAGTTTATATTTTCTGGCAGAACCTTAACACGGCCGTGTGAAATTTTCTTTAGAGTTTTGACACGACCGTGTCAGCTTACTGCAATTTTTCTACTTTTGTAATTTACTTTTAGTTTTAGTTATCCCATAATCAATCAAACTAACCGTGCTAAAATGTTTTTGGTATAAAATAATTGACACGTATCTCTGAGGACACGAACCTACTTCCACTCATACTATTATTAGAGTGTGTACGGTAGGTTTATATTTTTATTATTTATTTATTAGATTCGACACCCAACACAAAAACCATCAAAGACAGAGAATAGAAGCCTAATTGCCTTATTAGCCAGAGTAATAAGGGTGTCGGATCATTAGTAGTCAGTTCTTAATCAAATTGAAATGAAATCTGACTAAATCTAGCGTATGTAACCTTATGATTAGTGAATTTAAATTGAATAAACAACTTGGAAATAAGAAAGATTTACTTATAAATAAAAGTATAGTTTTTCCAGTTTCAAAGCTTTATCATCAACTAGCAAAAAATGTTAACTTGTTTGTTACTTGAAATATTACATAAACATAACATAAATTAGTTTTTACATCAATTCGATAATGAAACACGGTTACATCACATGTACATTTACTACACCTTTATAGTATTTTAAAGTGAAATGAAACAAATGTGTAACCTTATACATTCCATTACAAATCATGATAAAACCCGAGCAACTAGTACATGCATATACAACAAGCCCAATGTCTCTCTATGTTGGAATGCCACTAATAGAAATTTCTACACATGATATATACTTAAATTGATATAGACGATGAAGTTTCAAACACCATCATGAACGTTCACATGTAAATATCTCAATTGTATTAAAACTAATGCAACAAACAGAAATCAAGCCATACAAGTAGTGATAAAACTCATATACCAGTTGTGACTATGAATTGTTTAGCCAAACATGATCTTCATTGAATCCAAATGCTTGATTATGAAGTAATGGTGATAAATATTTAATTCCAACTCTTAAAATTTCTTCTAGTGTCTTCCTCCAAGTCACTAGGTTGAAATCTGCCTTTTTTCCTTGTAAATTCCTTTTTTTTGTCTTTTATGAACTGAGCAAAACAACTTATAACAATCATGGGCGTATATACCAGGGGGGTGAACTTCTACGGTATACTTTCACTGCATTAAGCCATAAAAATGCTACTTTTTGGAGAGATGTGCGTATATACGACCAGTTGGCAATATATGCACCCAAAGTGATTACTTTGCTTTGTTTGATGGTGCTTCAATTGTAGTTGTCCACTCGTATTTGTACTATTTCAACATTATAACCCTACATATAAATATGATATAGTGACTAGCTTTGATATTAATATTGTGTTGTAATCAATTATTACATTGTGGCTAATTCACACATTAACATATATCACTATTAGCTGCAATTAAATTATATAATTTAAAAAATAAATAAAAAGAAAATAAACTGCAAAGAAAGTAAATGATCTCTATCATTTCACATCTCAAGTTATGTGGAATCATGAACATCATCTTTTTTATTTGTTACATATAGTGGGTTGGCGAGCACGTTGTGGCGGGCGTCACTAGACTCTTTTCCGACATTCGTTAAACACTATTATATTTAGGTATTATTATTGTTGTTGTTGTTATTAACTCTGTAGATATTAGTAATTGCATTTAAAACAAGATAATACTTAATTAAATAATATTTAGTTATAAAATATAACTGTAAATGAAATCTAAATATCAATTCAAAGTATCTACCTATTCTAATAAAAGGGTAACTAGGGATGACACATGGCAACACCACATAACTAGGGATGCCACATGGCAACACCACATTCATTTTTAATAAAATTTTCCCGCTTTTTTCTCTTCTTAAATAACTTCATTAATTACTAATTATATTATTGAATTTTTTTTGATTAAAAATTATTTTTAGAAAAATTTAGAAATAGATACTTTTTGATGTTTATTTCTAGAGAAACAAATTTTTATCAAAACAAAACTTCTAAGACATCATACTTTTTTTTAAAACACAAAATATTTTAAATTTTAAATTTTAAATTTTTAACATGTTTGTAAGCGAAATGTTTAATTTATTTTTTAGAAAAATAAAAAAGTTAATAACAAAAATTTTAAAAGTTGATGTTATTGTTTTATTACTTATATTCCTTATTCATATATAATTTAAATCATATATTATTTTATAATTAATAAAATTTGGTCTATTTAATTTTATTTATTCAACTCGTGTAATACACGGGTTCACTAAAACTAGTTATAAATAAAATAATACTTAATATAGTGAATTGGACAATTAAATGTGCATTAAATAATATACTATTTAGTACAGGTTTATCAAATACGGGCAATGATCAGTTACCATAGCATGATAAGTAAAGAGTACTTGGAGGTACTAGTTCATCGTCTTCATATCGAAGTTTATCCCCATCGATTAGGTCACCTTCATCCAGTTCTTGATCATCAACCTTTAACATATCATGATTAGTAAAGACATATTTAGGAGGTTGTTATCTTGTTTTCTTTGTTCTGAGCTTAGAATGTTCATCCCCAAATAGTTCTCGCCTTAGATTCTTCATTCGGATGGGCACTTCGTTGATTCTTTGTTCCAAAAATCACTTACCATTGCCATAGCCTGTTGTTGAACTTGTGTTGTAAACTAGATGATTAATTAATGTAAAGAAGTAAGAGTTGAAATGGAGTGGTTAGGCTTTGATTCTTAGTAAGGTACGAAACCAACACTTGAATCACAATGTATCAGTAAATAAAAGGATTTATGCTTTATTTCAACCTTGGATATAGCTACACCACTAGGATATACACGAAGGGAACGATCACACTCGATAGAGATAGCTACACCACCCCAATAACATAACCAACTCTAACACCCCTTTAAAGTTCTATCTTTAAGCTAGCAAGGATCTTTAGAAAATAACTCAAAGAGAGGTCATTTGTATCTAATTCTCATCAAACGCATCTGCCCTATTACGACCAACAGTTTCATACATAAGGAATCATATTTGAAACTACCCATTTAACCATTATCCTATTCCTAAAAAACATTCATATAATAAAAAAACCCACTACTTGACAGCAATCAAACTTCATAATTAAAACACGAAATGACATACATATGAAAGTAATGATCTCAATCACTTTGCAATTTGAATTATGTGAGATCATTACCATGAAATGCATGTATTGTGTTAATTAAGGTGAATCTGGTGTTGAAGACGTAGCCGACCTAGTTAACCCCTTTGCCCATTGGAGTTGAATGGGTTAGTGTTAGGTCTAGATTGTATAGGACTAGATCAATTTTGTATAGGCTTAGTACTTGAAAATCAAGTCTTGTAATTAACATTTGTAACAGTCAAAATATATATATATATGTGATTTGAATCTATAGGTTAACCCCATATATGTATGTGTGTTGATTTGTGCTTTGACAGGAGAAACAATATTCTTGGGATGGATTTGATAAAAATGACCAAGTGTAGGAAACATCTACGGATGAACAATTTTGTTGATCCGTAGATATGTTTCATACAAGACCAAATGACCAAGTGTAAGTTCCTACGGATGATCAAGTTCCATGAATTGAAGACTCTCTACGGAAGGAAGATTATCTACGGAAGAACAACATTCCTACGGAAGAACAGAAGATCTGCGGAAGGCAAGACCCTGCGGAAGACCATTATACTTGTGTGATTATCAATTCCAAGAAGTCAAACAAGTCAACAAGATCAACAACAAATCCCGAGAGATCCGGTGTTTCCTTAACCGACTCAAATCATCTATAAATATGAGTCCTAGGTTTCACATCTCGGTGAACACAATCAATCATATTACGGCTGTCAAGTTACACCATTGTGCAACCCTAATCGCCGTCGCATCAACATCACATTATTTGATACACTGTATTCGATTGTTTATAGTAATCATTATTATTCTTTTTGTAATCATTACGTTATAGTTAATGAAATACTTTTGAATAATTATTGATTTTGCATTTACTGTGTTTCTGTGGTTGTGTTCATAATTAATCATTCAAACAATTAAACGTCAATTAATGATAATTCCGCGATCGTTAAATTGATTTATTTTAATACTGATAATTCCTGAATTGCGATCCTTGGATTCACAGGTGGTATCAGAGCCATTGGTGCTCATTGATCTAGATCAATTGATCTATCAGTATTAAAATTGTTTAATTGATTTTCAAACAATTAAATCAACGACTTGTCTTTCAGCAAGCATATCTTATTGCTTGTTTGATTTAGATCTATATTCAAATCCATTGAATACTAGATCTGCGTCTTTGATAGATTTGTCAATTCAAGCACTTAAATTTTAAATCTTGTTTTGCAGTTAAACATGAGTACTTTTGGAGGAGGATCTTATCAACCACCAAAGTTGGAAACAAAAGCTGATTTTAAATCCTGGAAGATCAAGTTCAGAAATCATGTGAACTACACTGATTCTGACTTGTGGGAGTCCATCACACAAGGTCCTTATATTCCACCCACTCTTGGGCCGGATTATAATGACAAAAACCAACCAATCAGCACTAAGGACTTGCCACCTGATGATGTCAAGAAGGTTAAAGTCGATATTAAAGCATACAGCTTGCTTAGTATGGCTTTACCTGAAGAAATCTTGATCAGGTGCGAGAACTATAAAACAGCAAATTCCCTATGGAAGATACTTCACACTCTCTGTGAAGGGAGTGATGAAATCAGAAGCATAAGGAAAGACACCCTTAGATCACAGTATGAAACTTTCATCATATTGAGGGTGAGTCAATTCCTCAGCAACTCCATAGATTCATGCAACTCGTCACTGAGATGAACATCTTGGAGTTAAAATACACAACTGAGGAACTGAACAAGAAGATGCTCCATACTTTGCCTGAAAGTTGGAAGCAAACAGTCTCCATGTTCAAAAACACCATAGATCTGAAGACAACTGGTCTAGATACACTAGTTGCCAAGGTTGAAGCACTTGAACTGGATGAACAATCAAGAAACAAGAGTGTGAGAACTCATGTCTCACCTTATCACTTCAAGGAAACAAAGAATGCTGGTAGTGCATTTATATCTAATACTGAAGATGATAACTCTTGTGCTCTGAGTGACAACGAAGAAGAAGTAAGCTTCTATGCTTCTAAACCCACTAAGAAGTCATCTCAAAGCAAAACTCAAAAGAAAAGGCTAAATCTTCAGAGAAAAGAGAACATCAGCAACAGCAAACTCAGAACCAATAACTATGATATTGGATTCTGAAGAACAAAAAGCAGCCTTTGCAGCTTTTAGTTCTAGCTTTCAAGCTTATCTTGGAAGTTCCCTTACAGCAGCAAACATCTGCCAACAAGATTTGGAGGAACTCCCTCCGGATGTAGTCGAAGAGATGGATCTACAATGGCAGATGGCTATGATTGCCTATAGAGCCAAGCAATATCTTCGAAGAAACAAAAATCTGGCAGCAGCTAGTAAAACATCGAAGATTGGAGTTGATAAGTCTAAGGTCAGATGTTACAAGTGCAATCTCTATGGTCATTTTTCTAGAGAATGCAATCAACAATCAACTCCACAGCATCAGCAGCAGCAACAACAACATCATCAGCAACAACACTATCAAAATCAGCAGCCAACCTCTCAAAGATCTCTACATAGACAACCTCAGCTCACATCCCCACCAGCCACAAATACATCAGCAGGACCAAGTAACTCTAAAGAGACAGGGCTGATCATACTTCAGGATGGAACTTGTGACTGGAGCTTGTATGAGAAGGAAGTGATAGAGGAGATCAAGCACTGATGGCACATATGGAAAACAAAGTTCCCCCAATGGCCAAAGAGGTAAAGAGAGGTTATGTTCATCAACTTGTGTTGAGGAAGTTGAAAGATATAGAGTCCATGCTCAACAACTGGCTGATAAAGTAAAAGAAACTATGGTTTTAAATGAATCACACTTAAGAGAACAGAAACTATATCAAATCAAAATAAACTCTTTACAAAAGGATTTAGAAAAATATGTTTCTGAAAACTACAGCCTAAAAGCCCAAGTTGAGCATCTGACCACTTCCTTAACAAAATCCATGGCTGATCATGCATCTACTGAAGTGAAACTTCAGAAGTTTCAATTATCATCTCAGCAATATGAGAAGTTACTCAATTCTCATATTGAATCAAAGAACAGGTCAGGGTTGGGTTATAATGCAGTGGCACCACCTATTAATAATAACTACACACCTTTACCTGAAACAATGACTAACAACTTGTCAAATCATTTTGTGCAAAGCACCAAATTGACATAAAAGATAGTCAAATAAACAACAATAAAGCTGAGATGAGTGAAACTGAATCAACTGAATCAGAGTCAATTAAACATAATGAATCAGATTTTGATAACTATGATGACCTGGATGATTCTGATGAACATGACACTGTTCAACTGAACATGGGTAAGAATGTTCAAGTTGAATCTGGTCTTCCACGAGTCCTTGAAGAATCAAAGCTGCAATATCCACCAAAGCAACGGAACATGCTGAAGACCATTTGTAAGAGGATTGCTGAACTTAATGAAGGATTACAAGAACTGCATCTTCACAAGATCGACAGCTGCGGATCAAGATCACCTTTGTCATCTGATAAAGGTAAGAAAAATTCAACACAGAATCCTCGGAAAGAACAGACTGAGGAATCCGTAGATCATCTGCGGAAAGCAAAAACTGCCAAGTCCGTAGATCATCTGCGGAAGACAAAGACTACTGATTCCGCAAAAAACAACGGAAGAAAGATATGATACTGTGGATGAGATAAAAAGGGAAAACATCAAACATGCTCACAAAAAGCTAAATGTCAAACATCAGAAGCCATCCACAAATAAACATGAAGAATTACCAGCTGATGAACCCAAGAAGAAATCCACGGATGACTCAGCCAGTCAGAAAAAGACCAAAAAGAAGGCTGAAGAAGAAAATTCTGAGAAATATTACAAATGGTGTGATATGAAGAATCACAGCACTGATGAATGCTACTTCAGTAGTTACTGTTCCATTTGCAACATGAACAATCACATGACTGATGACTGTTTCTTCAACAAACATTGTGCTATATGTGACAAAAATAACCATTCCACTCAGGAATGTTATTTTAATAAGAAGAACAAGAAAAGAGCAACAAGAAATCACAAGGTACATCATCAGACTCAGAAAGTGACAAAAAGACAAAGCCTGAGCAGGAAAAACAAAATTCAAAGAAAAGATCATCTGTTGCTGACAAGACTGTGAAGAAGAAAATGCCAACACAGGCTAAGACACCTCATAAAAAGGTGGATTTGTCTGATAAACAACCGGAAGCTGTTGATGATTTCTTTGACAACTTTGATAAAGGAACTCCTGTGTCCCATTCAAAACAGAAAGATGAAGAAACCTTCAAGACTACAGGATCTTCTTCAAAGTTGAGATACCAACCAAAACAAGCTAAGTTGAAGAAAGATTCGGATAAGCATGAAGACACTCAGAAACTCGAATCATCTTCAACAGAATCATCCTCACAAACATCAGATCAAAAAGAACCAACTAATAATGAAACTTCAAGATTAATTCATGAAGGAGTAACTATGTTGACACAACTGGCAAATCCAAGACAATTAAGCCTTGGGTTGTCAATTCTAATTAGTGTTTCTTTTTGTGTGCAGGAACAATTATGGAGAGCTGACAACAAGTGGTATGTTGACAGTGGTTGTTCCAGACATATGACAGGCAACTGTGCACTTCTCCATGACTTCAAACATAAACATGCCTCTTATGTGGCATTTGGTGGGGATAAGAAGGGAGGTAAAATTGTTGGTGAAGGAATGGTAACCAATGGTGTTTTAACATTTGAAAAAGTAAATTACTGTGAAAATTTGCAGTATAATTTACTTAGTGTTTCCCAAATTTGTGATCAAAATTATTTAACACTATTTGATAACACTAACTGTTACATTCTTAAGCCCGGTTTTACAGTTCAAGAAGACTGGATACTTCTTAAAGCATCAAGAAAAGGCAACACATACATCTTGGATATGAACAACACAACACTCACCAAGCATGAGACATGCCTGCTGTCCAAATCTTCCGAAGATGAATCTCAATTGTGGCATAGAAGGCTTGTCCATTCCAACATGAAGAACATGAATAAATTGGTGAAAAATGACTTAGTCATTGGATTACCAAAGAAAGAATTTCATTGTTCTAATCACTGTTCTTCATGTTATAAAGGAAAACAACACAGAGTGTCTCATAAATCCAAAACAATCAACACAAACACTACACCACTCAAATTGCTTCACATGGATCTTTTTGGTCCAACCAATGTGCTGAGCATTGGAAAAAGGCAATATTGTTTGGTGATAGTTGATGATTTCACTAGATTTACATGGGTCTTTTTCTTAAAACATAAAAGTGAAACATCTGAAACATTAATGGACTTTGTAATCAAGATTGAGAATCAACTTGATTTAAAAGTTAAAATTTTTAGGAGTGACAATGGAACTGAATTTGTTAATGCTGATTTGGATTCTTTTTGCAGGAATAAAGGAATAGCTAGACAATTCAGTGCTCCAAGAACTCCACAACAAAATGGAGTGGCTGAAAGGCGAAATAGAACTTGATAGAAGCAGCCAGGACAATGCTTGCTGATTCTCAGCTGCCCATTACATTCTGGGCAGAAGCTGTGAATACAGCTTGCAACGTTCAAAACAGAACCTTGATAGTCAAAGAACATAATAAAACACCTTACGAACTCTTATTTAAAAGAAAACCTTTTATAGGATATCTTAGAGCTTTTGGGTGTCATGTGTCTGTTTTAAATACTAAAGAACAATTGGGAAAATTTTCTGAAAAAGCCTATGATGGTTTCTTTGTTGGATATTCATCCACTTCTAAATCATACAGGGTGTACATTCCAGAACATAACATAGTTGAAGAAACTCCCAATGTTTCTTTTGATGAATCCATGTTTACTACAAATGTAAAAGGATCATCTTGGTTATTTGATATAGATGCATTAACAGAATCATTTAACACTGGTTATTTGATCAATGCAGGTGCTGCGGATACATGTTATCCTTTTGTGCCACCAAGTGTGAATGAAGTGCCTTTAACAGCTGATCCACCAAGAGCACGTGTGCCAGCTGAACCACAGCAAAGATCAAGTCAGCAGCATGAAGCTATTTCTGCAGAAGCTAACTCTTCTTCCCCAGCACATGTAAATTCATCAGCAGATGATCCCTCATCCGTAGATGTTACTACTGATGCTAGAAATGAAGAGGAGGCAGTCCAACCATTACCAACTGACCAACATTGTTCATCCGTAGACGATATAACTCCTACGGAAGTACAAAATACTGCTTCCGTAGAACTTCTGCGGAAGAACAAAATAATGCTTCCGTAGAACTTCCTGCGGAAGACCAAAATGCTGATTCCGTAGAACTTCCTGCGGAAGAAGACAAAGCAGCCAATCAAACACCAGCTGATCCTAATGACCATGAGTCTTTTGATTATTTCATCGACTCAACTTCTCAGCTAACACCATCTGCTTCAATGGGCTTCTCAACTTAGACTCCACAGTTCAAGTTGATGCTGTTTCAACAAGCAGAGTACACAAATCTCATCCAACAGATAACATCATTGGGGACCTGCATGCCAGAACCACAAGGAGCAAAGGAGGTGTGGCAAACATTTGTTTGTTCACCTGCTTTTTATCTCAAACAGTCCCAGCAAACATCACAGCTGCCCTGAAAGACAACAGCTGGATCGAGGCCATGCAAGAAGAGTTGCAACAATTTAGAAAACAGAAAGTGTGGACTCTTGTAGATCTGCCTTTAGGTCAACATCCAATTGGCACAAGATGGCTTTTCAAGAACAAGCTGGATGACAGAGGTATCATAGTAAGAAACAAGGCCAGACTCATTGCACAGGGATACACTCAGGAAGAAGGAATAGACTATGATGAAGTCTTTGCCCCAGTTGCAAGGATTGAAGCTATACGAGTCTTCCTAGCCTATGCAGCATTCAAGAAGTTCACAGTCTATCAGATGGATGTCAAGTGTGCTTTCCTTTATGGGAAAATTGATGAAGAAGTCTATGTGGCACAACCCCCTGGTTTTGAAGACCCTGATTATCCACATAGAGTATACAAGCTTGACAAAGCCTTGTATGGTCTTCATCAAGCACCCAGAAAGTGGTATGATACACTATCATCCTTCTTGCTGAAGAATGGGTACAAGAGAGGAACTATTGATCAGACACTCTTCCTCAAACAAGAACATCAAGATCTTTTGGTTGTTCAAATATATGTTGATGACATCATATTTGGATCAACCAATAAGAAGCTGTGTCAAAACTTTGAAGACTTAATAAATCTGAATTTCAGATGAGCTCCATGGGAGAATTGACTTTCTTCCTTGGATTACAAGTTCATCAGAATCAGATGGCATTTTCATCAATCAAGAGAAGTACATTCATCAAATTTTGAAGAAGTACAATCTTGCTGATTCCACTTCATGCAAGACACCGCATCAACAATAGACAAGATTGTGCCTGACCCTGCTGGCAAATCCGTAGATCAACGATTGTACAGATCAATGATCGGTTCTTTAATGTATTTAACTGCCAGTAGACCTGACATAATGTTTGCTGTTTGTGTTTGTGCCAGGTACCAATCTGACCCAAAGGAGTCCCATCTGAATGCTGTAAAGAGAATTTTCAGATATCTGAAAGGCAAACCTGCATTGGGACTTTGGTATCCCAAAGATGGAGACTTCAGCCTCTACTCATACTCAGATAGTGACTATGGAGGGTGCAACAACAACAGAAAATCCACAACTGGTGGATGTCAATTCTTAGGACCAAGACTTGTTTCATGGCAGTGCAAGAAGCAAACAAATGTATCTGTATCCACGGCTGAAGCAGAGTACATAGCTGCTTCAGCAGGTTGCTCTCAAGTACTTTGGTTGCAAAACCAATTACTTGATTATGGTTACAATTTCCTTCACACACCAATTCATATTGATAATTCAGCTGCTATGTTTATAACTGCTAACCCAGTTCAACATAGTAAAACTAAACACATTGAAATTAGATACCATTTTCTAAGAGATTGTTCAGAAAAGGGTCTAATTAAGTTAGTCAAAGTAGACACAACCAATCAGCTTGCTGATTTGTTTACTAAAGCATTTGATTCTGTTAGATTCAATTTTCTGATAGAATCTTTAGGGATGATTAACTTAGAATAAATCAACAAAAGCTTATGACTGACTTTGTGAAGAGTAATCGTTGAGGATAACTTAAGTGTCTGTTAGAACATCTGTACATGCATTATATATGGAAATGATAGTAGACTATACGTGGCTATTAAACAAACACTCAATCTGACTTATATCATACTGATATGTGAGTAGGTTCAACTTGAGTGGAAACAAAGCTAAGAGCATGCCAAACTAAAAACATGAGGTAACTGTCTGTGAGGATTCCATTTGAGAATCATGAAGGTATGTTTTCTTCTACTGTGCTCAAATCACTTACACAAGCACACTATGTAAAATACTTTATAATATTCTATCTTTGCAAAGTCATATCCCCTCTGTTTTGTGTGAACAAAGACCTGGGAATGTGATTACAAGTGTGATCTTCATTCTCCCTCTGTTTTGTGTCAACAAAGACCTGCGAATGTGATTAACAAGTGTGATCTTCATTCTCCCTCTGTTTTGTGTCAACAAAGACCTGGGTTAAAGTTCACCTCTGTTTTACGAAAGTAAGACCTGGTGACTATGAAGATCATATTTCAGCTCTAAAAAGGAATCACTTGTGATCCATTGAACATCAAGCTCAAGAGCTATCACATCAAAGCATTCATGAGACTGAAAATTGTCTCAAGATAGAACTTATAACTTAATGTACATAGTCTTTAAGTGTGGAATGTAGTGATTTGCCTCATCTACGGAAGACATACCCTAACGATAATTGAATGTGGGACTCATGACTGCTACTGATTAACAAACGTCACAACATGATAACTTGCATGCCTAGTTGATACAACACTCTTGTTTGAATTTAAGTGGATCTATATACTTGCAATCAGATATGTGTTGAATCAACTAACAACATCAGCAGAAGCCAATTTATAGTATGATCCCTCTATATATATATGCATGCATGTACCTGTTTCACGGATGCTTAATTGTTATTTCACCAGAATTTCTCTCATTTAGAATGTCATAAGCCTGTCATGCCTGTTCACAACTTAAATTTATGATGAATGCAACAGTTTCACATTAATCACAAATTTAGGGGGAGTAGTTCATGCATGAAAAACAAACAATAAAAGCTGATAATTGATCTGAATTATTTTGAAGGAATTGGATCTTGAGCACTAACTTGAATGCAGGATACAGGACACTTGCTTTCTTGTACTACATTGCCATGCAAATGAAGTCAACAATGTCCAACATCAACAATTGAGTCTGCTAAGTAGATATCATACATTTAAAGTTTTCTAAACTTTAAGCTCCGCAGAAGTTTCAGTAATACTTCTCATCCGTAGAAGTAATAGTGAAATTTCTGCATCCGCAGAAGTTTCAGTAATACTTCTCATCCGTAGAAGTAACAGTGAAATTTCTGCATCCGCAGAAGTCACAGTAATACCGCTCATCCGTAGAAGTATTATGTGATCTCTGATTCAGCAGCAAAACAAGCAAAACAAAACAAATGCATTATTTGAACTTACATCCAATGTAAAGTTCCGCAGATGTTGACATCCGCAGAAGTTAAGGTTCCGCAGATGTTGACATCCGCAGATGTCAAGGTTCCGCAGATGTTCTGCGGAAGAGATAATGCATTCTAAACACTTGGGATATGAAAAGGAATAAATGGAAGTGGGTCCAACATAGGAATAAATGAAAGTGGGCCCAACATAATGTGAGCCCAACATAATTAATAAAAGAAGTTAATTTGTTGGACTACAAATAAGGTGTCTGACTCTTAAAATTCATTTCACTTTTACAGAGCACTTTTTCAGATTAACCTAGAAAATCGCACTTTTTCCCCCTTTTCAAAATTTCAAAATATCAACATTATCCAGTAACCGATTACAGTTACTGCAAAGGTAAATCATGTCGTAAACATCAATACGGAACTGGTTAATCGATTATTGTCATTCAAACGATTCAACTGCGTGTTTTCTAACTTGATTTTCTTTGCAGATGGCAAATAGATTTGCTAAGGAGCATAATGTGTGTGCATACTTGAACGCTGATGATCCAGCAGCGGAAGGATGTCGAGATATCATCAGATATCTCCGACGATCCAGGCTCTTTTACGCCTTGACGGCTGAGCCTGTGATTCATCAGTCGCACATAATCGGATTTTGGAATTCGGCTCGAGTGGAAGAACAAAACAATGAGGAGGTCATAGTAGCTGAAGTTCTGGGTCAGCGTCTTCGAGTGAATGAAAGCACCTTACGAAGATGCTTGGAACTCGGAGATAGAGAGATAGGTCACCCGGACGTTTTCGAGAATGAATACATAGAAAAGGTATTCAATCTCATGGGGTACGATGGTGATTATGAAAAAGGAGAAATCAAAAAGGGTAGGCTGTGCAAACCGTACAGGTTCTTATGTCACACCTACCTGAAGTGCATGTCAAACCGAAAGTCGGGATTAGACAGATTTTCTCGACACATCTCATCAGGAATTATTGGGGTGTTTGAGGGAAGAATCTACAATTATGCAAGATATATCTTCAACTGTCTGAGCGAGCAAGTCAAATTGCAAAAGACTGAGAAGATGTACATGTTCCCCAGATTCCTGCAATTGGTGATTAATTCAGAGCTCCCAAGCTTGAACAGGGTTGGAGAAGTGTTTGTTCAAGCTCACCTGAACAAATCGGTGCTGAATAAACTGAGTGGAAATATGAGGGTCCTGACATGCCTATGTTTGCTCATGTTATTGATCCACATGCTGATCTGCCACAAGAGTTGGCGTGGGAAGATGATGCTGAATCATCTGCTGATTCTGCTCAATCCTCTCACTCACCACACCAAACACCACAACACCACAACAATCACCAATCCAAACACCACCACTACAACATGCCTCATCAAGCCAATCACCTCAACAACCACAATCACCTTCAAGCCTCAACACCCAACCAATCTCTCCAATTCAACCACACCAATCACCTGTTCTGATATCATCCTCCGAATCTTCATCTCATCACACTCAACCATATCTCCACTCCAAATCCAATCACCCATACAACCACCACCAGAATCCCAAAAACCCCAATCACCGGAAAGTGCTGAGACTGAACCACTTGAGGTGACTGAGTCTGTACACTCTGTACACTCAGGAGACACCGAATTACTATCTGAAGCCAGCACTGTTCCCTTCTCTCCAACTCACACAGATGAACAACTTTCATCAGCTCATACTGAGCCAATACCTGCTGATGAACCCGGGGAGACTCAAACTTCTGCTCAGGATGTCACTGCTTACAATGAAGATGACTTAAGTGACAGTGACATCCCTGTAAGCAAAAGCTTTCTTGTGGCAAAATATAACAAGTTGGTGCTCAAATCCACAAAAGAAAACAAAGAATTGTGGAGCTATACGGAGTCATCCAAGAAAAAGATGAAGAGCTAACTAAGAAGGATGCCAGTTTGAAAAGGATGAGAGAAGATGCCCAATGCAACAATGAAATTATTGATGCATTGTTCAAAACCAAACGGGAACTAGAGGCAACTTTGAAACAAGAACAAAATGAAAAGGCCGAGCTAATTAACAAAAGGATCTGGAAATAGAGAGTCTGAAAGAAAGCTCTCTGATTTGAAAGCAAAAGTGGAGTCAAGTGCTGAACCAGAAAAACAATCGGGTAGTGCTACTAAGCCGCTGATATCCTACACCCGAAAAAGAAAATACTTCGGAGCCACACAAAAGAAACAAGAAGAAGAAAGCTCCCCGAAGAAAACAAAAGTTCCATCTCCTGATCCCACACCTTCAGTAGAAGTTTCTACTGTGAAGGTTTCTTCCGGAGAAGAAGAAGAAAATGACAAAGAGTGGGAGGAATTAACACGGATGGATTCCCCCACTGCTGATAAAGGTGGAAGGCCGATGACCTTCTAACAACTGCTGATATCTTAGAAGAGAGGCCTGACTCCAGCATGTTTATGACCCTCATCAACCATGGGTTTCCGTATGACATGGTTGAGAGGATGAACACTTCAGAGATGACCAAAACGCTGAAAGAATTGAGATTGCAAGATTCATAATCCTAGACTGTGATTATGAAGCATTTACAACATTCCAGTCTGTGGAGAAAATAAAGAAAGAATTGGGCCACTGTGACACAGCAAAACTCTCAAAGTACAATATGACCTGCTGGTTACAGGGCCACAATTACAAACCGCATGAGCTCAGGGCAGAACAACTGGAGAACTGCGGAGGATGATGGAGCACGTGATGAAGGTGGAGCTGGAAACTGGTGTAAAATTCAGAACCACTGCTCCACATCCAAAAAACAATCAAGTAAACTTGTTGCTGATCCAATAACAGTTGACCCAAAGGATCAGCACAAGGAAAAGGAACACTTATCAGAGAGCCACGGGCAGTGATTCCCGGAAAGGTATGGCCTCTGGGTACAACTGTATGAGAAATTACAGAGAAGAAATCAACTCTTGTACAGTTGTATGATCATATCACAACTCCCAGTTCTGTGGAAGAAAACAGGATTATGGCCTGGAAATATGATCCAGACTGGGATTGTGCAATAATTAAGAGGACATCTGGAAGGATTGAATACTTCCATGATGTAGAAGCCCTGCTCAGCCTCCCAGAGCAAGACATCAGGGATCTTCAGAGCATCCCAATGTTCAACCTTCCAATCCATCTCAGGGGGAGACTTCTCTGCGGCTGTGAATGGCATGAAGACAAGCTTTTCTGATGATGTGCTCATGCAAGCAAAGAGAAATGATAAGAGCACAACAGAATGAAGCAAAATCAGAAAGAAAGACAGCTGAAGTCTCATCCCTTGTAGATGATGAACTGCTAAGAAGAGTGGGATGTACCAGAAGCTCACACACCATCAAAGCATCTCAGGAAACCAATTCACTTGTCCTATCTCAGAATGGGGATACATTGAAAAGAACAAAGAGATGGTGCTGCTGAGAAATGTAGATGGGAAGAAGGGTGACAGGATAAGAATTTTTGATCCAATGGAACTAAAAATGCTGCATCCAAGCTACACATCATACCTACATGATAAATTCTTCCCAAAGCTAACAGATGAAAAAGCCCAGAATGACCTCTGCTTGTATGTGCATATAATTCAAGTGATAGATAAATTGCATGCAAAGGCACACAAGAGAAGAAACATGAGGCTGGGTTACTGAAAGGAACAAACATAGATGATGTGTCTGAGCTCAGGATATCTGAAGAAGATGAGTTAGAGATTGTGCATAACGATAGTGTAGTGGAAACACTCACTACGGAAGAAGATGTCTTAGGACTGAGTTATGATACACTGAAGAAGATCAGCAGGATGCAGATAAAGTACAAATATGATGATCAGAATCTGCTGTATCTTACTTCTACAATAAGATGATAGCTAGAGTCAAGGAGCTAGCAGTTTTGATGGACTGATTACAAGGAGCTAAGCCTAAGGGGAGTATTGTTAGGTCTAGATTGTATAGGACTAGATCAATTTTGTATAGGCTTAGTACTTGAAAATCAAGTCTTGTAATTAACATTTGTAACAGTCAAATATATATATATATGTGATTTGAATCTATAGGTTAACCCCATATGTATGTGTGTTGATTTGTGCTTTGACAGGAGAAACAATATTCTTGGGATGGATTTGATAAAATGACCAAGTGTAGGAAACATCTACGGATGAACAATTTTGTTGATCCGTAGATATGTTTCATACAAGACCAAATGACCAAGTGTAAGTTCCTACGGATGATCAAGTTCCATGAATTGAAGACTCTCTACGGAAGGAAGATTATCTACGGAAGAACAACATTCCTACGGAAGAACAGAAGATCTGCGGAAGGCAAGACCCCTGCGGAAGACCATTATACTTGTGTGATTATCAATTCCAAGAAGTCAAACAAGTCAACAAGATCAACAACAAATCCCGAGAGATCCGTGTTTCCTTAACCGACTCAAATCATCTATAAATATGAGTCCTAGGTTTCACATCTCGGTGAACACAATCAATCATTATTACGGCTGTCAAGTTACACCATTGTGCAACCCTAATCGCCGTCGCATCAACATCAACTATTTGATACACTGTATTCGATTGTTTATAGTAATCATTATTATTCTTTTTGTAATCATTACGTTATAGTTAATGAAATACTTTTGAATAATTATTGATTTTGCATTTACTGTGTTTCTGTGGTTGTGTTCATAATTAATCATTCAAAAATTAAACGTCAATTAATGATAATTCCGCGATCGTTAAATTGATTTATTTTAATACTGATAATTCCTGAATTGCGATCCTTGGATTCACAGTTAGCATTCTGCAAATACTACCTGAATTTATACTCAACACCATTTATCACAAACTGACACTTAGGGGCGATTCCACTAATAATATCATTGAATCAATAAAATCGGTCAAGGAAATTTGTTTGTGCTCACGCCTCATGTATTTCCCTCGCATTCTATTAGAAAATTCTTCTAAGTCTAGTGCGTACAATTTAAGCTCCCCAATATCCCTAGAAACCATGTTGTTGCTCATGTGTGACGTATAAAAGTTGTACGCCATTGTAATTCGGTTTATGAAATTCCCTTAAATACAAAGTAATAACACCATCACAATAGTGTTACAAGCACTCAAACTTATTTAAATACTCATCAAGCAATTTCAGATCATTCTCGTATAGTGGTTGTTGTATCACATAAGTTCATTTTTGTAGCGAAGTAAAACTTCAACGACCCCATGCATCTAAAGTGGTTCGAATAACTCAAAATTCGTCTCCATTTGACCGATGATCATAAAAAATAGGTATTTGTCCATCGTAGTCAAAAACTCAAAATTACACCTCTTTGCATCATCTATTTGTATCTTCCTCCTTTAAGCATCACGAGTCGTAAATTTGAAAATCCAACGGATTCTTATTATTTTAAATGGTATATATTTTAGTGAGTAGAGTAAAGTAGCTCAAAGTAATGGGTTAGAAATACATTTAAGTGGAATTTATAGTTTTAATTTGTTTCTTAATTGGGTAACAATCTTTTGACCATTGACAACGACCACAAACACAAAATATGGGCCAACGGTGCATGGCAAGTATTCATTGTGATTTTGGGTTTTGGGGATCATCAGGTTCCTAGGTGGGGGGGTGGGGATGGGGATATTTTCACCTAGGGTCAAGTTTCCCCCACCTTCCCATGGCCGTGAGATTTTGTTCCCTTAGCAACTAATGCTATGTTGGTTTACAAAGATAGGATGAAAATATGGATAATGTAGTATTTATTCTTACATGATTTCCAAAACAACCAATAAAGAAATACAAGTGGTCGTTAAACCATATGATACATCAGTGACAAGGTGATGTGTATAAATTTTGTCACGATATGGTGGTTGTGTATTGTTGACATGGGACTAGATTGTAACCAAACTAGCTACCACTTGTAAATAAACTTGGACACATATCTAACTCAAGTCTAGTAAAGTTTCCATCATATAAGCCTATCTGGGTATAACACAATAGTGTTAGATGTCTTCTCCTTAATAATATAGTTGAGCTAGAGAATCCTCCTCCTTCATAACACCAGATGGGTTCATATCTAGTCTAGCCACCATGCTAATTTTGATTTGATATTGGCATCATTTATGGGATCGGAGAAAACTATTTTGTATCCTACATACACAACGATAAGATCTATATTTTTTCAAGTATCACTCCAACTCAACAAATCTATTTTTCATTAGAGCTCGAGTATATCCATGTTCTCTTATTCAGATATCTATAGCAGGTTCACAAATTTCTATAGAGATAACTAGATCTATTAATATTACAAAGCTTTTCCTAAGGCCCTTCTTTGGTAGTTAATATGACAACTCACTCAAGTTATCTGTGCCATTGCAGTCAATAGCGAAGTAATGTAATTTTTAGGCAGAAAATTCTTTTAACATAGAGATGATGTGACATTAAGTAATTTTCTGTTATCAAACTTTATTAGTTTTGTTAAGTTTTCACACATGTCATATAAACAGACATATTGAATGTTGTGACCTAACAAATAGATAATATTAATTTAAACAATATCCACTTGATTGATAATTATGATATTATTATGTGATTATGTGAAATAAATGTGTTATGTGTTACCTTACTATTTACGTGCTAGTGTATTATTATGAAAATTAAACACTATCAAGGATTATGTGATATGGTTAACATTTATTTGATGGTTTAAAAGATACAAGAGTTAAGAAATGGAATTAATATAAAATTTTCAAAAGATACATATATAATTTTTATAACTTATAAACTAGACGATTTAAATGGAAAATATTACCAATTATATAGAGTAACAAAAAAAACCCTAATCCCCACAAACCCTCCCCCCTCCTTGTGCGGCCGAGAACCTCACCCCTTCCCTCGTCGATTTTGATCTCAAACACACACAAACACACTTGATTTTTTGGCCTGGTTCGATCATTTCAACATGTTAGCATGCTTGTTTGTTAATTAATAATGCATTTAAGGTAAAAATCATCAACAAACTCATCATATTTTTCATAAAGTAAGTTTATGAACAACCCTAGTTCAATCCTTTAATAAAACCTGAAATTAATGAAACTGGATGATATAGTTGTATTAGTCTGATTGTATTATTGACGATTTACATGAATTATGCAAGAAACTCGTTCTTTTAACGTTCGGTTCATAACTATCCAAAGTGAAAACTTTAGTTTCCAAGAACATTGGATTTATGATTGGATGATGGCTATTATGTTCTAATAGATAATGTAGATTAGAATGATCATATAATTGATGAATTGTTGATTACTCTGGTGAAATTTGGATTATTGAATGTCATTCACCTAAAGAGGAAACTTTATAAATGTGGTTTTGGGAATTTAATGTTTTGATGTGTTATTGTGACTAATGGTTTACAATACGTTAGTTATATCATGTTGATGTTAAATATGATTTAGATGAATTAGAATAGGGTTAGTAGTTATGGTTACATGATGATCATGCTTATGCTTATGCTTATGCTTGATCAATATGTTATAAATGGTATTTTGTTAGTTTGAGTTATAATGGATTGTTTGGAATATAATGATGAATATCATACACGCATGCGGATCTAAGGTAGAATTGAAAGGATTTGGGATGTGAAGTAGTAAATTACTACACATGGCATGTAATGAGTAGTTAGAGCCCCATGTGTGCCTAGGTTGCATGATAGTAACGTAGGTAGCTACTACTTGGGATATTTAAGGTGATTGAATAATTTATGATTGAAATATACATGTTACTTATTAGTATAAATTTGTACATGTTGTATGGTAAGTTTTGCTAATTAATAATCTTGTGAAAGTTTAGAACTCATTATGTATAATACGTGCATGTTTTTGTATTAAACTCATGAATACTTGATTAGTTATATATAAGCAAACATGATTTCATTTAACATGTCAACAAGGGGTCAAACGGGTTAAACAGATCAATTGGGTCAAACTAGTCAATGTTTTCTAAAACATATAAATCAATAGGATTGATTGAACATTTAGGGTTTGTTAAACCGACCTATCTTGCATGTACTTATGTACTCATATATTCTAGGAAACCTGTGACAGGTTGTCTTTCATTCTAGCTTTCGATTCACATTACTATCTAGCATATGCTTAACGTGAGTTGACTTTCTTTTAAACACCCCTTTGGGGATGGAAGCATACTTATAAACGTTTTATTTCTATAAGTTATGTATGGCATATACATAGTGTAGTTACCATTGAAAAGTCCTTACTCTTTCGAATCGTTAATTAAAGAAAGTAAAAGGAAATTTTGGGTACCATTACTGGGTCTGACAAGCACCACCTATACGACTAGAGGTCTAGCAGGTGCAACACTGTCCTAAACAACTAACATATTGTCACGACTCGATAAGTCATGGCGGAAGGCAAACAAACGAACATAGTTAGCTTTAATTGAGAAAAAACTATTGTTATACTTATGTTCTAGATTAGCTATCTATTATATTACACATTACTTATGCTGCTTCAACTCAACTGTTTTGTTTACTTACACACCCATGAACTTAACAACTCTGTGTTGACACTTTAGTATGTCTTTCTTAGGGCGCTAAGCTTACAGGTGCATATATGAGCATATCATGGGTCATACTACATGTAAACTATTCACATCATTAGTTATGTTTTACATTTAATTTTTGGTAATTGGGCGTGTGTTTTGCACATTTACTCTTCCTACAAAATGGTTTTTAAATGTCTAAACTTACACTTTTTGCAATGTTTGAATTTTATAAATTATGAGGTTTGTTTTTAAAAAACTTAGAGGTCGTTTAGAGTAACTAATGACTGAGATCCTGGTTTGTTCACACGTTTTATGAAAAAACTCTATACGTGAATTTGAGGATGTAACGGTTAAGATATGCTTGAAGGCTATGATGGCTTTCTTTAGCATAATATATCTAATATTGATACTGCAAGTGATTATTATATACACATATAAGTGATCATTTCAAGTGTTAATATTTTCATACAACCTTGCTCATGCTTTACGTGTTTGTATACGCATTGCGCCAACCTAATGGTCGAACTCTTAGTGGTTTGCTCACATGTATATAAAAACATAAAATACGACACATTTTAATTTAACTAGTAAAGTCCATACATAAATGTTTTAACATGCATTTCACCTCAAAAATCATATTATAAAGGGGGTTATACAAAATCATTATTACTTTAATCAGGTTTATGCAGTTAGTTCCTTTGATTCTAAGATTTAATGCGGAGGATATGGAGTAGAGTTTGTAAGAGATAACTTAGAGGTTGATGCAACCATAAAGCTCTTAGCATGACACAGATTTACAAGGAAAGTTACTTCAGAAGATTTGACAAAAGCACTAAGAATTTATTTAAGTACCAAACCTTCCGAAGCCAAAAGACCATATCTTCCAAAGCCAAAAGACCATATCTTTCGAAGCTAAAGACTAAGTTTTTCGAAGCTTCAAGACAAAGTCTTCTGAAGCCAAGAGACTGATTTCTTCCAAAGACAGAGAAGACATGTTTTCTCTGACATGCTTTTGACAAAAGCTGAACGACTTTCCAATACCATCTCTAAGGGCTCACCAACTTATACAAGTTGGTGATATCTCCATGCTTTTACCAACTATAGATTAAGGTGTTAGAGTCTGTAACTCTCTATTTTGTACTTTTATCCTTTTTGTAATAGATAAAGATATGAGCTATGGCATGCATAGTCACTAGTCAAAAGGCAATCTGCCTTTTGACTTTACATTGATCTTGTTATCTAGATTAGTGTTTCCAGTTAGCCTTCAAAGTAGACCGGTTGTAGGATGTAGTATAAAGTATCTCAGATACTAGTCCTTAGGACTATGCCTTGTAACATTTGTAAAACACTTAAGAGCAATATATATTATTCTTGAAAACCAATTACTTGTGTTCTGTTTGTTTTATTTACTTGTGTTCATTCTTTCATTTAGTTTGTTCCCTATTTGATATGTTAAGTATTATAGTCTCTCCAACCTTGTAAAACTATTACATTGTTCCCCAGCACCAATTCTACAATTGGTATTGGAGCTTTTTGGGCTCTTGATTGTAAGATCTCAACATCTTAAATCCTTCAGTTTCACAAAACACTACCATCTCAAATAGTAGCTCTCATAAAGGCTGACATGGAAACCGATACCATGATAAAATCTCCACTTATCATTCCTGATGACTTTGATACTTGGTGCTAACGAATGGAAGGGTATCAAGTCTTAAGACAGCAGGATGTGGAGATCTGTTGTCTTAGGACCTCACATCCTAAGCACCTCTTTATATACTGCTGGAGGTGGGATGATTTGAAAGGAAGTGGCTGACCATTCTGAGGAAGATTGGAAGAAGATTGATATGCCATTACCGCTCTCCAAACTTCTCTTCCCAACTGTATATATACAGAGGCTTCAAGAAGTGCAAAACTACTAAGCAGCCCTAGGATGCACTAAAACTCGTGTATGAAGGGTTTGATGAAGCTAAAGAAAATAAGAAGCACCTCATGAAGCAGTAGTTTGAGAACTCACCTGCAAATCAGGTGAAACTATAACTTAATAATACTTTAGATATGTTGAGATTATAGAGACACTAACTGATGTTAAAGTTAAGCTTGAGGATAGGGACATTATGAGAAATTTATGTATTCTATTCCTAGACAATGGACTCACTACTATATGGCTATTAAGAGAAATGAAAACCTCTCCACCCATACTCTCACAGAGTTGTATGGTATCCTTAGTGGATACCTGATGGAGATGAACATGTAGAATCCATTATGCAGCTCTTCCAGCAATCAACAGAGTTCAGCCCTCTATGTGGTTGAAATGGATAGTAGAGAACCATAGCAACATATTATCTGCTACACTGACAATGCACAAAAGGGCCCTTTCATCACTTTCTTGAGACACCAAGGGAGAGCTACATCCAAGTAAGCCAAGAGACAAGTTCATCTCAAGCCTTTGTGTCTGCTGATGAAAGTTGTGGCAACTTTCTTTTCACTCTTGAAGACTTCTTGTATCCATCCAAATGACCTATAATATATGGAGATAGTTCAGCAAATGGCTCATCTCACTTATAGAGCCAAGAGTTCTATAAGAGAACTAGAAGAAAGTTTACTAACAATATAACTAGTGGAAAGTTTGGACTGGATAAAAGCAAAGTGAAGTGTTACAATGATAACACTAAGGACTAATGGTGGCCATGTATACTTCAGACCAAGCTACACTAATGCGGCTCCCAGATCTGAGAAGCCAAGCCAACCAAAATAACAAGCTATTGTTGCTTGTGAAGAGGGAGGCTTTGATTGGAGCTTTTAGGTAGAATATATTTCTCCCAACCAAGCACTGATGGCTGACCATAAAGAAGCCAACGTATTAGAACATCTCTGTACACCTGAATGCATTGCTAAAGTGAACATGTATAGATCCTATAACCTGCAAGTGAGATCTGACCTTGAGTCTTTGAATATTTTAAAAATTGATTTTAAAAGAGCTGAAAATGACTATAAACTTCAAATAGAAGATTTAGAGAAACAATTTCAACTCGTAAGCATGAGCACACAAATTACAAGACTCAAATCAAAGATCTTATTATCAAGTTAACTGAATGCCATGCTGAACTTGTGATCAGCAAAACCAGAGTAGAAAAGTATATTCTTAAAGAAGAAACCTTAAAGAACATCATATCTTCATCCTTGCATGCAAATATATTTTATAAGAACATGCAGGATTGGGTTTAAGTGAGATAGCTCCTCCACACACATTACTATCTGTAAGATCTCCAAGGTGTGAAACTAGTCAAGATAAGCTGCCCCTCATTGACCCTGTCCAAGAAGAGGATGCATATGAAGAGGAGTGTTAGGACCGTGTACGTACGAGTACTAACTGATTCTTCATTATACCAGATCAAATAGTGCGGAATCCTATTTGATTGGTGATCCAATCAGGGAGAACGTAAGCAAGATCAATCCTAACGATTAAACAACGTTAAGAATGGACTAGGAATGATCTCAGACGTTCTATGAACTTGGAATTGACGAACTGGATGTTCTGGGTCGACTAGGGTTATGAATATTCGAAGTGTTACGTTTTTCCACGAATTAAGTGGTATTTATAGGTTACAGCTATCATTCGTACGACTGAGACAGGCGACTGGCTCGGTCATGCGACTGAGTCATACGATTGGTTCATTCGGACGACTGAGTCAGTCTTATGACTCAATCGTACGATTGACTCAATCTCCTGGTTCAATCGTGTGACTGGCCCATTCGCATGGTCCAATCGTGCGACTGAATCAGATAACTTAGTTAAACATATTCTTGAACCTTTGATGATTCATACCTATGTCTAACAACTGTAAACCTATATAACATTGTCACATATGCGTGTACTAATAATTGATATGAATAGATATAACATTAAATAACCAACAACCATATATAAAGAGATTCTCATTATATTGATTAAACATTACATATGTGTTACAAGAAGAAGTTCTATTATATTTAAGTTCACTAGACTAGAACTGGGGACATGTGTACTAACAAACTCCCCCTTGGACCTAGTTCTATCTAGACCTTGACTTCTTTCTTGAATTCTTCAAATCTCTTAACTCTTTCTTCTCTGGAGACCCCTGCATGGATATTCAGTGCAAAGCATAGACGTATGATATGCTGAAACTGTAGTGCTTGCACAATATCCTGTGTGTCAAAAACAGTGGCCACTTGTACAGCGTATAAACATCAGTCACTGACAAGTTTATTAGCCACATGGGGTCAAACACCCTTATTGTATCCCTCGACCCGTCCTTCTCCAAAACGATGACTGCCTCTCCCGAGCGCCAGTCATAGTACCACCACTTAAAGTGTGGGGTAAAGTCCTGTGGCATCTCCCTCAGTGGAATTCGGGACATTGTGCGCGGAGGTCGCCACTTCAGTACTATCTTCGGCTGACCAGTGATGGGACTCACCTCAGACCTTCTGAGGTACCTCGTAGCCTGCTGAGGTTTGAAGTTTACCCACCTAGTCCTGTACTCCTTTTTCAAGGCAGCCTCAAACCAGCCAGACATCTTCTTAGGATCAGCATAAAGAAGCTTTAGTCGGGCCAACTGGTTTAGCTCAAAACCTGGGAGAGTCTTCAGATCATGAGGGAATCTGAAGTACTCGATTCCCCTCTTCCTTTTCACTGTATACACGCCAAGGTCATCAAAATGAGCCCAAGTAATGATCTTCCCTGACACCTTCATATTCTTCTTTACTTTGTATATCTTGGTGTAGGTACTCCGAGTTGCTGTTGCACGTTGGGCTCGGACCTCGGCGAAGCAAGCCGCCCATTCAGCCTTTCGAATATCGACTTCAGCGTCCGAGGCTTGGGATTGACTTGTTGAGGCTTCTACTCCTTTCTCTTTATCACTGAGTTTATCTAGAATATCACTGTCAAGGTTGTTTACTAAATCTGGAAACACGTTTCCCTCTTGATCAGTGTATTCTGGATAGTGCTGATCTGTGATGTCTTCAATTTCGATTTCTTCAACATCGTTGAGCTCGTCATCATCAGCATCATCAAAAATTGGAGCATCCTTAACAATTTCATCTGGATTCAGACGAAATATTTCAGCAAGCTACTCATCAGTAAGGTCGTGAATAATTTCTCCTTCTTCAGGAGTATAACTCACTGACCTTCTGACGATCCCCTGCAGATCAAGAGTCATTATGAGTTGAGACTTGACCTGTTGGAGGGGAGCAACATCATGCTCATCTTGATGAAATCCCTTACCTGTTTAATGTCAACAAGTAGAGTAGCAATCATTAGTATAAACTCAATTTAATTAAACATTAATCATTAAATATTTACAAGAGTTTCATATACATCAAAAGATGAATCAAGTACAAAAGCTTTAGAAATAAAACATCTAATCAGTACTTTTGTCTTGAATCATTGCTGGATCTCCGGCAGAAGGGGAGGTAGGTGGGGCAGCAGTTGATGCTCCCTGGTCTTGTCTTTTCTTGGATCGTTGCTCATGACCAGAGGCAGAGGTAGATGCATCTTCGTCCCCTTCATCATCATCTTTATCTTTTTCTTTATCTTCATCATCACCTTCCTCGTCATCATCATCACTGTCATCATCCTCATCATCCTCCTCATCATCATCATCTTCATCACCTTCCCCGATCTTGAGGTGCTCACTCTGAGTGCTTTTCAACTTTAACACTAGAGTCTTGTGAGCTGCCTTCAGCTTCGCCATCTTCTCATCAGTCTCAACCTCATGTTGAAGCAAGCCTGTGATCTGATCAGTCTGTGCAGTGATCAACTAGGCTTGTGAAGATGTCAACTCCCTCAGTCTCTCAATCTCAGCTGTTTGTGTAGAACTTTGCTCTTGCAGCTGTAGAATCTGAGCAGACTTGGCCTTGTCGGAGGCTAGCAACTGGAGCACCATGCTGTTCAGTGCAGCAAGTTGCTCAACCACAGAGACAGGTGGTATAACTGAGCTCGAGGGTGCAGATAAGGGTTGTGTTTGGTGAGTGGTGGTGGTTGTGGTGGCTGTGGTGAATATGGGAGGCGGTGGGAATGATGTAGTAGGGGGTACAGTAGTGGTGGTGGTGGATGTGGGAGTATGAGGTGGAGGTTTAGTAGTAGTGGTGGTTGATGTGGTGGCTGTGGTAGTGGATGGTGTGGCTGTGAAAGTGGTTGTAACGAAGGTGAGACGTCTTTTTTCTTCTTCTGACCATGGGGTTGAGCCATCCTTTTCTTCCTCGTTCCTGTTGAAGTGGATGCTCCCCCTATAATCCTGCTAGCTGACTCCGGTGCATAACTCGATCAGTGGCTATCTCTCCTGAGTCTCGTGGGCATTCACTGACGCCCTTAGCCCATGTTCTGTGGGAACAACCTTGCTTCCCACAGTACGTGTCAAGGGCTCCTCTTCAGACTCCTCTTCCTCCTCACCAGGAACAAAATCCTGATGGAAACCAGCAGACTCAGTTCCATCGTGGGTGGATGGTGGAGATGGTATATCAGTGGTAGTGGCCCTAGATGGAATGGGGCCTATATCTCCATCATCACCACTGTCATCATCATCAGAATCATCTGATGGTATAGCTATCACTTTAGTATCCGATCCACTATCATCATGATGCCACTTGCGTCTCCCTGGGGCAACATAATCAGCCCGGGCTAGATGCCCAATCAACCTCTTCATCACCGGCTTCACCTGCTTGCCTCTGTAACCTTCATCCTCCCAAGAGTGGTGTCATCCATAATCTCCAATGCCACTGCATCACTCCTTTCCTTGGGAAGATCGGGCAGCTTCTCATCAAATATAAGCTGTAGAAATCGGGGGTACATGCTAAAACCTTCCTTCCCCTTAGCTTCTAGGTTCTCTATCAGATACATGAAGATCATGTTGGAGAAGCTGAAAGGGTGGTTTAGGACCAAGGCCACGTAGGCATTTTGGATTTGATCAGACAGATCATCAAACCCACCCCTCCTGGATGCAATACACTTAAGTATGACGTGCGCTAAGTACTTGTACTGGGGGCTCAGGTTGCTCTTGTTTAGCACACCCGAGTTTATGTCCCCGTAGTACCCTATCCTCAGGAAACATCCACGAACAGTAAGAGGGTGCAGCTTAATTGGGTGTTTCTCGTCGTCTCCAAAACCTAATACCCTCCTGATATCAGCAGCTATAATCTCAATCTCCCTACCGAAGATATTACTACGGATGCGGTAGGGCTCCACTGATCGGTCTACCGAAGCTCCCTCCCAGAATGACTGATGAATAGACTGATAAGGAGTACAGGGTGTAGATATGGCTCTGTATATCCGAGATCTCCTCAAGAAATCGATGATCCCTAAAAACTCACCACCGTTCCTCGAGGTGGAATCCAAATAAGCACAAATGTTGTGCTTTGGATTTATGGTCCACCGATTAGCCATATTCCTGTAACCATTAGCAAACACACATTAGAAAACATGAAAACAGAGTTTGACTAAATCAGAAGACAGTTTAGTTCAATCATGCGATTGCACTGTGCGACTGGGTTCAGTCGGATGGTCATATGTGCGACTGGACTTCAATCGGTTGAACAATAATGCGATAGAATTTCAGTCGAATGATGTGTCATGCGATTGAGTCTAATTGGGAGACTGAACTTGAGATTGAGTCAGTCGATCGAATGACTTATTCGCATGATTCATTCGGCCAATTGAATGAGTCGTCCCTTTCAATCGTGCGATTGAAGTTCATTCTGGAGTCCAGTCGTATCACACACTCAACCCATTCGTATTATTCATTCGGCTGATTGAATGAGTCGCCCCTTTCAATCGGCGATTGAAGTTCATTCTGGGGAACCAGTCGCATCGTAGACAAAACTATTCCATTTCAAACTCAGATTTATCAAATGGCTAAATTAAACATTAAGTTCATGTTTATTAGACTCGCAATCATGTATCTAAACCACCTAATCCATTGATTTTAACATTGCATGTGATTAAGGTAGGTTATTTTACAAAGTTGGTGTCGGTTCAAGAACTAGGTCAAATACGATCAGATTCAAACCCCATTCGACTGTAAGCATCATCAATCACTCGCGTTATACCTGTAGAACAATGCTAAAGCGTCAGAAATCGGATACAGTAGGTGTTTAAGATCAAATGAAATTTGGGCAGCGTAACGGTGCGATTTTGAGTTTAGGGCGAATGAGTTCTGCGATCGACTGAGGAGCTTATTTATACTAAAACTCAGTTCAGTCGGGCGAATGAACCCATTCGCTCAGTTCATTCGGCCGATTCAGTCTCCAGTCGTACGACCGAGTCTAATCGCATGACTCATTCATGCGATTGAAACTGGGTCGTACGATTTACTCAATCGACCAGTTGCATTTGATCAATTTACCTCCATTCGCATGTTTGACCTAGTCGGTCACTTTCAATCGGCCGATTGGGCTCATTCGCATGGCCCAATCTTACGATTGTGTTCAATCGTATACCCCATTCGTACGACTGGGTCAGATCAGATTCAGTTGTGCGATTGGGCTATACTTGTGCCATTTTTGTCAAGTTATGGACCGACCCTTAGTTTTCTTAACCAATTGATAAGACATTATAATCTTTTGATCATCTCAGACATGATCACTTTTAAAAACAACACATTCACTGATCACCTCAGATGTGATCCATTTATCCACCCGATCACCTCAGACGTGATCCATTTATCCACCCGATCACCTCAGACGTGATCCTTTTAACCTTTCAGAAACAACTTGTTTAAGTAAACGTTAAGCAAATTAGGTGACGTTTAGCAGATAACAATACACACAGTCGACATTGACACATTGATACTAAAAAATTTAAAAATCTTAAAACTACGAATAGAATGAACATGTTTTTGTGATTTTTGTTAGGGCAGGTTTGTGTAGCCTATTAGCATTGACATTATATCAGGAACAGACTCATTTGGAATCAGACAGGTATATACTTCATTACTTGGAACCTCTGATTAGTATTTAACTTTAAACACTTGCATATCACAGCTTTCTCACTTATCTAAGACTTCTAAGATCTAACTGGGAATCATGCTTGATATGATACGTAACGTACTTTGATTATCAACTTCAGTCAGTGCATACACGACGATTGTCAGTATATTTGTCCACTTAAATCCATACACAGACTTTTGACAGGCATTGGTAAAGAATTAAGTTATATTATTTCAACCAACATTTGTGGATCCCAAGCTTATATGGTAATCATTATTCCGTAGAGGACTTTCGAGCGGTCTATAGGTATTTTGACAAGAAGAGACTATTCTTAGAGCTTTCAAAGAGAAGCCAAGCCTCAGGTCAGTGCCATCGCACAGTAGAGAGGCGGCAAACAACAATGAATTCTAGAATATGTAGGTTATGCTTATCCTCAGGTCAGTGCCATCGCACAGCAGAGAGGCACACAACCTATCTCCTTGTTAGAGCATTTCTTATTTTTCTTTTTCACATAACGCACCAACAACATTTTGTTATCAGCATGATTGCGCTTGTATTCATTTTTTCTTTTGCTCTTTTTGTAGTCACACGCACACCTTTGGTGTGATTGTGTTAACCAGTGATAAGATGGAATCCCACAGTTGATTGAACCATTTAGTTTAGATTGGGTTTACCAATGATGTCTACTCGTCTAATGTGTTGAATCTACCGACACATCGTATAGTGAACTAGCACCTCCCTAGATCAACTTTTCCATGTGGTTACAATACCAACCAAACGTACTATCATCTTCCCATTTTGTTAGACTTAGACTTCTCGGATTTATAATTTTTCTGTGATTTAATTAACTTTCAAAAACGAAAATCCTTTTGGTGTTCCAAGTAACTCGATGCCTGTGTACTATCACTTTCCATTTGTTGAGTCACATTTCCTGTCTTTTTGTCTATGCCTTTTCAGCTTTACTTACCCCCCTTTTTTTATTTTTTTTTATTTTTTTTATGTAAATGATATACTGAAATAATAATCTCCCCCTAAAATTCTAAAACAGAAAATCTTTTTGTGTTTTTGGATTTTTATAATGCAAGGAAATTAAAAAAATTAAAATAAAAGAAATAAAAAATAAAAAAAAATTCAAAGACGGTGTCGGACTATGTATCTGTTTCTTCCGCAATCACATCACTTTTCTTTTTAACGCCGTTGACCTCTAGCAGATAGAAAAATCTAGGTTTATCAAATGGTTTGGTGTAGAGGTCAGCGCGCTGAAAATCCGTGTTAATTTTAATCACATCAATCAATTGTTTTTCATAGCAATCGCGTATGAAATGATATTTAATACCGATGTGTTTTGTTTTTGGATGTTGAACATGATTTTTAGTAACAGCTATGGCAGCAGAATTATCAATATAAATAGGGGTGTTAGAAAATTGCAAACCGTAGTCGCGCATTTGCTGTTGGATCCAGATGATCTGAGAGCAGCAACTTGCAGCAGCAACATATTCAGCTTCACAGGTTGATAAAGCAACCGAGGTCTGCTTCTTGCATTGCCACGTGACTAACTGCCTTCCAAAGAACTGACACCTGCTGATGTAGACTTGAAGTTCATCTTGCAACCGCCATAGTCTGAATCGCTGTACGCAGTAAGCTCAAAGTCATCATCATGAGGATACCACAACCCCAGTGTTGGAGTACCCTTCAGATAACGGAAAATCCTTTTCACCCCAATCAGGTGATTCACTTTTGGCTTCGCTTGATATCTAGAACATAGACATGTGGCATACATAATATCTGGACGCGAGGCAGTGAGGTACATAAGAGATCCGATCATCCCACGATACATAGTGGCATCCACCAAATCCCCATTCTCATCAGGAGCCACATCATGATTTGTGGCGAGAGGGGTACAGGCAGTAGAAACATTTCCATATCAAACCGACTCAGAATATCGCCGACATACTTGGTCTGATGTAGGAAAATACCGGTTGGTGTTTGATCCACCTGTAATCCTAGGAAGAACTTCATTTCTCCCATGGCACTCATTTCAAACTCTGCTTCATCACAGATTCGAACTCTTTGCACAATGCTTCATTCCTAGACCCAAAGATGATGTCATCCACGTAGATCTGCACCATAAGCAAATCACCATCCTTTTTTTTGATGAACAATGTACAGTCAATCACACCCCTGCGAAAACCGTGTTTCAACAGATGGGTAGAGAGCTTCTCATACCAAGCTCGAGGAGCTTGATGTAGCCCATACAGAGCCTTATCCAGCTTGTAGACTCTGTCCTGATGATACGGATCCTCAAATCCTTCGGGTTGACTGACTATACCTCTTCACGGATTTCCCCATGAAGGAATGCACTCTTCACATCCAACTGATAGACTTTGATCTTCATAAACGATGCATAGGCAAGGAAGATCCAAATTGCTTCCATTCTTGCCACTGGAGCAAACACTTCATTGTAGTCGATCCTCTCGACTTGTCTAAATCCCTGAACAACCAAGCGTGCCTTGTTTCTGATAACAACACCTTGGATCATCCTTCTTACACTTTAGTACCCATTTGGTACCAATCACTTTAACTCCTTTTGGCCTGTCAACGAGGGTCCAGACTCCAAGTTTCTTGAACTGAAGTAGCTCTTCTTGCATAGCATTGACCCAGGCCTCATCTTTCAGGGCGTCACTGACGTATTTAGGCTCAATTTGTGAAACAAAACATGAGAAAGCCCCGTCATTGACATAACCCTTCTCCATAACTGCAGCATAATCAGCAGAGTACAGCTGATTTCGCGTCTGCATACCAGATTGAATATCCCAATGATAGACGTGGGGGGATGATTCACACTGATCCTAGTCACTGGTGTGGAAGGAACCACAACCTCAGAGTCAAGATTGGTGACTACAGGTTCAGTCTCCGGATTTCCCAATGCCGGTTCAGCTGCTTCTTCATCACCTGATGAGTCATCACTCTCGTCTTGAGCAGGAGTCGAAGAACTTGAGGCACCGTTTGCAGGTGTGATGTTGCTTGAATCTAGATTCGGTGTGTTGAGGACATCGTACATCATCTGGGTAGCAACTTCATCATCTGAATCAAACTGAGGAAGATTAAAGGACTTGAAAAGCCATCATAATCGAAGAATGATGATGGACCTTTTCCAGCAGGGGGGGGGTGGTGTATCTCTGAACATCTACGTTGCACCACACTTCTACCTGACCTGTCGAGTTATTGTAAACTCGTTTGTCTGGTATGCTGTATCCTAAGAATATTCCTTGATCGGCTTTCTCACTGAACTTGCCATCCTGAGTATTCTTCAACAGTGTACAAGGAGCTCCAAAAGGTTCCAGATACTCCAAGTTAGGCTTGCGCTTCTGAAGCAACTCATAGCAAGTCTTCCCATGCCTTTTGACTACTAACACACGGTTAAGTGTATAGCAAGCATTGGCAACCGCCTCATTCCAGAACTGGACTGGAAGCTTAGAATCAGCTAACATGGTTCGCGCAGTCTCGATCAAGCTCCGATTCTTTCGTTCTGCAACTCCATTCATCTGTGGCATGTATGCTGAAGTGAACTGATGAACAATCCCCTTTTCCTTGCAGAAAGCATCCATCCACTGATTCTTGAACTCTGTGCCATTGTCAGAACGAATCTTCCTTACCTTCAGGTTGTAGAGTGACTCCAGTGTCGTCACGAGCACCTTGAATGATTCAAATGTTTCTGATTTAGCTTTCAGAAACATCACCCAGGTGAATCTTAAGTAGTCATCTGTGACTATAAAGCAGTACCAGTCTCCTGCGATACTCTTTGTGCTAACTGGACCAAAGAGATCCATGTGTAGCAACTCCAGGGGCATCTCTATAGAATTAACTTGCTTGGTCTTGTGAGATTTCCTGGTCTGCTTTCCCTTCTTGCATGAGACACAAAAATCAGGAAGTTTGAAGTTCTTGACAGTAACTCCTTCAACGAGGTTGTTGTGAATCAGATGATTCATCTTCCTGTGATTGATGTGTCCCATCCTCCTATGCCATGAGATGGATTCCTTCTCTGTTGCTTTTGATAGGAAACATTGAACTGTAGACTCAGAGGAAGAAGCATTAGACATATCCAAGACATATAAATCATTGTACCTGGATGCGAACATCAGAACCTGCTCCTCTGGAATCTCCATCTCCTTCTTCAGAATGTAACATTTGCGATTATCAAACATGACTTTAAAGCCCTTGTCACATATCTGAGACACTGATAGCAGATTGTTTTCCAGTTGTTGAACAAAATTTACTTTGTCAAATCTTACCTTCTCATTACCTACTTCGCCTTGAGCAGTAATGTATCCTCCTTTGTTACCAGCAAAGGAAACATGTCCCCTTTAATTTGTTTGACATTTAAAAGGAGAGACTTGTTTCCTGTCATGTGCCTGGAAGCTTCGCTATCCACAATCCATGTATTTGTAGAAGCACTATAGCGGACAACCTGCACATAATTGAAAACAATTAGTTAAGGAGGGGGACCCAAGCCTTAACTGGCTTGGGTTTCCCAGAGGAATCAACCATCATGAATTCGACCCACTGGCCTTTATCAGTGGATGGAATCTCAACGTTCAACTTGTCCTTACTTTCAGACTCATCAGTTGTTTTGGCTTTCCACAAACCATCCCTGTGAAAGGATTGTTTGTGGTAAACCTTAGACTGATTCACAGTTTGAGCATATGGTTTAGATTCAGAAACAGGTCTCGCCACTTGCATCACAGACTTGTCAGTGACTTGTTTGTGTTGCCTTTGGCGTGGAGGAGACGAAAACGACCGAGAAGGTGTTTTAGACCTAGTAGGTGTTTTCGATCTAACAGGAGTCTTAGATCGCTGTTTTGAATCTAAATTAACTTTGTTGTTCAGCTCCACCTTAATTCTTGGAGTCTGATAGCGAGGACAATTTGTTGAAATATGACCGCGCTGTCCACAAGTATAGCAGGATCTCCATTCATCGGGGCTAGGAGATCTCTTGTGGGGCGGTGAGTAAACTTCTGGTTCTTTCTTTTTATTATCACTTTTAAGACTTTCACCTCCTTTGACAAATTTAACTTGTTTAACATTATTTGTGTTTTGTCTTAGAAACTGGTGATTATTTTGCTTCACTGGTTTAGCTTGAGTGGTTTTAGACATCTTGGATTGTGTGTTATTAGACTTTGAATCCAACCCAAGAGATGTTTGGACATTCTCTTCCACCCGTTTTTCAGCAGTGACATTGGTCGATGCTGAGGTTTTCTGATCATCATCCGGAGAAGCAGGTTTAACTGCTGTGTCCGGATCACTAACCAAAGGGTTGTCACCACATGATCCTTAATTGGATTATTATTTATAGGACGTTGTTTAGTGTTCAACAGGATCTCATGTGGTGGTGGAACAACCTTGTAACCCAAACCCTCCCCATTGTTGCGTTCTTTAACCAAGTTTTTCAAAATGTGCGAGGAACTCGCTAAACTATGTAGTTTTTGTTTCAAAGACTCATTTTCTACTTGTAAAACCGCTTTGTCCTTTTTAGTCTCTTCAATGGTCTTTAAGTAGAATTTAATGTCATTTTCTTGGTTAAACACAACAACTTCAGTTTCCTTTAATTGCTTATTTAAAGCATCGATCTTTTCCTTATAACTGCTCTTATTCTGTTTTAAAACTCGATTAGCTTCTGAGCATAGTTTCAAGTCATTTACTAAGTTATCATTGTGTTCTAATAGCCTAGCAAATTTTAAGTCAATGCTTTCTCTAAATTTATCACAATCAACACAAGCATGTTTAGCGAATAATTCATCCTTAGATTGTACCTGTGCAGCTGTGGACGTTCCAGCCATGAAAGCATTCTGAGACGCAGGTTGAGCTTCAGATTCTGAATTCAGCTCATTCTTGACAATTTCATCCACTGCATCAAACGTCTCTTCCAAGTCAGCAGTATCAACATCAGCTGAGCTCTCCCCCTCACTCGCTGAGTCTTCGTTCAAGTCTTCCACAGAAACTATGTTCGCTTCACCATCAGATAAGAACCAAAAGGACCAGTCCTGTCCTTCATCTCCTTGTGTTACCATAGCTTTAGAATCATTCCCTGTGGATGCTGGTTTCTTGTCTTTATCTTGCCTATTGAACGAGGAGAATGGATTCCCGTTCCCAGTCTTCTTAGGCTTCACGCATTCTCTTTTGAAGTGACCCTTTTCTCCACAGTTGAAGCACGTGACTTTAGACTTGTCAAAACCAAAGGTCGTATCTTTAGTAGCCACAAGATTCTGCCCTGTTTTCTTCACAAACTTCTTGGCTCTTCGGACAGCACTTGCAAGAGCCCACATGATATCCATCCTTTCAAGCTCGTTTTCATCTACTTGCTCGTAGTCTTCATCAGCAAGGTGGCAATTTCCAATCTTACCCGCCACCAGACCATCATAAGAGTGCACAACTGCAGCAAGTAGATCCATGTGCTCTTTAGCAACCTCCACTGTTACTTTTCCCAATTTTTTGTCATCAACTTAGCAGATTGAGTAACAATTGGACTTTGTAGACCCTAGATGCACCATGAGACACATTTGCAGATGATGAGCCTAGATCAGTAGATGACGTTGCATTGGACACAAATGCTGTTTGCAGAGGTGCTCCAGAAGACTTTGCAGCGGGAGTGGAAGTAGGAGTTACATTGTAGAGTGATGGGTCTTGTGTATACGCTCCTCTTTTCGTCCTGTACTTGTGACGCACTTCTTCCTCTCTCAGTTTTAGAATAAAGTCATTAATATCCAAGGTCTCTAAAACTGAGTTGTGTCGCATAGTGGAAATGAATGAATTCCACTTTTCAGGTAGACCATCTGCCAAGCTTGAAACTTTGTCTTCCATTGACGTACTCCATGAGTGTGAAGTTCACTCATCAAGTGATAGAAGCGATCGATAATTTCATCCAAGCTTTCATTCCCAATAGCAGAGAAGTTGTCAAACTCCTTCTTCAACGCTTTACCCTTTAGGGACTTTAGAGTAGAATTCCCAGCATACCTCTTCTCAAGAGCTTCCATCAACTTTTTACTTTGCTTGAGATCTGAATATTGGTGAAAAATGGCCTTGGGAATGGACTGGGTCAAAATAGCATATGCCTTCTTTTCGGCATTGTAGGCAACCTTCTGTGTATCAGTGAGTCCACTTAAAGTCAAAGAAACACCATCAGCTCCCACGGGCATGTTATAACCAGTCTCAATAGAGTTCCATAAGTTCGTGTCCACTCCATTAAGATGAATCTCAAAACGTTGTCTCCATTGTGGAAATTCATCTATACTCAATAGCTTAGGTGGCTTGTTATGGTTTCTATCTCATTTTCCAGTAAAAGTAGGTTCTGTATCCTTGAGTCCTTTCCAGCTGACATTGCAAAGTTTTCTGAGTCCATTATGTTATTACTTTAACTTGTGAATGAAACTGCTAATGCGATTGGGGAGTGCGACTGGGATGCGACCGACACTAGTTGTATGCGATTGGACTCGAACGTACGATTGAACAGACGACTGAGAGACTTAGGCGATTGAACAGACCGAACGACTCAACTGGGCGACTGAACTGGGCGATTGACTCAATCGGGCGATTGGACGAAGTGACTGACTCAATCGGTCGAATGAATGGGCGACTGGACTTCAGTCGTACGATTGAGCTAATCGTGCGACTGAGACTGCAGAAATCGGATTTTTTCACACTTTTGACCTAAAACGTGTTTTGTGATACCCTAGACGGCTGTAAGTCGAAAAACACTGATTTTGCAGAACATGCACACGTAAAGACTCGGTTTTGAGCAGAAAGATTGGATCTTTTCGCGAAAAACGTGGACTTTAACAAAAACTTGATTGAATCAAACGAAGAATCAAGAGCCAAGGCTCTGATACCACTTGTTAGGACCGTGTACGTACGGAGTACTAACTGATTCTTCGTTATACCGGATCAAATAGTGCGGAATCCTATTTGATTGGTGATCAATCAGGGAGAACGTAATCAAGATCAATCCTAACGATTAAACAACGTTAAGAATGGACTAGGAATGATCTCAGACGTTCTATGAACTTGGAATTGACGAACTGGACGTTCTGGGTCAACTAGGGTTATGAATATTCGAAGTGTTACGTTTTTCCACGAATTAAGTGGTATTTATAGGTTACAGCTATCATTCGTACGACTGAGACAGGCGACTGGCTCAGTCATACGACTGAGTCATACGATTGGTTCATTCGGACGACTGAGTCAGTCTTATGACTCAATCGTACGATTGACTCAATCTCCTGGTTCAATCGTGTGACTGGCCCATTCGCATGGTCCAGTCGTGCGACTGAATCAGATAACTTAGTTAAACACATTCTTGAACCTTTGATGATTCATACCTATGTCTAACAACTGTAAACCTATATAACATTGTCACATATGCGTGTACTAATAATGATATGAATAAATATAACATTAAATAACCAACAACCATATATAAAAGAGATTTCATTATATTGATTAAACATTACATATGTGTTACAAGAAGAAGTTCTATTACATTTAAGTTCACTAGACTAGAACTTGGGACATGTGTACCAATAAGGAGGTATTAAAGGATGAATCTGTATTAAGTGAGGAGGATTATCCTAAGTGTGACAACTCACTCAAAACTCACACGATTTTCTTATGCCAATGCAGTAGACCAGTGATGTAACATAGCCATGTAACGCAATTTTCAGGATAGAAATTCTTTAACATGGGGATAAGGTGACATCCGGTACTTTTTCATTACCAAACTTCATTAATTCCGTTAGGTCTTGCATACACATGTCGTGAGCATACATGAGTTGTTGAATGTGGTGACTTAATAACAATTATATATGATAATTGTGTAATGATTTAATTAATAATGTTAATTATTAGTGTGTGGTTATGCATTTATGAATTTATATATTTTAAATATTATTTGTAAATTTTACGCGCCAACGTGACTACGTGTAATATAGATATTCCATGTTTTTGTGATTAATTGAGAATGCATATGTAAGGCCCTGTCCCGGGCACCTCACAGCTGGTCATTCATCGCACATAAAACATACAATTATTTAAAACATAGTAGCGGAAATTAAACAAACCATTTCTTATATTTTAATGACGACTTTTGCAACGTAATACAATACTGTTAACTGCTACAAAATATTATAAATTGCATTACATCACAAATTTGTCATTATTATACGAATGGATGCCATCACAAAAATGCCAAGTAGCTGCCCCGTGCCATCCTCAGCAACTATCACCTGCCAACAGGAAAACACATAAAAGTCAGCGTTGCTGAGTGAGTTCTAGTTTTATAAATAAAATACTTTACTTTTATACAATCTTCTTTACTTTCATAAGCGGTCACGCGTCATACATACAGATAGAGAATATTACTTTTACTTTCATTAACATTCATCATACTTCATCATATTCATAGCATGTTTCATTTCATGCTTTTCGTTAACATTCTATTATTTTCATTCTCATTCTTTCGTAACGTACTCATTATCATTCATTTACATTCATACTTGTTACATACTTTCTTTCTTTCTTTAGTACGTTACTTCATTCTTTTACATTCATATGGATTGATGAACAATACCCCGAACATTGTGTTCGAAGCTGATGTTGGACCTGTGGTAATTAAACCACAAACATTATGCACGAAGCTGATCCAGTCACCTAGGGCAAGTCATCTCTCCCGTTCATACAAACCGTTTGGTCCTACCCCGAACATTATGCACGAAGCTGATGCTAGACCTGTTGTAATTAAACCACGAACATTGTGCACGAATCTGATCCAGTCACCTAGGCATACCAAAGGGCCTTGTTAATCTCAAAGATTGACCCTGTGTGCATCCTTTGGGGTAGCTAACCTGCATCACAGTTTAGCTAACCCGCATCACAGTTGAGCTAACGATAACATGGTCGTGCACCTCCTTTCATTTGCTTGTAACCCATTCGTTCGTTCATTGCGTTTTACTTTTCATCATTGATATCCTTCCTTTCATTACGTTATTCTTTACGTTCTTTCATTCGTTTGTCATGCTACGTAAAGTATCACATAATATATAACGTATTTTACAATATAATATAAATACGTTTAATCATTATTAAAAGATAACACATCATACATACTGTACATCATTCATACATTTATAACCCTAATACATTTCATAATTATGCTTATAATGGGTAATCATTGTGCATTAGTCAACTTAGTCAAAACCCTAGACTTTATGTTTTCCCTGAATTTCAAAAATTATTCTAAAAGTCTAGACGCATGGGCACTATTGGGCGCTTCTACCCTGTTCAGGTGTTTTGCCCCTAGGCAGACGTCTGGTCTTTAACTTAGTCACTTTTTACCTTAGACGCATGGGCCTATTTAGGCGCATGGGCCCTGTTTAGACGGTTGGGCCTACACTTAGTCATTTTTCTACTTAGACGCATGGGCCTGTTTAGGCGCATGGGTCTATTTAGGCGCATGGGCACTATTTAGAAGGTTGGGCTTTTGGGTGGTTGGGCACACTTAGAAAAATCAAACCGTTGGACGCATGGTCCACTGTTTAGACGGTTGGGCATCACATTTGCACTCAAACAATATAAATCAATCCCAATTCATCCCAAATCAGATTCTATGCTTAGTACTAACATTCTAAGCATTATAACACATTCTTAATCATAATCATCACATAATTTACACCCAAACATACACCCACCCACATACACATTCACACACACATACGGGTAGAAACTTGTTTTTATAAAAACGCATACACATGCATTTTTAGCCCCAAAGTAGTTAAAACATGCTAAAAAGGGGATTCTAGAACTCACCTTTGTTTGTTTTCGGGTTTGAACCCTTCTTTGAGCTTCCCAGACGTTTCTAGCACCTAAAACCTATACACATATACAATCCGAACACACAATCACATTTATAGGCACATAACAAAGACTAGAAACATCTAAAACATCATAAAACTGAGAATTCTTACCAAAAACTTCAAACTTTCCTTCTTCTTCTACAACCTCCGAGAATTCTCTGTTGTTTCTCTCTTTAAAAATCCGATTGTTGATGTGAATAAGCAACATGGGCGGCCATGTTACTTTATTTACCAACTTTCAAAGCTTTTGTACTTTTGGACACTTTTAGTCCTTCAACTTAGGTTTCATAGCTTTTCTTTCTTTCCTTTACTTTATTCTTTTCTTTATGTCTTTAAAAATTATCGGGTGTTACAAGTCCACCCCCTTATATAGGTTTCGTCCCCGAAACCTGTTATTCCTCAAACAGATGAGGGTAATTCTGCCTCATCTCTCCTTCAATCTCCCATGTAGACTCGGATCCCTTCTTGTGCTTCCACTGTACTCGCACAAGGGAAACCACTTAATGCCTTAACCTCTTCTCCTTACGATCAATGATCGCCACTAGTTGCTCCACGTAATTGAGCCGTTCATCTACTTTAATGTCTTCCAGTGGTACAATCATATCCTTGTCTACTAAACACTTCTGCAGATGAGATGCATGGAATGTCGGGTGAATTCTAGTTAACTCACCTGGTAGTTCCAACCTATAGGCCACGTATCCTACTCGAGCAATGATTCGGAAAGGCCCAATATACCTTGGGCTCAACTTGCCCTGCTTTCTAAACCGAATGATACCTTTCCAAGGTGAGACTTTTAACATAACCCTATCACCCACCTAGAACTCAATCGGTCTACGCCTCTTATCGGCATATGACTTCTGCCTATCCTTAGCTGCCTTCATGAAGGCTTTAATCTTTTTGAGCTTTTCATCGTAGCTTCAATCACTTCAATACTCCCTAACTCTTTCTGACCAATATCACCCCAGCAAACAGGTGTCCTACATCTCCTACCATATAGCATCTCGTAGGGTGGCATGCTAATGCTGGGATGATAACTGTTGTACGAGAATTCTGCTAACGACAGATGGTCATCCTAACTTCCTCCGAAATCGATCACGCACGCTCGAAGTATGTCCTTGAGTGTCTGGATCATCCTCTCAGACTGACCGTCAGTCTGAGGATGATAAGCCGTGCTGATAGGTAGTCTCGTCCCCATCGCATCGTGGAATTTCTTCCTAAACTTGGATGTAAACTGAGTATCGCGATCAGACGCAATAGACACCTGCACACCATGACGAGCTACAATCTCCTTAATAAATAGATCCGTGAGCCTCTCAGAAGAATACGTCTCTCGGATCGGTAGGAAGTGAGCACTCTTCGTCAAACGATCAACTATCACCCATATAACATCATACCCTTTCGGGGTACGTGGTAGCTTCGTAATGAAGTTCATGGTGATATGCTCCCAATTCCACTCGGGTATATCCAATGTTTGGATTTTCCCGTACGGCTTCTGGTGTTCTGCCTTCACCTGCAAACAGGTAAGGCATTTACTCACATACTCCGCTACGTCGCGCTTCATACCCGGCCACCAGTAGTCTTTCTTCATATCGTGATACATCTTGGTAGCACCGGGATGAATGGAGTATCGAGTCTTATGAGCCTCTTTCATGATCTATCCACGTAGATCCCCGTAACAAGGAATCCACATTCGCCCATATCGGGTTGTAACATCGAGAGTGTTTTCACCCAACTCTACGACTAGACCTCTCATTCTTTCAGAGTTAAGACAATCTTATTTCAGAGCCTTATCTTGAAACTCCTTGACTTGCGTCATCACATCAGAGGTCATAATCAACTGATAAGCCTTCACCTAAATCGGCTCGGGTCTCTCCTTTCGGCTAAGGGCATCAGCCACCACGTTGGCCTTGCCCGGATGGTAATGGATCTCGCAATCGTAATCCTTTATGAGCTCCAACCATCGCCTCTGTCTCATATTCAAATCTTTCTGCTCGAAGAAGTACTTCAAGCTTTTGTGGTCTGTGAAGATGGTGCACTTCGTCCCGTATAAGTAGTTCCACTAAATCTTCAACGCGAAAACCACCGCAGCTAGTTCTAGATCATGCGTGGGATAGTTGACTTCATGGGTTTTCATCTGTCGGGATGCATAGGCTATTACCCTTCCGCGTTGCATCAATATGCAACCTAGCCCAGAATAAGATGCATCCGAATACACCACTAAATCTTCACTTCCCTCGGGCAATGTCAAGACAGGAGCTTGTGTTAATCTCGCCTTTAACTCCTCGAAAGCATCCTCCTGTTCTTGACGCCATATGAACTTCACATCCTTACGAGTCAACTTTGTCAAAGGTGAGGCTATCTTGGAAAAGTCTTGAATGAATCTTTGGTAGTAGCCCGCCAACCCTAAGAAGCTACGGATCTCGGATGGTGTCTTTGGAGACTTCCATTGCATCACCGCCTCCACCTTTGCCGGGTCCACCATAATTCCTTCGGAATTTACCACATGATCCAAGAACTAAACTTCGCGCAACCAGAACGTGCATTTGGAGAACTTGGCATACAGCTTCTCCTTTCTTAACATCTCTAACACCTCCCGAATGTGACCGGCATGCTCTTCTTCGCTCTTTGAGTAAATCAGGATATCGTCGATAAACACAATCACTGATTTATCCAACATTGGCCGACACACTCGATTCATCAAGTCCATAAAAGCAGCCAGCTCGTTAGTTAAACCAAAAGACATCACAAGGAACTCGTAGTGTCCATAACGCGTATGAAAAGCTGTTTTAGGAATGTCTTGCTCCTTTACCTTTAATTGATGGTAGCCAGATCGAAGGTCTATCCTCGAGAACCAACTGGCACCTTGGAGCTGATTGAACAAGTCGTCAATCCTCGGTAACGGATACCGATTCTTTACCGTCAACTTGTTCAACTCACGGTAGTCGATACACATTCTCATGCTACCGTCCTTCTTCTTCACGAATAAGACCAGAGCACCCAAGGAGAGATACTCGATCTAATGAACCCCTTATCGAGCAACTCTTGCAGTTGCTCCATTAACTGCTTCATCTCAGTCGGAGCCAGCCGATACGGTGCCTTAGCGTCAGGCTGAGCACCGGGTATCAAGTCAATTTGAAATTCGATTTCGTGATCTGGTGGCACTCCTGTTAAGTCCTCTGAAAAAACATCGGGAAAGTCACACACCACCGGCACATCGGGCAATTGTGGTGTTGACGTGTCCACATCTTTCACGTAGGCCAAATAAGCACTACATCCATGTCTCTTGCACCTTCCCGCCACCGCCATCGAAATCACTTTCGGAATCTCCGTAACTCAATCACCGTATATCATCACCGAACTCCTATTAGGCACTATTAGTCTAATCATCTTCTTTCGACACACGATGTTTGCTTCATAGGTTGCTAACCAATCCATGCCTAGTACTACATCGAATCCTCCTAAGGGCATCACATGTAACTTAGCAGCAAACCTATGACCTTCTAGTTTTATGGCACAGTCCTCTATCACATCAGTAACTCTAGTGGACTTACCAATAGCAGTTTCTACGTTAAAGGCTCATCAATGCATTTACTACTAATAGGCAGTTTAGCATAGAAAGTAGTAGAAATAAAACTCCTACTAGTACCAGAATCAAATAACACAGAAGCAAGAGTTTGATCTACTAGAAACGTACCTGACACAACATCGGGGTCCGTCCTAGCCTCCTCCCTGGTCATCGTGAACGCTCTGGCGCTCGCCCTTTGCTCCTCAGTCCTGATCTTTTTCCCTGCTCTGGAACTCTCAGCCCTCGACTTCTTGCACTCCCTACTCAAGTGGCCTACTTCACCACAGTTGAAGCACCTCGCCGCTCTGCAATCTCTAGAGATGTGGCCGGGCTTCCCATACTTGAAACAGGCGTTAAGCCCCATCCTGCACTCACCAGTGTGCTCCTATCCACACTTCCCACATCTCTTCACTCCTGAGCCTGCGGCGACCACCCGTCGATCATCCATTCTAGCCCTCTTGTTATTCAGGGTGAAACCACCATGCCCAAACCATTTCCGGTTTCGCTCATCACCACCCGTCTTTTTCCCCTCGACCACCATCACCTCCCTCTCATCATACAACCTCCAGCAAGTCAACCACCGACCTAAACGTACTTGGTCAGGCGACGATCATATGCCTGTGAATATCCGCCGGCAAGCCCTGGATGTATCTTTTGATCTTTCGTGACAAGGGTGTCACCTGATCCGGCACCAGCCGTGCCATCTCGTTGAACTTGGTAGTGTATTGTTGATGTGTCATGGTCCCCGACTCCAGCTGCAGGAACTCACTTTCCACCTTGTCTAACTCCCGATGAGGACAGAACTCCTCAATCACTAACTTCTTCAGCTCACTCCACCTCATCCTGCCAATTGCCCTGCTACCCTCGGCTTGGACAATGTTGTCCCACCAGCATAAAGCCGAGTCCACAAACGAGTGAGTGGCAAATTTTACCTTCTGGTCCTCCGGTACTCGCTGATCTCAAGATCAGCCTCCATCTCCCTCACCCATCGGTAAGCAGTAGCAGCAGTGCCATTACCATCAAAGGTAGGGGCTTGCATCTTTGGAACGCCCCATAATTACAGCCTCATGCTGCCTCCGGCACAGGCTCTTCTTCCTCCTCTTCCTCATCAGTAGGGATAACCGCCTCGGTCTCGGGTTGTTCTCTCCCTCCCGAGGACCTGTTCCTATCCCTCCTTTCTCATTCTCTAATGGCCTTAATCACTTCGGTCACTACAGACGGTAAGATTGTCTGCATGACCTGATGAACTTCCTCCACCATGGCCTCCTTCACCAAGGCTCTCAAGTTAGCACTCTCGTCACCACCCTCCGGATGAGGGGTCTCAGGCTCCTCGTGGGTCACCTTCACAACCCTGGGACTTCCTCTTGTGGCCCGTGGTTTAGCACCACGTCCACCACGTGCTCTGCCTCGTGAAGCCTTAGAAGATCTACCTCTAGCCATTCCTAATCGCTATAAGATTCAAATGCTAACACGGTCATTCAAGGTAATAGCTCAGTTTATGTCAAGTATAGCAAGTCCCTAATTATAGTGGCCAGTTGTGATTAGCCACTTACTTTACTCTTCGCACCCTAAGCATTCTCTATCCTGACTACATCAGTATCTAAATCTACTAAGGGCAAACTATTGGACCAAAAGAACTAATGAGTCAAGATCAGGAAAACCTCTAAGTCCCACATGACATCACAACAACTGCTGAAGGCTTCATCAGCAGTTTGAAAAAGACTGAAGACTCAAAGTTGAAGATCAAAGATCAGAAGAACAATAGCTGAAGATCCCAAGTACTGAAGACAAGTACTGAAGTCTGAAGTCTGAAGTACTGAAGAATACAAGTACTGAAGACTTCAAGTACTGATGACTCAAGTGTTGAAGATCAACAGCTGAAGAACTGAAGAACTGAAGATCAACAACTGATGCACAAAGTCTGAAGACAAAGACTGAAGACATCAGCTGATGACAACTACTGAAGTCATCAGCTGATGAAACATCTGAAGATCAAAGTCTGAAGACCAAGTGCTGAAGCTTCATAGTTTGTCACAACAGCTGAAGAAGTTGTCTTCAGTTGTTGTGATGGTTTTTCTCTTTCAGTAGTTTGTATTTCTCTTTTCAGTAGTTTGTACAATAGCTGAAGAGTTTGTTCTTCAGCTGTTATAGTTCAGTAGTTTGTAAAACGACTGAAGAGTTGTTCTTCAGTCGTAGTTATCAGTAGTTTCTTTTCAGTTCTTGTAATAGTTTGACACTTAGCATTTTGTAAGAAGATGTCAGCTGTTGTGACATCTTCAGTAGTTTAGTTCGTTATCAGTAGTTTGTTAATATTGGTTTGATGTCACTATCAAGTGACATCAGCTGACATCATTGTAATCCTTGCCGAAATGTGTGATTCAATAGAAAACACCTTTTTGCAGAATTGTTCTCTCTCTCTCTCTATAATTTTACTGTTACATGCAAAATCATTTGTGTTCTTGCTTATTTGTTTAATTCTAGTGCTAAATCCGCTGCGAATACAACCGAATTGATCAAACTAGAGGCTGAGATCCTTTCAAATGGTATCAGAGCAGGTTAATCATTGATAAATTTCACTATTGATCATTGAAACTGCTCTTTGATCTCTACGTTTGATCGAATTAGCAATTTGCAAGAATTAGTTATAGAGATTGAGACTCTGCTGTTTCTGGCCGTTAAACTTGAGGTTCTCGTGGTTTTGAGCTACATTTGTTTTGTTTAACTTGATTTTGACTGAAATCTGAGATGGCGACACCAACGAACGATCCTCATAATACTGGTTCCTCTACCAAGCCTCCGATGCTTGTGAGGAACGAGTATAACATATGGCAACGTCGTATGCTCCATCACTTGTCTGTCAACAGTTCTGGTTGTTGGAAGTCAGTGGTGCATGGACCGCACATGCCTATGGTGAGCGTTCCTGAATCAAATGAGAAGGTTCCAAAGAAACCTGAACAATATTCGGACGAAGATCTTAAGCTGTTCGAAATTGATGCTAAAGCCCATGGAATTCTGGCTATGGCAATTCCAAATGAAATTTATTCAGGGCTTTTGCATCATGAAACTGTTCATGATATCAAGGTTGCTCTGAAGGAACAATTCGGAGGAACCAATGAGGTCTTAGCAAACATTAGGGAATTCCTCGCCCAACAATATGAGACATTCTCTCATAGGAAGGGTGAGTCTCTGACTCAACAGTATGAGCGGTTCTCATGTTTGATCTCTGAGTTGAAGATGGTCAAACAAGAGTACTCTAATAGCTAGATGAACAACAGATTCCTCAGATCACTGCCTGAGAGATGGGACACTTATACCATTGTCCTACGCTCCAGTGCAAATCTAGATACTCTATCTCTCACCCAACTTCATGGGAAACTGCTCACATTTGAGAGAGAGATAGAGCAAAAGAGGAAGTTGTCCATCTCTGGAAAGCTCACTGATGACTTTGTCACTGGCAATGCTGCCTTGAAAGGTCAGGAGTCGGAATATGCTGCATCAGAGAGTGCCTATGATGAGCATATTGATTTCTCTACCAACTCTGAACATGCTTTTGTTGGTGTTGATAGTAGTTCAGGAGGTAGCAGTGATAACCTGTGCTTTCTGATGGAGGACTTGAAGGGCATTCCAGATGATGATCTGGAAGAGATGGATATTTGAGTCAAATGGCAATGATAAATATCAGATCTCAAAAGTTCTACAAGAGAACTGGCAGGAAATTTCCTGGTCTCTCTGGCAAAACCAAAGTTGGTTTTGACAAGAGTAAGTTGAGGTGTCACAAGTGCCATTGGCTTGGACACTTTGTTAGAGAGTGTAGATCATCTGGATCTAACTCCTCTGCACCCTTTGTGACTTTTCCAAGCAATAGCTCACAGCACAGAGGGCAACATTCCACCAGTTCCAGTCATCCATCACCAGCACAGGCATCACCTGCTTACTTTGTGCCTCAGGGTCATATGCCATACCCATACCCCTGCTACTATGTGCCTCAGCCCAGTCAAGCTCAAGGACCTTTTGCTCAGCCACCACATGCTCTCCCTGAGCCTCAACCTTCCCAATCTCATCATCAACCCCAACCTCAACAACACAGCTTCTTCACCCCAGGAGTTGTTGACTGGAGTAGTTTGCCAGATGATTTATCTGGTCAGGAACAACTATTCCAAGGTGCTGGTCAACATGGTGGTGATCATCCGTTTGGGAATCTTGCTCAAATGGCCTTTGAGTCTGCTGATGGGTCATCATCCAATGCTTCATCACAGGTATCTTTTGAGGCTAAAGCCAAGCTTTGTTCTGATTCATGCATAGCAGCATTTGCTTCTATTAGAGAGGCAAATGTGGCTTTAATTGATAAAAACTTTGAGCTAGAGCAAACCATTTCCAAAAGAAAAGCTGAATTTGAGGCTGTGATTAATGATAAAAATGATGAGATTTATAAGCTTAAATGCCAAATCAAAGAGGATGAGGCTAGGGAAGAGGTACTTCTAGAGAAGTACAGAGACCTCAAGGAAACACTTGCAGCTACCCAGGTAGAGTGTGATCGATGGGTACAATCCCGCAAGGGTTTTGAAATGCTTTTGAGTAAGCAATCAGCTTCCAATGTGAAGTTTGGAATTGGTTATAATCACACTGCTCCTCCAACAGATTATACTTCTAGAGCAGAAGTTGAATCTGATGGAGAGAGCAATAACCAATCCTTCTCATCATGTGACCTATTATCTGATACAGCATCATCAGAAGTAGAAGTCAGCATTCATTTCTCACAGAACCAATCAGTTGATGCTAAAACAGCTGATGGTTCAAATGCTGAATGTCACATGATCAAAAAGTTGATCAACTCAGGTGTTGTCTCTAGAAGTACTGAAAGTACAGGAGAGCAAGTTATAACACCTGAAGTTCAAACCCCAACTACTATCAGTACTGAAGAGAAGAAAACTATCAGTAGAAAGGGTTTGAAAACTACTACAGAGGATGTCAGGAAAGCAAGTACTGCAAAGAAGAAAACTGCAAGTACTGACAGCAAACAGCTGAAGAACAAGTCTTCAGCAGTTTCATCTTCTTTAGTAGATGATCAACATAAGATGAAGAAGAAGCCATGTGAAATATGTGGCTTGTTCAATCATCTTACTGATGACTGTTGGTACAAAAGGGGATCCAAACTCAAACAAAAAGAGAAAATTAAAGAGAAAATGAATGAAATGAAAAATGAGTTTGAGTCCAAGTTTGTATCAGCAACATCAAAATCTGAAACCCCAAAGTCAAAGAAGAAATCCAAAAAAAAGGATGGAGTTAATCAGGCAACAGCTGAGGTTGCTCAAAAGAAGATGGTGCAACACAGGAATCCATCATCAGCAAGCCCCAATGTGTCTGAAGAGCTGAAAGCTTTATCACAAAGTCAGACACAACTTGTGATGATGGTTCAGCATCTAATAGGAAGATTCAACCAATTAGATGCTCCTATGTTGAAACCACAGAAAAGGAAATCCAAGCCAAAGGGTTCCTCTTCTACACCATCTCTTCACCTCAGGCTGTCACACATAACACACCTGTTAGTGTTGCACCTGTTGTTGAGAACAGACCCAAAACCAAAAAGGTTTGGGTCTCTAAAACTAACTAACTTGTTGTCATGATTGCAGGGTTCTTCAACATGCCAAAGAAGCATCTGGTATGTAGACAGTGGAGGATCCATGCATATGACAGGAAGCAGTTCCCTTCTTAATGACTACTCTCAAGAAAGAAGGGATTTGTTTCTTTTGGTAATGATGCAAAGGGTTAGATCATCGGAAAAGGCTTTGTTTCCAATGGGGAAATAAGGTTTGATGATGTCAACCATGTGGAGAATCTCAAGTACAATCTCTTGAGTGTCAGTCAAATGTGTGATAAAGGCCATGTTGCCCTTTTCACAAGCCAGAACTGTCGGATTCTGTCATCAAAGTTCTGAGTTTGATTGACAAGGTGTTGGCTGAATATACTCTCCTAAAGGCCAACAGGACAGGAAGAGTATATGCCTTAGATCTTTTCAAGAAAATTGATCTAAATGGCCATCCTTGCCTATTATCCAAGGCCTCTCCTCAAGAGTCTACTCTATGGCATAGAAGGCTGGGGCATGTTAATTTCAAGAACATGAATCAGCTAATAAACCATGGTTTAGTAAGAGGATTGCCTTTGAAGGAGTTCAAGTGTGAAGATAACTGCACTGCTTGCTTAAAGGGAAAACAACACAGAGTTTCATTCCCTCCAATAGAAGAACCAAAGTCCACTGCCTGCTTGCAACTCTTGCACATGGATCTCTTTGGTCCTGTCAGGGTGATGAGCGTGGCAAAGAAGAAATACTGTCTGGTAATTATGGATGATTACTCCAGATATGTATGGACTTTCTTCTTGCACACCAAGGATGAAGCTGCCAAGGCTATTATGAACTTTGTGTTATTTGTGGAGAAGCAGTATTTCCTGTAGGTCAAGTGTGTGAGGAGTGACAATGGAACAGAGTTTAGAAATAACACACTTGATGACTTCTACCTGTCTAAGGGAATTAAAAGGCAGTTCAGTATTCCCAGAACTCCTGAACAGAATGGAGTGGTTGAGAGAAAGAACATGACTCTCATTGAAGCTGCAAGGTCAATGCTGGCTGACTCAGGATTGCCACTGACCTTTTGGGCTGAAGCTGTTAATACAACTTGCTATGTACAGAATAGAGTATTAGTGAATCAGAGGTTGATGAAGACTCCTTATGAAGTACTTCATCATTTAGCTCCTTTGATTTCATTCTTCAGAGCCTTTGGGTGTCCATGCTTCATTCTCAACACAAGAGATCCACTCCAGAAGTTTGCATCAAAGGTGGATGCAGGGTATTTTGTTGGTTATTCATCAACTTGCAAGGCGTACAGAGTTTTCAACTGTAGGACAAAGATGGTTGAAGAGACTCTGCATGTGAAGTTCAATGAATCTCCGAAGGACAAGATCCCACAAAACCCTATGGAGTTATTTGATCTGGACATACTGTAATATGTTCCTTATCAACCTCCAGCTGTTGTTCCTGTCAACAGTTCTCCACCTGGTGGTACTGATGATGAAGATGCCAGTACTCACCTTTTCAGGATTAGTGACAACCTGCCTGAGTCAACTAAACCTGATGCTCCTGTGGCTTCAACAGCTCCATCCACAACAAATGCTGATGGATTTCTGCATGCTCTACTTCATTTGAGCTTCCATCTCCTACATGGTTTCAAGAATCTTCATCACCACCTGTTGCTGCTGAAGGTCCTCCAAACACTTGCACTGATCTTATAGTCTATCAAGAGCTGAAGAATCACCCAATGTCTCAGATCATGGGTGATATCAATGCTGGAGTTTCAACCAGGAGTCAATTGTCCAATTTCTGCTTCTATGCTCTCTTCATCAGTCAGCAAGAGCCAAAGAACTACCATGTTGCACTCAGAGACAATGGATGGGTTGAAGCAATGCAGCTTGAGCTGCTTCAGTTCAAGAAACAGCAAGTGTGGGATTACCCCAAGGGAAGTGTGCAATAGGCACTAAATGGGTATTCAGGAACAAAACAGATGAAAAAGGCTAAATAGTTAAGAACAAGGCCAGGCTAGTTTTCCAGGGGTTTACACAAGAGGAAGGCATCGATTATGATGAAACCTTTGCCCCTGTAGCCAGACTGGAGGCAATTAGATTGTTCTTAGCTTATGCTGCCTTTCATAGTCTTAAGGTTTATCAAATGGATGTCAAAAGTGCCTTCTTATATGGTAAAATAAAGGAGGAAGTTTATGTGTGTCAACCAGCAGGCTTTGAAGACAATAAACATCCTGATTGGGTGTATAAGCTTGATAAGGCTCTTTATGGGCTGAAACAAGCTCCTAGTGCCTGGTATGAGACACTATCAACTTTTCTTCTGGAGAATAAGTTCACTAGAGGCACCATTGATAAAACCTTATTCATAAAGACTGTAGGACAGCATAAGCTCCTTGTTCAAATATATGTTGATGACATCATCTTTGCATCCTCTGATCCACAATTGTGTGATGAATTCACAAAGCTCATGAAACAAAAGTTTGAAATGAGTGCTATGGGAGACTTACAGTTCTTTCTAGGGTTGCAAATCAAACAAAGGGCTGATGGTATCTTTATTCATCAGTCCAAATACACCAAAGAGTTGTTGAATAAGTTTGATTTATAAAACTGTAAGTCCTGTTCTACTCCCATGAGCAGCATCACATAACTGGATGTAGATCAGAAAGGTAAAGCGGTTGTTGAAACCCTTTATAGATGTATGATTGGGTCCTTAATGTACCTTACAGCTTCTAGACCAGACATCATGTTTGCAACATGTGCCTGTGCTAGATTTCAGGCTGCACCTAAAAAATCCCATTTGATTGCAGTCAAAAGGATCTTTAGATATCTGCAGGGTACCCAATCACTAGGCCTTTGGTATTCAACTGGGCATTCTTGCAAATTAGTTGCTTTCTCTGATAGTGACTATGCAGGATGCAAAGTCACCAGAAAATCCACTTCTGGTGGTTGCCAATTCCTAGGCAATTGTTTAGTTTCTTGGCAGAGTAAGAAACAAATATCAATTGCTACATCCACTGCTGAAGCTGAGTACATTGCTGCTGCAAGTTGTACTTCTCAGGTACTCTGGCTTCAGAACCAACTTTTGGATTATGGCATTACAGAGACTAAGAATCCATTATTAATGGATAGTGCTTCAGCTCTTTGCATTGTTAAAAATCCAGTCCAGCACTCTAGGACCAAACATATAGAGATCAGACATCATTTTATTAGGGATTGCTATGAAAAGTTCTGATTGATCCTAAGTTTGTGCCTAGTGCTGATGAGCTTGCAGACATCTTTACTAAGCCTTTAGATAGTGCCACATTTCAAAATTTGGTACTAAGGCTTGGTATGCTGCAGCTAGAATAATTTGACTAATACTGATGTTCTCAGTTCACAAGTACTGATGAGCATTAGTATGCAAAGGTCAAATATAAGTACTGGTGAGTAATTTAGTCTTTAGCATTTTCACAACTACTGAAGACTAACATGCTTCAAAGTACTGAAGTACACTATTTGTTGAAAACAACTGATGTAGTTACAACTACTGTTGTGGTTATAACTACTGATGTACAATTTTCAAACAAATAAGTACTGAAGAACAAATTCTGTTCACAAGTACTGATGTGTAATCTTACACAAGTACTGAAGACAATTTGTTCACCAGCTCTGAAGAATAATTTATCAGCACTTATGAACATCTGATCACAAGAGCTGAGGAATAAATATTCACAAGAGCTGAAGGGCCAATGAAACATCTAAAAGTCAGCCAAAGAGCTGATGAGTAAATGTGGAGGTCAGAATGAAACAACTGAATTTACGGAAACAGCTGATGAGTAACTTTACTCTTCAGCCGATACCTATATCTGCTGTTTCATACCCAAACAACTGAAGGACAAAACCATGTCTTCAGTAGTTTCACAACTACTGATGTCAGTAGTTTACAACTACTGAAGGCTAACACCAAGTCTTCAGTTGTTTCAACATCTGAAGATGAAAACCATGTCTTCAGTAGTTTATAACTACTGATGACTAACAACAAGTCTTCAGCTGTTTACAACATCTGAAGGACAAAACCAAGGTCTCAGTAGTTTCAACTACTAAAGACTAACACCAAGTCCTCAGATGTTACAACCACTGAAGGTTCAAACCACGTCATTAGTAGTTTCAAAAACTGATGCCTAACACCAAAACCTTCAGTAGATTTCTTTCAGCCTCTGCCATACCCTATAAATACCCAACCTTTAGAGCTTTCCATTCTCACTTGACCTAAATTTCAAAAACCTCTGAAACTTCCCATACATCATTAATGGCGACCATGCAACTCAAGCCTCGACACAATTGTGTCGCATATCTAACCAAATCGCCTTTCTGGACCAAGTTTCACAATGCCATAGATTTGATGGTCGACTCACCCTACCAAACGGCCTTCCTACTAAATCCCATCATCTACGCTGATTCATTATCACAGTTCTGGACGAATATCACCATCCAAACTGGAGAGAATGACGGCGAGGTCTCTCTCCGGTCGTCCGTGAACAACCACTCGGTGGTCGTTACTCCAGCTATAATCCGACAAACCCTAAAGCTGGATGATGCCACCTACCCAACCAACTACCCCAAAGGCACCCTTGACCTTTCTTTTGCTCACTATGATTATCAGGGTGACCTATCGGCCTCAACCCTGCTGAAGAAACATTTCCATGATGCAGAACGACTCATATTCTACATGGTAAATGTTTGCCTAGCACCAAAGACATCCTCATGGGACCAGATGTCCTCAAGGTGGCAGCAGGTATTGTATTCTATCCTTGATAAACAACCTTTAAACTTAACTGAAATAATTTTTTAGAACTCAAGGACATGGCCACAAAACCATTTATCAACTGTTGGATTTTTATCCACGGTTCATTATGGCCATGATAGAGAGCCAGCTTAATGCTGAGGGACTTTTTGGCACTGGGGTCCCTGCCATGGCTGTTTTAGCTAAGGTATACTCCAGGCACAACACCGACCAAACCCTTAAAAAGGCTGCCAAGTTGCGAAAACCCACGCAGCTGGAACCTACAGCGTCCACCTCACAATCCAAAGTCCCCACCAAACCCAAACCTAAAAGAAAACCCAAAAAGGCTACTCAGGGAGATGAGTCCCCTGAGGATGCCCCTGCAACACAAACGCAGGAAGTGACTGCTGGCCAGATTCTCCCAGCAGTCACCATGACTCCACCTACCACAACCGCACAGGTTTCCTCTTTACAGGAACTGATGCAACCATTTCAGGGGCTGCCACACATCTACAACCTTTCTCAATTGAGGAGGTTGCCATTGAAATGCACACTCCTCCCCACGTGCACACTGCTTCAAGCCCATCCCCCACTGCAACCGCCCCTCAAAGTCCTACTCTTATAATTGCAAAAGTGTTGACCCATCTAAACACTCCACCCTCTCCCCAGGCACCAATTACAACTGGGATATCTCCAACCATGGAGAGGGTGGAACCAATTGTTGATGGGAGCCCACAACACAGAGAATCACATGTCATATCTCCAAGTGTGGCCACGGAGATAAGGCAATCTGGTGAGGCTGCCACTTCCCCTGCATCAACATATGAGCAGGAAGAAGCTGGTACCATCAATAAGACCTCACCAGAGGCAACTGCCGATGATGGATCCAATCCGGAGGCTGGAAGTCCCCAGAAACAAGAAAAAGGGGCACATGCAACTACTGAGCCACACTCAGTGCATGTACATCCTGACCCAGTCAGGAGGTCAGGTGATTCAGTGCAAACTGATGATGACCTGAGCTTCTTCTTTGATGTAGTTGCTCAAAACACCATTCTTGAGGAGGAGGTGAGCAGACTCAAGGAGCTGCTCGCCAAATTCTCCCAAGAACAAAGTCCATCTGCCACCATTAACCCACGGATGGCACCTTCACCTGAAGGTCTCACATACACTCAGCCATTCCCACAAACTCAGCCACCTGCCTCTGCTTCTGGCACTAGTTCTCAGGAACAGAACGCTCCTGAGCAATTAGTTGCTATCTTCCAAAAATCCCTGCCTCTCATCACACCAATAATCACAGACATTGTGATGAAAACCCTTGATGAGAGGCTTCCCTCACAAATACAACCCTTGGTGGAGGTTGCTGTGGCTAAAACGCTTGCTGATAGTCAAACCCTAACCAATGCACCCAAAAAGGGGGAGACATCAGTGCAAGCTAAGAGGAATAGGGTAGAGGAGGAGAAAGAAGTAGGGAGAGAGGAGGAAAACGAGAGGGAGAGGACCGAGGAGACTGAGAAGGTGAAGGGGAAGGAGAAGGTGAGGGAGGAGAGAGCTGAATAGATAGAAGTGGCTGAAATCCAAAAAGATTTCAGTGTCACTTACAAAAAGAAGAAAGGAGAGAAGGAGGGAGAGAAGGTGGTGAAAGATACTGATCTAGCAGTCCTGGTCAAGGAGGCTGATGCTGAGCATAGCCGATAAATGGACTCTATCATTGATCAGCTGTTCAGGCAAGGCTTTAACAAGGACACTGCCATGCTAGATCAGGAAATTAGGAAGTTGGAGATTAAGGAGATAGAATACCGATGGACCAGTCATAGCCAAGAGGAGAGAAAGAGACTCGATGCTATGACTAGGTATATTTTAAAGTACCTGGGGAGACCAGTCCTAGATGTGAGAGCTTGGAGCAGGGACAGAATCTTGGCTATAGCCACCAAGATCTGTTCGGCTGGTGAATTTACCAAGGGACTGGTCGCAGAAGCCCTGTCAGAAGCCGGTGCTGGGGACATGACTTTGCTAGTCAAACAGATTAAACCTTCCCTCATTTCAAGATTACTAGCAAAGCCTACCCAATCTCCCACACCAACACCTACCCAACCACAACCCACAAAACCAACCCCATCACCATCAAAACCCATTGTCGATGATACACCCTTGCAGAAGAAGAGAAGGGTGTTGAGGCTGCAAGAAGAAGAAGAAGAGGAGGATGAGGAAGATAGGCTGCCTCTCTCTGCAGTCATATCTTTACCCAAAGCCAAACCTATGCCCATCACTCCCACCGCACAAATGGAAGCTGTGAAGGTTAAACTGGAAGAAGAACAGCAGCATAGGCTACATGATGATGAGCTGCTAAAAAGAGTTGATAAAGCCTATGCTGCTTCCTCATCAATCATGAACATGAAGAAACAAGCTCTGAGATTATTCACTTTAAGGCATACATTCCAATTTCAAAAGGACAAAGTGAGTATTTGGCCTGATCCCAGGGTGTCTCACAGAATTATGAAGAAAGATATACCAAAGAGATACAATGGCCTAGTGAAAAGGATCGTAGGTGAAGAGATCTCCTTGGCCATTGTAATATCACCCTGGGAAATCATAGAAGATTTCAAGAAAACCTATCAGTCTAACCTCCCACCATAAAAGATGTTGGAGAACAGAGTTGTTAAAAAGGGGTTAGTCTACAAGAGGTTTGAGAAACTTCAGAGAATTGAGCTCCAGTTGTTCTTAGAGGGTAATCACCCAGATGAATTCGCCTATAGGGCCATAACAATTGTGGAGTTCAAAAGTGGTAAACAGGCCAAATACATCTCAGAGCTCTATGGGCCTGAAGGATTCTTTGAAGGTGAGGCAGAAGTACTTACCATGGAGGAACAAGTGATGTTTTTAGAGGCCTACACCAAAGAATCCTACAGGCTCATAGTTGGGAAGTAGGTCTTATGGATGGGAAAACAACTCTGTGTCCACTTCCCCAAAATAGAGTTCCCATCCATACTATGCCAAACAAATTCTTAAGACCTCTTCCCAGGCCAGTGCTTAATTGGGTCATCTTCTAATCTGATCAAGAAGGAAAAAGACCAATCTTCCTGCCATCAATAAGTGGGACAATAAATTGCTTAGAGGTTTTGGCTGCATTGGTTCAGGGGGAGATTGTTGGACTAAAAGAACCAATGAGCCAAGATCAGGAAAACCTCTAAGTCCCACATGACATCACAACAACTGCTGAAGGCTTCATCAGCAGTTTGACAAAGACTGAAGACTCAACAGCTGAAGATCAAAGATCAGAAGAACAACAGCTGAAGATCCTAAGTACTAAAGACAAGTACTGAAGTCTGAAGTACTGAAGAATACAAGTACTGAAGACTTCAAGTACTGATAACTCAAGTGCTGAAGATCAACAACTAAAGAACTGAAGAACTAAAGATCAACAACTGATGCACAAAGTCTGAAGACAAAGACTGAAGACATCAGCTGATGACAACTACTGAAGTCATCAGCTGATGAAACATCTGAAGATCAAAGTCTGAAGACCAAGTGCTAAAGCTTCAGAGTTTGTCACAACAGCTGAAGAAGTTGTCTTCAGTTGTTGTGATGGTTTTTCTCTTTCAGTAGTTTGTATTTTCTCTTTTCAGTAGTTTGTACAATAGCTGAAGAGTTTGTTCTTCAGCTGTTATAGTTCAGTAGTTTGTAAAACAACTGAAGAGTTTGTTCTTCAGTCGTTGTAGTTATCAGTAGTTTCTTTTCAGTTCTTGTAATAGTTTGACACTTAGCATTTTGTAAGAAGATGTCAGCTGTTATGACATCTTCAGTAGTTTAGTTCGTTATCAGTAGTTTGTTAATAGCGGTTTGATGTCACTATCAAGTGACATCAGCTGGCGTCATTCTGCCTATAAAAGGTAGATGACCTAATTGTAATCCTTGCCGAAACGTGTGATTCAATAGAAAACACCTTTTTGCATAATTGTTCTCTTTCTCTATAATTTTACTGTTACATGCAAAATCATTTGTGTTCTTGCTTATTTGTTTAATTCTAGTGCTAAATCCGCTGCAAATACAACCTAATTGATCAAACTAGAGGCTGAGATCCTTTCACAAACAGATCAAATAACATGCGCACATAATACCGGTTAATATTAAAGAAAAATACCTTATGGCACGTAACTACTTGGACTTGCATCTCTTCCCTTTGTCCCATTTTCAGTTTAACTTTAGGTTTCTTTTGAAAATATTTACCTGTTTCACTTAAACTTTGGCTCTGATACCAACTTGTAAGGTCCCGTTCCCAGGCACCTCACAACTGGTCATTTATCGCACATAAAACATACAATTATTTAAAACTTTGCAGCGGAAATTAAACAAAACCATTTCTTATATTTAATGACGACTTTTGCAACGTAATACAATACTGTTAACTGCTACAAAATATTATAAATTGCATTACATCACAAAAATGTCATTATTATACGAATGGATGCCATCACAAAAATGCCAAGTAGCTGCCCCATGCCATCCTCAGCAACTATTACCTGCCAACTGGAAAACACATAAAAGTCAGCGTTGCTGAGTGAGTTCTAGTTTTATAAATAAAATACTTTACTTTAATACAATCTTCTTTACTTTCATACGTGGTCATGCATCATACGTACAGATAGAGAATATTACTTTTACTTTCATTAACATTCATCATACTTCATCATATTCATAGCATGTTTTCATTTCATGCTTTTCATTAACATTCTATTATTTTCATTCTCATTCTTTCGTAACGTACTCATTATCATTCATTTACATTCATACTTGTTTACTTACTTTCTTTCTTTCTTTAGTACGTTACGTCATTCTTTTACATTCATATGGATTGATGAACAATACCCTGAACATTATGCACGAAGCTAATGCTGGACCTGTGGTAATTAAACCATGAGCATTATGCATGAAGCTGATCCAGTCACCTAGGACAAGTCATCTCTCCTGTTCATACAAACCGTTTGGTCCTATCCCGAACATTATGCACGAAGCTGATGCTGGACCTGTGGTAATTAAACCACGAACATTGTGCACGAAGCTGATCCAGTCATCTAGGGCATACCAAAGGGCCTTGTCAATCTCAAAAATTGACCCTGTGTGCATCCTTTGGGGTAGCTAACCCGTATCATAGTTGAGCTAACGACAACATGGTCGTGCACCTCCTTTCATTTGCTTGCAAGCCATTCGTTCGTTCATTACGTTTTACTTTTCATCATTGTTATCTTTCCTTTCACTACATTATTCTTTACGTTCTTTCATTCGTTTGTCATGCTACGTAAAGTATAACATAATATATAACGTATTTTATAATATAATATAAATACGTTTAATCATTATTAAAATATAACACATCATACGTACTGTACATCATTCATACATTTTATAACCCTAATACATTTCATAATTATGCTTATAATGGGTAATCATTGCCTATAAGTCAACTTAGTCAAAACCCTAGACTTTCTGTTTTCTCCCTGAATTTCAAAAAATTATTCTAAGAGTCTAGACGCATGGGCACTATTTGGGCGCTTCTACCCTGTTCAGGCATTTTGCCCCTTGGTAGACGTCTGGACTTTAACTTAGTCACTTTTTACCTTAGACGCATGGGCCTATTTAGGCCCATGGGCCCTGTTTAGACGATTGGGCCTACAGTTAGTCATTTTTCTACTTAGACGCATGGGCCTGTTTAGGCGCATGGGCACTATTCAGACGGTTGGGCTTTTGGCGGTTGGGCACACTTAGAAAAATTTAAACCGTTGGACGCATGGTCCACTGTTTAGACAGTTGGGCATCACATTTGCACTTAAACAATATAAATCAATCCTAATTCATCCCAAATCAGATTCTATGCTTAGTACTAACATTCTAAGCATCATAACACATTCTTAATCATAATCATCACATCATTTACACCCAAAACATACACCCACCCACATACACATTCACACACACATACGGGTAGAAACTTGTTTTTATACAAACATATACACATGCATTTTCCATCCCCAAAGTAGTTAAAAACATGTTAAAAGGGGGATTCTAGAACTCACCTTAGTTTGTTTTCGGGTTTGAACCATTCTTTGGGCTTCCCAGATGTTTCTAGGACCTAAAACCCACACACATATTCAACCCGAACACACAATCACATTTATAGGCACATAATCGAGACTAGAAACATCTAAAACATCATAAAACTAAGAATTCTTACAAAAAACTTTGAACTTTCCTTCTTCTTCTACAACCTCTGAGAATTCTTTGTTGTTTCTCTCTCTAAAAATCTGATTGTTGATATGAATAAGCAACATGGGCGGCCATGTTACTTTATTTACCAACTTTCAAACCTTTTTTCCTTTTGGACACTTTTAGTCCTTCAACTTGGGTTTCATAGCTTTTCTTTCTTTTCCTTTACTTTTATTCTTTTCTTTATATCTCTAAAAATAACCGGGTGTTACAGCATATGATTATTATTGTTTATTAATAATGTTTGTATTTTGTAGTTAAAACTATTTAAAAATGGTTAAAAAAGACTAGTTTTTATAAAATTTAAACAATAGGGGTTTAAATGGTAATTATACTAAAATTAAGTTAAAAGAAAAATCCCAACCCTAATCCCCTACCCCCTTGCAGCCGAAACCACACACACACATACCATTTTCGTGAATTGGAGCCAAGAACATCAAGAATCATTGAATTTTAGTGGCAACCAAGCATTACAAGTTGTTAACAAGTGTTAATCATCATCCTTACGCACCTAAAGGTTAGATTTTATTGGTTTGTCATGAAATTTTGATGATGGCCGGAACCCTAGTTCGAAAATCATGATGAGGGTCGAATTTTGTGATGTTTGTTGATTGTATGATGTTAGCTAGATTGTATTGATGCTAGTTTACGTGGATTATATAAGAAATTTGTGGTTTTGAAGTGTTGTTCATGCCTTACTAATAATAGTAACTTTTGTACGTGAACATGGTGAATTGATGATAGATTGACGATGTTATGATGTTAATGAAGTTGTATGAACATTGGATTATGATTATTATGCAAGAAATCCATGACTTGATCATGTAGTTCATACCTTGTCATTAGTAGAAACTTTTGGATATGAGATTTGTGGATTATGATGATTTAATGATGTTGGTCATGTCTAGATGTTAGCATGGACTTGATTAGGTATGTTATTGATCAATTCATGAAAGAATTGTGTGTTAGATTAACCTTGGGATGTTACTTTCCTAAAAGGGAAACTTTAATTTGGAAAATCATTGGATATTATGAGTTAGGAATGTTTATGATGATAGGATCATATTAGTATGTTTATTGATGATGTCTAATGTGTTGAATTATGCTAATTTGGTTAATTGGATGTTTGATGAACTATTTGGAAAAATCTAGGTTTCTTGAAGAATGTGCAAGTGTATATGATATGTTGTAAGATAACCTGGATTAGCATGAAAAGCATGATAATGTGTTACAATGTGACTTATGAGAATAACTTGCATAGTAATATGGAATGGCATGTTGAATGATTAATTACTACACTTGATCAAACAAGAACTTAATTTGATATGTCACCAACGGGTCAAACATGTCAACTGGTTCTAATGTGTCTTGTTTCCAAAACCTTATGTCAAAGTGTTATAAAGAACTTAGGGTTCTTAAAGATTCTGTGTACACGTACTTATGTAGTTGCGTGTTCTAGGTAACCTCTGAAGGTTGTCTTTCCACTCACTGTTAGCTTTTATCATTGCTCGTGTGCATACCAGGTGAGTTCATGCCCCACTGTTTACTTACTTTCCTTTTGGGGGAGATAGCATACTGTTTCTTTTACAAACGCTTTTATAGATAATGGTGTGCTAGTATAAGGTAGTGTAGCATTACCATGGAAGTCCTCACACTTTCGGATCATTAATACTTATAACTAGCGAGAAATGCTGGGTAGTACTACTGGGCCTTACAAGCCCCACTTGTGCGACTCGAGGTCAAACGGGTGCAATATTGTCCTAAACACAAACATCATCACAACTTGGTAGGTTGTGATGGGAGGCAAACAAACGAAACACATGTCAGCTTCGATCATGAAATCACTATACTTACTACTTGTGAAACTAGACTAGATATCTATTTCAGCACATTACTTATGTTTATTTAACTATTACAGTTTACGTTACATGCAAACTCTTGAACTCACCAACCATTGTGTTGACTCTTTTAGTATGCTATTCTTAGGTCGAGGTTAACAGCTACCGTAGGTGCACACACTAACAAGTTTATGCATTTAGAAAACTGATGTCATTTATTTTTTTAATGGTTTATATTTGGTTTAAATTATGGGTTGGCGCGTGTTTTGCCAAGCTTTTCTAGTACTTTAAGTTTAACTATTTATAAAACACTTCCACAAATTTTTTAAAGTTACAAACTCTGATTTATTTTATACGTTGTATATAGTGTCGTCTTAGTAACTAATGACTGGGATCCTGGTTTGTTCACACGCCTTGCTGTAAAACCCACACGTGGATTTTAAGGGTGTGACACTAAGAAGGGTCACTATGCTCTTGGAGAGAAGAAAGAACCAAGGATGACTAAGTTAGCTAGGAAGAACTTGATCATGGCAGCAAAAAGAAAATCAAAGAAAACCCAAGAGATCAACGCCAATTCAATTTCAAGCAAAAACGTCTCTATCTCTGCTGGATTTGAAGTGGTGGAGATTAAAGATTCAACTATGGACTCTAGTACATGGAGTCTGATGTGTGAATATATATATGATAATTAATTGCAAAAACAATTTTCACAAATTAGTTTTAAAATTTGGAAATTCCTAACTAAACTTCACACAAACGGCAAGTATACCCGTCGTGATATAGAAAAGTTTAGGTAAGTCCGGATATCGAACTCTAAAGACACGTTTGGCGGCTTTCGTTACTAATTCTCTATCGACTTCTAACCTAATTAATTGGATTATTCTAACTAACTAATAATAAATAAATATACAATATAACTAAAATTAATTAATCTAAACACGACGGATGAAATAAACAAATAAGAATTCAAACTTGGAAACTTGAATATGATCAAATATGTTAAATAAATACCTAGGCAAGAATCCAACTAACATGTAATGACACAAAGGCAATGACTCATATGACTATCTTCAAAAATACGTATTTAGGGTTAAATAGGTATGTTGCTACTCCCTAAGAAAACCAAAGACACGAGTGAAGCACAAGATAGGTTTGTTAAATGTCTAATGAAAGATTGCCCCTAGATTTTCTACCACATTATCTCTAATATTATAGTTTCTAACCCTAAGATAAAAGACAACTTAATTAAATTGAATTAAATGCCCTAAAACAATAACACCACGAATGAAAGGCAAAACACGCTCTCACGAGATCTAAACCTAACAAGTTACGGGTAGAAGGTTTTAAGCAATATCTACCACCCCTAGATTTTAGATAAGGTAGAACATTGAAAAATACCATAAAATCATAGCCAAAACTCATAAGGTTATCTCTAATCCAAGATTAAAATTAAAAACACAAAGTAATTAATTTTAACATGCAAACCTAATCTAGATGTCACACAATCAATCAAGATCAAACATACACGAGCATGGCAATAATTTTCAAGCATAAAACAATACACATATCCATTTAATTAAAAATAATAATCAAGTTCTAAGATTAGTAAACAAATATACGAACTCAAAACCAAATATTTAATCAAAACATACTAGTTTTCAACCCAACTAGGTAGTACTAAAAAGTTAGCTACTCATAACGTTTAAAAATATTAAAAACACTAATAAAGTTGCAAACTTTAGTAACATAAACAAGAGAATTAATGAAACAAAGAAAAATAATCGAAAACAAAACGGAATCGAACAATCTCCAATGCTTGAATGCTTCAATCCTTGCTCCCCGATCTTGCTCTTTGCTTTAAGATTGCTCTTTACTCTTACTCAAAACTCCTGAAGTTGAATGAAAATAATAAAATCCCACCAATATTGTTCTTCTTTTCCCGTGCGTATATCCTGCCGTCACCTCCCTAGGTTTTCTTTGTGCCTTCTCCTTTTTTTGAATCTTGCGGTTACCCCCCTTTCCCTATTCTCGTTGGCCTACTTTAATATCCAAGATAATCAAATAAGTAATGGGCTTGGTAATTTAAATGGATCCATTGATTCGTGGTTGCTTTAATAATTTGCCAAATAAATCATATAGTGGTCTTCTAATAGATAACTTCAAAGGAATGAATAAAACAATTTAATTAAACCCACGTGTGCTAGAAGTCCATGCATGAATTCTCATTTTTTTTCCTTTTTTCCCCTTTTATTTTGTTATTATTTGTATCTTCTGCTATTAAGTATATATGATTTATTATTATTATTTTTATCTAAATAGTTTAAACATACAATACAAATAATATTCATTCGTTTGAAGTTTCAATCGTGGACCTCAAGTTTTGTTAAAAAATACATCTTTAGAGCCTACAACCTCTTGAAACTTATCAAATATGAATGTAAACCAAATATGAGTAAAATTATTTAAAACTATTCAAAAGTTACTCAAAAGCATAGGAAATATTTGTATTTAATATCTATACTTTAGATCACATCAAATATCACCACACTTGAACTTTATTTGTCCCTAAGCAAAAATCATCTCACTACATATCTAACAAAAACAAGTTTAAAATCATAACTGTAAAACCAAATTAGCGCAACGCGTTTTCCTAAAGACACAACCAACTATTTAGTCACAATCAATAGAATTACAACTTAACAAGCAAATATGATACTGATTTTGAAAAATAGACGTACTAACTAAACTTGGTTCATTTAAAGACTCTAAATACACAATATTCCACAACTTCTCACAAATATTCTCTCCTCTCGGTTTATTTACTGGACTAGTATAGATGTACTAGTTTATATCTGTGGTATTACTGATATCATTACGAACCGACATTGTCATAAGCTTGTAAAGGTATCACATCTACACCAACTAACAACTAAACTTTGCACAAATCAAGTAGGTCTTAATATGGGCTGTAACGTGGCTAGGGCAATGGGTAGGAATAAACAATGGAGAAACAAGGCTAAGGTGTTAAAGAAATCTGACTTTGCTAGCCTAAACACAAACATAATAAGCAAATGATAAACAAAAAGAAAGGACCAAACTTGAATCCTTTAACAAACTAACTACTAATAGAGTTTTTTTTGGGGGGCCAAGTTTTCTTTTATTTTTTTTTTTTTATTAACTAATCAAACATAACAATTGAATCACACTATTTAAACACTAACTTAGCTGGATTTTCTGAAACACACGGGTTAACACAAAAAGGGCTTAAATAAACAAAGGCTAGGCTTAACATGGGTGTAAGCAGAAGGAAACGATGAATAAATGGCTCAACATGGCTAACTAGTGGATAATTTTGGGCTAGGGTAGTTATAGGCTAAACACATGGCTAAATCCTAGGTGCCTATATCACTTCTGTGCAAGTTCAAAGTTCATGGTCTCAACTTTATAACCTAGACAAGTTCTAAAATGCATGTAATCGTGTGATATAAACGCTCAAACAAAGAAATGCATGTGAAATGCAAATAATAAATAGTTAAAGTCTCAATCTCACATGAAAATGGAGGTAATCGGGGTATAAGTTGTGGACAATTGCACGTTTGTTATCTCTCTATTTCCCTCACTTAATTGGATGTCTATACCATTTTATTTTGAAAACTGATTGTTTAGTTAATTTAATCATGTGACTTGAAAGGTTAATCATGCTCTAGGTTTAACTAGTTAGCGCTAATCAGTATCACATCATGATATGTGCAAGTCGTGTTTTATATGTGTGAGTGAGTTGTACTTAGTGATTTTTTTCTCTTCGTTTTGTTTTAGTTGAATTTCAAGGATTAATTAAAATTTTACATTATTATTAAATCAAAATGCAAAATGTTTCAGTTTTGCCGACTAGCCCCATCCCCACACTTAAATCGAACATTGTCCCTAATGTTGGAACAAATAGATATAAGCAATTAAAATAATAAAAGTGCAAGAAATGGGAAAATTGAAAATCCCCTGATATGTAACGTGCAATGACAGAAGGTCCACTGAAAATGCATGCGTCATCCTCACACTTTAACTTGACTAAGAACCTCAAGCAAATGATCATTCAGCTCCGACGAATAAGCTGAAATCAAAGATAAACAAAGAAGCATCCAGTACGAATAATAAAAAATAAAAGGTAAACCAAAATGCAGAAAGAATAAAAACAAGCCCTCAGGATGCCTCTCGGAAGCGCTTGGTTTATTTACGAGTCGTCAGCCTGACTCGAACCTCTCAATCAGGCTCTTATAGGGGCGAGGTCGACCACTTCATCCTAGTTCTCAATCACTGGCCCGCTAATGTAATGCTTTAAACGATGGTCATTTACCTTAAACATCTCCCCATCCTTTTCCTCGATTTCAATTGTTCCATAAGGAAATACTTCGCGCACAGTGTATGGTCCTGACCAGCGAGACTTTAATTTTCCCGAAAACAATTGCAATCGCGAATTGTATAGCAACACCTGATCCCCACACTTGAATTCTTTATTACCTTTCAGGTGGCGATCATGTAATTCTTTTATACATTCCTTGTATCAGCTCAAATGTGCATATACATGATCTCTCAATTCCTCCAACTCGTGCAACTGATGAAACCGATTCTCTCTAGCCGTGGTCATATATAAATTCACTGTCTATAATGTCCAGTATGCATGATGCTCCAACTCCACTGGTAGATAACACACTTTCCCATAGATCATCCGAAACGGTGTAGAACCGGTCGGTGTCTTATATGCCGTGTGGAAAGCCCATAGTGCATCATCTAACTTATCGAACCAATCCTTGTGATTTGATCCGACTGTTTTCTCCAGAATTCGCTTGATACCCCGATTACTTACCTTAACTTTCCTGTCTGTGGATGATAAGCCGTTGAAAGCCGATGGGTGACCCCATAGTGTTGCAAGGCTTTCTCCATCTGCGTATTGCAGAAGTGAGTCCCTCGATCACTAATAAGGGCTTCAGGGGTACCAAAGCGTGAAAACAGATGCTTAATAAATCTCACTACAACCCTAGCATCATTTGTGGGCAAGGCTTGAGCCTTCACCCACTTGGAAACGTAATCTACGGCTACTAGGATGTACTTGTTCCCACGTGATGGCAGAAACGGACCCATGAAATCGATGCCCCACAAATCAAAAATCTCATATGCCTGAATGGCAGTCTGTGGCATCTCATTCCGGGATGAGATATTTCCTACTCTCTAACACGCGTCACAACTCCTTACAAACTCATGCGCGTCCTTTAAAATCATCAGGCAATAAAACCCAGCGTTAAGTACCTTCTTCATTGTCAAACTCTCTCTATAATGGCCATCTGTTGGTCCAGAGTGGCAATGCCTCAAAACCCTCCATGCTTCATCACCGTGTATGCACCTACGTACAATCTGATCTGCTCTAATGCGGAAGAGGTAAGGGTCATCCCAAATGTAATGCTTAATATCTGCAAAGAATTTCTTTTTTTGCTGATGTGTCATGTCTCTCATCAGAACCCCTGTCACTAAGTAATTAGTCAGATCTGCAAACCATGGAAAACCCCCTTCATGTGCTTTCACAAACATCAGTGTCTTATGTGGAAAGTTATCATCAATCATGTCCTCCCTAATCTCTTCACGCCCTGAGTCCTCTAAAAGTGACAAATGATCAACTGCTATATTCTCCACTCCTTTCTTATCCCTAATCTCAATGTCAAACTCATGAAGTAGCAAAATCCATCGTATTAATCTCGGCTTAGCATTCTGCTTACTAAACAAATACTTAAGCGCAGCATGGTCGGTGTAAACAATAGTCTTAGAAAGGACGAGGTAAGATCTAAACTAATAATAGTCTTAGAAAGTACGAGGTAAGATCTAAACTAATCAAATGCAAAGACTACTGCTAATAACTCCTTCTCCGTCGTGGTGTAATGCTTTTGCGCATCTATGAGCATCTTACTCGTGTAATAGATCAGGTGAAAATGTTTGTCCCTACGCTAACCTAACACTGCTCCTATCGCATAGTCACTTGCGTCGTACATCAACTCAAAAGGTAAACTCCAATCTGGGGCGACCATAATCGGAGCATTCACCAACTTCTCCTTCAGAAGTTCATAAGCTCTCTTACACTCCTCAGAAAACATAAAAGGCACGTCTTTCTATAGCAGTTGCGTCATCGGCCTCGTAATATTAGTCTTGGTACATTGTTCCTAGTTTATGTTCTTCAATGTAAATGTCTTTCATTTCTTACACATATGTAATAAATATGTTTAATGAAATATGATGTGAGTTTAGATGTTGAATTGTCTTTGTTTATATCATATTCATATTGTAATTGGTATTACTTATATTGATGAACATTATATATAGGTTTAAGGTTGTTGTACATAGTTCTAAGTCAATATTGATTCAGAAATATGTTCAACTTAGTCAAGTGGTTATTCATTCTAATGGACCATACTTATGGACCATACGCACGAATGAACCATACTTATGGACCAGTCGCATGACTGAACCAGGTGACTGGATTAGTCGTATGACTGAGACATAAGGTTGACTCAGTCGCATGACTGAACCTTCAGTCATGCGTATGAGCCAGATGCATGAGTCAATCGCACGACTGAACCATACTAATGGTTCAGTCATACGAATGGACACTGAAAACCTATAAATACCACATAATTCATGAAAAACATAACACGTCGAATACTATCATACCCTAGCCGTCTAGAGCATCAAAGTTCATCCATCCAAGTTCAAAGTTCGTTCCTGATCGATTCCAACTCGTTCTTAACGTTTGTTTAATCATTAGTCGATCAGGTTGTTCATTCTCACTGATTGGATCGCTAATCAAATAGAATTCCACGCTATTTGATCTGGTCTCACGTAGAATCCGTTGGTACTCCGTACGAAAACGGTCCTAACAAGTGGTATCAGAGCATTGGCTCGTTATTTTGCATGGATTCGATTAGTTTTGGTGTTAAAATTAACGTTTTCAATCAAAAGATCCACTTTTTGCTTCAAAATCTTGTTTTTGACGAGTGCAGGTGTTAAAGTCTCGATTTTTCAACATACGGCAGATTAGGGTTCATGAAAAATTCATATTTTGTGTCAAAGTGTTCAAAATTTGATTTTTTCAAACCGCGACAGCCTCAGTCGCACGATTAGCTCAATCGCACGACTGTATGTCATTCGCATAGTTCAAGCGTACGACTGGAATCATCTGCACAGTTCATTCGCATGGTTAAGCTATTCTAGTCGGTTGACCTTAATCGTCCTCTTCATTCGCCCGACTGAATCCAATTGCGTAATTGAAGTCATTCGCATCCTTCAATCGCACGATTGACCCAGTCGCCTTGTTCAATCGCATAAGCGAATCTGTCCTTCCTTAAGTTTGTCAAGTTTTAAGCAATAGAAGACCAGTTTACTGCGTTCACTGCTGGAAAAGACTCACGTATCCAGAATCTTCTTCTTCTGGAGAATGAGATTGGGAATCACAACAAACCGCCGAAGTTGTTGACGTTGGATGAGTATCCTCAGTGGAAACAGCGGTTTGAAATGCACTTGAATGGAGTTGACCCCAATCTTTAGACATCTATAGAGACTGGTTATACTGTACTAGTCAGTGCTAATGGGGTGAAGTTGACTTTGGGGGGTATGAATGAAGCTCAGAAAGTTCTACATAACGCTGAAAAGAAAGCGTATGCATTGTTGACTCAATCGATACCTAAAGACATATTCCATCAATTCTCTGAAAACAAGCAGTCGAAGAAGCTGTGGGAGGCGTTAGAAAAGAGATATGATGGTAATGCAACCCTAAAGGCGCTGAAGGCTAAAGCTCTCAAAAAGGACTTTGATAATTTCTCACCAATAGGAAATGAGAGCTTAGATGATATCATTGATCGGTTCTATCATCTGATGAGTGAACTGCATACTTATGGTATGACCACATCTATGGAAGACAAAGTTTCAAGTTTTGCTGATGGTCTGCCAGACAAATGGGATCTATTTGTGTCTAATCTGAGACAAAATGACACTCTTGCTACATTAGACATAAATGACTTCATTTTAAAGTTAAGGGATGAGCAAATACGACTGAAATACAAGTCTAAGAAAGGACATATGCTCAGAATCCTTCACTTTATAATTATGTTCCTACTCCAGCATCATCAGGTGCACCGCTACAAACAGCGTTTGTGTCTTATTTATCTGCTCCTTCCCAAAGCAGTTCCTTGGGAAGCGAAGCATCAGGTTCATCTGGAACCCAATACATAGTTCCTCATTATAATCCCACCAAGTTGAAGACCGAGAATCTCAGAAATGTTACTGTGGAAGTGGCCAAAGAGCACATGGATCTTCTAGCTTCAGTGGTACATTCTTATGATGGGTTAGTTGCAGGGAAGATTGGAAATTGTCATCTTGCTGACGAGGACTACGAGCAGGTTGATGAGACTGAGTTGGAGCGCATAGATATCATGTGGGCCTTAGCCAGTGTTGTTAGAAGGGCTAAGAAGTTTGTGAAGAAGACGGGGCAGAACTTGGTTGCTACAAAAGACACTACATTTGGGTTTGATAAAATCAAGGTAACGTGCTTCAACTGTGGTGAAAAAGGGCACTTTAAACGTGAGTGTGTAAAGCCGAAGAAGACCCGTAATGGAAACCCTTTTCTTTCGTTCAACCGTCAGGACAAAGAGAAGATTGGGGCATCATCAAGCAAAGAGTCGAAAGCTATGATAGCTCAAGGCGATGAAGGACAAGACTGGTCCTTTCGATTTGTATCTGAGGGAGAGACAAATATAGCACAGGTTGATGATTTGGATGATGGATCTACAAGCGAGGGAGACATCATAGCTAAGCATGCACGTTCATATATTGAAGAAGCTATGGATGTTGTAGATCATCTTGTGGAAGAAGAGTTGAATGCTGCAAATTCAAAATCTCCAGTTATTGAAGATTCTGACTCTGCTTTTATGGCTGATTCGTCCAGTTCTGCACAGGTATACTCTAAAGAAGAATTATTTGATTAACATGCTTGTGCTGAATGTGATAAATTTAGTGAAAACATTGACTTAAAATTTTCTAGGTTATTAGAACACAATGATAATCTGGTAAATGATTTAAAACTGTGCACTGAAGCAAACCGTGTTTTAAAACAAATGAGTGTAGTTTTAAGGAAAAGATTGAACTGCTAGGGAAACAACTAAGGAAAACCGAGGTTGTTGCCCTAAATCAATCAAATGACATTAAGTTCTATCTAACCACTTTAGAGGAAACCAAAAAAGGAAAAGCAGTGTTGCTAGTCAAAGTTGAATCTTTAAAACAAAAACTGCATAGTGTAGCAAGTTCCTCTCACATAGTTCAGAACTTAGTGAAAGAACAAAATGGTGGGGAAGGTTTGGGTTATAAAGTAGTACTACCACCACATGCAGTACTTTTAAATACTAAATGTAAACCAATAAATAATAACCCGGTTAAGGATCATGTGGTGACTACTCCTCTGGTCAGTGATCCAAAGTCCACAGGTAAAACTGTGCAGTCTGTCACTGAACTGAAGGATACTACTTCAGGATTGAAAGATAAGATGCTTAAAGAGGATTTGTGCAATAAAGTTGAACAGGATAGTGTTGGGTCGAGTTCACAAACATCTACGTCAGAACCTAAGAATTCTAAACCAATAAACCCTAAACGTGTAAATCATCAAAATCCTAATAAAAAGAAAGAAAAATGCGTTCAAAATGTCAAAACAATTAAATTTGTGAAAGAAGGTGAAGCATTTAAGAAGGATGAGAAACAAACCAGCTCCCGACCAGACTCAACCCCTCACAGAAGATCTCCCCCACCTATCGAAGGGAGATCCAGCTATAACTGTGGAAAACAAGGACATATTTCTTCAAATTGTCCTCATTATCAGACACCCAAAAGAAAAATTGAGCTTTTTGATGAAAAACCAAGTTTTTTTATAAAGATAGATCTAATACTCCTCCAAGATACCAAAGTCAACACAGAAAAGCTCAAAGCGAAGCTGTGTTGCCTAAAGCTAAACCTAGGACTATTAGTGAACCAAAAGTTTATACCATAAGCCAGTCGTCTATTTACCATAAACAGGCCTTACACAAGACTGGTTTATGGAAAGAAAAATCAAGTAACGTGTCTGATAGTGAGGACAAGAAGAAGAAAGATATGTCCTCGTCCTCTGAAGGTCAGTGGGTTGAGTTCATGATGTGTGATATCTCTGGGAAACCCAAGCCAGTAAAGGCTTAGGTCCCCAACCTGAACTAATAATTTCCATTCTGTGTGCAGGTTGTCCACTACAACGCTATCACTAATACATGGATTATTGTAGCAGGGCTTCCAGGCACATGACCAGGAATTCGTCTCTCCTTTTCAACGTCAAGCAAATTAAAGGGGGACATGTTCGTTCGCAGGCAACAAAGGAGGTTATATCACAGCTCATGGCGAAGTGGGAAACGAGAAGGTAAATTTTGATAAGGTAAACTACGTTCAGCAATTGCAAAACAACTTGCTTTTTGTCTCCTAAATTTGTGATAAGGGCTTTAAGGTTGTTTTTGACAATAAGAAGTGTTACATACTTAAGAAGGAGTATATTATCCCGGAGGAGCAAGTTCTAATGTCGGCTTCAAGATATAACGACCTGTATGTCTTGGGTCTTTCAAAAGCCTCCACAATTGAGTCTACTACTCAGTGTTTCTTGTCAAAAGTAACTGAAAGGGATTCAGTTTCCAGGCATAGGAGAATGGGACACATCAATCCCATAAAGATTAACCATCTGGTTCAGAATGATCTGGTAGACGGAGTTACTATCAAGAACTTCCAGCTTCCAGACTTCTGCATAGCATGCAAGAAAGGAAAACAGACAAAGAAGTCTCACAAGTCAAAGAAAGTTCATTCTATCAAGATTCCTCTTGAGCTTCTACATATGGATCTGTTTGGCCCTGTAAGCACAAAGAGCATTGCTGGTGATTGGTACTGCTTTGTGGTGATGGATGATTACTCAAGATTCTCTTAGGTGATGTTTCTGAAAGCAAAGTCGGAGACATTTGAATCATTCAAACATCTAGTTGCCACATTAAGTCACTCCACAAACTGAAAGTAAGGAAAATACGTTCAGACAACGGGACAGAATTCAAGAATCAGTGGATGGAAACATTCTGTCGTGAGAAAGGGATTGTTCATCAATTCTCTTCTGCCTACACTCCACAGATGAATGGAGTTACTAAACAGAAGAATAGGAGCTTGATAGAAATAGCAAGGACAATGCTAGCTTACTCAAAACTGCCTGTTCAATTCTGGAACAATGCAGTAGCTAATGCGTGTTATACTCTAAATCGGGTCTTAGTGGTCAAACATCATGGAAAAACTTGTTATGAGTTGCTCCAGCAACGTAAACCCAATTTAGAGTATCTGGAACCATTTGGCGCACCCGGCATGCTGTTAAAGAATAATTAGACTGGGAAGTATCTTCCTTGGATACAGTATACCTGATAAACGGTTTACAATAACACAACTGATCAGGTAAAAGTGTGGTGCAATGTTGATGTACAAAGATACATCACCCCCTGCGGGAAAAGGACCTTCCTTTTTTTTTACTATGATGGATTTTTTAAATCCTTCAATCTACCTTCTTCCCATTCTGATGAGGTGTTGGCCACTCAAATGATGTACTATGTATGTACTATGTTCTGAACACTCATACTAGAGACTCGACATCCTCGGCTCCATTAGAAGGTACTACTAACTCTTTCGGGGGAGAACTAGAGATAAGTGATTCCTCTGATGATGTAGAAGCTGGACCTGAAAATATGAACCAGGAGGAACAGGTACCCACTACTGAAAGTACACCTGAAGCTGATCATAAAGTAACTGGAACATCTGAACCCAGTCCTTCAACAACCATAGAAACTGAACCTGTGATTATAAACCTGGATGTTGAAGTCGTAGTTCCCACAACTCCTCGAACTCGGATTAACGTGAATCATCCCCTGGACAACATTATCAGGGATATTCTTTCGGGAGTTCAGACAAGAAATCAGCTCTACTTAACTGATTATGCTACTGTCATGGAAAAGGGCTACATACATGATGGGGCATATCAGTGTTTTGTATCTCAAGTTGAGCTCAAGTATGTAAGCGAGGCCTTAAAGGATGAGGCATGGGTAGCTTTAATGCAAGAAGAACTCCTACAATTTAAGAAGTTAGGTGTGTGGACACTTGTCGACAGACCAAAAGGTGCAAAAGTGATTGGCACTAAGTGGGTTCTTCGATGTAAGAAGGATGACCAAGGGGTCATATTCAGAAACAAGGCTAGGCTAGTTGTTCAAGGTCTAGACAAGTCGAAGGAGTTTACTACAATGAAATATTTGCACCAGTGGCCTGGATGGAAGCAATTAGAATCTTCCTAGCCTATGCATCGTTTATGCAGATCAAAGTTTTCAATTGCATGTGAAGAGTGCATTTCTTCATGGTGAGATCCGTGAAATAGTTTACGTCAGTCAACCCGAAGGATTCGAGGAATCCTTACCATCGGGATAAAGTTTATAAACTAGATAAGGCATTGTATGGGCTCCATCAAGCCCCTCGAGCCTGGTATGAGAAACTCTCTACTCATCAGCTGAAACATGGCTTTCGCAGAGTTGTAATTGACTGCACGTTGTTCATCAAGGAAAAGGACGGTGATTTACTAATGGTGCAGATATACGTGGATGACATAATCTTCGGTTCCAAGAACGAAGCATTATGTAAAGAATTCGAATCGGAGATGAAAGCTGAGTTCGAAATAAGTGCCATGGGAGAGATGAAGTTCTTTCTTGGTTTACGGTTGATCAGACACCAAATGGAATCTTCCTACATCAGACCAAATATGTTGGAGATATCCTTAGTTGGTTCGACGTGGAGAATGCAACGGCTGCAGGTACTCCACTTGCCACGAACCATGATGTGGCACCCGATGAAAATGGTGATCTGGTTGATGCCATGATGTATCAAGGAATGATCGGATCTCTCATGTAACTCACAGCTTCTCATTCTGATATTATGTACGCCACGTGTCTCTGTTCCAGATATCAGGATAAACCAAAAGTAAATCATTTGATTGGGGTAAAAAGGATCTTTTGTTATCTAAAGGGTACTCCAATGCTTGGGTTGTGGTATCCTATTGATGGTGACTTTGAGCTAACTGCGTATAGTGACTAAGATTATAGTGGTTGCAAGATGAATTAAAATGAACTTTGCATCTCATTTGCATTGCATTTTAGACTATGGCTGGAATTGCATTAGTTACACACACATAGATTATTAAGCTGTGCTTACTTAAATTGGTTGCCTGAGAACTTTTGCTTTAACATATCCCTGTGAGCTTACGACTACAGGGATGGTGACTTCGAGTTGCTGTGAGTCACGGGAAGGGTTACTTACGAATTTCCTGAACTTTTGGTTACCTGAAAACTTTTGCTTTAACATATCCCTGTGACACATAGACACCTGTATTCTGGATTTCCTGGAAAAAGGCCTTCGGGCTAAGGCAAGCATATCGTATAAATCTCATTGTGAGACCAGTTATGCTTACCTGGGGATTTCTGGGATGAGTGATAAACTATGGTCAATACACAAGTCTCTAAGGCAAATGAGTCAATTACCTTAGCGTGTCAATGATACCTGAACCTTACTGATCCTTTCGTATACTTGATTGATTGACCCCGATATAATACTTACATATTAGGTACTCCTATCGTTGATGACCACTGTACCTGACAAGATATGTTAGCCTGACAGGAGGAACCAGAGTGATCATGCAAAGCAAATTACCATTACGGGTGCACACGTAATTGTAATTTGTCGTGCATGCTAAGTCCGATGAATTTGGTCGGGTGGTAACATTGTAGTCGGTATAAGTCATCGTTTCGATACCGTGAGCAAGAAATTCTCAATTTTCATAGAACATGCCTATTGATGTGAAAACTATCCTTCAAATTCTACTTGTATGAATGCTCACTCTTACCAAGAATTCGGATGAAATTCAAACCATGACGTGTATCTTAATCCCTCGGATTCGAACTGATCCTCTAGTTTGTCTGTTTCTTTAAATTCTTGGACTCCTTTTCCTTTTTCATTCCAAGACAAAAGGGGTTATTTTCATGCGACTGATAGCTTTGAATTCTGATATCTGGTTGGATATTTACTTATTTATGTATATGGTAGATTCTCTATTAATGAATGTTACGCCTCTGTTCTATTTGACTCTAGTGCTGATAAGAGTTATGGGTCCACCAAGTTTAGTAAAGTACTAGGAATGATACCTACTGATTTGAGTTCTGAGTATGCCATAGAAATAGCTGATGGTAGGACAATAACAGCAACCCAAGTGTTTAGAAACTGTAAGCTAGGCTTATCTGGACACACTTTCTGCATAGACCTTATTCCTGTCACACTAGGAAGCTTCGATGTAGTAGTCAGGATGGATTGGTTATCCCAGAACAGGGCTGAGATCGTTTGCAAGGAGAAGCTGATCAAGTTACCCATCTCGGACGATGAAATTCTTACAGTGGAAGGTGATAAGGTGGGTGCGGTGGTCGGCATCATATCATATCTGAAGGCTCAGAAATGTCTCAGGAAAGGACATCTTGCCTTGTTGGCACTTGTTACTGAAACGAAGACGGATGAAAGGCGAGTCGAAGATATTCCAGTTGTAAGAGACTTTCCCGAGGTATTTCCCGAAGACCTACCTGGCCTTCCTCCACAGAGACAGGTGGAATTCCAGATTGAATTAGCACCCGGAGCGACTCCGATCGCTCGGGCACCGTACCGTCTGGCACAAAACGAACTACAAGAGTTGTCTAAGCAATTGCAAGAATTGTTAGACAAGGATTCATACGTCCCAGCTCTTCACCTTGGGGAGCTCCAGTGCTTTTCGTTAAAAAGAAAGATGGAACCTTTAGGATGTGTATTGACTACCGCGAATTGAACAAGGTGACGATCAAGAACAAGTATCCACTTCCGCGTATCGATGACTTATTTGACCAACTGCAGGGATCTAGCTACTATTCCAAGTTCGACTTGAGGTCGGGGTTATCATCAGTTGAGGGTTCGAGAGGAATACATTTCCAAGACTGCGTTCCGGACTCGCTATGGGCACTACGAGTTCACTGTAATGCCTTTTGGGCAAACCAATGCCCCAGCAGTTTTCATGGACCTCATGAACCGTGTCTGCAAACCTTATTTGGATAAGTTTGTCATTGTCTTCATTGATGACATACTGATCTACTCCCGTAATAAGGAAGATCATGAGGAACATTTGAGGACCATACTGGAATTGCTGAGGAATGAACAACTTTACACGAAGTTCTCAAAATTCGACTTCTGGATACGTGAAGTGCAATTCCTTGGGCATGTGGTGAATGAAGAGGGTATACATGTTGATCCTTCAAAAATTAAAGCAATCAAGGATTGGCCGGCACCAAAGACGCCTACTGAGGTGCGACAATTCCTTGGTTTGACAGGCTATTACCGGAGGTTTATCGAAGGATTTGCGAAATTAGCGCAACCTTTGACTGCCCTAACCCATAAGGGAACAATTTACAAGTAGGGAAACAAAGAGGAAACAACATTTCAGACGCTTAAAGACAAACTCTACAGCGCACCAATCCTAGCCTTACCAGAAGGAACTGATGACCCAGGGTTTGGGGTGTGTATTGATGCAACGTGATAAAGTCATAGCTTATGCATCTAGACAGCTCATGGTGCATGAGAAGAACTACACAACGCATGATCTGGAACTGGGAGCTGTAGTATTTACCTTGAAGATCTGGAAGCAGTACTTATATGGAACCAAGTGCACGATCTATACAGATCATAAAAGCCTCCAGCACATGTATGACTAGAAGGAACTGAACATGCGGCAACGATGGTGGTTAGAATTACTCAATGATTATGACTGTGCGATCAAGTACCATCCGGGTAAGGCTAATGTGGTAGCCGATGCCCTTAGTCGTAAGGAAACCCTAAAGCCTCGTCGGGTGCGCGCATCGCAAATGACTATCCACTCTGACCTACCAGTGCAAATCAAAGCTGCTCAATCTGAGGCCTTGAAGATGGAGAATCTAAAAGCAGAATCCATGCGAGGCATGGAGAAACAGTTGGAGATTAAAGCTAATGGAATCCGTTATTTTATGAAACGGATCTGGGTACCACAGTACGGGAATTTGCGAGAGCTGATAATGGATGAAGCTCATAAATCACGTTACTCGATCCATCCAAGTTCAGACAAGATGTATCAGGACCTGAAAGAATTTTACTGGTGGCCGAAAATGAAAGCGGAGATAGCCACATACGTAAGCAGATGCCTAACTTGTTCCAAGGTTAAGGTGGAATACCGGAAACCATCCGGTTTACTCCAACAACCAGAAATTCCAGTGTGGAAATGGGAGCAGATCTCAATGGACTTCATCACGAAGTTACCTAGGACTCCCAGCGGATGCGATACCATTTGGGTTATAGTAGATCCCTTAACGTAATCCGCACACTTTCTTGCAATCCGAGAGACTGATCGAATGGAGAAGCTGACACGTATCTATTTAAGGGAAATAGTCTCTCGGCATGGCGTGCCGATATCTATCATTTCTGATCGTGACGCTCGGTTCACTTCTCACTTCCGGCAATCATTACAACGATCATTGGGACCGCGGCTGGATATGAGTACCGCGTATCACCCGCAGACCGATGGTCAAAGTGAGCGTACAATCCAGACACTGGAAGACATGTTGCGTGCCTGTGTGATTGATTTTGGCAACAACTGGGAAGCTCATTTACCATTGGTTGAGTTCTCCTATAATAACAGTTATCACACCTCGATCAAGGCAGCTCCATTTGAGGCACTGTATGGATGTAACTGCCGATCACCTATCTGTTGGGCAGAAGTAGGAGAAAGCCAACTTACAGGACCGGAACTTGTGCACGAAACGACTGAGAAGATCATGCAAATTCAAAACCGTATGGCAGCAGCACATGATCGACAAAAGAGTTACGCCGACAAGCGTCGTAAACCATTGGAGTTTCAGATTGGTGATAAAGTACTGTTGAAAGTCTCACCCTGGAAGGGTGTAATACGCTTTGGAAAGCGGGGAAAACTAAACCCTAGATACGTGGGGCCATTTGAGATTGTCAAACGGGTTGGCCCGGTGGCTTATCAACTGAACTTACCTGACGAACTCAGTGGAATACACAATGTGTTTCATGTGTCGAACCTAAGGAAGTGTCTTGCTGATGAATCACTTGTTGTTCTATTAGAAGAACTGGAAATCGATGAACAGCTTTGTTTCATTGAAGAACAAGTAGAGATTATGGATCGAGAGGTCAAAACACTAAAGCGTAGCAAAATTTCCATTGTGCGCGTTAGATGGAACTCTAAGCGTGGACCAGAATTTACCTGGAAACGCGAAGACCAAATGAAAAAGAAGTATCCGCAACTGTTCAACGATCAGACACCAATTTCTTAAGAAACTGTCAGAAAACCTAGAACGTCTATGTTCTGGATAACTGACCTGTTGCTCATCACTCGTTTGTTAACCCTGGTGTTCTAATTTTCGGGACGAAAATTCCTTCAACAAGGGGATAATGTGACAACCCGAATTTTTCGGTTAGTACTATTTAAACTAACTTTCTCCGCTTATCGCAAATTAATCCATTGTATTATTATTAATAATAATAATAATAATAATAATAATAATAATAATAATAATAATGCTATTTTGTAAGAATGTATAAAGTTGGATTTAAAAAGTTTAGGGGGTTAAAGTGCAAAATTTAAAACTTACTTTAAAAGCTTTTGACATAAAATAATAACTCTTGGAAACTACAGGGACCAGATGTGTAATTTCTTAAAACCCAACCCCATTCCCCCCGTCGACCCTGTTCACCGGCCACCTCCGGCCGTCTCTCCGGCGAGAGCCAAAACCCCCCAACAAACGCGGTTTTGACCAGATTAATATTCCCGACACATTCTCGTGGATGAATCGAACCTGGGCCTCCTTTCAATTTAAAATGTTAGTGCGATTACCACCAAACCCGACCACCCCCATTTTCGGCCGAACAACCGGGCCACGATCACCACTAACACCAATAATCGCTTAATTAATTGAGTATAAATGAACCTCCATCTGTCTCTGATCGATTGCACCATTCACTTTCAACTAAAACACACACAGACACCACGTTCGATCACCACCACCACCCGCGACTGTTCTTCCTAGTGTTCATCATCAATTCGAATCCAATTCTGGTAACTAAACACACCCACACGCTCGATTTTAAGTGGGGATTAAAAGCCCTAACCTTATTCCTGTTATCATAATCAATTTGATGATCAATTGAATCGAAATTGATTCTAGGGTTCTTCGGATTTGGGGATTGTTGATGTTTGTGTTTAAAAGATTTGGGAACCACGGATTATTGCGGCTGCATGCCTGGTTCACTGGTTCCCTGTCCACTTTCCATCCTTGAGGTCCCGGGTTCGACCCCGGGCACCTCCATTATTTTTTAAGGGCTTTTTCAGCTCTTAAAAATTACAAAAAAATTTCTAAAAATTATAAAAATCAATTTTATAAACTTGCTTATTTTAAAAGTCATCTAATGATTTTCTGTAAAATTTTCTCTTTAAAAACCTTAGTAATTCTTATATAAAATAACATCAACAAATGTTATAATTAGTTTATTTTTATAAAAATAAACTCTAAATAGTAGAAATCACTAAATTATTATTAATCATTATGTTACCTTTTTAATTACGTCAACTATAAAATTTTATTTACATTTTATAATTAATCATTATAAGAATTTAATTTCTTATAATTTCATAAATTATCATAAAAAGATTAATTAAGTTTTTCTTGCATTATATTAAAATATATACGACTTTGATAACTAATCTTATTTATAAAAATCCCAAATTCCACTTGAAACTCTAATCCTCGTTAATTCGTTAAACGTAATATTAAACTTAAACCTTGTAAACTTAAAAAATATATATATATTCTTAGGTACCTTGTGAGGGATTACGTTGGAACGTTTATAATCATTATCCTTATACTTATTTGCCAAGTGAGTTTACAGCCCCACTTTTACTTTATACTCTTTTTAGGGGAGAGAAATATGCTTTTTCATAAACGTTACATTACATTGGATTTTTGTAATGCTGCATATACATGATACTATGCTGTTATACTTTGCCCTTCGGACCGTTAATATGCAAATAGCGAGGTGATTGTTAGTAGATCTACTGGGATTGACATACCCCGCCCGGGCTAGTCGCGCTAGCTGGTCAAACGGGTGAACGGTTATCCTGTTTTACAGTATTGTGGTGGGGAATCCACAGCCGGGCCTACTTTATTATTTGATTACATGTCAGCTCGGTCGCGACTTCATACACATAGTGATCATTATGAACTAGCTACCCATTATATGCTTTGATTACAAATCCGGGAATTTCATTGCTGATACTTACTGTTTTCTGATAAACCTGTGAACTCACCAGTCTTGTACTGACTTTTGCATGTTTTCTCTCAGGACATTGATATGGCACGTTTAGGAGCACAGCATCCACTGCATATCATTTGGCGTTCATTTTTAAACTGATTTTATGGTTTAATTACATTTACATTATTTAAATTGGTTTGGGTGCGTGATGCGCAGTTTTAACACTTGTTTAAACATTTTCTAATTTCGCTTCTGCAATATTTAAATGTATTTGGTTTGTTTCATTAAAATTAAGCAACTTATATGATTTGTAATTATCAAGTCGTTTGGTGTGACTGATGCTTATCTGAGATCCTGGTTATGTCACACGCCTGACGGTAAAACCCCGTTCGTGGAAATTGAGGGTGTGACAGTGACACTGAAAACATGTGAAATAACAACGTCAAATCGATCCAAAATGTCCGAATCACTTAAAACAAGAACCGAAACACATAACCCTAAAATAGAACACTTATATGAACCTAAGCGTGCATTTAAAAGACAATAAGTATAAAATCGAGTCCATACACGTCTAATGAATCCAAACTTGATGTGTAAATGACTGATTTGACAAAGACTCAAAATTTTGGAGTCGCACAGTAGGGTATGCGAAAGGACATATGGATGAACTTCAGTCGCACGATAGAGCCAGACGCACGATTGAATCAATCGGCGACTCAGTCACATGACAGACTCAACCGCATGTCATGACATACGACTAAGTCCAGTCGGAGGCTCAACGCATGACTCAGTTCAGTCGCATAGTTCAATCGTACGATTGAAACAGTTGGATAAAATCTGTTCTAACTCAAATGTTCTTTCTTGTGAATGGATCTAACATTTTTGTTACTTGTGTTGCAGTAAAATGGCTGACAGACGGACGATGAGCACCAAGTATAATATCTGTGCTTACCTTGACCCTACTTCTAGGAGCGCTTCAGAGTTTGCTGGGATCATGGATTTCCTTAGACGATCAAGGATATAAAGAGCTATATCAGCTCCATGCACACCGTACAGATCCATACATCAGGCATTCTAGGAGAATGTTGTTGTCGATCGCTCAGTCGAGCGGTACAGGATCCGAAGTTCTATCTTCGGACTTGATATCGATATAGGGGGGATGACATCAAGAGAGTCTTGGACTTAGGTGAGGATGGAGACTACCCAACCAAGCTGCATCTCCTGACCGTTAGGGGTTGCTTCTTGAGGATCAAGTACGCCAGCGACGTCAATGCCAGCGTGCTTAACAAGAGCAACATGTGCCCACAGTTTAAGTACTTAGTACATGTGATCCTCAAGTGCATCGCGTCAAGAAGAGGTGGATTTTACGAGATGAGCGACCAAATCCAGAATGCATTCATTGCACTGGTACTGAACCACCCATTTAGTTTTTCTAGGATGTTCTTCGGGTATTTGAGGGAGAACATTGAGGCGAAGGGGAAAGAGGGTTTTTGCATATACCCTAGGTTCCTGAAGATGATCATAGACGAGAAGCTCCCCTCACTACCCAAGAACAAGGATGATGAGGTAGTCCTAGAGGTGATGGATGACACTACCCTAGGAAGGATGATGGTTTACCAGGGGAAGCAGGTGAAGCCCCAAGTCAGGAGATTGTTTGGTCATCTGGCTAACATCGATTATGTTGCACCCGCAGAAAGAAGTGGCGCCATGATGATGACCAAGGAAAAGTCAAGGTGGTGGAGAGGAGGGCTCGAGCCAAACGCGAGCCACATACATGTCTACTACTCCACCACCTCAGCAATGTGGTGCATCAGCACCAGGTGGATCTGAGCAAGCTGCTATCCACCAAAACTTTCTGATTGATGAAGAAGATAAGTCTGATGATGAGCCTCTCACCCAAAGAGTAGGTAGCAGGGTGGTTGCTACAGATAAAGGAAAGGAGACGGTTGGAGGACGCCAGGCTGGTTCTGAGGGTGGTGACGCTGATGTCACAGACCCATTATACACACCCGACTAGCCGATGAGCTCAGGGGGAGCCCCAATTGCAAAGGGTTCCAGGAGGAAAAGAATGGCACAACCCTATGGACAAAAGGGCAAAAGGCAGAAATTGGTACTTATCAGCACTTCCACCACTGCCACCACCACAGCCACTGACACCACCATAGCCACAGCCACCACTACGACCACCCCAGCCACCACTACTACCATCCCAGCCACCACCATTACCATACCGTCCACCATACATACATCCACATCCACCTCTCCCACTATGCCCAAAATAGTTCCACTACCAACCATTCCCACTCCTACTCCCATCTCCACCACATCCACCACTGCACCTTCTATTCCCCAAGCTGGCACATCTTCACAGTTCCTACAGACACAGAGCTCCTCTCTACCCACCGTTGGGTTAGATGAACAATTGGCCAGCCTAAACTGATTAGTACTGAAGCTGTTGGCAACCGATGATATGAGGGCCAACCAGCTAAACAACCTGATGACAGTTAATGCAGCACAGGGCACCAGATTGCCTAACTTACTAAGATGAACGAAGCTCATGAGAGAGCTTTAGTTCGAGCTCACAATGCCCTACAAGCTCAAAACGAGCTAGTGCTTGCATCTGCCAAAAGGATTGATGAGCTGGAGAAGCATAATATGAAGATGATGTTGAGGCTGAAGGGTATGAAGAGTGAGCCTTTGAAGATTAAGGGTGATGGAGACGATGATGGAGATGATGATGATGATGATTCGAGTGAAGATGAATCAGATGAAGAAGGAGATGATGAGGAAGCTGGAGGGAGCGGGAAGGACAAGAAGGGGGATGATGATGATGAGGATGATCAGGCAGGTGATGCAACTGCATCAGCCTCGACCCCATCAACAAGGGAGAGGCGGACTAAGAGAAACCAAGATCAAGGAGCCTCTTCCTCAGCTCCTCAAGCTAAAGAGACACACGATAAGGGAAAAGTAATACTTAAATGTTTATGTATTTGAAACTTTTGTACTTGAAATGTTTATTACATTAATGTAATTAATGAAAATTCATGTTTAATGTCTTTAATAAATGATTAATGTATTCATTGTTGGTTGTGTAATCGAACGGATACAACTCAACAGACCGATGACTATGATATTGCTCCCCTTCAGCAAATCAAGACTCAACTCACAATGATTCTTGATTTGCAAGGGATAGTAAGATGGTCTGTGAGTTACACTCTAGAGGAGGGAGAAATCATCCATGACCTGACTGACGTGCAGCTCGCTGATATGTTTAGATTAAATCCTGACGAGCTTGTCAAAGATGCTCCAGAAGTCGATGTCGCTAGTGACGAAGAGCTCCAAGGTGTGGATGAGATTGAGATTGAAGATATCACATCAGAGTATTATCCAGAGTACACTGACCCTGAGGGTAATGTTATCCCCGACTTGGGTGAAACATTTGTCAATGATACTTTTGGCACACTAGAAGACAAAGAGAAAGAGAAAGAAAAGATGAAGGTAAATCCCAAGCCACAGACGCTGATGCTGATATAAAGAAGGATGAATGGGCAGCTTGTTTGAAAGAGATGAGAGCCTAACGTGAACCTCCAAAGCTAAACGCCTACACCAAACTGTACATGGTTAAGAGACATCAGAGGTGTCAGGCAAATCATCAGTGAGGCCTATTTTGAAGATCTAGAGGTGTACGCTGTAAAGCGGGAGAAGGGGATTGAGTACTTCAGATACCCACACGATCTGAACACTCTTCCTGGTTTTGAGCTAAACATGTTGACCTGTTTAGACCTTTTGTATGCCAACCCGAGGAAGATGTCGGCTGGTTCGAGACGGCACTGAAGAGAGAATACCACATCAGATGGGTAAACTTTAGACCTCAACAACCTAAGAGGTTCGTTCATAAGACTGAAGTTGACCCTATCACTAGGAAGCCCAAGGTAGTCCTGAAGTGGAGTCCCCCACGCATAATGTCTAAGATCCCACTGCAGGAGATACCTCAGGGCTTCACTCCACACTTCAAATGATGGTATTACGACTAGAGGACGGGGGAAACGGTCATAGTGTTGAACATAGAGGGTAAAATAGAAACTATTAGGGTATTTGACCCAATATGGCTCACAAATTTATCTGTTGAAGATGTTTACACACTGTACAAGTGGCCACTGTTCTATGACACGTAGGATATTATACAAGCTCTCCAATTCCAACATATGATACGACTCTGCTTTGCTTTCGAGATACACACAGGAGTCACAAAAGAGGAGAAGTACAAGAAGTTCCAAGAATATGTGAAGAATGTTAGACAATAGGATAAACTAGGTCCAAGGGGGAGTTTGTTAGTACATTGTTCCTAGTTTATGTTCTTCAATGTTAATTTCTTTCATTTCTTACACATATGTAATGAAAATGTTTAATGAAATATGATGTGAGTTTTGATGTTGAATTGTCTTTGTTTATATCATATTCATATTGTAATTGGTATTACTTATATTGATGAACATTATATATAGGTTTGAGGTTGTTGTATATAGTTCTGAGTCAATATTGATTCAGAAATGTGTTCAACTTAGTCAAGTGGTTATTCATGTTAATGGACCATACGTACGAATGAACCATACTTATGGACCAGTTGTACGACTGAACCAGGTGACTGGATCATCGTATGACTGAGACATAAGATTGACTCAGTCAGACGACTGAACCTTCAGTCGTGCGTATGAGCCAGAAGCATGAGTCAATCACACGACTGAACCATGCTAATGGTTCAGTCGTATGAATAAACACTGAAAACCTATAAATACGACATAATTCGTGGAAAAACATAACACTTAGAATAATATCATACCCTAGCCGTCCAGAGCGTCAAAGTTCGTCCATCCAAGTTCATAGTTTGTTCCAGATCGATTCCAACTCGTTCTTAATGTTTGTTTAATCGTTAGATCGATCAGGTTGTTCGTTCTCACTGATTGGATCGCCAATCAAATAGAATTCCGTGTTATTTGATCTGGTCTCACGTAGCATCCGTTAGTACTCTGCACGAAAATGGTCCTAACAATTAGAGAAATCTCTAATAAACGTCAATAAAAACCAGTGTGGCCTAGGAAACACCTAATAGATTTCACCGATGTGGGTAGTGGAAGCTTGCTAATAGTCTCAATCTTCGTCTTATTAACCTCAAGCCCCGCGTGTGAAATCTTGTGCCCTAAAACAATGCCCTCCTTTACCATGAAGTGACATTTCTCCCAGTTTAGCATGAGGTTGGTCTCCTCATATCGAGCCAACATCTTCTCCAAATGCTCCAAGCATGAATCGAAGGAACTCCCAAACACAAAAAAGTCATCCATGAACACTTCCATGGAGTCCTCGATCATGTCCTAGAATATAGCTACCATACACCATTGAAAAGTAGCTGGAGCATTACATAACCCAAACGGCATACGGCGATACGCAAAGGTGCCATACGGACATGTAAAGGTCGTCTTTTCCTGATCCTCTGGAGTGATAGGGATCTGGAAGTAACCTGAAAAGCCATCAAGAAAACAGTAAAACTGTTACCCTAACAACGCTCTAACATCTGATCGATAAAAGGAAGCGGGAAATGATCCTTTCTCGTTGCGTCATTCAGTTTACAATAGTCAATGCAAACTCACCACCCGATAACTGTCCTTGTCGGAATCAATTCATTCTTCTCATTAGTCACCACTGTCATCCCTTCTTTATTAGGAACAACCTGCACGGGACTCACCCACTTCGAGTCAGAGATAGGTTTGATCAATCCTGTATCTAACAACTTAATTACTTCTTTCTTAACTACTTCATGCATGTTAGGATTTAATCTCTTCTAACTTTATCTAACAGGCTTATGCTCATCTTCCATGAGTATCTTATGCATGCAAAGTGAAGGGTTGATACCCTTGATATCCATCAGCTTCCACGCAATCGCCTGCTTGTGTGCCTTTAGCGCATCCACCAGTCTCTTCTTCTCATCCTCTATCAATCCAGTAGAAATGATGGCTGGTAACTGAGATTCCTCATCCAGAAATACATACTCTAGGTGAGATGGAAATTCCTTAAGCTCTAAGGATGGGGGAGTCTCAACCGAAGGCTTCTCTATCAGTTCCTCTCTTATAATCACCTCATACATTTTGGCCTCCTTGACAGGCGAACTTTCACGATCTACCGAGTCATGCTCAAAGGCAAAAGCGGTCAACTTGATTTCCTGGTTCTCCCTAACCAGGATCTGTGAGTCTGTCTGATCTGATTTGATAAACTCTTGAAAACTCGTAGTCACCTGCGTCCAAATGGTATCTATGAAGTACAAGGATCATCCTGATCATGTACATCGATCAATTCCATCATAGTAGCCAGGAAAGGTCGTCCTAAGATCAATAGGACCTTCTCGTTCTCATCCATATCTAAGATCATGAAATCAATAGGAAAAACGAACGTATCTACCTTAACGAGCATGTTCTCTATGATCCATCGTGGATACTTCACCGACCTATCTGCTAACTGAATGCTCATGTTTGTTGGTGCTGCCTCAGGTTTGTTGGTGCTGCCTCATGTTTTTTGGTGCTGCCTCATGTTTGTTGGTGCTACCTCGTCTAGGTCTAGCTTAGAAAACATAGAATATGGCATCAAGTTAATGCTAGCCCCCAGATCTGCCAAAGCAATGCTGACAGACAAACCACCTATGATAAATAGAACTACCTGGATCAGTATCTTCTGTGGTAGTTTGTTCTGCACAGCAGCCGAACACTCCTCGCTTAATGTCACAGTTGAGATCTTCTCTAATTTCTTTTTATGCGTGAGCAGATCCTTCAGAAACTTAGCATCCTTAGGCATGTGCTGTAATGCCTCCGCAAAAGGTAAGTTCACCTTGAGCTACTTAAACATCTCAAGGAACTTTCCATACAGCTCCTCCGATCGATGTTGAGCCAATCATCCTGGATATGGAAGTCTGTCAAAATGGACTAATGGCTCCTTTGCCTTCTTCTTCTTAGTAACCTTCTCTAAGGACTCCTCTGGTTGTGCTGTACTTGCTGGGCGTGACCTCTGTTGCACCTTACCAGTAGGAGCCTCCATATCTATCTCCTCATCGACCTCCTCCTCAATCACTGGAGGAGGCTCAACCATACCAGATGACTTACCACTCCTTGTTGTCACAGCTTTCACATGCGTATTTGGATTCTTCACTACATTACAAGGTAGGCCTCCAGATTACCTTTCCTAAAACATATCTGATAAGTGGCCCACAGTCCTTTATATGTTCTCCAATAATGCTCCTTGATTCTTGATCATGGCTTTGTTCTCCTGGAACCTAATCTCATATGCCTGATCTCTAGCCTACAATTCCTTATACCTAGTGTCATCCCTCGCCATGAACTGAGTCAACATCTGTGACCGCTGCATCATCATCTCCTTAAGGGTAGGCTTTTTCTCTCCCTGACCTATGCCACTAGTCTGACTGTTACTTGAACTCTGATTCTAAAATAAACTTTGAGTATGCGGTTGAAAACCTGGTGGGTTCCCCGCTCCTCCTGTTCTGCTGATTTCTCTAACCAGGGTTATAAGAATTACCTATTGCATCCAGTTAGGATTACTGACAAAGTCAACCTGCTCTTGAAAACTATCAGCAGAAATGGGACAAATAATAGTATCATGACCACCCTAAACGATCACATAAGCCTGTTCCTTCTTCTTCTGCGGGTTTGCTACTATCTTAGCTAACGCCTCAACCTGGGCCGCTAAAGAAGTGCTAGAATCAACTTGGTGCACTCCTCGCTAAGGAACAACCGGGGCTCTAGAATTAGGATACTCATAACTACTCATGGCTAGGTCCTCGAACATCATGTTACACTCCTCAACGGTCTTGGTGGTCATCAGATTACCACCGGCAGTAGTATCCAGCATGTTCCTCGTCACAAGAGTAACTCCTTTGTAAAACTTCTCAATCAACACCCAATCCTCCAAACCATGATGTGGACACTTGTGCACTAGCTCCTTGAAATGCTCCCAGGTCTCGTAGAAAGTCTCTCCTGGCTTTTGTTGAAATGAATGAATCATGCTCCTTAGATGAGCGGTCTTCAAAGGGGGAAAGTACTTACACAAGAACTTGTCTTGCATATCAGCCCAAGTGGTTATGGATCCTGTGGGTAGGGACTCAAGCCAGCTGTGGGCGTGATCAGCAAGAGAAAATAGAAAGAGGCGTAACTTGCATGCGTCCTCAGAAACACCATTCACCTGAAAGGTGTCATAGATTCTCGCGAAGCGAGCTAAATGAGAGTTAGGGTCTTCAACAGGCAACCCGTGAAATTGAACAGTGTTTGTGACCATTGAAATAATTTGAGGATGGATTCTGTTGGGTCTGAAAAGGATAGTCTATATTATCAACACAGTCAAAGTCAACAAAAGTCAACGTCATGATCAAAGTCATCAGAAAAGTCAAACAGACGTGTTCGAGACGAAGAATTGAAGCGAGATGTTGAAGATATATTTTACTAGGAGTTTTACTGCTAGTAAATATATTTAATGTCAAGAAATATATTTAATCTTGTTTTAGTCATGTTCATGTTTTATTTGTATTTTCCGTAATTAGTTTAAGTTTAAGGGCTTAATGTGTTATTAGTGAATATTATATTCACTATAAATTGTTAAATGGTAATTAGGGTTTGGGAGCTTGAATGAGCCAATTGATTTGGGGGTTTCCACTTTGTACTATCAGATTCAAATCATCAAAGAACAAACAAGGGTTTGTTGAGTGTTCAAGAGTTGTTCATCATTGTTCATCTCTATTTTATAGTGCTTGATCTATATTGTTCATAAATATCATTGATATTTATGTTCTCAGTAGGATTTGTTTGTGTTTGTTAATCAATTGCACTGTTATCTTGATCAAGAGGACCAACAATATGGTATCAGAGCCATTGTGCTCTTGATTATTCGAGCTTTATTTGGTTTCAAGTTCAAATCACTGTTCCATTCATTTTTGATCTGATCTGTATGTTTTGGATATGGAAATTGATTAAGGATTGCTCTATTTTAGTGTGGGAAGCTATTGGAATCATCAGATCTCAAATCCATAGAGATTTGGATGACTTTGAGCTGATTTCATGCTGAAAAAGGCTGTTCAAATACGTTGAGCGAATTTACAGCTCGTCCAGCGAAATTAGAGCTTCAATCAGCGAAACTATATAGTTTCGCCTGGCGAAACTAAGGTTCCTTCAGTAAAACTAATCAATTCTTGGTTTTTGGATCTGGTTTCTTTGTCCTAGCGAAAGTACGTACATTGAACGAAAGTTCATGGTGTTTGTGTGACAAACCCAGTGAAATTGCTGTAAAATTATTTTCTGAATGAAAGTTCAACTAGTTTAGGGCGAAACTATCCCGCGAAACTAGCATTTGTGTGCCATTGCTGGGCGAAACTTCTATCGAAATTACCAGCGAATTTAGAGCGAAAGTGCCTGAGAATTTAGCTGCGAATTTGTTGGGTTTTCTGCAAAATTATCAATGAATTTACAGATTTTTCAGTGAAAATAACCTTAAAAAAACAAGCTGACCTGGCAGCTTGACCACAGTTGCTTAGAAACCATTCAGGTGACATTTTTTCCAGGGGTGAAACAATTTATTAGGGAAAATGGCTTTTTCAGAAGTCTTTAATTACTTCAAATATGATAATCTAATATTGGTACAAAGTCAGTTTGATTCTTTTGCTGCCATGAAAGATGAAAAGATATCTGATTTTGTTGATCGATTTCTGATGGTGACATGCAATCTTAAGGAAATATGATGACTAGCTAGGGAACCATGAGCAAATCATAAAACTTTTGGACTCACAGTAGAGTCCACAAGTTACATTATTAAAGCATGAAAGAAATTTTGCTGACTATAAACTCTTGGATGTTATCAACAAGTTGAAGTCATTTGAATTGGATATGAAAAGAAGAGAGTACAATCAATGCATGGATGAGGAGTCTGTTGAGGATTTTGATCCTTTCAAAGAATTCAAGTGTGACACTAAAGATGAGAGTGTTGGTGATGTTGGTACCTGTGCAAGCTGGTATAAAGTTCAGAAGCAACAGGATAGTGAAACAGATGAAGTGAAGCTGGAGGTTCAGGATGAAGGAAAGCCGGAGGGAGATGAAGGTAAGGGAGATAAGAAGAGAGCTACTGGAAAGGAAGTGTACAAAAGGAACACTCCCGTTTGTCAATGTGAAAAAGCACTTGCTGCGGAAAAAGTAGTTATGGGGCTCCCCTATGAGATTGTTCAAGACATGTGTTCTCCTCCCTACAAAATTCGTTTATTCAGTGTTTATAAAGCTAATAGGTAACTGATAGAAAATGAAAAAGAGTTAAATCGAATAAAGAAAGAACTTAAAATCAATGAGTCCAAATATTTTATCAAACTAAGAGAAGCTTTAAAATAAAATGATCTTTTAAAAAGAAATCTTTTAGAAAAGAATGTCGAGATTAATGTTTTGAGCGAACGAGTCACATTAGCAGAATTTGAGACTAGCAAGCTTAAAACTAAACTTGACAAATGGACAATATCAGGGATGAAACATGAAGAACTATTATGTAAGCAAAGGGGAGCAAGAATCAAAACGGGTGTGGGATATGGTGAAACTTCATATGTTTATCCTCCTCCAAGCACTCATTGTTACTCTCCTATGCCTCAACCTCATCCATCTAATGATTTGATTAAAGCTGCAGATACTAACAGTTTACATGCAGGTTTAAGCTGCGTTAATCATAAAGAGGTTCAAGATGAATATGATTTTTTTGTAGGTTTGGGGCTCATCAAGCAAGGATTTGATTTGCAAAATGATAATTCCACCTCTAATGCTTCAAAACCAGTATCAGTTGTTTCCCGTAACTACTTTAACAAATTCAAGACAGGTAACATCCCTTCTTTTGTTCCTGTCATGTTTGTCAAAGAAGGAACAACTATGGAATCGTCAAGCAATGAGAACTCAACAACACAAACCGACATAACAAGAGTTATCAACCAAGATCCATTGGAAGCTGACTTGTGTATACAAGACTGGACAAACTCTAATGATGAATCAGAGATCATCAAGTCACCTGAAGTTAACAAGTGTCAAATGCTTCCAAAAGTCGATTCAAGACCTATACGGATCTTATCTCCAATTGTTAAACAAACCCGTAATTCCTTGAAAGCTCAGCAGAAGCACTCACTATCTTCTTTTGCTATCCATCATGATCTTAACAAATCTGCTTCTAAGTCTAACAAGTCACCAATCATACAAAAAGGCTCTAAGAAGAATGTCCAGGTCTCAGCTCCCGGAACATCACACATCAAATCACTGCCCAGTTTAAAATCCACATTGGCAAAGCCTTAAAAGGTTCAATTTCTTGATATCCAAAAGAAGAAGCTTCAATCAATTTCTTGATATCCAAAAGAAGAAGCTTCAAGGTTGACAACAAGCTACAACAACCTCGAAGCAGACTCCACCCTCTCCTGCTTTCCATAGGACTACAAAGAACCAAAAGCCTTTGAAGGCTTGCTTTAGATGTGGAAAAGAAGGACATGCGCTAAAGAAGTGCCCTCAGGTTTAAAGGCAAGTTTCGGGAGATAAAGGTATTAAAGGTTGCTTCTCGGGTTCAAAAGGTAAAAAGGACATATCCTTGAATGGTTGGATAAAGAACAATCTATCCAAACCTTCTTATGTAAAGCCGGTTTCACATGATTCAAAGATAAAAAAGACCAATGTTTCAAAAATAAAATCTCTGCCTTCGGGTCTTAAAAAGGAAATGATTTCCAAATTCAACTCTTTCAAATCAAAAGTAATTGAACAAAAACAAATTTGGAAAGTAAAACAAAAGGAAAAGGACAAAGAGATAAATGATCTTTCAAAAGAGTGTGTGCTTAAACAAGTTACATACACCGATGAAAAAGGAACTCCCAGGACCACGATGGCCTGGGTCTACCTCTTTAACTAATCAGTTTATGAGTGCAGGAACAATTAAGGAGGACTGATAGTAATCCGGTTTACCGACAGAGAATGTTCGTCATTCAAATTTGAGGAGGAACAAACATGTTATGGTTTTGGTATCTTATCCATATTTTAGATCATTATCTGCATTTTCACATCTCATTTCACAATCACTGCATTTCTCTTGATAGTTCATTTTAAATCCTTCATTATAGTAAAATGGAAGACAATTTCTTTGGTTATTTTCTTTTTAGTTAGTATAGAACGTGTACATAAATAAAATTTAGGGGAAGAGTAGTATAAAAGAAAAGAACAAAAAGATTTTAAATTTTATTAGTTAAATTAGTTGCTTAGGTTATAAAATAAATAAAATTGAGAACTTGATTTGAGATGATTGAGAAATGATATGATGTCTTCTCGGTATGCTTATTTGCATGACTTGTACTCTGTGAGAAATAATAGTAACTGATATAGATGTATGTATCTCTTAAAATTCTAAAATCTGAAAAGGAAAGTTTCATTATATGATATGCTTGGTAGGCTCAGCCCAGAAACGAAGTAAACAGTGATCATGTGGCCAAACTAATTCTTCAAGAGCTCGGTAATAAGGATCATTCCCATGACATCTTGGCATGCACAAAGAAACAAATCCTTGTCAGAAACTGGTTGAGAGTTTTAAAATCTCTGGTCAGATTCCCCTAAAATCCCAAATCACCCTCACCCTAGCCCTGAATTAAGCACCAAGTTAACAAAAACAAACGCTTCTAGTTATGCTCTTCAGAAAAGCCTCTATTTGAGTCACTTGTGACTCTTTCAGAATGTACAATAATAAAAAAAATAAAGTGCGTGTTTATCTCCTCTGCTATGCGGAAGCAATGACCTGAAGTGATGATCTTCTCTGTTATATGTGAGTATAGACCTGAAGCTCTCATCAGCACTCTCAGATGATCATCTCCTCTGTTATACAGAAGTATAGACCTGGAGCGCTCATCATCTCTTTCTCCTTCAAATAATATTACAATGATTCTTACATCAAAGGTCATTGTCAAAAGCACCACCAAATACTTACACGTATGTAAAACATTCACAATGGTCCTCAAATGATCATTGCCTATGTTAGCATCTCTGAAGAATCAAATGCTAAATCATTCGGAGACAATCATATTGCTCAATAAGCCATGATGAAGAGATAAGTTCTTTGCTAAATGTCTGTGGGAACCAAGTTATCTGAGGTTCTCTAATCAAACCTAAAACATGATAAAATCAGTTGCAGATATCTCATTGAAAAAAATAATGCATGGGTTTAAATTTGGACAAACATATCGACAATTATTCTTGAACTTTCTTGCCTATCAAAAACTTAAAATTTTGATTAGATTCTGCATCAGTGCGATCTCACTAACTTGTCGATATTTAATTATATCTTTGTGCTTTAGTATATCTTGAAAATGTGATCTCATGATTAAATCAATTCTTTGTTCTCAAATTATTAACAAATATATATACATACATACATACATACATACATACATACATACATACATACATACATACATACATACATACATACATACATACATACATACATATATATTATTTTTAGGTTAGAGTCTTACAATTAGATTTTATTAGTAGTAAATTTCTCGTTTAGTTTTTCAAATTGTTTTTCAAGTCTTCCATATTATGCTATAAAAAAGATCTCATATTTTCATGCATTTCACGGGAAATTGCAAACACAAACGAACATGGTTTCGCTTGTTTATATTTACAGATAAACACGGGTTTATTTGTATTGTTGAAATGATCAACGAGAAATGTGTAAGGCCTTGTTCCCGGGCATCACACAGTTGGTCATTCATCGCACATAAATTGTATATTTATTTAAAACATAGCAGCGGAAATTACTTAGAACCATTTCATATAATTATAATTACTTTTGCAAAATAATACATCATTGTTACATTACAAAAGATCACTTGTTGCATTACATCACAAAAACATTATCGTAATATAAAATGGATGCCATCAAAAATAAGCCAAGTAGCTGCCTCGTGCCATCCTCAGCAACAATCACCTGCCAATTGGAAAATCATAAAAGTCAACGTTGCTGAGTGAGTTCTAGTTTTATAAATAAAATACTTCACTTATCATTCAAAACCATTCTTTACTTTCACATGTGCTCATACATCATACGTACAAATAGATAATCTTATTATTATCTTCATCATCTTTCTTTAACTTTCGTTCAGGCATCATTATACGTCATCGTTATCATTCGTTATCTTCCTTACCATATTTTACGTACATTCACCTTTATCTTCATCACATTCCAGGCCAATGTCACGGGCTATACCCCACCGTAATGCATAAAGCGGGTACTGGGCCGAAGTCTATAAATAGACTCCCATACATTGTGCCCGATGGCCTGACCACAATACCGGGGTAACTTCATTCGGACCAATTCCATGTGCGACCCCACCATCATGCATAAAGCGGGTACTGGGCCGAAGTCTATAATTAGACTCCCATACATTGTGCTCGGTGGCCTGACCACAGTACAGGCGTAAGCTGCAAGATCCCATATGTATGGTCAATCACAAAGATTAGACCCCAGTGTGCATCCTTTTAGGGTAGCTAACCCACACATAGTTGAGCTAACACCCTTCATTGGGTGTGAACCTCCATACATTGCTTGCAAGACTTTCTTACATTCGTTCGTTCATTAATGCATGCATTCATTCTTTCTTTATGTTTCACATATTATTAACATTAACTTCCGCTTTACGTTACATAATACTTCATGTTCATCTCATACTCATAATACGTAGGTCACGGAATAATGCATAATAAAGAACATAAGGAAACATACCATCCATAAGCATAGCATCATCATACATGACATAACCTCATCCCTCACATCACACATAACATCATAAAGTCAACTTACATTACCCCTGGGAACATCCCAAGTCAAAGCCTACACTTTACATTTTTCCCCAAAATTCAGAAAAATATTCTAAGTCTTAGACGCATGGGCACTATGCAGGCGCATGGCCTTTTGGGTGCATGGGGACACTTAGGCGCATGGGAAACTTTTAGGCGCATGGGCCCTGTTTGGGCGCATGGCCAACACTTGGTCATTTCGGGCAACATTCTAGGGGCATGGGAACTATGCAGGCGCATGAGTGCCTAGGCGCATGGATACTATTTTGGCGCATGGGACACTTAGTCAAATCCAACCTAATTCTAGGTGCATGGATACTATTTGGGCGCATGAGTTTCAGGCGCATGGGACTTAGGCGCCTGACAACTAACTTTTAACTACCATCATCATAATTAAATCCCAAATTTAATTCTAACATGTTCTAAGCTTGGTTCTAACATTCTAAGCATTAGGAACACATTCACAATATCATCCTAACCATAAATCACCCAAATCATACCCCACCCGCATACATACATGCTCATTCATACTGGTATACGTACCCACTTTTATAAAACATACATACATGCATTTCAAGCCCCAAAATCAGTTAAAACGTGTAAAAAGGGGGTTCTAGAACTCACCTTATGCAACTTTGAGTGTGTCTTCCTTCAAACCTGTATGCAATGAGTTCAAACACTTAGAAACCCATCAAACACACACACCTGAACACACACAAACACATAAGCATCTAACCGAGACTAAAACCCAACAAGAACACTTGAAACAACGAATTCTTACCTTAAGTTCAAATTCTTCTTCTTCTTCTTCTCTCTAGAAACCCGAACTCTCTACTCTTTCTCTCTCTAAAACCGAAAGAAATAAAATGTGCAGATAGAGTGGGTGGCCATGCCTACTTTGTACCAACTTTTGATACCTTTTTTTTGTCATTTTGACACTTTTAACCCCTCAACTTTGAGTTAAGTTATATATCCTTCTTACGATCAATGATCGCCACTGGTTGCTCCACATAATTGAGCCGTTCATCTACTTCAATATCCTCCACTGGCACAACCATATCCTCATCTGCCAAACACTTCCGCAAATGAGATACATGGAATGTCGGGTGAATTCCACTTAACTCATCGGGTAGTTCTAACCTATAGGCCACCTCTCCTACTCGAGCAATGATTCGGAAAGGCCTATGTACCTCGGGCTCAACTTGCCCCGCTTTCTAAAACGAATGATACCTTTCCAAGGTGAGACTTCAATATAACGCTATCACCCACCTGGAAGTCAATCGGTATACGTCTCTTATCAGCTTACGACTTCTGTCTATCCTTAGCTGCCTTCATAAAAGCTTTAATCTTTTCGAGCTTCTCAGTTGTAGCCTCAATCACCTCAATACTTCCAAACTCCTTCTGACCAATATCACCTCAACAAATGGGTGTCCTACATCTCCTACTGTATAGCATCTTATAGGGGGCATACCAATGTTGGCATGATAACTGTTATGGTATGAGAAATCGACTAACGGTAAATGGTCGTCCCAACTTCCTCTAAAATCAATGACACATGCCCGAAGCATATCTTCATGTGTCTGTATGGCTCTCTCTGACTGACCATCCGTCAGAGGATGATAAGCCGTGCTGATGTGTAGTCTCGTCCCCATCGCATCGTGGAATTTCTTCCAAAACTTAGATGTAAACTGAGTGTCACAATCAGATACAATAGACACCGGTACGCCATGACGAGTTACAATCTCCTTGATGAATAAACCCGCTAATCTCTCGGAGGAATACGTCTCTCGGATCGGTATGATGTGAGCACTCTTCGTCAAACGATCAACTATCACCCATATGGTATCATACCCTCTCGGGGTACGCCGTAACTTCGTAATAAAGTCCATGGTGATATGCTCCCACTTCCACTCGAGTATATCCAAGAGTTGGATTTTCCCGTACAGCTTCTGATGCTACGCCTTCACTTCCAAAAAGTAAGGCACTTACTCACGTATTCCGCTACGTCACACTTCATACCCGGCCACCAATAATCCTTCTTCATATCATGGTACATCTTGGTAGCATCGGAATGAATGGAGTATCGAGTCTTATGAGCCTCATCCATAATCTTTCCATGTAAGTCCCCATAACGAGGAATCCACATTCATCCAAATCGGGTTCTAACACCAAGAGTGTTCTCACCCAATTCCGCGACTAGACCTTTCATCCTTTCAGAGTTAAGACGATCTTCTTTCAAAGCCTCATCTTGAAATTCCTTGACCTGCGTCATCACGTCAGAGGTCATAATCAACTAATATGCCTTCACCTGAATTGACTCGTGTCTTTCCTTTCGGCTAAGGGCGTCCGCCACCACGTTGGCCTTGCCCGATGGTAGTGGATCTCGCAATCATAATCCTTTATGAGCTCTAACCATCGTCTCTGCCTCATGTTCAAATCTTTCTGTTCAAAGAAGTACTTCAAGCTCTTGTGGTCAGTGAAGATTGTGCACTTCGTCCCGTATAAGTAGTGTCACCAAATCTTCAAGGCAAAGACCACAGCTACTAGCTCCAAGTCATGAGTAGGATAATTAACCTCATGAACTTTTAACTGTCAGGATGCATAGGCTATAACCTTTCCATGCTGCATCAACACGAAACCCAACCCTAAAGAAGAAGCATCCGAATAGACTACCAAGTCCTCGCCTCCAGCGGGTAATGACAAGACAGGAGCTTGCGTCAGCCTCATCTTTAACTCCTCAAAAGCCTTCTCTTCATCTTGACCCCATACAAACTTCACATCCTTGCGGGTCAACTTAGTTAACGGAGAAGCTATCTTGGAGAAATATTGGATAAATCTCCTATAATATCCCGCTAATCCCAAGAAGCTACGAATCTCGGATGGCGTCTTTGGAGACTTCCATTGCATCACCGCCTCCACCTTTGCCGGGTATACCATAATCCCCTCGGGATTTACCACGTGACCCAAGAACTGAACTTCGCGCAACTAGAACCCGCACTTGGAAAACTTAGCACACAACTTCTCCTTTCTCAATGTCTCCAACACCGCTCAAATATGACCGGCATGCTCCTCTTTGCTCCTTGAGTAAATCATGATATCATCAATAAACACAATCACTGATTTATCCAACATTGGCCTACACACTCGGTTCATCATGTCCATAAAAGCAGCTGGCGCGTTATTTAAACGAAAGACATAACGAGAAACTCGTAGAGTCCGTAACACGTGCGAAAAGCTGTTTTAGGAATATCCTGCTCTTTCACCTTCAATTGATGGTAGCCAGATCAAAGGTCTATCCTCGAAAACCAACTGGCACTTTGAAGCTGATCAAACAAGTCATCAATCCTCGGTAATGGATACTGATTCTTCACCGTCAACTTGTTCAATTCACGGTAGTCGATACACATCCTCATACTACCGTCCTTCTTCTTCACAAATAAGACCGGAGCACCCCAAGGAGAGATACTTGGTCTAATGAACCCCTTATCGAGCAACTCCTGTAGTTGCTCCATCAATTCCTTCATCTCGGAGGGAGCCAAACAATACGGTGCCTTAGCGACAGACTGAGCACCGGGTATCAAGTCAATTTGAAATTCAATTTCATGATCTTGTGGCACACCTGATAAGTCCTCTGGGAACACGTCGGGAAAGTCACACACCACCAGTACATCAGACAGTTATGGTGTTGACATGTCCACATCTTTTACGTAGGCCAGATAGGCACTACGTCCCCGTCTCAGGCATTTTCCCGCCACCGCCATTTAAATCACTTTCGGAATCATCGTAACTCGATCACCGTATATCTTCACCGAACTCCCGTCAGGCGCTGTCAATCTAATCATCTTCTTGTGACACATAATGTTCGTCTCGTAGTCCGCTAACCAATCCATTCCTAGGACTACATCCAATCCGCCTAAGGTCATCACAAACAGTCTAGCAGGAAACTTATAACCTTCTAGTTCTATGTCATAACCCTCAATCAAGTCGAAAATCCTTGCAGACTTACCTATGGTAGTTTCTACATCAATGGGCTCATCAATACATCTACTACTAACAGGCAAATTAGCACAGAAAGCAACAGAAAGAAAACTTCTACTAGCACCTGAATCAAATAACACAGAAGCAAGAGTTTGGTTTACTAGAAACGTACCTGATACAACATCGGGGTCCGTCCTAGCCTCCTCCCTAGTCATGGTGAAAGCTCTAGCGCTTGCCCTCTGCCCTTCAGTCCCGGTCGTCTTCTTCGCTCCGGAACTCTCCGCCCTTGGCTTCTTGCATTCCCTGCTCATGTGACCACCATAGTTAAAACATCTAGCCACACAACATTCCTTTGCTATATGTCCTGTCCTCCCACACGTGAAGCATACATTCGATCCCCACCTACATTCTCCGGTATGCTCTTTTCCACATTTTCCACACCTCTTCGACCCCGCACCGGGTGTAACCACACGTCGGTCATCTACCCGTGCACTCTTGTTGTTTGCCGGAGCACCACCCCGTCCAAACCGCTTTCCATTCTAGTTCCGGTCACCACCACCTTTCTTGCTTACCTCAGCCACCGCTACCTCCCTTTCATCATACAGTCTTCCTTCCATATCAACCACCGACCTGAAAGTGCTCGGTCAAGCAGCGATCATATGCCTGCGGATGTTTGCCGACAAGCCCTGAACGTACCTCTTGATCTTTCGTGACACAGCCGTCACCTGATCTGGCACCAGCCGTGCCATCTCGTTAAACTTGGTGGTGTATTGCTGATGTGTCATGGTTCCCGCCTCCAGCTGCAGGAACTCTCTCTCCACCTTGTCCAACTCCCGATGAGGACAGAACTCCTTAATCACCAACTTCTTCAGCTCACTTCACCTTATCCTACCAATCGCTCTACTACTCTCACTTGGACAATATTATCCCACCAACATAGAGTCGAGTCCATGAACAAATGAGTGGCAAACTTCACCGTCTACTCTTCCCTGCACTCGCTGATGTCGAGCATAACTTCCATCTCTCTCACCCATCGATGAGCATCAGCAGTAGTGCCGTTGCCATCGAAAGTTAGGGGCTTGCATCTTTGAAATGCCCCATAGTTACAACCTCGTGCTGCCTTGGGCATAGGCTCTTCTTCCTCCTCCTCATCAGTAGGGACAACCGTCTCAGTCTCCGGTTGCTCTCTCCTTCTCGAGGACCCATTCCTCTCCTTCCTCTCTCCTTCTCTTACGGCCTTTATTACTTCAGTCACCACAGACGGTAAGATCGTCTGCATGACCTGGTGAACCTCCTCCACCATAGCCTCCTTCATTGAGGCCCTCAAATTAGCACTCTCATCACCACCCTCCGGATGAGGGGTCTCAGGCTCCTTATGAGCCACCTCTTCTGCCTGGGCCTTCCCCTTATGACCTGTGGTCCAGCACCACGTCCACCATGACCTCCACCTTGATAAGCCTTCAAAGATCTACCTCCAGCCATCCTCTAACACACTATAAGATTCAAACACCAACACGGTCATTCAAGGAAATAGCTCAGTCTATGTCAAGTATAGTAAGTCCCTAATTACAGTGGCCAGTTGTGATTAGCCACTTACTTTACTCTTCATACCCTAAGCATTTCCTATCCTGACTACATCAGTATCTAAATCTACTAAGGGCAAATAGATCAAATAACATGTGCACATAATACCAGTTAGCATTAAAGAAAATACCTGATGGCACGTAGCTACTCGGACTGGCCCTTTGTCCTATTCTCAGTTTAAGTTTAGGTTTCTTTATATTTACCCATTTCACTTAAACTTTGGCTATGATACCAACTTGTAAGGCCCCGTTCCCGGGCACCTCACAGTTGGTCATTCATCGCACATTAATCGTACATTTATTTAAAACATCACAATGGAAATTACTTAGAACTATTTCATATAATTATAATTGCTTTTGCAAAATAATACATCATTGTTACATTACAAAAGATCACTTATTGCATTACATCACAAAAACTTTATCGCAATATAAAATGGATGCCATCCAAAAATAAGCTAAGTAGCTGCCCCGTGCCATCCTCAGCAACAATCACCTGCCAACTAGAAAATACAAAAAGTCAGCATTGCTGAGTAAGTTCTAGTTTTATAAATAATATACTCCACTTATCATTCAAAACCGTTCTTTACTTTCATATGTGCTCATACATCATACGTACAAATAGATAATCTTATTATTATCTTCATCATCTTTCTTTAACTTTCGCTCATGCATCATTTACGGCATCGTTGTCATTTGTTATCTTCCTTAGCATATTTTATGTACATTCACCTTTATCTTCCTCATATTCCGGGCCAATGCCATGGGCTATACCCCACCGTCATGCATAAAGCGGGTACTAGGCCAAAATATATAAATAGACTCCCATACATTATGCCCGTGGCCTGACCACAATACCGGGGTAACTTCATTTCGGACCAATTCCATGTACTATACCCCACTATCATGCATAAAGCGGGTGCTGGGTCGAAGTCTATAATTAGACTCCCATACATTGTGCCCGGTGGCCTGACCACAGTACCGGCGTAAGCGGCAAGATCCCATACGTATGGTCAATCATAAAGATTAGACCCCAGTGTGCATCTGACAGGATCTCAGCCTCTCGTGTTGATCAATTAGATTATGTTTGCAGCGGATTTAGCACATTAATTAGCAATTAAAGCAAGAACATAAAAGATATTGCGATTAAAGCATAAACATAGAGAGAGAATTCTGCAAAGCAATAAATGTTCTATTGGTCACACGTTTTGGCCATTAAAACTGTATGGTTACCCATCCTTTTATAGGCGGCAAAAGGATGGGTTGATGTCCTTTTTCTGACATCACTGAATATTCAAATTACAACTGACAAAAACATAAAACTACTGAAGATGTCAACAACTGACATCTTCTTACAAAAGTTCCTAAGTGCTGACAAAAGTAAACTACTGAAATCCTACAACGACTGAAGAACAAGCTCTTCAGTCGTTTATAACTACTGATACTATAACAACTGAAGAACATGCTCTTCAGTTGTTGTACAACTACTGAAATGAAATAAACTACTGAAAAAGAAAAACCACCACAACAACTGAAGAAGACTTCTTCAGTTGTTGTGACAAACTCTGAGTCTTCAGTACTTGGTCTTCAGACTTGGCTTCAGATGATATAACAACTGATGACTTCAGTAGATATCATCAGTTGTTGTCTTCAGTCTTTGTCTTCAGACTTTGTGCTTCAGTAGAAGGTCTTCAGTTCTTTAGTCCTTCAGCTTTTGATTCTTCAGTACTTGTCTTCAGTACTTGAAGTCTTCAGTACTTGTAAGATCAGTACTTCAGACTTCAGTGCTTGGTCTTCAGTACTTTGGAGTCTTCAGCTGATGTTCTTCAGTTCTTTGATCTTCACACTTTGTTCTTCAGACTTTGTCATAACAGCAGAAGGCTGGAGCTAAGATGCTCTCGAGTTTGACATTCAAGCAAGAGAACACAATAGCTGATGAGAGTCTTCAGATGTTCTCGAGTCTGACATTCAAGCAAGAGAACATTGTGACTGATGGGAGTCTTCTTCAGTTGTAGTAGTGGCATGTGGGACTTAGAGGTTTTCCTGATCTTGGCTCATTGGTTCTTTTGGTCCAACAAACTCCCCCTGAACCAATGCAGCCAAAACCTCTAATTATTGGATGTCCCACTTATTGATGGCATAAAGATTGGTCTATTTCCTTCTAGATCAGATTAGAAGTTGACCCAGATAAGCACTGGCCAGAGAGGTAGTCTCAAGTGTTTGTTTGGCTAAGTATGGATGGGAGCTCTGTCTTGGGGAATTGGACACAGAGCTGTTGCCCCATCCATGAGATCTACCTCCCACGTATAAGTCGGTAGGATTCTCGGGTGTAGGCCTGAAGAAAGATCAATTGTTCTTCTTTGGACAGGTCTTCAGGCATACCATCAAATAATCCCTCCCGACCGTACAGCTCTGAGATGAACTTGACCTGTTTACCATTATTGAGCTCAATTGTTGTGATTTGCCTATAAGCAAACTCATCAGGATGTTTACCCTCCAACAACAGGTTGAGCTCATTTCTCTGGAAATTCTCAAGCTTCTTATAGACCAGACCCTTCCTAACCACCCTATTATCTAGCATTGAAAAGGGTGATTGGCCGGCTCTATAAGCTTTCTCGAATTCCTCTACTATTTCCCAGGGTGGTATTACAAGAGCCACAGAGATCTCTTCATCTACAATTCTCTTTAATTTGCTCTTGTACCTCACAGGCATGTCCTTCTTGACTATCCTGTGAGCCACCCTTGGGTCAGGCCAAGTTCTCACCTTATCCTTTTCATATTGAAAAGTTTGTTTCAAGGTGAATAATCTCAAAGCCTCTTTCTGCATGTTTATTATAGAGGTCGAAGCAGCATAACATTTGTCAATGCTTTTCAGCATTTCCTCATCATGTTTCTTTTGCTGCTCCTCCTCTTCTAACTTAACCCTCACAGTGTCCTGCTGTGAGGTGGGAGTGATGGTTTGTGGTTTAGCTTTGGGTAGAGGTATAACTGCTGAAAGTGGCAGACTATCCTCCTCATCCTCCTCATCTTCTTCTTCTTGCAGCCTCAACACCCTTCTCTTCTTCACCAGGGTGGATCATTGGCTGCGGGTTTTGATGGTGAAGGGGTTGGTTTTGTGGGTTGTGGTTTGGTTGTTGGTGTGGGAATGTTGGCAGGCACTGCTAGTAGCCTAGAGATAAGTGCTGGTTTGGTTAGCTTTACTAGCAGTGTCCTGTTCCCAGCACCGGCTTCAGATAGGGCCTCAGCAACCAGTCCTTTGGTAAAATCACCAGCTGAACAGATCTTGGTGGTTATTGCCAAGAGTCTGTCCCTGGTCCATGCCTTAACATCAAGGACTGGTCTGCCCAGATACTTCGAAGTGAACCTACTCATAGCCTCAAGTTTTTGTCTTTCTTCTTGGCTATGAGTAGTCCATCGGTATTCAATCTCTTTCCTCTCCATGTTCCTGATCTCTTGATCTAGCAAAGCAGTGTCCTTGTCAAAGCCTTGCCTGAATAGCTGTTCAATGACTTTGTTCATTGAACGGTTATGTTCAGCATCAGCCTCCTTGACAAGGGCTGCTAGATCAGGATCAGCCACCTTCTTTCCCTCTCCCTTATTCTTATCAGTGCTACTGAAATCCTTTTGGATTTCAGCCACTTCTATATGCTCTACCTCCCTCACTTTCCTCTTCCCCTTCTCCCTCACCCTACTCCTCTCCTCAGCCAACTCCCTCTCTACCACCACCACTTTCTCTGCCTCTTTCTCCTCCTCTCCCTTCTTCCTCTTGTCTTGCACTAATGTCTCCCCCTTTTTGGTTGCATTGGTTGGGGTTTGACTATCAGCAAGAGCCTTAGATATGGCAACCTCCACCATGGGTTGTATATATGTGGGAAGCCTCTCATCAAGGGTTTGAAGAATTATATCTTTAAGGATTGGTGTGATGAGAGGCAGGGATTTCTGGAGGATAACATCCAGCTGCTCAGGGGGGTTCTGTCCCTGAGAGCTAGTGCCAGAAGCAGGGGCTGGTGGCTGAGTTTGTGGGAGTGGCTCAGTGTCTGTGAGACCTTCGGGTGAAGGTGCCATCTGTGGGGTAGTGGTGGCAGATGGACTTCTATCCTGAGTCATCTGAGCAAGCAGCTCTTTGAGTCTGCTTATCTCATCCTCAAGGATAGTGTTTTGAGCAACTACATCGTAGAAGAAGCTCAGGTCATCATCAGCATGAGCTGAATCACCTGACCTCCTGACATTGTCAGGATGAACATGTCCTGAGTGTGGCTCAGTAATGACATGTGCCCCTTGTTCATGGTACTGGGGACTTCTGGCCTCAGGATTGGATCCATCATCGGTCATTGCCTCTGGTGAGGTCTTAGAGATGTTACCAGCTTCACCCTGCTCAGATGTTAATGCAGGGGAAGTGGCAGCCTCACCAGATTGTTCGCTCTCCCTAGCCACACTGGGAGAGTGAACTGATTCTCTGTGCTGTGGGCTCTGATCAGCACTTGTGCCCACCCCCTCTTCGGTTGGAGTCTCCCCAGTGGTAATAGGTTTCTGGGGAGAGGGTGGAGTGCTCAGATCAGTCAGCACTTTGGCTATAACCAATGTTGGGCTTAGTGGGGCGGTCTCCTCTGTATGTGGGCTAGAAGCAGTATGCACATGGGGAGGACTGTGCTCTTCAATGGCAGCCTCCTCAAGTGAGGAAGACCCCAGTAATGTGGTTGCCCCAAAATTGGTTGCATCAGGCTCCTGTTGAGAGGAAGCCTGTGCGGTTGTGGTGGGTGGAGTCGTGGTACCTGCTGGGAGAATCGAACCAGCAGGCACATCCTGCCTTTGTGTGGCAGGGGCATCCTCAGGGGACTCATCTCCCTGAGTAGCCTTTGTGGGCTTCTTTTTGGCTTTTGGCTTGGTGGGACTTTGGATTTGGAGGTGGAGGCTGTGGGTTCCAGCTGCGTGGGTTTTCGCAGCCGGCCAGCCTGTTTGAGTGTGGGGTCAGTGTTGTGCCTGGAGTATACCTCAGCTTGAACAGCCATGGCAGGGACCCCAGTGCCAACTAGTCCCTCAGCCTGAAGCTGGTATTCGATCATGGCCATTATGAACCGTGGATATAAGTTCCAACGGTTAGAAAAAGGTTTTGTGGCCATGTCCTTGAGTTCCAAAAATAAAAGATCAGTAAAATTTAAAGGTTGTTTCTCAAGGATAGAATACAATACCTGCTGCCACCTTGTGGACATCTGGTCCCACGAAGAGGTCTTGGAAGCCAGACATACATTCACCATGTGGAAGATCAAGCGTTGAGGATCAGGAAAGTGTTTCTTCAACAAGGTAGAGGCGGAGAGGTTACCCTGATAGTCATGAGATGTGAAGGAGAGATCAAGGGTACCTTTGGGGTAGGAAGTTGGGTGAGTGGCATCATCCAGCTCTAGGGTTTGGCGTAGAGCAGCTGGAGTGATAACCACGGGTTTGCCATTGACGGAGGACCGGAGAGAGACCTCGGCATTCTGCTCTCCGGTTTGGACGTGACATTGGTCCAAAACTCCGTCAAGGAGTCAGTGTATAGTGTGGGGTTCAAGAGAAAAGCCGTTTTGTATGGTGAGTCATACATAAGGTCGACGGCTTGGTGAAATTTGGGCCATAATGGCGATTTTGTAAGGTGGGCGACACAGTTGTGTCGAGGTTTCAGTTGCATGTTCGCCATTAATGGTGTATGGGAATTTTAGAGGTTTGTAAGGATTAGGTCAAGTGAGGAGTAAATGCTCTGAAGGTGGGGTATTTATAGGGTAGGGCAAAGGTTGAAAGAAAACTACTGAAGGTTTTGGTGTTATTGATCAGTTGTTGTAACAGCTGATGACGTGGTTTTAACCTTCAGTGGTTGTAACATCTGAGGACTTGGTGTTAGCCTTCAGTAGTTGAAACTACTGAGACCTTGGTTTTGTCCTTCAGATGTTGTGAACGTCTGAAGAGTTACTGTCAGTCTTCAGTAGTTATAAACTACTGATGACCTAGTATTCGTCTTCAGACGTTGTAACAACTGAAGACTTGGTTTTAGCCTTCAGTAGTTGTGAACTACTGAGATCAGTAGTTGTGAACTACTGAAGACATGGTATTGCTTCAGTTGTTGTAAACAACTGAGGACTTGGTGTTAGCCTTCAGTAGTTGTGAACTACTGATGTCAGTAGTTGTGAACTACTGAAGTCATGGTTTTGTCCTTCAGTTGTTTGTGTATGAAACATCAGCTGTCGTTATCAGCTGATGAGAAATTACTCATCAGCTGTTTCCGTCAAATCAGTTGTTTCATACTAGCCTCCACATTTACTCATCAGCTCTTTGGCTGACTTTCAGATGTTTCATTGACCCTTCAGCTCTGGGAATATGCCTTCAGCTCTTGGGATCAGATGTTCACAAGTGCTGATGAAATTCTTCAGAGCTGGTGAACAAATTTTGTCTTCAGTATTTGTGTAAGATTACACATCAGTACTTGTGAGCAAAATTTGTTCTTCAGTACTTATTTATTGAAAATCATACATCAGTAGTTGTAATCCACTTCACTACAGTTGTTTTTTCAATAATAATGTACATCAGTACTTTGAGTCAGTTTAGTCTTCAGTAGTTGTGAAAGAGCTGAAGACTAAATTACTCATCAGTACTTATATTTGACCTTTGCTCTTCAGTAGTTGTGAACTAAGAGTGCCAGCATAGGTCAAATCATTCAAGCTGCAGCATACCAAGCCTTAGTACCAAATTTTGGAATGTGGCACTATCTAAAGGCTTAGTAAAAATGTCTGCAAGCTCATCAGCACTAGGCACAAACTTAGGATCAATCAGACCTTTCTCATAGCAATCCCTGATAAAATGATGTCTGATCTCAATATGCTTGGTCCTAGAGTGCTGGACTGGATTCTTAACAATACAAAGAGCTGAAGCACTATCCATTAATAATGGAGTCTTAGTCTCAGTAATGCCATAATCCAGAAGTTGGTTCTGAAGCCAGAGTATTTGAGAGGTACAACTTGCAGCAGCAATATACTCAGCTTCAGCAGTGGATGTAGCAATTGATGTTTGTTTCTTACTCTGCCAAGAAACTAAACAATTGCCTAGGAATTGGCAACCACCAGAAGTGGATTTTCTGGTGACTTTGCATCCTGCATAGTCACTATCAGAGAAAGCAACTAATTTGCATGAATGCCCAGCTGAATACCAAAGTCCTAGTGATTGGGTACCTTGCAGATATCTAAAGATCCTTTTGACTGCAATCAAATGGGATTCTTTAGGTGCAGCCTGAAATCTAGCACAAGCACATGTTGAAAACATGATGTCTGGTCTAGAAGCTGTAAGGTACATCAAGGACCCAATCATACATCTGTAAAGGGTTTCATCAACCGCTTTACCTTTCTGATCAACATCTAGTTGTGTGATGCAGCTCATGGGAGTAGAGCAGGGCTTACAGGATTGTAAATCAAACTTATTCAGCAACTCTTTGGTATACTTGGACTGATGGATGAAGATTCCATCATCCAGTTGTTTGATTTGCAAGCCCAGAAAGTACTGTAATTCTCCCATAGCACTCATTTCAAATCTCAGCTTCATAAGCTTTGTAAATTCATCACACAACTTTGGATCAGAGGATGCAAAGATGATATCATCAACATAAATCTGAACAAGGAGCTTATGTTGTCCCACAGTCTTGATGAATAAGGTTTTATCAATGGTGCCTCTAGTGAACTTGTTCTCTAGAAGAAGGTTGAGAGTGTCTCATACCAGGCTCTAGGTGCTTGCTTCAGCCCATAAAGAGCCTTATCAAGCTTGTACACCCAATCAGGATGTTTATTGTCCTCAAAGCCTGGTGGTTGACACACATAAACCTCTTCTTTGATTTTTCCATATAGGAAGGCACTTTTGACATCCATTTGATAAACCTTGAGACTGTGAAAGGCAGCATAAGCTAAGAACAGTCTAATTGCTTCTAGTCTAGCCACAGGTGCAAAGGTCTCATCATAATCGATTCCTTCCTCCTGTGCAAACCCTTGAACAACCAGTCTGGCCTTGTTCTTGACAATTTGGCCCTTCTCATCTGTTTTGTTCCTGAATACCCACTTGGTGCCTATAGCACACTTACCTTTGGGTAATGGAACAAGCTCCCACACTTGCTGTTTCTTGAATTGAAGTAGCTCAAGCTGCATAGCTTCCACCCATCCATTGTCTCTTAAAGCAATATGATAGTTCTTTGGTTCTTGCTGACTGATGAAGAGAGCATAGAAGCAGAAGTTGGACAATTGATTCCTGGTTGAAACTCCAGCATGAATATCACCAATGATTTGTGAAGTGGGGTGATTCTTGAGCTCTTGATAAACTATGATATCTGTGCAAGTGTTTGTAGACCCATCAGCAGCAACAGATGGTGATGGAGATTCCTGAAACCATGTAGAGGATGGCAGCTCAAATGAAGTAGAGCAAGCAGAAATCTCATCAGCATTTGTAGTGGATGGAGCTGCTGAGGCTACAGGAGCATCAGGTTCAGTGGAATTAGGCAGGTTGTCACTGAACTTGAAGAGGTGAGTACTGACTTCATCATCTTCAGTACCACCAGGTGGAGATCTGTTGACAGGCTCAACAGATGGAGGTTGATAAGGAACATATTGCAGTATGTCCAGATCAAACAGCTCCACAGGGTTTTGTGGAATCTTGTCCTTTGGAGATTCATTGAACTTAACATGCAAAGTTTCTTCAACCCCTTTGGTTCTACAGTTGAAGACTCTGTATGCTTTGCAAGTTGATGAATAACCAACAAAGTACCCTGCATCCACCTTACTAGCAAACTTATGGAGTGGGTTGCTAGTGTTGAGAATGAAACAAGGACACCCAAAGGCTCTAAAGAATGAAATAAGAGGGGCCAAATGATGAAGAACTTCATAGGGAGTCTTCATCAACCTCTTATTTACTAAGGCTCTATTCTGTACATAGCAAGCTGTATTGACAGCTTCAGCCCAAAAGGTCAGTGGCAGCCCTGAGTCAGCCAACATTGACCTTGCTGCTTCAATGAGGGTCCTGTTCTTTCTCTCCACCACTCCATTCTGTTCAGGAGTTCTTGGAATGCTAAACTGCCTTCTAATTCCCTTGGACAGGTAGAAGTCATCAAGTGTGTGGTTTCTAAATTCTGTTCCATTGTCACTCCTCACACACTTGACCTGTAGGGAATACTGCTTTTCTACTTGTAACACAAAGTTCATTATTGTCTTTGCTGCTTCATCCTTGGAGTGCAAGAAGAAAGTCCATACAAACCTGGAGTAATCATCCACAATTACCAGGCAGTATTTCTTCTTTGCCATGCTCATTACTCTGACAGGACCAAAGAGATCCATGTGCAGAAGTTGTAAGCAGGCAGTGGACTTTGGTTCTTCTATTGAAGGGAATGAAACTTTGTGTTGTTTTCCTTTCAAGCAAGCAGTGCAGTCATCTTCACACTTGAACTCCTTCAGAGGCAATCCTCTTACTAAACCATGGCTTATAAGCTGATTCATGTTCTTGAAATTAACATGACCCAGCCTTCTATGCCATAGTGTAGACTCTTGAGGAGATGCCTTGGAGAATAGGCAAGGATGGCCTTTTAGATCCATCTTTTTGGAAAGATCTAAGGCATACACTCTTCCTGTCCTGTTGGCCTTCAGGAGAGTGTGTTCATCCAATGCCTTGTCAATCAAACTCAGAACTTTGGATGACAGAATCCTACAGTTCTGGCTTGTGAAAAGGGCAACATGGCCTTTGTCACACATTTGACTGACACTCAAGAGGTTGTACTTGAGATTCTCCACATGGTTAACATCATCAAACCTTATTTCCCCGTTGGAAACAAAGCCTTTTCCGACGATGTAACCCTTTGCATCATTGCCAAAAGAAACAAATCCCTTCTTTCCTTGAGAGTAGTCATTAAGAAGGGAGCTGCTTCCAGTCATATGCATGGATCCTCCACTGTCTACATACCAGATGCTTCTATGGCATGTTGAAGAACCCTGCAAACACAACCATGTGTTAGTTAGTCTTGGAGACCCAAACCTGCTTGGCTTTGGGTCTGTTCTCAGCTACAGGTGTAGCACTAACAGGTGTGTTGTGAGTGACAGCTTGAGGTGAAGAAGATGGTACAGAAGAGGAACCCTTTGGCTTGGACTTCCTTTTCTGTGGTTTCAACACAGGAGCATCTAAGTGGTTGACTCTTCCCACTAGCTGCTGAACCATCATCACCAATTGTGTCTGATTCTGTGATAGGGCTTTCAGCTCTTCAGACATATTGGAGTTTGCTGATGATGAGTTCCTATGTTGTACCATCTTTTTCTGAGCAACCTCAGCTGTTGCCTGAGTAATCCCTACCTTCTTGGATTTAACTTTGGCCCTAGGGATTTCAGGCTTGGATGTTGCCAGTACAAACTTGGTTTCAAACTCATTCTTCATTTTATTGATGCTCTCAGTAATTTGCTCCTTCTGTTTGAGTTTGGAACCCCTTTTGTACCAGCAATCATCAGTAAGATGATTGAACAAGCCACATATCTCACATGGCTTTTTCTTCATCTTATGCTGATCATCAGCTGAAGAGGATTTAACTGCTGAAGACTTGTTCTTCAGCTGTTTGTCATCAGTACTAGCAGTTTCTTCCTAGTGCCTGCTTTCCTGGTATCCTCTCTAGCTGTCTTCAAACCTTTCCTACTGTTAGTTTTCTTCTCTTTAGTGCTAACAGTATTTGAGGTTTGAACTTCAGATGTTGTCACTTGCTCTCCAGTACCTTCAGTACTTCTAGTGACAACTCCTGAGTTGATCAGCCTTTTGGTCATGTGATAGTCTATCTCTGATGATGCTGATTCAGAGGATAGTAAGTCACATGATGAGAAGGATTGGTTATTGCTCTCCCCATCAGATTCAACTTCTGCTCTTGAAATGAAGTCTGTGGGAGGAGCAGTGTGATTATAACCAATGCCAAACTTCACATTGGAAGCTGTTTGCTTGCTAAGAAGCATTTCAAAACCCTTGCAAGATTGCACCCATCGATCACACTCAACTTGGGTGGTTGCAAGAGTTTCCTTGAGGTCCTTGTACTTCTCTAGAAGTACATCTTCCCTAGCTTTACTATCTTTGATTTGGCAGTTGAGCTTGTAAATCTCATCATTTTTATCTTTTAGAACAACCTCAAAATCAGCTTTTCTTTTGGAAATAGTGTGCTCAAGCTCAAGATTTTTATCTATTAAAGCTACATTTGCTTCTCTAATAGAAGCAAATGCTGCTATGCATGACTCTGAACAAAGCTTGGCTTTTGCCTCAGTGGATACCTGAGATGAGGCATTGGATGATGACCCTTCAGCAGAATCAAGGGCCATCAGAGCAAGATTTCCAAAAGGTTGATCACCACCATGTTGACCAGCACCTTGGAGTAGTGGTTCCTGACCAGATAGCTCTTCTGGTAGACTACTCCAGTCAACAGCAGTTGGGGTGAAAAAGCTTTGTTGTTGAGGTTGTGTGTGGTGATGAGATTGGGAAGAATGAGGCTCTGGAAGAGCATGAGGTGGTTGAGCCGGGGGTGCTTGAGGTTGACCAGGCTGAGGCATGTAGTAACAGGGGTAAGGATAAGGCATATGACCCTGTGGCACAAAATAAGCAGGTGGTGCTTGTGCTTGAGATGGATGGGGAGAACTGTAGGAAGGTTGCCCTTTGTGCTGTGAGCTATTGCTGGGAAAAGTCACAAAGGGTGCAGATGAGTTAGATCCAGATGATCTACACTCTCTTGCAAAGTGTCCAAGCCTTTGGCACTTGTGACACCTCAACTTGCTCTTGTCAAAACCAACTTTGGTTTTGCCAGAGAGTCCTGGGAATTTCCTACCAGTTCTTTTGTAGAACTTCTGAGAGCGGATATTTATCATTGCCATTTGGTTCAAAATATCCATCTCTTCCAGATCATCATCTGGAATGCCCTTCAAATCCTCCATCAGAAAACACAAGTTGTCACCACCTCCTCCTGAACTACTGACACCAACAAAAGCTTGTTCTGAGTTTATAGAGAAATCAATATGCTCATCATAAGAACTTTCTGATGAAGCATATTCTGACTCATGACTTATCAAGGCAGCATTACCTTGGACAAAGTCATCAGCAAGTTTGCCAGAAGATGACAACTTCCTCTTTTGCTCTACCTCTCTCTCAAAATGAGTAGTTTCCCATGAAGTTGGGTGAGAGATAAGTGTCAAGGTCAGCACTAGAGCGTAGGACAATGGTATATGTGTCCCATCTCTCAGGCAATGACCTGAGGAACCTGTTGTTCATCTGGCTTTTGGAGTACTCTTGTTTAACCATCTTCAGCTCAGAGATTAAACAAGAGAACCGCTCAAACTGCTGGGTCAGAGTCTCACCCTTTCTATATGAGAAAGTCTCATATTGTTGGGCAAGGATTTCCCTATTGTTTGCTAAGACCGAATCAGTTCCTCCAAATTGTTCCTTTAGAGCAACCCATAGGTCATGAGTAGACTCATGATGCAAGAGCCCTGAATATATCTCGTTTGGAATGGCCATGGCTAAAATTCCATGGGCTCTAGCATCAATTTCAAACAGCTTTAGATCTTCGTCCGAATACTGTTCAGGTTTCTTCGCAACCTGTTCATTAGATTCCGGGACGTTCACCATAGGCTTGTATGGCCCATGCACCACTGACTTCCAACAACCAGCACTGTTGACAGCCAAGTGGTGCAGCATACGTCTTTGCCATATGTTATACTCGTTCCTAACCAGCATCGGAGGCTTGGTTGCGGAACCAGTATTGTGAGGATCATTGGTTGGTGTTGTCATCTCAGGGTTTGGTCAAGAACAAGTTTAAACACGACAATCGTAACTCAAAACCACCAAAAGACCTCAAGATTTTGGCCGGAAACAGCAGAAACTCACTCTCTATGACTAACTCTTGCAAATTGCTAATTCGATCAAACTGAGAGATCAAAAGAGCAGTTTCAAATGATCAATGGTAAGATCGATCAATGATTAACCTGCTCTGATACCATTTGACAGGATCTCAGCCTCTCGTGTTGATCAATTAGATTATGTTTGTAGCGGATTTAGCACATTAATTAGCAATTAAAGCAAGAACATAAAAGATATTGCGATTAAAGCATAAACATAGAGAGAGAATTCTGCAAAGCAATAAATGTTCTATTGGTCACACGTTTCGGCCATTAAAACTGTATGGTTACCCATCCTTTTATAGGCGGCAAAAGGATGGGTTGATGTCCTTTTTCTGACATCACTGAATATTCAAATTACAACTGACAAAAACATAAAACTACTGAAGATGTCAACAACTGACATCTTCTTACAAAAGTTCCTAAGTGCTGACAAAAGTAAACTACTGAAATCCTACAACGACTGAAGAACAAGCTCTTCAATCGTTTATAACTACTGATACTATAACAATTGAAGAACATGCTCTTCAGTTGTTGTACAACTACTGAAATGAAATAAACTACTGAAAAAGAAAACCACCACAACAACTGAAGAAGACTTCTTCAGTTGTTGTGACAACTCTGAGTCTTCAGTACTTGGTCTTCAGACTTGGCTTCAGATGATATAACAACTGATGACTTCAGTAGATATCATCAGTTGTTGTCTTCAGTCTTTGTCTTCAGACTTTGTGCTTCAGTAGAAGGTCTTCAGTTCTTTAGTCCTTCAGCTTTTGATTCTTCAGTACTTGTCTTCAGTACTTGAAGTCTTCAGTACTTGTAAGATCAGTACTTCAGACTTCAGTGCTTGGTCTTCAGTACTTTGGAGTCTTCAGCTGATGTTCTTCAGTTCTTTGATCTTCACACTTTGTTCTTCAGACTTTGTCATAACAGCAGAAGGCTGGAGCTAAGATGCTCTCGAGTTTGACATTCAAGCAAGAGAACACAATAGCTGATGAGAGTCTTCAGATGTTCTCGAGTCTGACATTCAAGCAAGAGAACATTGTGACTGATGGGAGTCTTCTTCAGTTGTAGTAGTGGCATGTGGGACTTAGAGGTTTTCCTGATCTTGGCTCATTGGTTCTTTTGGTCCAACAGCATCCTTTCAGGGTAACTAACCCACACACAGTTGAGCTAACACCCTTCATTGAGTGTGAACCTCCATACATGCTTGCAAGACTTTTCTTACATTCGTTCGTTCGTTAATGCATGCATTCATTCTTTCTTTATGTTTCACATATCATTAACATTAACTTCCGCTTTACGTTGCATAATACTTCACGTTCATCTCATACTCATAATACATAGGTCACGGAATAATGCATAATAAAGAACATAAGGAAACATACCATCCATAAGCATAACATCATCATACATGACATAAACTCATCCCTTACATCAAACATAAATCATAAAGTCAATTTACATTACCCCCGGAACATCCCAAGTAAAAGCCAACACTTCACATTTTCCCCCAAAATTCAGAAAAATATTCTAAGTCTTAGGCACGTGGGCACTATGCAAGCGCGTGGGCACTATGCAGGCGCATGGCCTTCTGGGCGCATGGGGACACTTAGGCGCACGGGAAACTTTTAGACGCATGGGCCCTGTTTGGGCACATGGCCAACACTTGGTCATTTCGTGCAACATTCTAGGCGCATGGGCACTATGCAGGCGTATGAGTGCCTAGGCACATGGATACTGTTTGGGCGCATGGGACACTTAGTCAAATCCAGCCTAATTCTAGGCGCATGGATACTATTTGAGCGCATGAGTTTCAGCGCATGGGACTTAGGCGCTTGACAACTAACTTTTAACTACCATCATCATAATTAAATCCCAATTTAATTCTAACATGTTCTAAGCCTAGTTCTAACATTCTAAGAATTAGGAACACATACACAATATCATCCTAACCATAAATCACCTAAATCATATCCCACCCGCATACACACATGCTCATTCATACAGGTATTCGTACCCACTTTTATAAAAACATACATACATGTATTTATAGCCCCAAAATCAGTTAAAACATGTAAAAAGGGGGTTCTAGAACTCACCTTACACAACTTTGAGAGTGTCTTCCTTCAAACCTGTATGCAATGAGTTCAAACACCTACAAACTCATCAAACACACACCCCGAAAACACACACAAACACATAAGCATCTAATCAAGACTAAAACCCAACAAGAACACTTGAAACAACGAATTCTTACGTTAAGTTCGAATTCTTCTTCTTCTGCTCTCTTAAAACCGAACTCTCTGCTCTTTCTCCCTTTAAAACCGAAAGAAATGAAATGTGCAGATAGAGTGGGCGGCCATGCCCACTTTGGTACCAACTTTTGATACTTTTTGTCATTTTGACACTTTTAACCCTTCAACTTTGGGTTAAGTTATACTTCCTTCTTTTATCACATTTATTCTTTCTTTCTCGTCTATTAAAATACCCGGGTGTTACAAAATGTATAGAATGTGTTTGTGTTTGTGGTGCAGATTTTGCTACTAGTGATGGCCGATCATCAGCTGAGCAAACTACCTGACCAAAGAACTTGTTCTTCAAGTTTCAAGAAGATGCCGAGCTAGAATTCCTCCTCCTACATCTTCTGAAGCATTCATGTATAGAGAGTTGGAAAAGATGTTCCTGATCATTCACAAAAGATGCACACGAAGAGAGGGAGCATACAAAAAGGGGGAGCCTATGTGATGAAATATCTTCAGCAACATAACATCAATCTAGGGGGAGATTGAAGGTCATTTTTGATTGTCTTATAGGAACTGAAGATGATACAAGACGTTGATAATGATAGACTAAGGGGAGTATTGTTGGGTCTGAAAAGGATGGTCTATATTATCAACACAGTCAAAGTCAACAAAAGTCAACATCACGGCCAAAGTCATCAGAAAAGTCAAACAGACGCGTTTGAGACGAAGAATTGAGACGAGATGTTGAAGATATATTGACTAGGACTTTACTATTAATAAATATATTTTCTGTCAACAAAATATATTTAATCTTGTTTAGTCATTTTATGTTACATTTGTATTTTCTATAACTAGTTTAAGTCTAGGGGCTTAATGTGTCATTAGTGAATGTTATATTCACTATAAATAGTTAAATCGTAATTAGGTTTAGGAGCTTGAATGAGCCAATTGATTTGGGGGTTTTCACTTTGTAATATCAGATTCAAATAATCAAAGATCAAACAAGGGTTTGTTGAGTGTTCATGAGGTGTTCATCATTGTTCATCTCTATATTATAGTGTTTGACCTATATTGTTCATAAATATCATTTAATTTGTGTTCTCAGTGGGATATGTTTGTGTTTATTAATCAATTGCACTGTTATCTTGATCAAGAGGACCAACAGATTCGCCAATTGTTGGCAGTGAATGGTGGACGTGAAATACTAGACCTAGCTCCATCAGCACTGGGCTTTACGTAGTCGGCAATCACTCTTCTCGCTTGTGGTTGTTCTTTGGCCATTGTAGATTCTATGGCGTTAGTGGATTCGTTGTCATAGGAATCTTCCTCGGTCTCAAGCTCCATGTCAGCTCGTTCAATGTCGATCAAACGCACGCTCTGGATCATCAGTGGTTGAAACTCAGGGGGTCCGGCAGAACGAGTATGGTGCATAAACTAGAAGAAAATTAAGGAAAAAGAAATTTACCAAACAGATTAAGGCACAAACAAATATAAAGACAAATACTAACTAAATACACAACTAACAACTACGGAATATGAAATAAATTATAAATGAATAAATCTAACTAGAAAGCAAATAATTAGATCCCCGACTCGGGTCGTTCTCAAAATCGCCAAAACAATGTCCCCGGCAATGGCCCCAAAACTTGATGTGTGAAAATATATATTAATTTATTGCAAAAACAATTTTCACAAATTAGTTTTAAAATTTGGAAATTCCTAACTAAATTTCACACAAACGGCAAGTGTACCGGTCATGATATAGAAAAGTTTAGGTAAGTCCGGATATCGAACCCTATAGACACGTTTGGCGGCTTTCGTTACTAACCTCTATCGACTTCTAACCTAATTAATTGGATTATTATAACCAATTAATAATAAACAAAATAAACAATTTAACTAAAATTAATTAATCTAAACGCGACGGATGAATAAACAAATAAGAAGTCAAACTTGGAAACTTGAATACGATCAAATATGTTAAATAACTACATAGGCAGGAATCCAACTAACATGTAATGACACAAAGGCAATGACTCGTATGACTATCTTCAATAATACGTATTTAGGGTTAATAGGTACGTTGCTACTCTCTAAGAAAACCAAAAGCACGAGTGAAGCACAAGATAGGTTTATTAAAATGTCTAATGGAAGATCGCCCTAGGTTTTTTACCACATTATCTCTAAGATTGTAGTTTCTAACCCTAAGATAAAGTACGACTTAATTAAATTGAATTAAATACCCTAAAACACTAACACCACGAATGAAAGGCAAAACACGCTCTCACGAGATCTAAACCTAACAAGCAACGGGTAGGAGGTTTTAAGCAGTATCTATAACAACTAGATTCTAGATAAGGTAGCACATTGAAAAATACCATCAAATCATAGCCAAAACTCATAAGATTATCTCCAATCCAAGTTTAAAATTAAAACACAAAGTAATTAATTTTAACATGCAAACCTAATATAGATGTCACGCAATCAATCAAGATCAAACATACCCGAGCATGGCAATAACTTTCAATCATAAAACATACACATATCCATATTTAATTAAAATAATAATCAAGTTCTAAGATTAATAAACAAATATACAAACTCAAAACCAAATATTTAATCAAAACATACTAGTTTTCAACCCAACTACGTAGTACTAAAAAGTTAGCTACTCATACGTTCAAAAACATTAAAAACACTAATAAAGTTGCAAACTTTAGTAGCAAACAAGAGAATTAATGAAACAAATAAAAATAATCAAAAACAAAACGGAACCGAACGATCTCCAATGCTTGAATGCTTCAATCCTTGCTCCCCGATCTTACTCTTTGCTTTAAGATTGCTCTTCACTCGTACTCAAAACTCCTAAAGTTAAATGAAAATAATTAAATCCCCCCAATATTGTTCTTCTTTTCCCATGCGTATATCCTGCCGTCACCTCCCTAGGTTTTCTTTTTGCCTTCTCTCCCTTTTTTTGAATCTTGGGCTACCCCCGTATTCCTATTCTTGTTGGCCTATTTTAATATCCAAGATAATCAAATAAGTAATGGGCTTGATAATTTAAATGGATCCATTGATTCATGGTTGCTTTAATAATTTACCAAATAAATCATATAGTGGTTTTCTAATAGATAATTTCAAAGGAATGAATAAATAATTTAATTAAACCCACGTATGCTAGAAGTCCATGCATGAATTCTTGTTTTTTTTCTTTTCTTACATTTTATTTTATTATTATTTGTGTTATCTTCTATTAAGTATATATGATTTATTATTACTTTTATAAAGTTTCAATCGTGAACCTCAAGTTTTGTTAAAAAATACATCTTTAGAGCTTATGATCTCTTGAAACTTATCAAATATGAATGTAAACCAAATATAAGTAAAATTATTTAAAACTATTCAAAAGTTACTCAAAAGCATAAGAAATATTTATATTAATATCTTTACTTTAGATCACAACAGAGTCCTAGTTCATGTCCAAATCATCGTGTCAAGAGAAGAAGGTTGATCAAATGTGCACTACTACTGCACGGCCTGAATAAAGTAGTTCCAAGATCAAGCCTCACCCTAAGAAGCCTGCTGCATCATCTAGAAAGATGAAGAAGAAAATGGAAAGAGATCAAGCTCAGCCTTCTACTCAGAAGAAGACTCTCAGAAGCATGTAGTTGAATGCATCATGTATGGTAGTACCACTCACTTTGCTAAGGATTGCATCTACAATCCCATGAGTACCATCTACATGACCATGAAGAAAACTTCTGAGAAGAAGAATAAAAAGATAGCTTCAGAAGGAAAATCTCTTTCTTTCGGAAGCTTTAAAATGAAGAAGAAGATAAGTGGAAAATTACCTTCAGAAGTAAAGTTGGTCTTGAAGTAAGGAATGCTTTTGAAGTATTGAAGTCTGCTAGAGTGGATGCAAAAGCTTCCAAAGGTTCGGTATCCGAACTTTCCAAATTTGTCAAAACTTTTGAAGTCTTGAAGGCCAAATCTAATCTTCCAAAGATGGTGGAGGATGAAGGAAGGCCATGTGACTGAAAGTTCTTTACCAACAATAGCAAATGATCCTTAAAGTTTGCATATAGGATCAATAACTATTAAACTATCTTTAGTTCACTTTGATGAGCCCAAGACCAACAAGGCTTGGGTTTCCAATTAAAACTAACCATCTTTTTCTGTGTACGAATAGCTGAGGACTAAGGGAAATGTGTGGATCATTGTTAGTGGTAGGGTCATAAATGGTAAGCTCAGCATTGGTAGGTAAACGATGTTAAGGAGCTTCGGAACAATATTTTGAGTGTATCCCAATTTTGTGACCAGAGATATAACATGCTCTTTATTGAGTATGAGTGCATTGTTCTTAAGCTTGGGGTGGTCATTACTCAAAAGCATATCCTGCTTAAAGCCCCCAGGAAAGAGAACATGTATAAGATGGATTTGTAGGAAACATCCCTATCAGGAGAAGTTTTTGCTTTCTATCTAAAGCCAATAGTGATAAGTTTTTCCTCTTTCATAAAAGAGTGTGCCATGTAAACTTTAAGAACATGAATAAACTGATTAAGAATGATTTGGTAACTGGAAAACCATAGAACGAGTTACAAGTGATGACTATTGTGTTGTATTTCAAAAAGGGAAGCAACATAAGGTGTCTCACAAGTCAAAAGAAAAGAACTCCATCACTACTCCCCCTACATTGTTACATATGGATCTTTTGACCCCACTAGTGTACTGAGTTTAGGAAGGAGTGTATTGCCTAGTGATCAAAGATGAGACCCCTGAGCCTCTAAAGGATGGAAGTTGGGTTGAAGTAATGCAGGAGGAGTTGCTTCAATTTAAAAGACAAAAGGTTTTCCCTCTTCCTTATGGAAAACAACAATAGGAACCAAGTGGGTTTCAAGGAATAAGAAGGATGATAGAGGACTTGTCATCAGAAACAATACAAGACTAGTTGTTTAAGTTTATGTAGACGACATCTTTTTTGGGTCAACTCACTACTAGAAAAACTGCAATAGATGACGCGCAATGCGCGTCATCTTTGGGGTCAGATGACGCGCAAATGCGTGTCAAGGAAGGGGTAGTCATAAATGAAAGATGACACGCATCCGCGCGTCATTTCCTTATGACGTACAGTTTATGACGGTCAATAGATGACGCGCAATGCGCGTCTAGGAAGAGGTAGTCATAAATAAAAAATGATACACATGAGCGTGTCATCTATGTAATTTTATGACGTGCTAAGATGATACGCAATGCATGTCATAAATTTACCTGTTTTTTAATATTTTATTTATTTTTAATAAATTTAGCTGCTGTTTTATAAAACAAATCGTCCAATAACACCAAAAGCGAAATCCATTTAAATACCTACAAATTTACAGAAGTTGTTAAATAATATCAACTATAAAGCAAATTCAAATTTATTGCAATACAAATACAAGTCCAAATATTTCATCATATGGCCTACATAAATGAAATTCGATACGTAACGCGACCAGTTTTCACGAACTTCATCCAAATCACCATCGGTGTATTCATCTTTATCTCCTCCAACCTAAGACAAAACCAATTCACCAAATTAAACTTGTCAATAACAACCAAAACCGCTTCCACCAACCTGACCAGTTTAAGATAAACAATCTCAAACACTTGACTAGTTTATTAGATCAATGTATATAGATAGTCACACATGTGTATGTATACAACCAGCCATACTTCTACTTACTAACTATGCTAATTTACTTATAAAAAAGTGGACTGGCGAAAATCAGTCTTCCAACCTCTCAAACACAGTAGGCAGTCACCTATTTTAATAAGAATGTGACCAAGTAAGCTACATCTTAAGTGACCTAAGATTTTGCCATGAATATCAGAGTCAGCAGGAATCCTGAACTTATTAGAATTGAGCAGGACTAATATCTGAACCAAGTTCATCAGATGTTTAGGATTATTGTTTGTCTTTAACTAATGCAACCAAATGAAGTGTATTTGATACTCAAAGCTCGTTCTCTGTTCAACTATGGGCCATAATAAGATAACAGTTAGTCGGTTCCAAATAGCATGTGTCCTCATGTGATGCAAAACTAACACACACAAGCATATGTATACTGTGATTTTGTTCCTTGATTATGACAAGAAATCAATCATGTCCAAATATAGGAGTGAAGAAAGAATAGACCCAATAGCTATAATATTTAATTACTTGAATACAATATAACGCAAGCTATCATTTAAAGCCAAGGAGCTTAGCATCACATCATTAAAATCTCACTCAAAATTGTGTCACCATATTTATTACAAAAAAAACTGGGATTCTCTAGATAAATTAAGCATACAGAAATACACGCTAAAATGAGTTATAGAAAGGTAGCTCACCACATACACGTTGTGTTAACTTTGCCAGTTCTGCTGTAGCAAATTTGGCCTTTTTTCCAGCAAATTCTCTTCGCTCAACATCATTAGTGCCCCACTACAAAATCAGTTACTATTAAAATTCAATACAAAAAGGGGAGGGGGAGGGGGGCTTCCAAGCCCTGTTCTAAAAGGAGGTATCCCAAATTCACTTATGTCTATCAGCAACTGATTTAAGTTAGAGATTAGACGCTGGTTTTAAAGACAAAAATTCTATACATTACTGGATAACTTGTTTGGCAGTGAACAGAAGAAATATGTCTTTCCACATCTATCATGATTTTTTTAACCGTCACTCATCGAAATGAATGAAACAAGAAAGTTGCATACTATTACATAGAGACACAATACTCTGCATATTGAAATGAGATAATATTGTCACCTCTTCATCCTCACGTTGGAAAGCACAAACCAATATATCCTCCAAAACTATAATAATAGGGTCCCAATCAAGTTTTTTCCAATGAATTCTAATGCTCAGCCTCCCAACTTGGCCTGCCGAATAATCGCACATGTCAATGTGGGACGACGAGCAATTACGAAAGTGAAATAATGACAATTATCTTAATTGAGAAACCAATTATTATAACTGCCTTAATCACGAAAGAATAACCTAAGAAATAGCAATACGACTTCTAATACTGTTCTGCATGAATATCCTAACTAGATCCTTTATATCAAGTGATCATATATAGTGAACGAAAATATATATTTTATAATTCAAATGAATGTCATCAATATAGATTAGAAAAATATTCAAAAGTGGATCATGACAGGTAATATCAAGAAATATAACATGTACATTTGCATTTCATGTGATATAAGTAAAAATAAAAATAAAAGTGCTTGCATCATAACAGTTAGCATTAAGTTTAAAGTTATATTGGTCACCTTGCTTTAGAGCAAATGGAAGTTCGAGGTAATCAAAAGCTTCTAGAATTAACTCCACATTTTCCGATAATACTTCCTCTGCATTAAAAGTGAAGCACAATTTCAACTCCAGTGATTTAAAATTTAAAATTGTGATTAGTATGTATGAATACAGATGACTATCAAACTACAGAAAGTTACCCAATATGACCATATTCATCTTGAAGCAAAAACAAAACCATGTGGTGAACCAGAATACAGATAAAAATTAGAAAATATTGGAATTAAAAAAATCCAAAAGTTGAATGACAGGATATATATATATATATATATATATATATATATATATATGTATATATATATATACATATATACACATATATACATATATATTATACATATATATACATATATATACATATATATACATATATATATATATACATATATATATATATATACATATACATATATACATATATATATATATACATATACATATATACATATATATATACATATATATATATAGAGGAGGGATCAAATGAAAACCATGTTTATAATTGAAACCGTGAAAACCAGGGGTTACATATATGTAAGTACGTATTACAAAGTGTATAACTAATAGTTACACATATGTAAGGGTTATGTTTTTGTAAGTACGTGTTACCAAGTGTACAACTAAGAGTTACGTACATCTAACTCATAGAAGTTACGTATACGTACCTCGATTCGTTATCATCGTCAACCTTGGAGTTTAAATTAAAAATAAACAATGACCTCAAAAAATAAGGTTAAAATTTACTTAAATATACTTTAAACAACAAAAAAATTAAATCAATTATAAATTATGTGATTGGATAGTGGTGGTTTTTATGGTTTTCAATTATAAACATGGTTTTCATTTGATCTCTCCCCTATATATATATATATATATATATATATATATATATTATATATATATATATATATATACATATATATATTATGATGATAATAATCAAAAGGAACAACCCCCTTCCAACAGAAGCTACATCACAACAGAGCAGGATATGTAGTGGTGGCAAACCATTCCATAGTGTAATCTTTAGTTGCTCCCTGTGTATATCTTTAATATATTGCCCAAGGTAACCTAAAACCAGTGGTGGTCGACCGGGCGGTGGTGGTGGCCTGCAATGGTGATGGTTGTTGGCGGGTTGATTGAGCAGTGGTGGTGGTGGTGGGCGTCGGCTGCACGGATGAGGGGGTGGCCGGGTTGATTGAGCCATGGTGGTGGTAGAGGGCGTCGGCTGCGTGGAGGAGGGGGTGGCCGGGGTTGATTCAGCAGTGGTGGTGGGGTGGGCGTCGGCTGCGTGGAGGAGGGGGTGACCAGGGTTGATTCAGCAGTGGTGGTAGTGGCGGGCGTCGGCTGCGCCGAGGAGGGGTGGCCAGTCGGTTGGTTGTCGGCTACGGAGGAGGAGAGGGCGCACAGTGGTTGTGGTGTGCGTCGATCGACTGCGGGGTTGTAGGGATTTGGGATGTCCACGGTTGGAAGGAATTTAGGGGATTTGAGGGATTTGGGCGCGGTATTGAAAAGGGGGAAGCTTTATAACAATTTAAAAAATGACATATAAAGATGACACGCAAAAATACATGTCATCTTTTCTATTATTTTTTAAAATCTGACATATATTTTATGATACGGGAAAATGCGTGTCATCTTTCTCCGTGCATCATCTTTTGCACGTCATCTATTAACAGCTTTGTAGTAGTGACTAATCCAAAGCTCTGCAAAGACTTTGAGAAGCTGATGAAGAATATATTTAAGATGAGTTCTGTGGAGGAACTCAGTTTCTTTCTACGAATTCAAGTTAAACAAGTTGACAATGACATCTTCATAAATCAGTCAAAGTATGTGCAAGACATACTAGTCAGATTTCATCTGGCAGAGTACAAGGTTGCTAAGACACCCATAGCCATAAACCACTCCCTAGGACCTAATCTTAAGGGGGAGTGTGTTGATGAACATCTCTACACGGCTATGATTGGGTTTCTTATGTACCACAGCCAGCAGGCCTGATATCATGTTTGCCACATGTATTTGTGTAAGATATTAATCCAACCCTAAGATGTCACACCTGGTTGTTGTCAAGAGAATTATCAGATATCTCAAAGGTGCTCCCAAACTAGGCTTTTGGCATCCAAAGACTTCTGACTTCAATTTGTATGCTTATATAGATAGTGACTATGGTGTCTATAACATGACGGCAAAGTCTACATTAGGGGGATGTTAATTCCTTAGTGGAATGATAGTCTCATGGCATTGCAAGAAACAATCCTGTGTGTCTGCATCAACTACTAAAGCTGAATACTTTACTGCTGCAAGCTGCTGTGCTCATGTGCTTTGGATTCAGAATCAGATGTTGGACTATGGATTCAACTTTAAAGAGACTCCTATCCATATTAACAATAACAGTGCCATCTGTATTACAGAGAATCTTATGCAACACTCAAAGACAAGCACATCAACATCAGATATCATTTGATATGGGATAATTTTAAATAAGGATTGATAAAACTAGTCAAAGTTAACACAAATGAATAATATGTTGATCTACTCACAAAAGCTTTTGATGGACAGGATTTAAGTATCTTGTATAAGTTATTGTGATAATTAACTTCGAGTAGATTTTTCTTAAATTAATTTCAAGATTATTTTTCAAATATGTGTCTTACATTGTCTATATCATCACTCATATAGGCCCTATTTACCTTGGGAGAAATTTTTCTAAATGATATTACTTAGAGTTTTAAGAATTCAGGATATATTTTCTTTCGGGAGACATTAAATTGACTTTGAAAGAAAATTATGTATTCAAAACTAATAACTACTTACTAAGTAATTTACCTTCGAAAGAAATTCTGATACATCTTCCAAAGATTAAATATGCTTCTAAGTACTTATATGTTTTTGAATGATAATTTTTTTTGAAAGCAATTAAGTTTCGGAAGCCTTATTCATCCTTTGAATAAAACTTCTGCAGTTTAATATCCTCCGAAACCAAAATATCTCGGAAGCAAATTACTCTAAGTATTTTTCTTCCGAAGCAATTTATGTCAAGCTAAAGGATATCTTTAGAAGTCAAATTGGCTTCGAAAGTATTTCTCAAAACTTCCGAATACAAATTACCTTCGTAAGATTTTATACTTTCACGATAAGTAACTTTTAGGCACTTTTTCAGATGTGGGACCGACATCCGGATTTTTAAGTTTATCCTTTTGCATTAACTTTGTCTCAAATCTAACTATTTATACAGCCTTACAACAGTTCCCCCTCTTTCTTCTTGCCCTTCATCTGCAAACGTTCTGACCCTAATTCACCCACAAACCCTCTTCGTTCTTAGCTTTCTTTATCATAAAGCTTTCTCAAATGGCCAACCCTGAACCCTAAACCTAGCTAGATTTCATCATGAACCTTCACAGATAACATAATCAGGTCGCTATGTTAACATCTGAGAAATTTCCTGGTTTCTCAGATATTTGTCGTTTTCTTGCTCAATCATTTTAACTTACCACACTCACCATCGACCCTCCACTTTATGAAAGACAACTGCTGGAGTTCTGGAGGACCTGCCAAGAGGTGATCTTAGATAGTGAGAAGGCACTGTCTACATCAGTGTAGGGGAAGAAAATGTTCATTATGCTAGCCTCAATCAACACTCATCTAAAGCTGGATGATTAAGAAGGAGAACTATCTTTCCCCAAAGCTATTATGAATGAATCATTCAGGTAAATGGCTATGAAAGGGACTTCACAGTCAGAACTTTCAAAAAGAGTAAGGTCTGCTATCAGTGTAAGTACCTCCTTCATGTTATTATTCACTCATTATCTAACAAACATGGAGAATGGTACCATATTCCTGAGTACTTATCCTATATAGTCCATGGAAAGATTCAAGGGGGTCAAGTTCAACTACTCCTATTTTGTTTACACAAACTTACTTGCCAACTTGGACTTCTAAAAGTACTACATGTTCCCTAGATATGTACATGATATTCTTAACTGTGAAATGGGCTCATATTTAAGGGGAACATGTGCTACTCTTAAATTAGCACAGATGAAGCCCTGTATCTTTAAAATCATAAGAACAACCAATGTTGGCTTCTTAGGGGTCGAAACAGCCCCGGCCCCAAAATGTTATAGCTCATTGCTCAAGGTGACAACTTGACAACACCAGTGAATGTTGAACCCACATCTTCTATATCTGCACCACCCTTACAGCTTCAAATAACCATCACATGCTTAAGAAAATCCAAACAACCCCCTGCTCAATCTATTCAGATTAAGCAGGCCCCCGTACAATCACCCATGCAAGAAGAAGTGGAACCAAGAGCTCCCACTTTCCCTGAGAAGTAAACCACTCGTATTATTTCATTGATTAGTACATGAGATTCCTCATGCTTAGCCTGATGATCTTATTGCCCAAACCTCAAGCCTTCCCTATGAGTCTTAAAACTCAGGTGATCAACCTTCAAGGAAAGCTACCATCCCGAGCCGTTAGATCTAAACCAACCAATCCCTGACCTCCAATTCTGTGATGATGAGGATATGGGTTTTAGCGTGTCCCATGAGTGTCTCTTCTCCTCCCTGCTCAAGTAGAGATGAGTGCTCCTGAACACCAGTATGTAGCCCACATCTTTCACCCATAATTGAGGTGGACTTCCCTGAACGTGTTCAGAAAGTACATATGGAAGAGGCTCTCCACTTTTGAAAGTGATTACATCATTAAGACCTCAAACATGGCAACCCAGCCCCTTAACACTTCTCTTGAAGCTATCATGTAGCAGGGGAAATCCGGTAGACAAGAACCATAAGTTGGTGGTGAGGGAGATAACTTTGGTTATGTTCTCTCATCCTTATGATTTTTCTAATGAAGAAGAGGGGAATCTGCAACTACAGGTGTAAAAACAGTCCAAAACATGCACCTATTTAGTTTCAGAGGTAAGTCACCTGAAATCTCAGGTGGCTACCTTGCAAAGGCAGGTCATTGATCAGCAACTTGAGATCATCAATCTCAATAGCAAGCTAGCTGAGAGACCTACCAAGAAAACTCAACCAGGTCCATAAGAACTTGTGGATATGGTGGACCTAACCCTTAGCTCCCCTGTGCAAGAGGGTGATGCTACTAAAAAGGTAGAGAAAGTCTTAACTGCAATCACAAAACCTAGGAGTTGCAGTTATTACATATGGAAGAGGCTCTACCAAAAAGGTAGAGAAAGTACATATGGAAGAGGCTCTCCACTTTTGAAAGTGATTACATCATTAAGACCTCAAACATGGCAACCCAGCCCCTTAACACTTCTCTTGAAGCTATCATGTAGCAGGGGAAATCCGGTAGACAAGAACCATAAGTTGGTGGTGAGGGAGATAACTTTGGTTATGTTCTCTCATCCCTATGATTTTTCTAATGAAGAAGAGGGGAATCTGCAACTACAGGTGTAAAAACAGTCCAAAACATGCACCTATTTAGTTTCAGAGGTAAGTCACCTAGAATCTCAGGTGGCTACCTTGCAAAGGCAGGTCATTGATCAGCAACTTGAGATCATCAACTCAATAGCAAGCTAGCTGAGAGACCTACCAAGAAAACTCAACCAGGTCCATAAGAACTTGTGGATATGGTGGACCTAACCCTTAGCTCCCCTGTGCAAGAGGGCGATGCTACCAAAAAGGTAGAGAAAGTCTTAACTGCAATCACAAAACCTAGGAGTTCTGCCCAAAGTATGGATGTGGAGGCCTTACCATCCTCACTTGCAGTTGTCCATACTCAACAACCTCCTTAGGTCCATATCAATATAGATGCCCTGATTCAAAGCTTATTTAAGAAGGGAATCCTAAGGGCTATGTCTACCCCATCCTACCCTGCTGATAATCTAATATTAGGATGGAGGTATGATGTTGATAGAAGCGCTCTAGTAGTCTTTCAATCTTAGGGGGAACAATAAGTATTCAATTTTCAAACCCTAAGATACTATGAGAGCTTTCCTCTAGTTGACCTGCCACTTGCCAACCTAAATCATAATAGGAAAACTGACAGGTTAACTGAGACGATCTAGCAAAGGGTGCTTGAAGAGTTCAAAAGAGATCCTACTTATATAGACAGAGACTAGTAGGCAAAACTGTTGGTCAACTAGATATTGAGACAGACCCTAAGATTAGCTTCGAAGGGGAAACCTTAATTGAAGGCCCAACAGTTGAAATTATGAACCTTGAGACAGAAACTGCTTCAGCACCCAGTACCCTAAGTGAAGCACCAACTGGTGAATATGTCTCATAGTATCTCCCTGGCAAGAGCTCAAATGCTACACCAAGTGATAAAGGCCAAAGCTCTCTCCACCCTGAGTCACATAGGCTAGTAACTAACAAAGGGAAAAGGATCATGACCTCTAAGGAGATTGGTAGGAGAAAAGGGAGAGGAAGAAGAAGCAAGGGGAGAGAGAACAAGTGAGACCTCAAGCTTTATGCAAGATGTAATCAGGGTTGCCCCTAGGCCAAACACTTAGGAGGATGAGCTAAGGGCAACCAGATTGAACTATTTAAGGACTAGGAACTACAAAATTGATGAATTCATCTCTTTTACCTTGGAGCAATTAAATGAACTGGCTGACACTGAATGTCAAAAGATATGAAGGAAGTTAAGCCTACAAAGTTGCTCCTCAAGATTAAGGAGGAAAGAAAATGTAAGGATTACACTTAGAGGCTGATGCAATTAAGAACTCTCAGCATGCATGTATGAAGTACAAGGAAGTTACTTCAGAACTTTTTGTACAATTCAGTAAATATGCTAAGTATAAAAACTTCCAAAGGCAAAACTCCATATCTTCCGAAGCCAAAGATGAAGTCATCCAAAGCTTCAAAGACAAAGTCTTCCAAAGCCAAACATTGATTTCTTCCGAATACAGAGAAGACATGTTTTCTCTAATAACCTTTTGACAAAAGCTGAAATACTTTCTGCTGGCATCTTTAAAGACTCACCAACTTAGATAAGTTAGTGAAAAGGTCCATACTTTTGTCAACTATGCATTAAGATATTTTTTCTTTAACTTTCTACTCTTGTACTTTTATCCTTTTTGTAATATATTAGGATGTGAGCTATGGCATATAATGGTCACAAGTCAAAAGGCAATCTGCCTTTGACTGTACATTGATCTTTTTATCTAGATTAGTGTTTTCAGCTGGTTTTCAAAGTATAACCGGTTTTAGGATGTAGTATAAAGTATCTCAAGTACTTGTCTTTATTTTCATGCTTTGTAACACTTGTAATAAAACTTAAGAGCAATATACATCATTTTCGAAAACCAATATTATCTTATTCTTGTTCTTGTTCTGTCTCATTTACTTATGTTCTTAGTATCATCACCATAAACCCGGTCGGTTCCCTATTTGATATGTTAAGTGTTCTAAGTCTCGCCTCATTTTGAAATCATTGCATTGACCCCTTCTAACCGGTCCTGCAATTGGTATCAAAGCATTTTAGGCTCTTGATTATAAGATATCACCATATTAAATCCCTTCAGTTTCATAAAACATTTAACAACTCAAATGGAAGCTCTTACCAAGGCTTATATAGAAACTGGTACCATGATAAAATCTCCACTGATTAATCTTCATTAAAGGAACAGGAAACGACTTGATGTTGGCTTTAGTTTGTGTAGATCAAATCATTTTAGGTCAACTAATCCTAAGCTCTGCAAAGACTTTGAGAAGCTGATGAAGAATAGATTTGAAAAGGAGTGCCATAGGGGAACTTAATTTCTTTCTAGAAATTTAAGTGAAGTAGGTTGACAATGGCATCTTCATAAACTAGTCAAAGTATGTACAAGATATACTTACCAGATTCCATCTGACTGAGTGTAAGGTTGCAAAGATACCCATAGCCAGTAACCACTCCTAGGACCTATCTTGAGGGAGAGTGTGTTGATGAACATCTCTATAGGGCTATGATTGGGTCTCTTATGTATCTTAGAGTCAGCAGGCCTAATATCATGTTTGATACATTTATTTGTGCAAGCTATCAAGCCAACACTAAGATGTCACACTTGGTTGTTGTCAAGAGAATTCTTAAATATCTTAAAGGTGCTCCCAAACTGGGCCTTTGGTATCCAAAGAATTCTGACTTTAATATGTATGCTTATAAAGATAGTGACTATGGTGGCTGCAATATGACTCCAAAGTCTACATCTACGCAATTTCAATTCCTTGGTGGAGGGTAGTCTCCTGGCAATGCAAGAAATAATCATGTGTGTATGCATCAACTGCTGAAACTGAATACATTATTGCTGCAAGCTGTTATGATCAAGTGCTTTGGATTCAAAATCAGATGCTATAGTATGGATTCAACTTTAAAGAGACTCCTATCCATATAAACAACAACAGTGCAATCTGTATTACAAAGAATCCTGTGCACCACTCAAAGACAAAACATATCAACATAAGATATCATTTGATTAAAGATAATTTTGAAACAAGATTTATAAAACTGGCAAAGTTAACACAAATAAACAGTATGCTAATCTGTTTATAAAATCTTTTGATGAGCAGAGATTTAAGTATCTTGTATCAGCTATTGGGATGAATAACTTTTAGTATAATTTCTTAAACTAAACTCTAGATTATTTTGAAATACGTGTGTCTTAAGTTATCTATGTCATCAGCTACATAAGCCTAGTTTACTTTGAAAGAAATTTTTCAAAATAATATTCCATTTTAAAAATTTAAGATATATTTTCTCTTGGAAGACATTACGTTGACTTCTGAAGAATATTATCTCTTCAAATCTAATAACTACTTCTAAGACATTTACCTTCGAAATTTTGATATATCTTCCGAAGCTTAAATATGCTTTGAAGTACTTATATGTTTTGAAGGACAATTTTCTCTTAAAATCAATTAAGTCTCGGTAGCTTAATTCATCCTTTAAATAAATGTTCTAAAGTTTTCCGACACCAAATATATCTCAGAAGTAAAAATACTCTAAGTATTTTTCTTCCAAATCAAATTTTATCAAGCTAAGGAATATCTTCTGAAGTCAAATTAGATTCGTAAGTTTTTATCAAAACTTCCAAGAAACTACCTTTTTGGGCACTTTTTTAATGGTTGACCGACATCCGGATTTCAAAGTTTATCTTTTTGCGTTAACTTTGTCTTAAATCCAATCAATATAAATTTATCTTTAACGATACCCCCTCTTTCACCTTCTCATTCATCTACAAAAGTTCATAAGCTAAATTCACTCACAAACCGCCTTTGTTTTTACCTTTCTTCGCTTCTAAGATACTCAAAAATAGTCAACCCTAATCCACAAAACCAACCATATTTTTCCATGCATTTACACAGGCAACACAACCAAGTTGCTCTGTTATCGTTAAAGATACAGGTTTCTCAGATGTATGTCGCTCTTGTCTCATTCCAACTACATCACCACACTTACCATAGACCCTTCTCTATATAAAGATCAACTTCTAGAGTTTTGAAGGAACTTCCAAGAGGTCATCTTACACGGTGAGAAGGCACTATCTGCTACAGTGCAGGGGAAGACAATTTTCATCACTTCAGCCACGATCAACTCTCATATGAGACTGGATGATAAAGAAAGCGAATTGTCCTTCCCCAAATCTGTTGTAAACAACTAATTCTGACAGATGGGCTATGAAGGGGATTACTCAGTAAGAACCTTCAAAAAGGGTAAGGTTTTCTCTTAATGGAAGTACCTCCTCCATGTAGTAATCCAGTCTCTATCCAACAAGCACGGAGGTTGGAACCAAATTCCTGAGGACCTATCCTACATAGTCCATGGGATGGTTCAATGGGTCAAGTTCAGGTGCTCTCAATTTATTTATACAAACTTACTTGCTAACTTGGACTCATTAGGTAACACTCTTAAACTGAGATAGATGAATCCTAACATATTTAAGACAATAAGAAAGTCCATTATTGGCTTCTCAGGGGTAGAAACAGCCTTGGTCCCAAAAATGTTAGAACTCGTTGCTCAAGGTGACGACTTGGTAACACAAGCCAATATTGAACCCATACCTTCTAAATCTGCACCACCCATACAGCCACAAATAACCCTTACCTACTCAAGAATATCCAAATGAACCCCTGCACAAAACTACTCAGGATGTGCAGGCCCCGATACACTCACCTATGCATGAGTAAGTAGAAACTAGAGCTCCCACTTCTCTTGAAGAGCAAACCACTCCCATTATTCTTTGATCAATGTTGAGGTTCCTTATGCTCAGCCTGATGAGCTCAGTACCCATCCTTAAGCCTTCACTCTGAGTCTCAAAACTCTAGCGATCAACCTTTAGGGGAAAGTTACCATCCCTAGCCTTTAGATATCAACCAACCAATCCCAAACCTTGAATTCTAGGATGATGGAGATATGGGCTTCAGTCAGTACCACAAGTCTCTCTTCTCCACCCCTGCTTAAGGAGAGATGAGTGCTATTGAGTCACCCATATCCAGCCACATCATCCAACCCAAACTAAGATGGACCTCCTTGAACCTTTTCAGGAAGTCCATATGGAATAGGCTCTCACTTCTGCAAGTGATTACATTATTAAGACCTTAACCATGTCAACCCAGCTCATTGACACTTCTCCTGAAGCTGTCATGGTGCAAGGGAAATCTAGTAGCCAAAAACTCTATGCTATTGATAAGGAAGAAGAATATGGTCCTATTCTTTCATCCCCCCATGATTCTTCTAATGAAGATGAGGGGAGTTCACAACTAAGGGTACAAAAACTCTAAAAAACATGCACCTATTTAGTTTCAAAGGTTAGTAACCTGCAATTTCAAGTGGCTGCCTTATAAAGAAGGGTCAATGACTAGCAACTTGAGATAATCGATCTTAAGGGCAAGTTAGCTGATAGACCTATCAGGAGAACTCAAAGAGGTCCATAAGAACCTGTGCAAGAGGGTGTTGCTACCAAAAAGGGGAGAAAGTCCTATCTACAATCACAAAACCTAGGAGTTCCTCCTAGAGTATGGACATGGAGGACTCAACACCCTGACTTGCAGTTGTCTATAGTCAACAACCTCCTTAGGTCCACATTAATATGGATTCACTCATTGAAAGCTTGTTTGAGGAAGGTATACAAAGGGCAATGTCTACCCTATCTCACCCTGCTGAAAATCCAATAGTGAGATGGAGCTGTGATGCTAAAAGGAGAGACCTGGTAATCTCTAGGTCTTAGGGATAAGAAGAAATTTTTGACTTCTACAACCGAAGATACTATGAGAGAACCTATTTAGTTGACCTCTCACTAGCCAATCCACATCAAAGAAGGGAAGCTGTAAGGTTAGCTGATAGGATTCAAGATAGGGTGCTTGAAAAGTTTAAGAGGACAACCAAGCTATATAGACAGAGACTAGCAGGAAAGACTGTTGGTCAACTGGATGTTGGGATGGACCTTAAGATTAGCTTCGAATGGGAAAACTTGGCTGAAGGCCTAGTAGTTAAGCTTGGTAAGCTTAAGACAAGAACTGCTTCAACACCCGTTACCCTCAGCGAGGCACCAGCTGGTGAAGGTGTCTCACAACCTTTCTCTTATGAGCTCAAGTGCAGAACCAAGCAATGAAGGTCAAAGCTCTCTCAACCTTGAGTCACTTAGGCTTGTGAATGATAAATAGAAGAGAAAATGACCTTTGAGGAGATTTAGGAGGAGGAGAAAAGAGAGGGGAAGAGGAAGACAAGAGGAAAGACTTTAGGTGAGACCCCTGGTTTCATGGAAACTGTAATCAGGGTTGCCCCAGGCCAACCACTCAAGATGATAAGTTAAGTACAGCCAGATTGAACTATCTGGGGTCTAGGAACTATAATGTTGATGAACTTATCTCTCTCCCTTTGGAGGAATTAAATAAACTGGTTGACATGGAACTGTCAAAGGAGAGAAAGGATGTTGAGGATGTAGAGTTGCTCCTCAAAATAAAAGAAGAAATGAGAAGGAAAAGACTCTACAAAGTTCCTACTCTCTTCCTAGTTCTGGAAAGTCCTAAGGCAGAGGGTGGCTCTCAAGTAACTTTTACGTAACTTTTCATTACTGTTTCAACCTTCAATCTGTTTATTCAAAACTGGTGCGCAATCACCTCTTCATGCTGAAATATTTTGTTAAACTTAAAAATAAGGATTTGAAACTAAATAATCAATGAAGACAAGTATTATAATTAAAAGTGATTAAATGACTGTTAAAAGGATAAGCTAATAATATCTTTAATTCATTGTATATGGACAAATTGATGTGCATCAAAGGACATTAATAAAGTAATATAAAGCGACAACTAAGACCCTAAACGTGATGAAATTTAAAGTTTAAATCTGACTTTGGACTTATCCTACTAGTAAATCATGTTTTCATAAAAATAAGAACCGTGATGGACATTAAGGACTGGGCTACAAGGATTATACCTATATTGGTTATTTTTTTTTGTTTTATAGTAATCCTTTTTGTGATTTGTACTTTTAGTGATTTCTTTGCGTATTGTGGAATTTGAACTGTATTATTTCTAGGTGAGTTTCACGGCCCCTTTTTAATGTGTTTTACTTGGGGAAAAAGCTTGCTCACTATTTTGGACTATGTCATGTCTTAAAGTTTATTTTGAAACATTGTATGTGTTTTGGGTCATGGGTTGAGTCAAGATGTTTATTGCTTGAACATCATGGAGAGGTATTCTTAGTACTAACGGGTTGACACCCCCTCCCTTATTATCGGTATACTAGTCAAGACTGACTTGGCCTGTGCGTGCCCTTGGGTGAATATAATCCTGTTAATTGGACTTGGACTAATTGTAAACTTGTGTTAATATCTATGGCTGCCATGAACTCTTACCCACATATAACCTTATGTACATGTTATACATGGAAAACTATTTTTAATTTTAAACCTATGAACTCACCAACGTATGTTAACTTTTTAGAGCATGTCTTTTCAGATAACGTACTAGGTACTTGGACAGTAGACTTTAGACGAGACCGCTCCTTCAAGAGCATTAGACATTGGAACATTAGTTTGGACATTATGTTATTGTTGTATTTGTATTTGAATTCGATTGATTTAGTACTAATTGTTCTGTTTTGGAACTTTTGACTGATACATCTGAGGTGCCTACAAATTCCAGCACAAAGGCACATAACTTAAATGAAGGAGTTTCCAATGTAAGAGGACATAGAGGTGATGATAGTGATCAATAATTCCTTGATGCTGATAACAACTCCATAGAAGACAACATCAATGATGTCACACACTCATTAGATCAGCTTCTCTTGATAAGTGTTATGATATGGTAAATGACACTCCATTGCCATATCTGAATTTCACAAATTTAGATTTGTCCAATCAACTTACTGTGATTCCTTAACTAAGAATCCATAAGTCATATACCACCATAAACATTATTGGAGATATTGAGACAGGGGTGAGAACAAGAAGACAAACCCATGACAAAAATGTTTTTCTATAATCTTGTTTCTTGTCCCAGATTATGGCCAATAAAGTTGATATAGCTTTAAAGGATGGAAGTGGGGTTGAAGCAACGCAAGAGGAGCTGCTTCAATACAAACACAAAAGGTTTGGAACCTATGTCCTTTTGCTCAGGGAAGACCACAATAGGTACCAAATGTTATTCAAGGATACACACAAGAACAGGGGATTGACTACACAAATGTTTTTGCTCTAGTGGCAAGACTTAAAGCTGTTAGGATACTTCTTGCTTTTGCTGCATCCAAGGATTTGAAGGTCTACCAACTTAATGTCAAGTGTGCTTTCTTATATGGGGTGATTGATGAGGAAGTGTATGTCAAACAACCACCTGGCTTTACCGACCCAGATCATCCTGATTATGTTTGCAAGCTTGATAAAGCTCTTTATAGGTTGCACCAATCTCCAAGGAAGTGGTATGAGATACTATCTTAGTATCTATGTCAACATGGCTACAAGATGGGTACTATTGATGGAACACTCTTCTTTTAAGGAACAGGGAATGACTTGATACTGGTTCAAGTTTATGTAGATAACATTATCTTTAGGTCACCTAATCCAAAGCTCTACAAAGATTTTAAGAAGCTGCTGAAGAATAGATTTGAAATGAGTGTCATGGGGGAACTCAATTTCTTTCTTGGAATTCAAGTGAAGTAGGTTGACAACGACATCTTTATAAATCAGTAAAAGTATGTACAATACATACTTACCAGATGCAACTTGACTGAATGTAAGGTTGCAAAGACACCCATAGATAGAAACCATTCTCTAGTACCCGATCTTAAGGGGGAGTGTGTAGATGAACATCTTTATGGGGCTATGATTGGGTAGCTTATGTATTTCACAGCCAGCATGCCTGATATTATGTTTGCCATATGTATTTGTGCAAGATATCAAGCCAACCCTAAGATGTCACACCTAGTTGTTATCAAGAGGATTCTTAGATATCTCAAAGCTGCTCCAAAACTAGGCCTTTGGTATCCAAAGAATTTAGACTTCAATCTATATGCTTATACAGATAAAGACTATGGTGGCTGCAATATGAATGCAAAGTCTACATCTGGGGGATGTCAATTCCTTTGTGGAAGGATAGCCTCTTGGTAATGCAAGAAGCATTCCTGTGTGCCTACATCAACTGCTGATGCTGAATACATTATTGCTGCAAGCTTCTGTGCTCAAGTGCTTTAGATTCAGAATCAGATGCTGGACTATGCATTCAATTTCAAAGAAACTCCCATCCATATAGACAACAACAATGTTATCTCTATTACGGAGAATCCTGTGCAGCACTTAAGGACAAAACACATCAACATCAAATTTCATTTGATTCGAGATAATTTTGAAAAAGGGCATGATGAACTAGTCAAAGTTAACACAAATAATCAATATGTTGATCTGTTCACAAAAGCTTTTGATGAGCAAAGATTTAAGTATCTTGTATTAGCTATTTGGATGATTACCTTTGAGTAGATATTTCTCAAAGTAAACTCAAGATTATTTTTAAATATGTGTGTTCTAAATTGTCAATTTCATCACCTACATAAACCCAGTTTACTTTGGAAAAAACTTTTTAAATGATATTTCTTAAAATTTTAAAAATTAAAGATATATTTTCTCTTGTAAGACAATAAGTTGTCTTTGGAAGAACATTATGTCTTCAAATCAAATAAACACTTATAAGATATATACCTTCAAAAGAAATTCTGATATATCTTCCGAAGCTTAAATATGCTTCTAAGTACTTATATGTCTTTAAAGGATAATTCCTTACGAAAGCAATTAAGCCTCGGAAGCTTTATTCTCCTCTGAATAAAACTTCTTAGTTTTAATATCTTCCGAAACCAATATTTCTATGAAGTAAAAATATTCTAAGTACTTTTCTTTTGAAGGAAAATTTTCGACAAGCTAAGGAATATCTTCCAAAGTCAAATTGGTTTTGTAAGCTTTTATCAAAACTTTCGAAGAAAAATTACCTTCATAAGATTTTCGACTTTCAAGAACACTACTTTTTGGGTGCTTTTTCAGAGGTGAGACCGACATCCGAATTTTAAAGTTTATCCTTTTGCATTAACTTTGTCTCAAATCTATTTCATATATATACATCTTTAACGGTTCCCTCTCTTTCACTTTCTTCTTCATTTGCCAAAGATTCTAACCTAAATTCACCCACAAATCGCATTTGTTCTTACCTTTCTTCATCATAAAGCTACTCATAAATGGCCAACCTTGATCCACAAAACCAACCCAAGTTCTCTATGCAACTACAAAGGAAACACAATCAGATTGCTCTATTAGCATCTGAGAAAGATCATGGTTTCTCAGATGTTTTCCCGTTCTTAGCTGTATCAAACTACTTCACCTCCCTCATAATTGATCCTCTATTGTATGGAGATCAGCTGTTAGAGTTCAGGAGAACCTGCCAAGAGATTATCATGGATAGGGAGAAGGCACTATCTGCCACAGTGCAGGGCAGGACAATTTTCATCACTTCAGCCACTATAAACACTCATCTGAGGTTGGATGATTAAAAGATAAACTATCCTTCCCAAATCTATTGTGAACCAGTCTTTCAGGTAGATGGGCTATGATAGGGACTAATTCCATAAGAACATTCAGGAAAGGGAAGGTATCCTCCCAGTGGAAGTACCTCCTCCATGTTGTCATTCACTGTCTATCAAACAAGCATAGAGGGTGGGACCAAATTCTAGAGGACCTTTCCTAAATAGTCCATGGAATGATTCAAAGGGTCAAGTTCAGGTATTCTCAATTTGTATATACAAACCAGCTTGCAAACTTAGACTCTTTAGAGTATTACATGTTCCCTAGATATGTTTAACATATTCTTAACTGTGAACTGGGCTCACAGTTAAGGGGAACATGTAATATTCCTAAAATGGGATAGATAAAGTCTGATATCTTCAAGACAATAAGAAAGCCTACTGTGGGCTTCTCAGGGGTACAAACAGCCCTAGTCCTAAAAATGTTAGAGCTCATTGCTCAAGGTGACAACTGGCAACACAAGGCATATTGAACCCACACCTTCTACATCTGCACCACTCACACAGCCACAAATCAGCCTCACCTACTCAAGAAGATCTAAAGGAACCACTGCACAAACTACTCAGGTTGTGCAGGCCCCCATATACTCACCCACACAGGATGAAGTAGACATTAGAGCTCCCACTACTCCTGAGTAGCAAACCATTCTCATCACTTCTTATATCAATGCTGAGGTTCCTCATGCTTAGCCTGAGAAGCTCACAACACTAACTTGAGATCACCGATCTTAAAGGTAAGCTAGCTGAGAGACCACTCAGGAGGACTCAACCAGGGCCACAAGAACCTTTAGATTTGGTGGACCTAACCTCTAGCTCCCCTGTGCAAGAGGGTGATGCTACCAAAAAGGGGAGAAAGTTCTACATGCAATCATAGATTCTGGGAGTTCTTCCCAGAGTATGGATATAGAGGATTCACCACCTCACATGCACTTATCCATACGCAGCAACCTACTCAAGTCCACATTGATATGGACTCACTCATTCAGAGCTTGTTTGAGTAGGGTATTCTAAGGACTATGTCTACTTTATCCTATGATGCTGAAAATAAAATACTTGGATGAAGGTATGATGCTGATAGGAGTGCCATGATACTCCTTAGACTTTAGGGGTAGTGAAAAGTCTTTAATTTTCAGTCCCTGAAGTACTATGAGAGTCTTCCTCTAGGTCACATGCCACTTGCCAACCTAAGTCAAAACATGCAAGCTGACAGACTAGCTCAGAGGATTCAAGAAATGGTGGTTGAAGAGTTCAGACTGAGAAGAAGACAAAGGCTAGCAGGCAATGTCATTGGCCAACTAAATGTTAAGGTGGACCCTAAGATTAGCTTCGAAGGGGAAACCTTCGCTGAAGGACCAGTGGTAGAGCCTGTGAACTATGATACAGAAATTTATTCAACACCTTTTACCATAAATGAGACACCAGCTGGTGAAGTTGCTTCACAACCTCTCTCTAGCCAGAGCTCAAGTTCTACACCAAGCAATGAAGGCCAAAGCTCTCTCCACCCTGAGTCACCTAGGCCTATGAATGACAAATGGAAAATGAAACTAACTCCTGAGGAGATTGAGGAGGAGGAAAGAAAGATGATGATGAAGCTAAGGGGAGAGAGTTCAAGAGGCACCCCAAACTTCATGGAAGCTACAATCAGGGCTGCCCCCAGTCCAAACACTTAAGATGATGAGTTAAGGGCAGTAAGATTGAATTACTTGGGAACTAGAAACTATAATATAGATGAAACTCTCTTCCCTTAGAAGAGTTGAATGAATTGGCTGAGGATGCAGAACTACTCCTCAAGATCAAAGAAGAAAGGAGGAGAAAAACACTCTACAAACAAGCTCCTACTCTCTCCCCAGTTTCAGAATGCCTTGAGACAGAGGTTGTGACAACTGAGCAACACCTCAGGTAGACAAAGAGCAAGATAGACAAAACATGATAGACTACCTAAGTGCCACAAGCCTCTATCAAGCAGCAACACTTCTTCCCTTGTCCTGTGACTACATAGAGTTTGAGAACCTCAAGCAGCTTGAGTAACAAGTGATGAAAGAATAAAAAGCTGCTAAGAGCAAGATGGGGGAAGAAGCTACAAAGTCAAAAGCCACCATCAAAGAAAGCCTAAAGAAGTCTGTTGATAGGCAAAAGATGGTGAGCTTCTTGAAGTTGTATGGATTCTCCAGAAGGAGCCTTGGTCTAATGTCTCTATCCATAATGGATGAGCATATTAGAGTGATCATACAAAAGATCAAAGGGATGAGCTTGTTGACTTGCATTCTCCACCAAGTCAGGTTGCACCTGAAGTTGAGGTCAAGGTTGAACCACAAGAGACAACACAACCTGGACCTAGTGCTGGACCACAACCAACTTCATCTTTTGGTACACATAAGGGTCCTGATCCCTCTTCTTCTAAACCTGTGAAGGAAAAGGACTCAATTAAGGAAGACCAACAAGAACAACTTGTTGCTGAAGGCCAGTCTTAGTTAAAATCTGAAAAGAGAAGAAAATGATGGCTGTGAAAAAGGACAGTAAGAAGAAGAAGAAGTCGAAGGCATTGACCTCTGCACCTCTGGATGAGTCAGAACATCCTGAGGTTACTCAAGAAGAGGCTACTCAACCAAGTCCAACCAATGTAAAGCCTCTTGCTTCTAAGAGACCCATCTTGTCCTGGATGTTTGCTACTAATCCAGACAGATGGTATGTCATTAGAGATCAAGGAGGTCAAGATATCTATTTCTGGCAAGACATACTTGACCTTCCTCTACATAATCTTATGACATGAGGAGATACTAGGAGAGTATGAGGGATCTTGATCAAATGATGAAGAAGGGAACGGTCTTGATCCTGATAAGGACTGCCAATAGATGAAGATCAAGACTCAAGGATCTCTTGGTAATGCAAGAAGCATTCCTGTGTGCCTACATCAACTGCTGATGCTGAATACATTATTGTTGCAAGCTTCTGTGCTCAAGTGCTTTAGATTCAGAATCAGATGCTGGACTATGCATTCAATTTCAAAGAAACTCCCATCCATATAGACAACAACAATGTTATCTCTATTACGGAGAATCCTGTGCAGCACTTAAGGACAAAACACATCAACATCAAATTTCATTTGATTCGAGATAATTTTGAAAAAGGGCATGATAAACTAGTCAAAGTTAACACAAATAATCAATATGTTGATCTGTTCACAAAAGCTTTTGATGAGCAAAGATTTAAGTATCTTGTATCAGCTATTTGGATGATTACCTTTGAGTAGATATTTCTCAAAGTAAACTCAAGATTATTTTTAAATATGTGTGTTCTAAATTGTCAATTTCATCACCTACATAAACTAGTTACTTTGGAAAAAAAAATTTTAAATGATATTTCTTAAAATTTTAAAATTAAAGATATATTTTCTCTTGTAAGACAATAAGTTGTCTTTGGAAGGACATTATGTCTTCAAATCAAATAAACACTTATAGGATATATACCTTTAAAGAAATTCTGATATATCTTCCGAAGCTTAAATATGCTTCTAAGTACTTATATGTCTTTAAAGGATAATTTCCTTACGAAAGCAATTAAGCCTCGGAAGCTTTATTCTCCTCTGAATAAAACTTCTTAGTTTTAATATCTTTCGAAATCAATATTTCTCTGAAGTAAAATATTCTAAGTACTTTTCTTTTGAAGGAAATTTTCGACAAGCTAAGGAATATCTTCCAAAGTCAAATTGTTTTGTAAGCTTTTATCAAAACTTTCGAAGAAAAATTACCTTCATAAGATTTTCGACTTTCAAGAACACTACTTTTGGGTGCTTTTTCAGAGGTGAGACCGACATCCGAATTTTAAAGTTTATCCTTTTGCATTAACTTTGTCTCAAATCCATTTCATATATATACATCTTTAACGGTTCCCTCTCTTTCACTTTCTTCTTCATTTGCCAAAGCTTCTAACCTAAATTCACCCACAAATCGCATTTGTTCTTGCCTTTCTTCATCATAAAGCTACTCATAAATGGCCAACCTTGATCCACAAAACCAACCCAAGTTCTCTATGCAACTACAAAGGAAACACAATCAGATTGCTCTATTAGCATCTGAGAAAGATCATGGTTTCTCAGATGTTTTCCCGTTCTTAGCTGTATCAAACTACTTCACCTCCTTCATAATTGATCCTCTATTGTATGGAGATCAGCTGTTAGAGTTCAGGAGAACCTGCCAAGAGATTATCATGGATAGGAGAAGGCACTATCTGCCACAGTGCAGGCAGGACAATTTTCATCACTTCAGCCACTATAAACACTCATCTGAGGTTGGATGATTAAAAAGATAAACTATCCTTCCCAAAATCTATTGTGAACCAGTCTTTCAGGTAGATGGGCTATGATAGGGACTAATTCCATAAGAACATTCAGGAAAGGGAAGGTATCCTCCCAGTGGAAGTACCTCCTCTATGTTGTCATTCACTGTCTATCAAACAAGCATAAAGGGTGGGACCAAATTCTAGAGGACCTTTCCTAAATAGTCCATGGAATGATTCAAAGGGTCAAGTTCAGGTATCCTCATTTTGTATATACAAACCAGCTTGCAAACTTAGACTCTTTAGAGTATTACATGTTCCCTAGATATGTTTAACATATTCTTAACTGTGAACTGGGCTCACAGTTAAGGGGAACATGTAATATTCCTAAAATGGGATAGATAAAGTCTGATATCTTCAAGACAATAAGAAAGCCGACTGTGGGCTTCTCAGGGGTACAAACAGCCCTAGTCCCAAAATGTTAGAGCTCATTGCTCAAGGTGACAACTTGGCAACACAAGGCAATATTGAACCCACACCTTCTACATCTGCACCGCTCACACAGCCACAAATCAGCCTCACCTACTCAAGAAAATCTAAAGGAACCACTGCACAAACTACTCAGGTTGTGCAGGCCCCTAATATTATCTTGTTCTTGTTCTGTCTCATTTACATGTGTTCTTAGTATCATACCATAAACCCAGTTTCCTATTTGATCTGTTAAGTGTCTTAAGTCTCTCCTCATTATGAAACCGTTGCATTGACCCCTTCTAACCAGTCCTGCAGAAAAGAAAATGACTTTAGAAAGCTTCTGTTCTCTCTCCAGTTCAAGAAAGCTCTGAAGTAGAAGTTGTGGTTGTTGAACAAGAAACTCAGGTAGGCAGGGAACAAGATAGACAAAACATGATAACCAACCTGAGTGCCACATGCCTCTATCAGGCAGCAGACCTACTTCCTTGTCATATGAGTACATTGAGTTTGAGTAACTCAAGCAAATGAGGAAGAAGTATTAAAAGAAAAAAAGTTGCTAAGAGAAAGATGACGGAAGAGGCTGCTAAGTCAAGAGCCACCATCCGAAGCCAAAGATAAAGTTTTTGAAACTTCAAGACAAAGTCTTTCAAACTAAGAGACTGATTACTTCCTAATACAGAAAAGACATGCTTTCTCTGATATGCTTTTGACAAAAGCTGAACAATTATCTGCTGTCATCTCTGAAGACTCACCAACTTATACAAGTTGGTGATATCTTCATGCTTTTATTAACTATAGATTATATAGCATACAGCAGAGACCCCTGACTCGAGGACGATAGCAAGCAAATTATATAGCATACAACACATAGGTACATATTACATAAAGGTTTAGAAAAGCATATGCATTATTCTTAAGTATATTCAAAAGCATGACATACATCACAAAGCATATGCATACCTATAAGCATACCAACTCGAAGCTAGTGCATACATCAAACAATCAGCATGTGCCACCTATAGGGCGAATGTCGATTACACCATTCAGGTCTTCATTTACTCTTCCTGCCCACAGATCTCACTAGAAGTCCTTAATTTTAATTCTATACCTCCACGCACTCCTATCCTCGATCATGTGCTCAGAAAGGTGCAACTCTACCATATCTTGCCTAATTATCTCGTCCCAAGTCAACTTAGGTCTTCCTCTACTCCTCTTACCCTCTAGGGTGATGTTCTCTACTACTCTAACAGGTGTTGACATATGTCTCCTCTTCATGTGCCCAAACTATCTTAATCGTCCCTCTCGTATTTTATCTGTGATACAAGCCACCTCTAGCCTCTGTCAAAACACGTCATTCCTTATCCGATCCAGTCTTGTGTGTCCACACATCCACCTCAACATTCGTATTTCCGCTACATCTATTTGTCGCTCTTGCTATTTCTTTATGGCTCAACTGTCTGTTCCGTATAACATAGCTGGACGTACTGCCACTCTATATAGTTTTCCTTTTGGTTTAGCCGGAAACCTCTTATCACATAAAATCTCTGATGTTGCTCTCCACTTGCACCATCCTGATTGAACACGGTGGGCAACATCACTGTGTATCTCTCCGTCCTCCTATACGTACGAGCCAAGTATTTGAACCTAGATGTCTGTGGGACCGCCAAACCCTGAATACTAATTTGGGTGTCCTCTTCAGTCTCTCCACTAAAGTTACAATGCATGTATTCTGTCTTAGAGTGACTTATCCTTAAGCCTTTGCGCTCTAGTGCTGCCTCCATTGTTCTAGTCTCTCGTTAAGCACCCTTTTAGATTCTGATATTAACACAATATCATCCGTAAACTGCATGCACCATGGTACTGGCTCCTGTATACTTGGTCATCTCATCCAACATTACTGCAAAGATAAATGGGCTCAGTGCCGATCCTTGGCGGAGTCCCACTTTGAACGGGAAGAAGCCGTGTCTCCGACTGATGCTCGCACACATGTTTTTCCCCATCATACATATCCTTGATTATCTTGATATACCTCTCTGGTACCCTTCTAAGTCGTAGGCTTTTCCAAATAAGTTATCGTGAAACACTGTCATAGGCTTTTTCTAGGACAATGAATACCATATGGAGGTCCCTTTTCTTTTCTCTATACTTCTCCATTATACTCCTTATGACGCGTATGCTTTCGTTGTAGAGCGCCCTGGCATAAATCCAAATTGATTTATCGCTATGTGAGTTTCGCGTCTAATTCTCGTGTCAGTAACTCTTTCCCATAGTTTCATCGTGTGACTCAAGAGCTTTATTCTTCAGTAGTTTGCGCAACCTTGAACCTCTCCTTTTTTCTTATATATGGGGACTATGACACTACTTCTCCACTGCTCTGGCATCTTCCCGATCTTGAAAATTATGTTGAATAACCCGTTAGCCATTGCAGTCCCGTATCTCCCAGGCACTTTCACACTTCAATCGGTATGTTATCTGGCACTACTGCCTTAGCCATCCCCATTTTCTTAAGAGCTCTCATCACTTCGTCTACTGTGATGCTTCTACAATAGTACTTACTTTGTTGCGTTGTTTAAGTTGTTTGATCGATCTCTGTTTGTTGATTAGGGTTCTTTACATTGAAAATGTTATTGAAATAGGTTTTCCATCTCACCTTGATGTCTCTCTTCTTCACCAAAATATTTCCATCCTCAGTTTTTATAAACTTCAGTCTTGTTTAAGATAATTGATAACATCAATTTGCGTTTGGAACCATTTATCTGTGATAGCGACAAAAGCAGCGGACATCATATAGGCTTAAAATTTACTTTCTTACGTGTCAACATTATTACAATTTGTTTATTAGGATAGCATTTTAGTTTGAATCTTATAACTTCATCAGCCTTTGTTACTTTTTCCATGAAATAGTATCAGTTTATTATTTTGAATATTGTGAATTTGTTTATCATTTTCATGATGACGATAGATTTTGAAATTTTTTTCTTAGAATGGAACATATTAATGCAATATATACATGATTCAAAAGAAGATTTTAACACAATCTCTCAAAATGCTATTGTAAACAATGATGATGTGGATGATATGTTGGAAGATGGAAATTTTGATGAATTTGAAGTGGATGATGAGATAGAAGAAGATTATTTAGAGATGAATCTCAAACATAGAGAGATGATGCATCACCTCTAACGAGTCGACTTTTATTTGACATTTTTGTTTTTATTTGTATTTGATATTGTAACCGTCAAGTTTTAATGTTTGTTTGGTTTTTTTACATGTTGCATAAATTTGTTCCTTTCAAAAAAATATATAATAAACAAACAAACAAACAAACAAACGTACCCAGTAAATCCCACTCAAGAGCAGGGTCTGGGAGGGGTAGGTGGTGACGAGTCTTTCCTCTATCTTGTGAGATAGAGAGACTGCTTCCGGAGAGACCCCCGACTCACAACGGAAATCAAATAACAATCACAATCACAATAAAAGGCAGACAAACATATGCATAAATCCTATAGAAACTTAGAATGTATGAACAACAAATAAGCAGGAAGAATCACGCATAAGGGCAGATTAAGGAAAACAGGGGGCCCGCAACAAATCTACATCTACCCTTCCCACCCACATGTCCCACTAAAAGTCCTTAACTTTAATAGTGATAGAAAAAAAATATATAGGATTAAAAAAAAATAAGTATGATAATTGAGTTAAAATAAGTATGATAATGAGAAGAGAAAAAAATAAGAAGATTAAAATAAAAAATAAGATATAAATTAGTTGATTAAAAAAGAAAAGATGATATAGGTTGATTAAATAATAATTATATAAAAAAGTAACAGATTATATAATACTTAAAAACAAAAAATTAATAAAAACATTCATTTTGATAAATAATTTTCTAATCATTCATTTTGATAAATATTTTTTCCAACTAAGCTTTTTAGTAAAAAACTCTTTTTATTGGGTTATTTGTTTCTAAACCCCTTCATTTTCATTTAAAAAAAATAGGGTCCTGCTTGTGTTTTCACAAGAGATGATAGATATAAATGAGAGCAAAGCAAGGAGAGGATAGGATGATGGTGTATTTGCATCTCTGAGTTTTCTTCTTCTTCTTCTTCATAGGCATGGGGTTGCAATGTTGTTTTGGCATTCAAACCCTAAAACTAGCATCAATTCCATCCACCATGCATCTATCATCATCGTCACTGTCTTCTTCCTCCGCCATTTGCAGTCGTTTCAAACCCCCAACTGTTGTAACCCTCTCACGCACCTCCGCACACCGATTTCCATTCCTCATCAGAGCACTATCCTCAGCGCCACCGGTTGTTGATTCTACTGCTTCAGTCGATTGCGGTAGTAGTTACTTACTTCCTCAATTATGTTCATCATATTCGTCGTTTCTGAAGTATGTTTGACGTTTTCATGTCAATTGCTTTCCAATTCATTTCAATTTCATATCTAGGCGTGTGAATAGTACGGTCTCCAAGTGAATTAGTTTTTGATGATGAATGTCGCAGGTTTAAAACCTCATGGAAAGCAGCTATTGATTTCAAGTCGATTATAGAGAATAGGTCTGCAGTGGCAGAAAACCTGAAGAACAGGAATTCTAGTGCCAATTTGGAGTTAGTTATTGAGCTCTATGAGAGGTTACTTGAGCTTCAAAAGGTTAGGGGTCTATCAATTTATATCATCAAGTTGAATTTTGTGATAACATTGCAGATTATCAAGTTGTGCTTACTAGTGAAATTCCTTTTGCTATATTTGCAATTATTCTGCGGCGCTAAGGTTAAAGTTAAGTTTGAATGAGAACCACTTTCCAGTTCACATTATTAGTTTTATATAGAACATTCCAGAGTGAGTTAGTGAGTTGAAAGTTTTGATCTTTCTTACTGACAATGAAAATTTCTCTACCTAGATTTAGTTTTCACTCTTTCACACATGAATTATCTGAATTGATGTGGTAGCAGAGCGATGAATCAGATGATCAACATTTCACTTTTAACTTCAATCTCAGTTTTAAACTGAATTAATGATCCAAATTCATAGATCTATCATGATCTTGTTCATTCAGTTCCAGTTACTAGTCAATTAACTGTTCAATGATCAAAAACTTGTTCATTTCCTTCCACGATCATCGATCATGCCAAGGTCCTTCCTGGGACCCAACCAGTGCTATATTGATTCTTTCAATCCTCTTTAGTCTTTATTTGCATGCATCTGATCATCGAGGTATACTTTTGTTATTAAAGTCATTTGATGGAAATAACTTCGGAATTTAGAAGAAAGCTATGGCACAATTTCCTTCTCAGTTATGATCAAACTTGGATTTGTTGATGGCAAAGTAACAAGGCATGCATCTTCATCTACAACTTCACCCACTGGCAATGATGTAACAATATGCTTTATCTACTGAGATTGTAGAAAGAAGTGTTTATTTACTCTAATTAAGCTCATGAAATTCAGAAAGACTTACAAGAGAGGTTTGGTCAAGCAAATGATGCTATTGTCGTTTAAGTAAAATTAGAATATGTGCTCCTCGTCTCAAGGTCATCTCATTTCGCTATCTAGTCTACTAAACTTAAAAATATCTGGTTCAAGGTTAGATCTTCATGATGAAATCTTTACGCACGCCGATGCATTCCTTATTCAAGATTAGAACAAAAGAAAGATAAATGTTCATATATCTGTGAGTCTGCTTCTATGAGTGCTTCCCACAATCAGTTTCAAGGTTGGCGCCAAAAGAAAAAAAATGATGAAAGGCCTGTCATTCTCAGCAAGAAACCTAGACTGTTCTGCAAATAAGTGTACTGAATCAACATCTTTCCAAGGACTTTATTTTACACTTTGATTAAGAAGAGAGAGACTCGCATCTAATAAAATTCGTTTTTAAGAAGAGTGACTCGCATCTAAAACGTTTAGCAGCGGCGGGAGGCACACACAGATAGACTATTGTGATGAGGGGAGAAGACCGTAGCTCGTGGAAAGACTGTAAGGCAATCCCGGGTGAGACAGTAGTGACTCAACATCATATGTTGGTGGCGGATCTATGCGTGTGAAGAGAGCAATCGTCGAACCAACTAAGGGAATTATACCTACGATCAGATGGGGCCAACTCAAAGACGAAAAGATTACCATCTTTCGAGATAAGATCATACCATGAGCCGAACTGTGCCACAGGAAGACGCAAACCAAAAGTGGGAGGCTATGACAACTAGAGTCATAAAAGCAGCTAAAGAATCTCTTGGAGTTACAACAAATAAGATAGTCGGTCATAAGGATCCTGATGGTGGAACGAAAATGTACAAGAGAAGATAAAAATTAAACAACAAAGTTTTTAGAGAGCTTTTTACGCTGTAATAATAAGAAGAACGCAGATCTAAAAGTTAAATACAAGGAGGCCAAACGAGAGGCGAAAAAGTCTGGTGTCAGAGGCAAAGAAACACGGCGTGAGAGGATGTACAAGCGATTAGAGACGAAAGTAGAAGACATGACATGTTCAAGATTGCCAAGGCAAAAGAAAGTAGAAGACCGGACTTGAGAATGGTGAAGTTTATAAAGGTGAGAGGTGGAAAGGTCTTGGTGAAGGAGAGAAGGACTCAAGGTGAGATGGAAAAACCTATTTGATACCTTTTCAACGTAAGGAACCCTAACCAACAAACTGAAATCGATAAAAAAAACCCAAACAAACACACAAAACAAGTGTTATTGTAGAAGCATAACAGTCGACGAAGTTACGAGAGCTTTAAGAAAATGGGAAGGGCTAAGGCGGTGGGGGACCAGACAAACATACCGATTGAAGTGTGGAAGTGCCTGGGGATGAGGGGCATCATGGCTAACAGACTTTATTCAACACTATCTTCAAGACCGGGAAGATGCTGGAGCGTGGAGAAGCAGTGCATAGTCCCATATATAAAGAAAAAAGGTGATGTCCAATGTTAACTACAGGGGAATAAAGCTTTGAGTCACACGATAAAACTATGGGAAAGAGTTATGACACAGAATTGGACGCGAAACTCAGATAGCGGTAAACCAATTTGGATTTATGCCAGGACGCTCTACAACAGATGCCATACACGTCATAAGGAGGGTAATGGAGAGAATATAGAGAAAAGAAAAGGACCTCCATATGGTATTCATTGACTAGAAAAAGCCTATGACAATGTCCCGCGTCAACTCATTTGGGAAAGTCTACGACTTAGAATGGTACCAGAGAGGTACATCAAAGTCACGACTTAGAAGGGTACCAGAGAGGTACCTCAAAATAATCAAGGATATGTATACGGGGGCAGAAGAGAGAACCGTGTGTGCGAGAGCACCGGAGGAGACACAAAATCTTCCGGTGGAAGTGGAAATCGGTATTGAAACCATTTCTCTTCACAGTAGTGTGGATGAGATGGCCAAGTCTATACAGGAGCAATCCAGTGGTGCATGTTGTTTGCGGATGATATGTATTAAATCATAATCTAAAAGGGTGCTTACGAGAGGCTAGAACAATAGAGAACAGCACGAGCACAATAGGATAAGTCGCTCTAGACGGAATACAGCATTGTAACTTTAGTGGTGAGACTTAAAAGGACACCCAAATCAGTATCCAGGGTATGGCCGGTCCACAAACGTCTACGTTCAAATACCTGGGTTGTACGTACAGGAGGAGGGAGGAGTACACAGTGATGTAGCCCACCTGTTCAATCAGGATGGTGCAAGTGGAGACCAGCATCAGGGATTTTGTGTGATAAGAGGTTTCAGCAAAACTAAAGGGAAAACTATACAGGGTGGCAGTACGCCCAGCTATGCTATATAGAAATGATGTTGGGCACAATAAAGAATCACACCATAGACAAATATAGGTCGCCGAAATGCGAATGCTGAGGTGGATATGTGGGCACACAAGACTGGATCGGATAAGAAACGACATGTTTCGACAGATCTTTCGACAGATCCTAGAGGTGGCTTGTATCACGGATAAAATAAGAGAGGGTAGATAAGATGGTTTGGGCACGTGAAGAGGAGACCGGTGGCAGCGCCTGTTAGAGCAGTAGAGAACATTACCCTGAGGGTCGGCGGAGTAGAGGAGACCTAGTTGACTGGGACGAGCAATTAGGCGAGACATGGTAGACTTGCACCTCTCCAAGACATGATCGAGGATAGGAGTGCGTGGAGAGTAGAATAAAATCAATGACTTCTAGAGGGATTTGTGGTGTAGGAAGAGTTAAGGATGACCGGATGCGGGACCCCTCACGTGTTGTATTGGTATTCGACTTATGCCCTTTTTAGGTGAAACTTGCCGCTTATTTGATGTATGCATTATCTACATCTGTATGTGATATATACTTATGTGTTGTATGCTATATAATATGCTTGCTATTATTATTGCTATTGTTATCGAGTTGGGGGTCTCTTTGAAAGCGGTCTCTCTATCTCCTAAGATAGAGGAAAGAACTCGCCACCACTACCCCTCCAGACCTACTCTTGAGTGGAATATACTGGGTATGTTTGTGCAGGATCGATTAGGGTGGTTTCTCTCTCAACTCACTGTGAATCAACACTCGGCAAGCAGTCTTTAGGAAGAGTTGATCACAATATAACAAGTAACAAGCAGTAAGAAAATTAACACAGCAAGTAATTTTCAAGGTACTTTTTATATTGCTTCTCAACTCAAAGGATTACAAGACGCTTGGACTCAAATCGCTTATCTAAAGAGTTACAGGGAGAAGATATATAATACTACCTACAGCCGGGAATACTTTGATTCCAGCTGGACACCTCTAACCTTACATCTATACTACAAGACTCTAGGTGAGGTCTTTCAGACATTTTGCCTGAGAGTTGGTAGTCAGGACATGTCCCTGACTTACCTTGTCACCAACTAAAGTTGGTAACATGTACTATCATAAAAAGGTGAGCAGTAGAATAAGTATGGTCAACAGCATGGTCTTTAGAAGAACCCATGCTGTGTCACCCATGCTGTGTCAGAGGTCTGCATGCGGACTGACAGGGACCATACTTTATCTGCTGGACATAGCAATGTCTTCCGAAGGATAAAGTGCTTCGGAAGAACAACTTCTTCCGAGGGCACTTATATTCGGAAGAATGCTTCTTCCGAAGCTTGGAATCTTCTTTGTTTTCGGAAGCAGACTTTGCCTTCAGCTCTTTCATCAGACTTTGTCTTCGGAAGCTTTCAGACTTTGTCTTCAGCTCTTCATCAGACTTTGTCTTCGGAAGCTGTTTTCAGCTGTTGTTCCTTAGACTCTCGGAAGATCTCTTGCTTGACTTCGGAAGCCCTTTGATGTAGTACCAAAAGTGACTATGAAGTGAATTTGGTTGCACCAGCCTTATCATGATCCAACAAACTCCCCCTAGGCTGATGCTACCAAAACTTCACTTCTCTCTTCTTCTCAAAGTTCTCAGCACCAAGGAAAGCAGGTGTTTATCAGTGCCTTCATTCTTTCCTGCTGTGATGCTGAGAATCTTGTACAAATCTTTGGTGGACAGAACCTCTACTCTGTCATCTTGGATTATGTGTACCCTTTGTTGTGGCCCTCTGAAAAGAGTTAGTTGATGGGAAGTATAGTCATATTCCCATCGAACTATTGGTTCCAATTCAGGATCTTCCACCATCTGTAGAAAGGCTGTGCCTTTGGTGGTTGATCTTTCCTTGTCTTCCACTCTTTTCAGCTTCAACTCTTCTTCAATCTTGGCTCTTCGACTTCGTTCAGCCAAGTGGAGACCGCTGATGTGATTTCTGATGTGTGCAGCAGTCTCAGAGTTGGAGGGGTTGGAGAATGGCTTCTCTGCAAGCTCAGCAAGATCAAATCTGCTGAGATGCAGTAGAGAGGTGGCATTAAGCCTGTTGGTTTCGCCATTCTCCCTTTCCACAACAAAGTTGTGAGAAGGTTCATCGAACCTCCACTGGATTATAGCATTTCTAGGCCCAGGAGATTGACCAGAAATCCTGTCCTCTTTCCTGGTATCCAGTAGAGTCACCAGCCTTCTTCTTAGTCTCTTCTCCTCAGCATTGAGGGTATCGGAGTTGAGACCAAGAAGTTTTGCAGCCTGGCCCAAAGTGTCTCTAGGCAATTCAAGAAATTTGCCTAGAGTGAGGGAGCTTGAAGATTATCAACATAGGTGATGTTGATAAGCTCTCCCTCACAGGAGATGCTGCTCAAAGTAGTACAGTTAATGAGCCTTGTCTTCAACTCCTTTATCTCCTCGAAGGAGAGATGTTGAGGAGGTTGAGGAGACTGTCTTGGTTGTTGTTGGGTAGGCTTAGGTTTAGTGGTTTTGGGTTGAGTCTTGGGTTTTAGGATGGGTAGTTTGGGTGGTTGAGGTGATGTGGTAGGTTTGGGTATAGTTGTGGGTTGAGGGGTGAAGATTTCATCAGTGGGTTGGTTTTTATGGGAAAAGGAGTTGGTTTAGGAGAGGGTTGTGGCTGTGGTTGAGTGGCTAAGGTTGAGACTGTCCCCTGTACCCTCCTGTACATCTCCCTTCTCTTCCCCAAACGGATGTCAGCTTTGATTTCACTGACTATCCGCTGGAGTGTCCTTTCGGACATAGGTCCCACCTGCCTACCAGAGAAGCCATGAGCCCGGAGGTAGTCCTTCATCCAGGCTTTGTCAGTTGACTTCTTGGCAGCAGTGACCTCCTTCTCTTCCTCCCTCTTCCTCTTTACCTTCAACTTCTCCCTAGCAGCCTTCTTCCTTTCCTTCTCCATTTGATCCTGCTCTTTGTTGTGGAGCAGCAGGATCATATCATCATCATGTGGAGACAGTTCAGGAAGACTGAAGCCTCTTGAGAGTAGGAATTTGATCCTCTCCTCTCTCAGCTTCAGGGCTGCCTCCCTCTGCTCTTCCTCTGCCTTCTCCAAGGCCAACCTGGCTTCCCTTTCTTGTTGTAGCCTGGTTGACCTCTCCAAAGTCACCAACTCCTCTAGTGGTAGCAGGAGTATTTCCTCATTGACAGCTCCAAGACTGATGAGCTGGTCAATGAGTGCTGTTCTTCTCTTCAGGTTGATTTCTTCCTGATTGGCTGCAGCTGCCTTAGAGCTGGCAGCTAACACCTTTTCAGTTGGAAACCTCCCTTTCTTTTTAGCCTTCTCAATCCTTTCCTCCTCCTGAAGCTCTTCCGCAGTCAGTTTTCTTTTGCCTTTGTCTTTGATGGTGCTTGACTGTGGTGGTTCTTGAATGGAGGGTTGTGATTGAGATAGAAGTTCAGCTGGTGCTTGGATTGGAGGAGTTTCAGAAGTGTCCTCTCTGCCCACCTCGGATGCTATGTCAGCAATGACATCTGTGATGGTCAGCTCCTCGGACATCTGAAACAAGCCTTCCGCAGCTTCTATTTCGGCTTCGGAAGATTTTTCTTGTTCTTCCGAGGCTTTCATATAGGCTTCGGAAGCTTCAGATTGAGCTTCGGAAGATGAGACTGCTGCAAATTCTGTCCCATCTGTTTCAGTTGCTGGGCCATCAGTCCCCATTTCCCCTTCGAAGCTAATCTCAGGTTCCATGAAGACCTTAGGTTGACCAACTTCTTCCACAGTGGTAGAAGGTGCAGTCAGTCTTTAAAGCTCCTCAGCCCCAAAGTAAGCAAGTGTGGTGTCGGGGCTGGGCTGTTCTAGGGATGATCTCAATACAAACTTTGTGAAAAGTCTGTAGAGATCTTGAAGCATCCTTGAGTCAATCTCCAGAAAGGATTGAGATGACTCAGGTAGTGTGATTAGTTGGGTGGAAATGAATTGGGTCTGTGGTTCCATAGGTGTTTGTCTCTGAACTTTCTCCCCCTTTTTGGTAGCATCATCTTGAGAGCTAGATGAGCTAGAGGAAGAAGTCATTGAGACCTGAATTGGTACATGCCTAACAGACCTCTCCGTCTGTTTCTCAGCTAGTTGAGCCTTGAGAGAGTTAATCTCAAGTTGCTGAGTGGCAGTCCTTGATTCTAAGATCCTCACCTGTGATTCCAGGTTGGAGACCTTAGAAAGCAAGTACTGAAGTGTTAGTTGCATACTACCCTCATCTTCATAAGAAGAATCACGGGGAGATGAGATAACATACCTAGTATGCTCACTCTCACCACCAGATGTGGTTTCTTGGCACCCTGGTTTCCTTTGCTCAGAGTCATCTCTTTCAGAGATGTCAATGGGCAAAGTTGCCGTAGACTCAGTCCTAATGATGTTACCACTGTCCTGAGAGCTCAGTGAGAAACTCTGAGTAGTGGCAGCTGAGTCTACATGAGTCCCCTCCACATCAGTGGGACTCACCTCAGTAGCTGGCTGCTGATGGGGGCTAGAGACAAGGGATCCCTCCTGGCTCTGTTGATCTTTCAGAGGGTGTTGTAGATCAACTTCATGGCCATGGAGAGATGTAATCTCTTCATCAGTACGGAGTAAAAGGTCAGTGAAAGAGAGGGTGGTTAGTCCTACTGACCCGGGACTTAGATCAATGTCTACAGGCATTGAGCCTTTGGTGGGGCTGTCCCTAGAAGGCTTCACAGGGGAATGTGAGACTCACCCTGTGGGCTTAAGGTTTGAGGTTCGGGCTCAGGGGTTTGAGACTGAGGAGGCTCAAAACCCACATTGAGGTCAAATGTGAAGGATGGTGTGACCTCGACTGAGTGGGAGCCATGATTCCACTCTAGTCGTTTCGGTGTGAACAGGAGGAGCTTGTTCAATCAGAGTAGATTGAACAAGGGTTCGTTTGGGGCGTCTCTGATATGTAGATTGTGGGTAAAGAAGGCTTTGGTATTGTGGTGGATGTTGCTGGTGTGGGTTCATCACCTGTGGGGATAACAGGGATGTCACCAGGAGCTATGCGCTCAGTCATCGCTGGAGGTAATGGAGTGTACCGTCCAGTGAAGTTGGTGGACATCTTCTTCAGGATTTTGAAGATGGTAGGCCTCATATGTGGAACAGGAAGAGCAGCTGCGCAGACAAGCTTGCTTGGTTCCATCTCACAGTTGATTATGTTGAAGAAATCGGGGATACATGAAGAATGTATCTCTGCTCAGATTGGCGATTAGGTTATTCAACACAAATCGTGAGTAGTTGAATCTGAGGCCTCTCACCAACCCATGAACTAGGCATCCTAGTTCATATGGGATTTGATCCCAACCCCCTGATTTGTTGGAGAGGCAGTGTAGAACGATGTGCAGCAAGAACTTCCAATGGTAAGAGAAGTTGAACTTGTATACCGTAGATCTGCTGACATCGCCTCCATATCCCATGAGGATATAGGTGCCTTCCAAGTCTTCCTTGGGGAACTCAGTAGGAGCCCCATCATCGTGAAGCTCGAGATGCTCCCTGATGATCTGTTCATTGATGACCAACTCTTGGCCACAAACTCGGGTTCTCAGGACTCGAACCCCATTCAGTACTGCAGTTTCACCATGCTCCAAAAATTCTGACATATGGTTGGAGTATACGGTGGGGTTAACTGTTAGTGCAGTGAGATAGGTGGATTCGGTGAGAAAGGTGAATTTGGGTAAAGTCGGCATCCCTTGACGAATCAAGTAACGCGACTTGGTGTGCTGAGGGTTTAGCGCCATTGAAGAAAAGGTAAGCTTGAAATTTGGATGAATTTGAGGGTTTTACAGTGAAGGGAATAGTTAGGGCTGTAAAGTGGTAAAAGAAGATGAATTTGATCAGTCAAGATATTTAAAAGGGGATGAACAGTGGTAGAGGCGGTGATAGGGTAACTGTTTTGGGGTTACTGTGGTGGTATGGTGGTTTACTGCGGAGAAATGATTTGGCGGCAAGGATAATTTTAAATAATTGACCATCAAGTACAAAATTTTTACTTTTTACAGAGTGGGGCCCAAAAGATATCCATTACAAGTAAAATCTTAACTTCCGAAGGTAAAACATTTCCGAAGGTAATTTCTTCTGAGGGCAATTTCTCTTCCGAAGCAGGATATTGTTTCCGAAGGTAAGATTGTCCTTTAAGAAACTTTATCTTCCGAAGCAAGGCATTGCTTCCTAAGGTAAAGTTGTCTTTCCGAATGGAGAGTTGTATAAGTTTCGGAAGTAGATCTGATATAAAATCAATCGCTTCTTCCGAGACCACAAACTCTTCCGAGAAGAAAATTTCCATTGAGGAATTTGGCTTCGGAAGATATTCAAGGATATCTTCCGAGAGTTAATTCCTCTTCGGAAGGAATTTACACTTGGAATAGTTAAAAGATCTTTTGTAACGGGCTTAAATTGTATTGACACAGACATACTCATTAAAAAGGTTTTCAAAAGAGGTAGTTATTCAATGTTTATCATCCCAATTGCTGATATGATATACTTAAATCTTTGTTCATCAAATGCCTTTGTGAACAAATCAGCATATTGTTCATTTGAGTCAACTTTGATTAACTTTATCAGCTGTTTCTCATGAATATCTCTAATGAAATGATACCTGATATCAATGTTTTTGTCTTTGGAGTGCTTCACTGGATTCTCAGTAATGGAGATAGCACTGTTGTTGTCATATGGATAGGAGTAGTCATGAAGTTGAACCCATAGTCTAACATCTGATTTTGAATCCATAGCAGTTGAGCACAGCAGCTAGCAGCAGCAATGTATTCAGCTTCAGCAGTTGATGTAGAGACACAGGATTGTTTCTTGCATTGCCATGAGATAATCCTTCCACCAAGAATTGACATCCTCCTGATGTTGATTTCTTGTCAATGTTGCAGCCACCATAGTCACTGTCAGAGTATCCATAGAGATTGAAATCACTATTTTGGATACCAGAGACCTAGTTTAGGTGCTCCTTTGAGGTATCTGAGGATTCTCTTTGCAGCAGCTAGTGAGACACCTTTGGAGCAGCCTGATATCTTGCACAAATGCATGTGGCAAACATATATCTGGTCTACTTGCAGGAATATACATCAGAGAACCAATAATTGCTCTATACTGATGTTGATCAGTATCCTCCCCCTCAAGTCAGGGCAAAGATTATGTTTCTGGGTAGGGTGTCTTGGCTGGTTTACAGTCCTTCATTTCAAATCTTTCTAAGATGTCTGAGACATACTTAGATTGACTTATGAAGAACCCTTCCTTCATCTGTTTCACCTGGATTCCAGGAAAAGTCCATTTTTCCCATGGAACTCATCTCAAACTTCTGCTTCATAATGCTTTCAAAGTCCTTGCACATTTGGTCGTTTGAAGAACCAATATGATGTCATCACATAGACTTGTACAAGCAAAATGTCTTCTCCACTCTTTCTGATGAAAAGAGTCTTGTCAATGGTACCTCTAGTGTATCCATTCTTCAGGAGAAACTGAGACAAGGTCTCATACCACAGCCTAGGTGCTTGGTGCAGCCCATATAGAGCTTTATCCAGTTTGCACACATAGTTGGGTGCTGTGGGTCTTCAATCCTGGAGGTTGACACACATAGATTTCCCTATCTATATCCCCATATAGAAAGCACACTGACATCAAGTTGGTAGACTGTGAAGTTCTTGGATGCAGCATAAGCAAGGAAGATCCTAACTGCCTCAAGTCTTGCAACAGGTGCAAAGACATCAGTATAATCGATTCCTTCCTCCTGGGTGTATCCTTGAACTACTAGTCTTGCCTTGTTCTTGATAATCAAGCCTCTATCATCTTTCTTGTTTCCTGATACCATTTAGTGCCTATGGGTACTTGACCAGATGGTAGTGGGCATAGATTCCAACCTTTTGTCTTCTGAATTGAAGCAGCTCCTCCTGCATCGATTCAACCCAACTACTATCCTTTAGGCATCTTCTACCTTCTTTGGTTCCATCTGAGACAAGAAGCATGAGTACAAGCAGACATTCCCATGATGAGTTTGTCTTCTTGTTCTCACACCCTCAGAGACATTCCCTATGATGTTCTCAGTTGGATGAGTGTTGTGAATCCTAAACGAGGAATCACTTCCAGTTGCAGAGATAAGTCCAAGGTTAGACATATTCTGATCAGGAACTGGATCACTCTGTCCAACTGCTGTTTCAGAGTCATTCAATGAGGACTGATTGAATGATTGAGAAACATCATCAATGGTTGGTTGTGAAGTAGTATTAACAGTTGCCTGTTCCTTCAGAATACCACCTCCCTCAACCTGGTGTTGTAATGGATCACCTGAAGAACTTTGAGGTTGATCAAGTGATTCACTTGTTGAAGCTTCACTATTTCTTAGATATTTACACTGTCAGATCTGTGAATAGTTGAAGCTTGTTGCCTTTCAGCTCTGGAGAATTTGGAGAGGTCTGGGAAGCTCATATAGTTGTCCTGCATCAGTTTGAGCACCTGTTCCAGCTGAAACATTCTCACAAGATGTTTTAGAATAGTTTGGAAACAATTCTAAATCAAAGATATACTCAGTCCATTCCCCCTAACACAGGAGTGTGCTCATTACAACTATGTTGGATGACTCCTCAAATTGTTGATTCTTGATATTGTATACTCTATAAGCTTTGGAGCTAGAAGAGTATCCAATAAAGATAGCATCATCCGACTTCTCAGCAAACTTTGCCAAGTTGTCCTTTGTGTTAAGTATGGTACACCTGCAGCCAAAGGACCTTAGAAAGCCCATGAACGGTGGCCTCTTGTTCCATAACTCATAAGGAGTTTTTCCATGGGGCTTTACTACAAGAACCCTGTTCTGCACATAGCATGCAGTGCTGACTGCCTCTGCCCAGAATGTTAGAGGCAGCTTTGAATCAGCTACATGGTCCGAGCAGCCTCAATAAGTGTCCGTTCCTCCTCTCAGCAACACCGTTTTGTTGAGGAGTTCTGGAGCACTATATTGTCGGCAATCCCTTTTGAGTCACAGAATGAGTCAAGAACGAAAGTTCTTAAACTCAGTCCCTTGATCACTTCTAATAATCTTAACCTTGTGATCAATTTGATTTCTATTTTAAGAATAAAAGATTTTAAAGTTTCAGCAGTTTCATCTTTACTTCTTAAAAAGAATACCATGTAAATCTTGTAAAATCATCAACGATCACAAGGCAATGATTTCCTTCCAATGCTCATTATACTTGTGGGACAAAAAGATCCATGTGCAATAAGTGTAATGGAGTGTGATAGAGTTAACACATTTGGATTTATGAGATGATCTGTGTTGTTTCCCTTTCAGGCATGCAACACAGTTATCTTTGCAGAAAAATTCCTTTTTAGGCAACCATGTACCAAGTTATTTTTAACCAATTTATTCATTGTTTTAAATTCACATGACACATGCGTTTATGCCATAGTGTTGACTCATCACTATCACTTTGGAAAGAAAGCATGATACTTCACCCATAGGAGAAGCATTGTTCATATCTAGCTTGTACATATCCCCTTTCCTGGAGATCTGAGAAGCACCAATTCCGGAGGAATTGTCATCCCTGGTCTGAGGATAATGCACTCATGTTCTGTGAAAAGCATTGATGCTTCTGGTCACAGAATTGAGAAACACTTAACAGATTGTGTTCAAGCTGTTTGACAAAGTGAACTTGTCAATGTTATTCTGCCATTGGATATACTTCCTCTGCCCGAAATATATCCTCCGGCCTCACCTCCAAATTGGACAGGCCCTCCATCAAGTTCTGGAATTGTTGAAGGAGAGATCTGTTCCCTGTCATGTGCCTGGAGCATCCACTATCTACAATCCAGATGTTGTTGTTCTTGTCAAATGATGTCCCTGCACATAAGATGAGATGGTTAGTTTTTTGTTGGAAGCCCAAGCCTTGCAGGTCTCGGCTCTTCCAAAGATAGTGACATAATTGAACCAAAGATATGCTGGGGTTCAATAGAGGTCATTGTTGAAGAAGAGTTGGGCTGCAGCATCTTCCTTGATCTTCCAATCCATCCTTTGGTTGATCTTTGAGGATGACTTGTTGAAGCTTTTGCAGCATGGTCTTCTTCCGAAGCTTCTCTCTTTTCGAAGAAGCCTTCACCACCTTTTCTTCCGAAGTAGTCTTCTTCTGAGATGTTTCAAGTGAGCCTTCTTGTTCTTCCGAACCTTAGAAGGTTTGGCTTCCGAAGCCACTTTCCCTTCGAAGAAGCATTTCTTCCGAAAGCAACTTGGCTTCCGAGACCAACTTTCCCTTTTTCATCATTTGGCCTTTTGAAGTGGTCCAACTGAGAACCTTCTCTGACTACTTCTTTTCTAACATTATTTGCATAATGTGGCTTGCTGGATTGTAGTAACAATCTTTAGCCATGTGTTGTGCAGACCACACATTATGCATGCAATGTTAGTCTTCTGGGAACTTGCAGGTTGCTGTTTCTTGGGTTTTCTTCTCTTCATCAGCAACTTTCCCTTTCAACTTCTGATCCTTCAGTAGGACAGGAGTGCTGGTACTACACTCCTTTCCTGAATCAGGAGTACCTACCACTTGAAATCCGGCAGAAATGAAGACACCCTTTTGCTTAGGGTCAACTTAAGCTTGGACTCTGCAACCTTCTTAGCAGTCCTTCTAGCAGCTTTAGCTCTGCTTCTTCTTGCCTTGGTGGTCAGGATTTGGTCATCACAGGTGGAGATGGTTGTATCCTCCTGTTTCTCCCCTGTGGAGGCCACTATTTTTGCTTCATCCTCTAGTTCCAATGGAGAAGGGTCAGCAGTTGGAACCTCTGCTTCTTCAGTACCACATCTAGGTAGTCTAATAGACTCATAGAGTGTGGTGGAGCTATTTCACTGGTTCCCAACCCTTCTTTTTTTGATAAAACATTTGGAATGAGAGGTTGATGCAAGAATAGTTTGGAAGCTTTGCTCAGCAATAGCTTGCTTCCTGGCCTGAGCCTCAGCTGTGACTAACTGGGCTTGAACTTCAGAAAGTTTGGAATCAGATCTTTGATTTGAGTCTTGTAGTTAGTCTTTTCATGTTTTAAAGAGACACAGTTTTCTCTAACTCATCAATTTTCTTTTGATAGTCAGATTCAGCTCTTTTAAAGTCAGATTTAGCACATTTAAGACTCAACCTCAGATCTGATTTCCGAAATGTATCCTTATACAGTTTAACTTTAGCAATACAGGCAGCAGTACAAAGATGTTCATATACCTGATCATCATCTGTTCCGGCCATGAGTGCTTGAGCGGGAGTCCATCCTGTACCATGAAGCTCCAGTCAACTTCTTGAGCAACAGCAGCTGTTTCAGTTGACTTTTCTTCATGCTTGGGAGCAGTGGGATGTGTGGAGGCCTGTGGGGTCCCGGGTTGTTCTTGGGAGCCTTGCATTCCCTAGCAAAGTGACCAAGTTGGTTGCAGTTGTAGCACCTTTTGCTTTGCTCTTATCAAACCCAAACTTGCTGTTGACTGGTTTTTGAGGGAATTGCCTTCCAGTTCTCTTGAAGAACTTCTTCGCTCTGTAAGTTAAAAGAGCCATCTGCTGGACATATCCATGTACTCCACATCATCTGGACTGAAGCACTCAGATCATCAAAGCAGTATTGAAAATCACCAGAGTGTCCACTTCCAGAGACAAAGGCACAACTATCCTGAAAGGAGTTGTGTTGAACCTTTTGAGACTTTGGAGTCTCAGTAGAGTAATGAAGGGTCCAGTAGTGAGTTGTGTCAGGGTAGCATAGCAACTGATGCTGTGGTTCTATGCTTTCCCCTTTCAACCACATGAAGGGCTGAACTCAGTTGTTTATGGAGTGACAGAGGAGTTCTGCATGTTCATCTCCATCTGAAATGCACTTAGGATACCATACAACTCTGTAAGAAAAGGTCTTAAGGTCCGAAGTTCTCTTGATGACAACACAGTAGTGAGTCCATAGTTTAGGAGAGAAGACATGAACTTCCTAACTATGTCTCTGTTCTCAAGAGCTACTCCAATATCCGCCAGAGTATCTACTAGCTCAACATACCTGAAGTATTGTTGAGTCAAGGTCTCACCAGCCTTGAAAGTAAAGTTCTCAAACTGCTGCTTCAAGAGATCTTTCTTGTTCTCTTGATGTTTCCTTGGATCCTCATACATCAACTTCAATGCTTCCCATAAATCTTTAGCAGTCTTGCACTTCTTGAAGCGTCTGTAGACAGTTGGGAAGAGCAGTTTGGAGACAGTCATAGCCCTTTGATCTAGCTCTATTCTCTTTCTATCTCCTCTGAGTAATCATCAACATCTTTTGAAATGATGCGATTACCAGTGCAGATGTGTGCTTGGTATAAAGGACCATTGACAATGGAGTCCCACATCCTTGAATCTTGACACTTGATAAGCCTTCCATCCTGATACACATGTGTCAAAGTCTTCAGGGGTGATCATGGGGACTTGGTCAAGGTACCAGTTTCCATATCAGCCTTGGAGAGAGCAGCCATTTGAGTGAGTGGATTGTGTGAGGAGTGAAAAACAGGTTGATTAGATGGTAAGATCTCACAATCAAGAGCCTGGAGCTCTGATACCAATTGCAGGATCGATTTCGGGTGGTTTCTCTCACTCACTCGTGAATCAACACTCGGCAAGCAGTCTTTAGGAAGAGTTATCACAATATACAAGTAACAAGCAGTAAAAATTAACACAGCAAGTAATTTTCAAGGTACTTTTATATATTGCTTCTCAACTCAAAGGATTACAAGACGCTTGGACTCAAAATCGCTTATCTAAAGAGTTACAGGAGAAGATATATATAATACTACCTACAGCCGGATACTTTGATTCCAGCTGGACACCTCTAACCTTACATCTATACTACAAGACTCTAGGTGAGGTCTTTCAGACATTTTGCCTGAGAGTTGGTAGTCAGGACATGTCCCTGACTTACTTTTCACCAACTAAAGTTGGTACATGTACTATCATAAAAAGGTGAGCAGTAGAATAAAGTATGGTCACAACATGGCTCTTTAGGAAGAACCCATGCTATTCACCCATGCTGTGTCAGAGGTCTGCAGCGGACTGTCAGGACCATACTTTATCTGCTGGACATAGCAATGTCTTCCGAAGGATAAGTGCTTCGGAAGAACAACTTCTTCCGAAGGCACTTATATTTCGGAAGACTGCTTCTTCCGAAGCTTGGAATCTTCTTTGTCTTCGGAAGCAGACTTTGTCTTCAGCTCTTTCATCAGACTTTGTCTTCGGAGCTTTCAGACTTTGTCTTCACTCTTCTCAGACTTTGTCTTCGGAAGCTGTTTTCAGCTGTTGTTCCTTAGACTCT